>JAJJWW010017191.1:0-600000 GCA_023531295.1 Papaver armeniacum
CATGGTTTTGGAGTTCCACTATATTTGGACTCTCCACAAAACCGTGTCACAATTCCTTGCCGGCGTCCAACAGGATCTCCCCATCGAGGGAGAGTCTATGAGTTCTGTCCCAAAAAAAATTGATATTACTATTGGGGATGGCCGAGGCATCTCTTCCCCCGGCTCATTCTATGATATACGTATAGGCTAACTTGATAATAATAATAAAGGACGGCCGCTGTAAATTATATTAACACAAGGCGATGTTTCACAAGATACATGGCATCAAGACAATTCTTGTGCTCCAGATAATCTTAAGTTGGACCAACTGGACTCGTACCACCCACCCCTCATGGTTTCGGCATTGCACCTTACATTTATGGCCGCAACTATAAGAAAAGAGATTTATTATGTACGCCTACGTAACAATTCAAGGTATAGTTGCATTCGTTAGTAATATCCCCATAGCTTTTCATAATGCACGCCCTCCAGAATTTATAAACATGATTACATTTGACAGATTTTGTCATGGCATAGAGATCTAATGAAAGGGTTTCTGTATATAGAACATAATGAAGGAATACAGACTCGACAACTTATACAGGGTTACAGACGACAGAAAAGGAAACCAAATACATCACAATAACTACCAGATAACTATACAATATATGCAGAATATTGGATATCGTAACATGCAAGATACGATATATTTTAACACCCCCCCTCAAACTCAAAACGGTGCGCAACACATCTTGAGTTTGTTAATCAAAAAACGAATGCTAGAGGAAGCTAGAGACTTGGTGAAAAGGTCTGCAAGCTGGAACTCAGAAGACACATGAGGTAGTGCAATAGTCTGATGCTTGTAATGGTGACGAACGAAATGGCAGTCGATTTCGATATGTTTTGTACGTTCATGAAAGACATCATTATGAGCTATATAGATAGCAGCCTTGTTGTCACAGTAGAGAGGAGTAGGATCTGTCAGATGAACTCCCATGTCTCCCAAAAGCCATCTTATCCACACAATATCAGAGGTAGTATAAGCTAAAGCTCTATATTCGGCTTCTGCACTGGAGCGTGACACAACAGATTGTTTCTTGCTACGCCAGGAAATGAGGGAATTACCAAGAAATATACAATACCCAGTAGTTGACCGTCTGTCAGTTACATCTCCTGCCCAATCTGAGTCAGAGTACGCACGAAGACGAAGATCAGAGGCGGACGAAAAATATAACCCTTGATACAAGGTACCTTTGATATATCGTAAAATCCGAAGAACAGCAGCATAATGTGGTGACCGTGGAGCAGACATGAATTGACTGACAACATGTACTGCGTAGCTGATATCTGGTCTGGTAATAGTTAGATAGTTTAGACTTCCTACTAGCTGCCTGTAGAGAGTAGGATTTGAAAGAACTTTGCCTTCAATGGAATTGAGCTTGACATTTAATTCAAGTGGAGTGTCTGCAATCTTACAATCAGTTAAACCAGCACGATGCAAAATTTCAGATGCATACTTGACTTGGGAGATAAAAAATCCTTCAGAAGAGTTGTCAACTTCTACTCCAAGAAAATATCGCAAGAAACCAAGATCTTTCATTTCAAAACAGGAGTGGAGAAAAGATTTAAGAGCTTGAATACCGTCTAAGTCACTTCCTGTGATAATCATGTCATCAACATAGAGTAAAAGAAGAATCATACCCTTACTAGTTGATCGAACAAACATAGCTGAGTCATAAGAGCTTTGAGTGAAACCATACTTAAGAATTGCAGTTGAAAATTTTTCAAACCAAGCACGAGGAGCTTGTTTCAATCCACAAGGCCTTGCGCAACTTACACAGACTTGATTTGGAGCATGTTCTAAGCCAGGAGGTGGTCTCATATAGACTTCTTCTTGAAGATCACCATGAAGAAACTCGTTTTTAACATCCATTTGATGTAAATTCCATTTGATAGCGACAACAACAGCAATGTACTGGATTGTAGTCATTCTTGCAAGCTGGAGCAAAAGTTTCTTCATGATCGATACCATACTCTTGTGTATACCCCTGTGCAACTATACGAGATTTTTGACGATCTAATGTGCCATCTGATTTGGTCTTGACCTTGTAAACCCATCTACTTCCCACTTCCCAGTTTACGGGGAAGATCAACCATATCCCATGTGCCTGCCCTTTGATGAGCTGTTAGTTCTTCTCCCATCGAGTCTTTCCACTGGGCAAGATGCTGAAACTTCCTGTAGTTTTTAGGCTCATGTTCTACTAGGATGGTTGTTAACGAACATTGATAGTCGAGTACTTAGGCGGAGGTCGCCGTGTTCGAGGAGGTAGTTGAACAGTTTCATGAGCGGGATCCCCATGTTGAGTTGTTGTATTGGAATCTTCCATAGAGTGGTCAATAGCCGCTTCGTGGGATTGGCTATTGGAGGTTGAAAAACATTATTAGTAATACTAGGAGAAGTCGAGACAGGAGCAGAGATTCATCATCGAATGGATCTAAGTAGGAGAAGGTTTCTAGAGAAGATGTTTTACTTCTAGGAAGGGACCAAAAGGGTATCTTGTCCCGAGAAGGTAACATGACGAGAAATTCTTAATCTCCTACTTTGGATCATAGCATCTATACCCTTTCTCGCTCTATGCCATAACAAGAAACACACAGAGATAGTGTTCTTTTTACCAAGTTTGTTGCGTTCTCTTTCGGAAAGAAGGACAAAGCAAGTGGAACCGAACATATGCAGCTCTGAGTAATCTGGTTTCTTACTATATAATCGTTCTTATGGAGATATACCACCTATAACAGCAGTAGGAACTCGATTAATAGTGTAAACCGCAGTGAAAACAGATTCACCCCAAAAATTAGAGGGAACAGAGAGAAAGAAAGAAGTTGTGTCCTAGCTGTTTCTATGATATGACGATGTTTACGTTACGCAACATCATTCTGTTCGGTGTCTCAGTGCAGGATAACTGAAGTAGAGTACCCTCAGATTTTAAAAACTCTTTGAAAGGATTGGATATGTATTCACCTCCCTGATCTGCTCGAAAAATTTTGATGGATTTTTCGAATTGGGTTTTGATCATGTTTGAAAACTCAGTGTAAATTCTTAAAACTCTGATCTGGATTTAAAAAGATACACCCATGTATAACGAGTGTAGTCGTCAATGAAAATAACATAATACAAAGCTCCCCCTTTTGAAGCAATAGGAGACTTTCCCCAAACATCAGAATGGATGAGATCAAAAGGTGCAGAAGAAAAGGTAGTACTGTTATTAAATGGAAGAGCTGGTTGTTTACCCATCTTACAAGCAATACAGTGAGGCTCTTTGTCTAGAGGAACAAAACCTAGCAACCCTTTACTAATCATATAGGAAATACGAGAAAAAGAGACATGACCAAGCTTAGAGTGCCAAGAAATAAAAGGAGAAACTGTGGACGGTAAGGTAGAAGCTAGAGCAGCAACAAGTTTGTTGTTGAATTGAGGAATGGCTAGAGACTCCAGGAGGTAAAGGCGACCAACTCTACGGCCTATCCCAATAAGCTTCCCTGTTTTGGGATCCTATATAACACAACCATGAGATGAAAAGTAGATATTAAAACCCTGGTTACATAACTGGCCAATTGAAATAAGATTCATCTTAATTTTGGGAACAAGAAGAACATCTGCTATGTGTATCTTGTTTGAAATTTTGACCTGTCCAATATGAGTAGCATTTATTCCTGTTCCATCTGCTGTATGAATCTTAGGAGTAACGATAGGTTTCATTGTCTCAAATAAATTTGAGTTATATGTCATATGGTTTGATGCTCCTGAATCAAGAAACCATTCAGTTGAAAAGTTACCTGAAGGAACTGAAAAAGCAGTTGCTGCTGTAGGATTGTTACCAATTGCAAGGGCTTGTTTCAGCATTTCTTGAATGTCTGCCAAATTTGCTGCCCGGTTGCAAGAGTTGTTTGATGTAGGGTTTGATAACTCATGTGCTTGTTCTAGAACTGGTGCAGAAGTAACATGACTGGAGAGTAATATGATGGAGCAGCAGTGCCAAATCTTCTCTTGTTTCTCATATTTCTTGAGGATGGAGAAGTGCAATTTCCTACAATGTTTCCAAACTCCTTACAGTAGTTACATTGTGGTGTGCCTAGTGAAGGTGTTGAACTTTGCATAGTTGATTTTTGAAAGTTGCCTTGAGAGTTACTGGTGTTCACAGGTGATGGACAATTCTTTACAAGATGACCATAATTCTTACATTTATGACACTGTACTTGAGAGAGATCACGATAGGTTGAAACTGAAAAGTTTCTCTGTGAGCTAAAGCTTGGATTAGAGTTTGGACGAGAAGGAACTGCAAGAACTGCTGGAATATCTAGTTTGATTCTTTTGCGCGTCTCTTCAGTAATAAGTTCAGACAAAGCACTTTCTACAGTTGGCATTGGATTTCTATGAAGGATAGAAGCTCTCACAGATTCAAAATCATCTCTTAAAGCCATTAAGAGTTGAACAAGCCGTGATTCTTCTCTGTATTTCTGCCACAGTTCTACATCAACTGTCCACTTAGGCTCCATAAGTGCTAGTTGATTCCATACAATTGACATTTCGGAGTGAAAATCAGATATTGTTTGCTCTGGTTGTTGTTTCAAGACTCGAATATCTTGTTCAAGTTTGTATCTCTGTGCAAAGTTGACTTGTGTGTATCTCTTAGCTAGAAAATCCCATGCTTCTTTGGCTTCTTCAAAACCTGTAAGTTGCATACTTATGGATGCAATAACAGTGTTGCTTATCCAAGTAATGATCTTGTGGTTATTGATTTCCCAAGTTTCAGAAGGATCTGTTTCTGCAGCATCTTTGTCTTTACCACTAGTGCTAGTTACAGACTTTTTTTCTTTACCATCAATATATTTCCACATGCTTTTTCCCTTTAAAAAACTTCTCATGAGAAAGGACCAATGGTTATAGTTGGATCCATCGAACTTCACAAATGATGGGTTGAGATTCTTCACGTGACATGATACTAGGGTTTAGGTTTTAAACGAGAGATAAGGATGAGATAGATTTCGGTTTCTTAATCACGATACCGAGGGTTTGAAAAAGGGTTATTGAATCTTACCTAGCTCGATACCATGACATGATTTTGTCATGGCATAGAGATCTAATGAAAGGGTTTCTGTATATAGAACATAATGAAGGAATACAGACTCGACAACTTATACGGGGTTACGAGGCAGACTTTAAAAGGAAACCAAATACATCACAATAACTACCAGATAACTATACAATATATGCGAGAATATTGGATATCGTAACATGCAAGATACGATATATTTTAACAACATTGATGCATTATACGCATTCTATCATGAGAGGAAGCCCGAAAAAACAATTTGTCCCAACACTCCGGAGTGGAAAAGATCATCCGATCTTGATCTCGAATGGTGAAGCTATGCCTCGATGATGAAGATATTGGTGCCGCTTCCCAGGACAACCAAGTGCCAACTCAAGTGCCGACGAATGATGATGTCTTGGGAGATGCAATACCGTGGGACCAACAAGAGGAAATGAGACAATTCCGCAATCGTAGTCTAAAGCTTGGAGCGAGGGCAAACCAGTTTCTTGGATCACACCGGTTTCACCGGACAGGAAAACTTACAATTGTTGAGGCAAGAGGTATTACTATGCTACATGGAAAACTGATGGTACACGATATATGATGCTTATAACTTCGATGGATGCTTCTTGATAGATAGAAATTTTAATTTCCGAAGGGTTCGAATGCGATTTCCCAAGAAAGAAACGAATGGAAGGGATACTCACAATTTAACACTACTTGATGGTGAGATGGTGATTGATACCTTCCTTAGGGTAATGAAGAAACAAAGAAGATACACCGATCTACGATCTTATGGCAATTAATTCAGTATCTATCATAGACCGGCCTTTCCCATCAGAGTTATCAGGAAATATTATCGAGTGTTCCTGGGATTCTGAGGAACTAGTCTGGAATTATATGCGTCTCAGGGTAGATAAGAAAACCCCGAATGATATCAATATTTACAGGAAGGTTATGCGGAGCATAAAGGATAACATCACAGAGGAGGTCTTGTTAGAAGACATTGGAGAGATTGTCCGCTTGCCCATATATGCTGATCGGATAAGGAATGACACCAAGGCTCACAGCAGGATGCACTCAGGACGTCCAAGGTGATTTACACAACAGATTCAAGACCAAAATGCACCAGAGGAATGGCACAAACTCGAGCTTATCTCTGTATCAGTAGGGTTGTCTTTTGCTTCCTTTTGATTGTATTTTTTTGCTGCTGTCATACCAACAGTTGGTAAAGTATCTAAGTATGAACAAATAAAACAAACCAAACAGGAAATGTGATTTATTCTTCTCAGTTGTTAGCAAAATGATCTTGCTCTTTGACAAAAATGATTTAGTCTAACAAAATTTATTTAAGAGTAAGACAACATTCAACTACAATATAAAGAACAACACTAATCCCTTTTGATTTTCTTTAATAGAGTGTATGTTAGCAAAAATGCTCCTCTTATGTGTAATTTGACACTCATATGTAAAGAGGGTCGCTCATCATCTCCTGCAACAACAGAAATAATAATAAAAAAATCCTGGGGTTCTCTTTTAAGATCAATCAAATAATCATATTGAAGCATATAGTACACGCACACTGTTTTTATTGGCATAATATAGTACACTGCAAAACGAACATAGTTAAATCAGCAAGTACTATTGATCCAGCTCCCAACTCTGCAAGGCAGAAGAAGTTTTTCTTTAACGGATGAAACTTTTTACTTTCTTTCTTCTTTTTTGATCCATTGGTTTTTTCCTCATCAAGTCTCACACTAATCGCTTTAATGAATTGCTAATTTTGCAGGTCCCCTCTTGATTTTATGATGGATCCCTTCCAGTGTTGGATCTTTGTGTGTCATTTTGGAATAATCCTCCTGACATTTTTGTCAAACATGGCTATATTGCCAGGTATTGCACATCTTCAAACAGCAATTTTGCTAAACAACAAGAAACAAGCATCGAGTATTCCTCATTATGAGAAACAACATTACACCCCAGATCATATATTTGAATCCATGAGATTTCATCCCTTTTTACCGAGTCATAATCCGATCCAGACATGGAGAATTCAAACCTCCAGGTTTCCGCCTATAAGCATCCGTAATCATAGGAAAATTCATTATTTTTCGACCTCTATGCAATCCTTCTATTACAAAATATATTCTTTACCTCCCTTGAATTATTCTCTACCAAACTTTTGGAAACATTATAATCCCATTTACTACTTTTATCTCCAGCCATCTTATAAAGGAAAAGATAAATACTGGAAAACCTATAGCTACCCTAATCTAAATAACCCTAATCTCGAAGAGTTCAGTGGAAACTTAATGGAGTCTGCAAACAACAGTCTTAGCAATATCACTGAGCAGATGAAGGGTGCTACGATAAGAAACAACAGAAGTGCTATTGGTTCATCCAAAAACCTGATCGTAGCTGCTACTGCATGGTCTAACAGTTTGATCGGCAAGCTTGTGACTGATGATAATGAGATATAAACTGCAAGCATCAAGGAAGAGTTGAACATCCTATGGAAGAACTACCGCAAAAGGGAGATGAAAGTTGTCGGAAAATACCTGTTTGTTTTCAAATTCAATTCTCAAAAAGACATGAAAGATATCCTAAACAAAACTCCTTGGAATGTCCAGAAAAGTCTTCTAGCTTTAGAAGAATACACCACGGAAAAAGCCTACAAAGATTATGAGTTCAGGACACAAGCATGGAATGTTCAATTTAAGGGTCTCCTATTGGAACACCATCATGTATCAGTGGTTGATGAAGCCATTTGCGATTTGGGAACCAAAATATCCACTGATCCAAAAAATTGCAGACCAAGAGCTGGTAACATGATCACGGCTCGTGTAGAGATAGAGCTTAAAAAACCCCTTAAAATGGGAGAATGGTGGAACAAAAATTCAGGTGATCCAATCTGGATAAGATACCATTGGGTTAAGCAACCTCATAGTCTGCGACAAGTGCTATGTCATAGATCATGATGATGAAAATGCGAAGAAGTAGCAGAAATCTTAAGAGAAAGAGCTATGACAGAAGAGGAATATGAAGCCCATTGTATTGCTAAGGAAGAAGTCATTTGTGAAGATAAATGAAGGAAAAAAGATCTTGAAGATGATTTTGTCCATGTTGAGAAGGACATGGAGATAACGGATGACTACGAAGCAAGCGAGAATCACCAAAAGAGCTAGGAACCAAGTCACTCAAAACAATGGCTCTAACCCATCAATCCAAGGCCCCATTTTAGCTGTCCATGGAGGGTTGATAATGTTGCTACCAAAAATACTCCTCATCTTTGAATTAATGGATGTTGTGGAAGACAATACCCGGAGTTCCAAGAGATGAACACACAAGGATGGATACCCTTCAAAATCAAGAGGAGCATAATATCTGCGGTAACTATTTCTTTACACACTCTTTATTTAAATCATTGCATTTTATTGTTCTTTTGCATTCATATTTGTGTCATAGATTACAATAATCGTATAGGTTTATCTAGTGACCCTCATAATATAACAAATATGAGAGTCTTAGCTTGGAAGTGCCGGGGATTCTCTAGTAAGACCACTAGGGATCATCTTAAGGATCTAATATATCGTCACAATCCACGATGTTATATTCATCTCGAAGCAAAAATAGGTGCAGAAAAAATGAGAAATTCATAAAACCCTTGAAATACCCTAATAGCAAACTTGTATCTTCTATTGGTCTAGTTTGGAGGATTAATACTCCTCCGGAAAGACGGTTTTCACTTTAAAGTTGTGCATGCAGAGTCCTGGATTATTAACTGCCCAGTGTGGGGACGACCCTTCAAGCCGAATATTTGCTACCTGTATATACGGATCTTCATATCCTACAAATAAAGAGTTACAATGGAACTATATCAAGAATCTCAGCCAAAATATTCAGAAGCCGTGGGTCATTATTGGAGACTTAAATTTGGTTTTTGAAAATGAAGACAGAACTCGGATTTCTGTAAATTTTTCTGGCAATCCAAGTACTTCTAGCTCAACTATTTCGTCTTCAAGAGACGCAAAATATGTCAGTTTAATACATGAAGTAGGCCTGGAATATCTTAGTTATTGTGGGAGGTCGTTTACATGGTCAAGCAACGTGCATGGTAATCCGGAGTTAGAAGATCTCGGATTGATCGAGCTTTGGTTAACGGCGATTGGATTATTCACTTCCAAGATGCGAAACTTTTTCACTGGCTCAACTTGGGTCCAGACCATTGTCCCATTATGCTAGATACTTCTTCCTCCACTAGTCATAATAAAAGGAACTGAAATACTTCCAATGTTATGAGAAAAATGATACCCTTAAGAGCGAAGTCGCATCTGCATGGAGTCCGCATGTGGAGGGTTCTAAAGCTAATCAATTCTCAAGAAAACTTAGTAACACACGCAGATATGTTTCTAAGTGGAACAAAGATAAGTTTGGTAATATCCATAGAAATATATTTCGCTACACCAACAGCTGGAGGCAGTTCAACAACAAACTCCAAACAACAACACCAACATACAAGTGATGCAAGTGGAGAACCAAATAGAACACTGGCATCAAATCCAGTGAATATTTGGGGCAGAAATCCGAGATGAGTACTTCCTAGAGATGGATAGAAACACTAAATATCATCACGCGAATGCAAATATAAGACGTTCCAGAAACAATATAGCAACACTAAAAGATGATAATGGGAACAGGTGTACTACAAGAGATGAACTGGAGAAACTTCTTACGGATCATTACAGCTCCCTGCACACTACCACTTCTCCAGAAAAAAATGAGGCTATTCTTCAGTGCATTCCTCAAATAATCACTCATCAAGACAACATGGAGCTAGTTCGTATTCCGGATGATGCTGAAATAATGAAGGCGCTGAAAGACATGAAATCTTGGAAAGCCCTGTGTCCGGACGGGTTTCCACTGGTTTTTTCAAAACCCATTGGGAGATAGTTGGGAATGATGTTTCGGAAATGGTAAAGCGAGTTCTTTCGTCTAGGATACATTCTTAAAAGTTTGAATGCAACCAATATTACTCTTATCCATAAAACAAAAAATAAACAATACCCATCTGATCTACGTCCCATTGCTCTTTGTAACACGTCTTACAAGATAATATCAAAGATCTTGTCCTCAAGAATGAAGAAAGTTATGAAGAAAATCATCTCTCCGCTCCAAGCCGCCTATGTCTTAGGGAAGACAAATATCGAGACAATATTCATCTTGCACAAGAAATTGTGCACACAATGAAAAATAAAAGGAGAATTCAAAGCATCGGCCTTGAAACTGGATATGTCCAAGGCCTTCGATAGACTCTAGTGGTCTTTCTTAAGCGATGTTATGCTACAGATGGGCTTTAGTCATGAGTGGTGTCAACTTATAATGCAAGGCATAAGCACTACTCAAGTCTCCATACTTCTCAACGGTTCTCCGTGTCATGCTTACAAACCATCACGAGGTGTGAGGCAAGGGGATCCTTCATCACCCTATTTGTTTATCATAGTCATGGAGGCTTTTTCACGTCAGTTAATTCATGCCGAGCAAAGCAACAAAATTCAAGGTATCAAGATAGCTGAAGGTGCCCCATCCATCTCTCATTTATTCTTCGCAGGCGATTGTCTGCTTTTCATAAATCTTTGACATGCATAACGTCAATAATTTCTTTGGAAATTGTCAAAGCTTTTGGACAAGCCTCGGGCCAAATAGTGAACTTTAACAAATCTAGTGTTCACTACAGCACAAATGTTCCTCAAAGGTTTTGTAGGATCCTTACCAGAAGACTTAAAGTTCCCAGAATGTCGTCAAATGAAAGATATCTTGGTCTCCCACTTCTCATCGGAAAGAAAAAAATTGACTGCTTCAAGGGTCTGGTAGACAGATTCAAAGGCAGATTAACTAAATGGAATGGCGAATCCATGTCTCAAAGTTGCAGGTCCATGATGATCAAAACGGTGACCAACACCATCCCGGATGTTTATGGGTGAAAATCGTTTCTGCCGATTTCAGTAAATTCGGTAGGTGAGTGAGAAATTGGTTTAAACCCTAAACAAATGTGTTGCACGTGAGCACTTTATAGATTCGAGAGATCAATCTGTACAAGTCCGGCCTAAACCAAGAAATGGCCGTTCCAGACTTGCTTCGGTCACAAAGTGGAGGAGAAGGGTTGATTTGGGGAGGGAAGCAAAGAAAGGTGTTGAGACCAGAATAGTTCTGGAGAGTAGTGTCTCGACTTGTATCAGAAAGTGAAAGCTTAGGAAGCTTGCAAGAGATGAAAGCTTTTTTGGAGAGCTTGCAAAGTTGCCTTTTGTGAGAGTGTAGTATTTTTCTCCTGACCGAGACTTGTTGTCTGGTGGAAATAGGTAAGACCTATTTATACAAGTCGAGATTGAAACGTACCCTGGCCTCATGAAGGAAGAGAGTAAAGGGTCAAATAATGGGAGGAGGTGGTAACCGCATGGTGTTAATGGGTGAAAACGTTTTCACCATTATTTCCTCATTTATTTGACCTCTTTATTCCTTTTCACGCTTTCTTAATGTGAGCGTAGTGTATGCCGCAAGCCTTGTGACCGCCAAACCAAAACCCCGGAAAGCATCCCCGGTTTGTGTTGATATCTCGTTGGTTGCACCTTGAGTGCAAGTGGCGTGCTAGTGGCGTGTGTGGCATGTGCCATTGGCATGTGCGGAATGCCCTTGTTGCGGGTTGTACTTCGAGCGCAAGTGGCAATGCGGAGCGCGCTAGTGGCGTGCGTGGCATGTGCGGAATGCCTTGGTGGTAGGTTGTACGTTGAGTGTAAGTGGCAATGCTAGAGCTGCTAGTGGCGTGTGTGGCATGTGCGGAATGCCTTGGTGGTAGGTTGCACGGTTTTCAAGTTAGGCTACCAGCGTGTGTGTTTGGCATGTGCCAATGGCATGTGCGGAATGCCTTGGTGGTAGGTTGCAAGGTTTGCAAGTTAGGCTACCGGTGTGTGTGTTTGGCATGTGCGGAATGCCTTGGTGGTAGGTTGCACGGTTTGCAAGTTAGGCTACCCGGCGTGTGTGTTTGGCATGTGCCAATGGCATGCGTGGCCGTTAGGCGTGGCCTTGGTAGGAAAAGCTACCAGCGAGCATGTTGGCATGTGCCAATGGCATGCGTGGCCGTTAGGGCCGTGGCCTTGGTAGGAAAAGCTACCGGTGAGCATGTTGGCATGTGCCAATGGCATGCGTGGCCGTTAGGGCCGTGGCCTTGGTAGGAAAAGCTACCGGCGAGCATGTTGGCATACGCCAATGGCATGCGTGGCCGTTAGGGCCGTGGCCTTGGTAGGAAAAGCTACCAATGAGCATGTTGACATGTGCCAATGGCATGCGTGGCCGTTAAGCGTGGCCTTGGTAGGAAAAGCTACGGCGAGCATGTTGGCATGTGCCAATGGCATGCGTGGCCGACTTGGCCTAGGTTGCATGGTTTGCAAGCCTAGGGCGCTATATTTGGCATGTGCCAATGGCATAGCGGCTTGGAAATATGGCTTGTGGTGCGTGTTGGCATGTGCCAATGGCACGTGCGGCCATGTTGACCTAGTTGCACGTTTTGCAAGCCTAGGGCGCTATATTTGGCATGTGCCAATGGCATAGCGGCTTGGAAATATGGCTTGTGGTACGTGTTGGCATGTGCCAATGGCACGTACGGCCATGTTGACCTAGTTGCACATTTTGCAAGCCTAGGGCGCTATATTTGGCATGTGCCAATGGAATAGCGGCTTGGAAATATGGCTTGTGGTACGTGTTGGCATGTGCCAATGGCACGTACGGCCATGTTGACCTAGTTGCACGTTTTGCAAGCCTAGGGCGCTATATTTGGCATGTGCCAATGGCATAGCGGCTTGGAAATATGGCTTGTGATACGTGTTGGCATGTGCCAATGTCACGTACGGCCATGTTAACCTAGTTGCACGTTTTGCAAGCCTAGGGCGCTATATTTGGCATGTGCCAATGGCATAGCGGCTTGGAAATATGGCTTGTGGTACGTGTTGGCATGTGCCAATGGCACGTACGGCCATGTTGACCTAGTTGCACGTTTTGCAAGCCTAGGGCGCTATATTTGGCATGTGCCAATGGCATAGCGGCTTGAAATATGGCTTGTGGTACGTGTTGGCATGTGCCAATGGCACGTACGGCCATGTTGACCTAGTTGCACGTTTTGCAAGCCTAGGGCGCTATATTTGGCATGTGCCAATGGCGTAGCTTGTGGCTTGAAAATATGGCTTGTGGTACGTGTTGGCATGTGCCAATGGCACGAAATACGGCCATGTTGACCTAGTTGCACGTTTTTGCAAGCCTAGGGCGCTATATTTGGCATGTGCCAATGGCATAGCGGCTTAGTTTGGCATGGTTGCCAATGAGTGCGATATGTAGTTTGGTTTTGGCGTCGCTGCCATGGTGCACAGTGTGCGGCTTGGTTTCGGCGTTGTTGTCATGGTGCGCAGTGTGCGGTTTGGTTTGGCATTGTTGCCATGGTGCGCAGTGTGCGGCTTGGTTTGGCATTGTTGCCATGGTGCGCAGTGTGCGGCTTGGTTTGGCATTGTTGCCATGGTGCGATGTGCGGCTTGGTTTGGCATTGTTGCCATGGTGCCGGTGTGCGGCTTGGTTTTGGAATTAGGGTTACGTGTCGAAAACCCTAACGGTATTTTGAAAAAAAATACCCCTATTAATTATTTACACCTGAGTTAAATGCTCTTAGTTAATGTGTTGCGGGTAACACTAGGTCATGGGGTTTTACGATTTTACCCCTTGTTTAAAAACCACCATCAACATTAAGTCCCCTGCTTAGCTCGGAACAGGGGATTTATTGCGAGGTAAGCATAAGATGGTGACAAAATATCAACAGCAAACCATAAAGAGAATTGAGGAGGCTTGTCTGACCTTTTATAAATACGATTTGGAATCCTTGCCTCTGGTAGTTTTGCACAAATCGGGAGGCTGGCACAATTCGATGGGCCGGTGCAGCTTGGGCGACGTTGGGAAATTGGCGTGAGTTGGGAACCGAGTGTGCTAGCTGGTGGGACCGGCGCAAGGTGTGGAAGCTGTGCGTGCTTGCGGGCGTGACTTGGGCGACGTTGGGAAATTGGCGTGAGTTGGGAAGCTGATTGTGCTAGCTGGTTGGACCGGCGCAAGGTAGGGAAGCTGTGCGTGCTTGCAGGCGTGACTTGGGAGACGTTGGGAAATTGGCGTGAGTTGGGAAGGCCGATTGTGCTAGGCTGGTGGGACCGGCGCAAGGTAGGGAAGGCTGTGCGTGCTTGCTGACGTGACTTGATGGGATCGATGTGAACAAGGAGGGAGTAGGTGTTTCTACAGATAGCAAAGTTTCCTTATTTTGCCTTTCCTTCACGCACGGCTTCGATTAGGGCATCGTTCATTCTAAAAAATCTGGAAGCGTTATGTCCCTCATTGCTTCCTTTCCTTTTTAAAGGTTCTGTATTCAAACCCAACGCAACTGCATCATCTCCTTCGTTTGAGAAAGGTTCTTCTTGTTGAATTTCTCTCTTTGTCATGTCACGCAGATTCGAATCATCTTCTAACCAGTTAGGTTCTCCAGATGAAGGCGCGAGGTCTGACTCTTGCATGAGCATCCCAACAAAGGTTATTTGGGTTAAGAAAATCATACGAAGGTATGTTTTCTTCTTCTTTGGCGGATGTCGTACACTTTACCGCCGCTTGTTGTATAAATGGAAGATTTCCCTTTTGTGCGAGAGATATCCCGTTGGAGCATGCGTCGGTGTTATCGACGAGGATGACCTAGTCGTTCCCCTTCCTTCGAATCCGTCCTTGTTTGATTTGCGAGACTTGGAGGACGCTGATTTAGGGATCTATCTTACGAAATGGGATGCAGCGAGAAGTCCCCGGTCATACTTCGGTTTGATATGATGGAATGTATGGATACGTGAATGTATCCTTTTGGCGTGCTTTTGGAGTTTTAGGTGCACATGTACGGATTCATGTTCAGAAATTCCCGTGGCTCGTAAAACCTCGATGGTGATGATGTTGAAATCAGTAATAACCTGGTTAAGGGGAGTGAAAGAATCTTACGCTGGTAGTCTCCATGCATGACCTACTTTCATTATATCGCCTTGAATCCCCCTCACGGGATTTGATATAAGCCTATCGTACTCTTCCGGGATGTGACACTTTGGGATGCTCGAAATTACATGATGACATATTCGGATAGTGCAGGCTCGGGATCCTCCGCGGCCTTGTAAAGTGTTGAAGGCGTCTTCTATAAAGAGAGGTGATGATGTTCTTGCGCTGCACCCTTGAAGAGTAGTGTTTGTACCATAAGTAAAAATACCACTTAATGGGCCAAATTGATGCTTGAATCATCTTTTGGGTCCTCATCCAAGCCCGCTACCCAGCCAGCCAAGGCAGTCAAGCCCAGTGCGCACAGGGCCAGGTCAATGGTCAGAATCAGTCAATAGTCAAAGTCGGTCAACATCCGGTCAATGGTCAAAGTCAGTCACACCCCTAGCTAATTTTCAGTCTCCACTCATATCGCCAACAAGCCAATTATGCTGCCAGCCAGTCCATCCAGTCATCCAGCCAACTATGCAGACAGCCAACCCATTACGGCGCCGGCCAAAGCATCCACCTATCTGCCGGCCCGGCATCCACTGTCCGGCCGGCCGAGTCTCCACCAATCCGTCGGCCATTAATCGAGCGGTTTCATACATAAATTATGGTGAAGACATAAAGGAGCAGGTTTTCATGCGAGAATTCAATATAGGAGCATAAATGGCAGTTACATTGAGAATTCATTATAGGAACATAAATGGGCGATTAATGGAATTTATGTTGACATTGGAATTATATTTTTCATTGTATAAATAGGAGAGGAGAAATCAGTCAAGAGAGGTAGCCAATAGGAGGGAGAGAAAATGAGATTGTAATTCAAATATCAATGAAAAATTACTCCCCAAGGGGATTCACCGTGGATGTAGGCAAATCGTAATAGAACCACGTAAAACTGTGTCAATTTCTTTTATCTTCAATTCGTCTCCTAACCCTAAAAACACACCAAACTATCAATTCATCGTGTTTCGTGCCCAAAAGTATTTTTGGGTACAAACATTGGCGCCGACTAAGGGGAAACGAGTGAAAGAAATCGTGTTTTCCCATTGAGAAAAGTTGTAGAAAATGCTTCAAAATCTTGTCATGGCTTGATCGAGCGTTTTGAAAAATCACTGCTGCCCGATCCGATTGACCGCAAGCTGCTGCGGTCCAATTTGATCATAACGATCATGATCAGTGATCGCATTCTGCTGACCGTATATGTCGCACATACTACTGATCCGAGTTGATCGCGGCTGCTTTGCAGAACAAGATTCGCCGTTTGATTTCTTTGAAGCTATTACTGCATGGATCTGTGAAAATCACATCACTACAAAATCGATGATAATGTTCTTTGGGACCTTTCGGTCGCGGCAATAAGATGTGGAGAAATACCATCAAAAGCTGTTGTAGGATATTCGATCCACGACATGGGTGAATCGATTTCGATTTACATCGCTCTAAGTCCGGTGATCGCAGCTGCTTTGCCGATTCGGTTAATCACAATTATTATAGCCCGGCATCGCGAGCAGAAGCCATCAAAACTGATTCTCTGCGAAAACCACCAAGGTTGTTGTCAGGATGTTCGATCCGCAGCATGTTCAAGTCCAAAGTTCAAAAAAAAAAAAAAAAAAATTGCTCCTCAAGTAACGCATTATCCAATTGTTCGAGTTTGTTTTGTATGACAAAATCAATCTTTATTATGATCGCAAAGTGGTCAAATTGTCTACATCTCAAGGTGCACGAATACCCGAAGGAAAACCTTGAGAAAAGCATCTCGAGAAAATTCGAGAAAAGACCACAAAAGTGCAAGCAAAATCATGGTGAAAATTCCATGAGAAGCAGTATGATTCAACAAACACATTCTTTGAAATTGTGAAGGAAAAGACAATGCCATTGTAAGCTGTTGCAAAAGGTCAAAGAGAAAAGATAACACCACCAACAGCCGTTGCAGAAATTTCAAGACAAAAGGCTTGATTCGTGAAAAGCGTGGCGAAACGTTTCAAAACCAAAAAAATAATAAAAAAAAAATCGAGAAAAAAGAGGCGGCGGCGGGGCATGGCAGTGTGTGGGCGGCGATCGGCGGCGGCGTGCGGCGAGGCGGCGGTGGCGGCGGCGGTTAGCGGCCTCAGATCTGTTCACCCTCTTTAGGAGTTTCGTTCACCCGCTTTACTTTCACTCACCCACGTCATAGGTGTCCATCACCCACTTCCATCAATCATAAAAGTTTCGATGCTTCGTGTGACATCAAAGTTCGATGTTCGGCGTATGTAAACCGTTGATGCTCAGTGGTATATCAAACTTCGATGCTTCAGGATACATCCAAATTAACTCTCAGAAAAAGTTCGACGCTTCATGTTACATCAAATTTCGATGTTCGGCGAAAGAAGACCGTTGGTCGAAAATCTTGTTTCGTCAATAACTTCTTCCGTTTTAAGTTCGAATCGAGTGATTTTTTGGCTCGTTGGAATCGTCTTTCAATTACCTACAACATGGAAGTGAAAAATCATGAGTTGGGAAAATTTAATTTTGAGGTTCCGAGTGGCACGACAAACACTATCAAGATGCGAGGCTTTGCACGTTCAATGTTCGCGGCGCTATTGTGTCGATTTTCTACCCACAACTCAAAGATCGCGAGTCTTTGGTTGGAATCATAAACCTCAACACGCACATTTTCGGTGCAAGGTAAAACTCTGCAGCCCGGTTGATCGAAGCTGCTGCAGTCCTTTTCCGAATAATTACTACACCCGATTGATCGAACTCACGTAATCCGGTTTCACAAGCGGCTTGATTCTTTCAGATACTGGTGATCACGGTGATGAAAGCGATTCAGTAAAGCTCTTCGATCAGACTTGGACTTAAGCTCACGCATTCCGGTCCCACAGACAAATCAATTACTAAGTCAAAACAAGACGCTAAGGCAACTATACTAATCATCATATTTGGAAAACACCGACATAGCGGTGGGCATCCTAATCACTTTGAAAGCGAAGTCGCAGCAACATTTTCAATAAGGTAAGTATACAATTTACATATTTTTGCACCTTTTCAAATATTCATGCATATTTTTGTTCAATATGACAACTTTAATGTGGCGAGCATTTTTCTCAACGAGGGGATGCACACATTTCAATTCTGCGCGTATCTGGAATAGTGGGATTGGCCCCCCGCGCGAATTCCAGATAGCAGACATCTTCAAAATTCAAAATTCCATGCACAAGCAAAATGCGGCAAGGCAGTGCACCCTTGTGCGAGCATTGAGCGACATGGCAATCATTATCCAGGGGCGAGTTGCATATCACTTCAACGTGTTGACTATCACTTGGGGACGAGATATCGACACCTCGTGGTTTGAAACGACTCCTTTGGGGCAGGCTGTGTAAACACTCTATACGATTAGGGGCAAGATACATAGCACCTAAATGCAATGCGGAGTTCAGCTTCCGAAAATCGGAACTTCAGGTAACCCGAACTTCTTAATCCTCCAACGAATTGCAGGATTAAGAGGGGGCGAACATACACCCTAATATTTTTTACGCAATTATTACAATCAATAATTTTTAACTACCATAGATACGTTATTGTACTCGAGTTCAAAAGCAAGCACTTTGCATTGTTGGACGTTGGTGATGCGATCGATTTTGCTTACGAGTGCATACTCGTTGGACGCAAGCGATGCGGTCTGCAGTGGCACTCGGTTGGACGCATGGCGATCTTGTCTAGTTTTATTAAGTAAGCATTACACCTATGTTTATCAAACTTTTTAAAGTCCAATCCCTCGTAGCTGCTGCAGTCCACTAATTATTATTCTTTGTGATCCGGCTAATTGTTATTGCATGATCCATTGCTAATTGTTGATGCTGCAGTCCGGCTAATCGTTAGCTGCAGTCCGGCTAATCCAACCGATCTGATGTTAGCTATGGTCTCGTTTCTGTGATTTACGTGAATGCATTCTTGTAGAATAACTTTGTTAAATGCATTCTTGCTATATTCCGATGGATCGCGGGATGTAGTCCGACCATGCTCACGATTCTGCCCAGTCTAGTTGAACGAACTCTGCTGAGAGAACCTTGTTCGTCTTTGCTTTGCATTCGGTGAAACGCTGGAGATGCGATCCCAATATACACTTGATTCCCGCATCGGTGGCTTGAGCAGTGCTGCAGTGGAACTTTGTTACAATTCTTCTTGCATTCGAGCTCGATGGTTACCATGCTCATGATTCCTGGAGACCAGTGACGCACTGGCTGGGATAGAACTTTGTTACGTTCTTTGTTGCATTCAGTGAACTGACAAAAGGATTCCCTTTCGCGATTCCTATCGATCCAGAACGCAGCTGCTGCAGAGGAACTTTGTCCGATTCTTCTTGCATTCCGGTGATCGCTGGGAGCGATTCAAGCTATGCTCGCGAGCCTGACCCGGTTAACGCTTGTTTCTTCTGGCGGAACTTTGTTCGTTCTTGTTGCATTCGGTGAAACGCGGGTGATCATGTTGACCTTGCTCGCATTTCCTCGCGACTCCACCAACGCACTGTGCTGCAGAGAACTTTGTCCGTTCTTATTTGCATTCAGTTGTCGCGGTGATCTTGATTCGGTATGCTCATGATTCCGTGATCCAGTGACATTCTTGCTGGCGAACTTTTTTGCGTTCGGTTGCGCATTCAGTTGAGAGCGGTGATGCTCGATCATTGCTCGCCAGTTCCCTGATCTCTCACTCTTTGCAGAGAACTTTATTGGATTCTTATTGCATTCACTGATCGCGGTGATGCATCGGTATGCTCTCATAGATTCTCGCATTCCGGCTAATCGCGGTGATGATCGTTGTTTATGCGGTCGGCCCGATTCTACATTGCTTTCACCATGATCCAACTCAGCTCAATGATGTTACTACTCATCACTCGCTCAAGTATCACGCTTTCATTGCGTTCGAGACTTGATTCGAGATTTTGCATAACAACAATGGTTCATGCTCAACCGTTTCATGTCGATTCTCCAGTAGCAATAGCCTCACTTGGGGGCGTCCGATTATGATTTCCGCAAACAACAAGGGAAGTTCGCCGGTCACCATGAGTATCAATAATCCGCACTTGGGGGCGTATTTTATCAATGACTTAGGAAAGCGGAATTTTCTTAACCCCCAACAAGTTGGAGGTTAAGAGGGGCGATGTTTGTACCATAAGTAAAAATACCACTTAATGGGCCAAATTGATGCTTGAATCATCTTTTGGGTCCTCATCCAAGCCCGCTACCCGACCCGGCCAAGGCGATCAAGCCGTCTGCCGCAGGCCAGGTCAATGGTCGAGAATCATCGATAGTCAAAGTCGGTCAACATCCGGTCAATGGTCAAAGTCGGTCACACCCTAGCTAATTTTCGGTCTCCACTCATATCGCCAAAGCCAAGCCAATTATGTTTGCCGGCCGGTCCATCCGGTCATCCGACCAACTATGCGAATGACCCCAACCCATTCTGGCTGCCCGGCAAGCATCCACCTATCTGCCCGGCCCGGCATCCACATCCCGCCGGCCCGGTCTCCACCAATCCATCGGCCATTAATCGAAAAATTTCATACATAAATTATGGTGAAGACATAAAGGAAGCCGTTTTCATACGAGAATTCAATATAGGAGCATAAATGGGCAGTTACATTGAGAATTCATTATAGGAACATAAATGGGCAGTTAATGGAATTTATGTTGACATTGGAATTATATTTTTCATTGTATAAATAGGGAGAGGAGAAATCAGTCAAGAGAGGTAGCCAATAGGAGGGAGAGAAAATGAGATTGTAATTCAAATATCAATGAAAAATTACTCCCCAAGGGGATTCACCCGTGGATGTAGGCAACCGCGCCGAACCACGTAAAACCTGTGTCAATTTCTTTTATCTTCAATTCGTCTCCTAACCCTAAAAACACACCAAACTATCAATTCATCGTGTTTCGTGCCCAAAAGTATTTTTGGGTACAAACAAGTAGAGGACCCTGTTGTGGGTACGGATTTTTGGTGGACTGTTCTTCGTAGATTTGACAGTGAAGGGATCCCTTGTATATCTTCCGTCCTCAAGTATGGTTTACGTGTTTCCATCCTTGTAGTAATTGCTATTGCGGTGAAGCTGTTTGGGGAGTGTGGCGGCATGACCCTTTGCGGGAAGGAGTGGCGTTGAAGCGAAGCGTTGATGACGGCCAGCTGGCGGGAAGCGTTGATGTGTAGGTATACGGAGAGGCGTTGATGCGGGCTATACGGAAAACGTTGAAACAACGTCTTGCAACTCTCGAGCCTTGACGGTTACCATTTTGAAGTCGGAGACAGCGTCACGTTCGTCCAAACTCGACATCCCTCAAGAGAAACAGAGGAGTCCCAGGTATCTTGCCCCGATGGTGGAGTAGCGTCTCCGGTGACGGTTGAGCTGCCATGCTTGAAGAACTGTTGGGGTGGCGGAAGTGGCTCGGTTCTTGTGATCGTAAGTGTATCGTGCGAGAGATGACACGGTTTTAATCACGAAGTCTTTGGAGCCATGGAGTTGTTTGAAGGGCGAGGATGGTGCTGGAAGGGCGCAAGATGTTAGGGGCTGGAAGGATGCGAAGCTGTTAGCATAGAGCGTGGTATCGGGCCGGGCATGCGCGTGCGGCATGTGTGCCCTGGGCAAGCGCGTCGGCAAGCGCCACGGAAAACGCTTCCGACAAGCGGCATGCGCGTTTGGCAAGCGCATCTCAGTAAAGCGCATCCGGAAACGCGCGTCCGGTAGGCGCTTTGGATCGTCTTGGAATGGGCGCGACTTGGTGTGGACGCCGGCTTGGATTTCGGTATGGCGTGGACCATTGGCTTGGCACGGTCTTTGGCTTGGCGTGGCTTGGACTTGTTCTGCGGGCCCGATTGCCTCTTCCCATACGTAGCTCAAACAGAAATCCTTTCCTTATTCAATTTCAAAAAGTGTTATGCTTATGAAATGGGTTGGCTCCCCTTTTTACCTCGTATCTTTGTTATCACGTCATGGTGTTAGCGGTAGCGGTAGTGACAAAGTGGGCAAGCATATCCAGCTATGTACTCCAGCGTTTCTTTTTCAATTTGTTTTATTGTTTTCTTGTCTTTGGTGTAAACAAGTAGCCATAGGTATGCCTTTCATAAACTTGTGGAAATACTTCATCATAAATAATTCTTCAAATGTCACCGTAGTAACGTCTGCTAATAGTGACGGAGTAATTGTTATTGTGCAAAGTAGGTATGTACGGGTAGGTGAATTTTTTTTTTTTTTTGAAAGGCAAACAAAGCGCTGGTTTATGGTTTTTGTCTTCTGGATTTCTTGGGTTGATAGATAAATGTTAGCTTTTGAGGATATTGGATTATTTAAGGATGAATGGTTTTGATAAAATGACCCTGATTATATTTTGGGAAAGGAATATTGCTTTTATGAAAGTGTGTGCTAGCAATAGGCACAATACTCAGTAGTATGACGGTTTTACTAAGAGCAGATCGTATGTCTTGCGCAGTCTAAATTTACTCACTTCATGGGTTTTTGTGAACACGCCCCTCTCCATGTGAAAGGCGGCTTTGCTGGTAGTATCGTCAGCAAGTCCCCAATCGTTGATAGCATCTTCGGCGAGTCCCCAGTTTTCTCGTGTAGTTTTTGCAACTGCAACCGGGTCGTCACGGTAGTTGAGTCGGATCGAGTGGTACCATCTTGGCAAGTCCCGAGTTTCTTGTGTAGTTTTTATGACTAATAACCGGTTAAATGGGTAGTTGCGTCGGATTAGTCGCCTTCCCCTACCATCTTGACATCTGGGTCGAAGAACGAGATCGACTTGATCGACATTGTAGCCGATAGATCAATCCTCATTTGTGGTCGCCAATTGTTTATGGGTGAAAATCGTTTCTGCCGATTTCAGTAAATTCGGTAGGGTGAGAGAAACTGGTTTAAACCCTAAACAAATGTCTTTGCCGCACGTGAGCACTTTATAGATTCGAGAGATCATTCTGTACAAGTCCGGCCTAAACCAAGAAATGGCCGTTCCGGACTTGCTTCGGTCACAAAGTGGAGGAGAAGGGTTGATTTGGAGAGGAAAGCAAAGAAAGGTGTTGAGACCAGAATAGTTCTGGAGAGTAGTGTCTCGACTTGTATTAGAAAGTGAAAGCTTAGGAAGCTTGCAAGAGATGAAAGCTTTTTGGAGAGCTTGCAAAGTTGCCTTTTACGAGAGTGTAGTATTTTTCCCTGACCGAGACTTGTTGTCTGGTGGAAATAGGTAAGCCCTATTAATACAGGTCGAGATTGAAACGTACCCTGGCCTCATGAAGGAAGAGAGTAAAGGGTGAAATAATGGGAGGAGGTGGTAACCGCATGGTGTTAATGGGTGAAAACGTTTTCATCATTATTTCCTCATTTATTTGACCGCTTTATTCCTTTTCACGCTTTCTTAATGTGAGCGTAGTGTACGTTACCTATTTGTGACCGCCAAACCAAAACCACGGAAAGCATCCCCAGTTTGTGTTGATATCTCGTTGGTTGCACCTTGAGTGCAAGTGGCGCGTGTGGCATGTGCGGAATGCCCTTGTTGTGGGTTGTACTTCGAGCGCAAGTGGCAATGCCAGAGCTGCTAGTGGCGTGCGTGGCATGTGCGGAATGCCTTGGTGGTAGGTTGTATGTTGAGTGTAAGTGGCAATGCCGGAGCTGCTAGTGGCGTGTGTGGCATGTGCCAATGGCATGTGCGGAATGCCTTGGTGGTAGGTTGCACGGTTTGCAAGTTAGGCTACCAGCGTGTGTGTTTGGCATGTGCCAATGGCATGTGTGGAATGCCTTGGTGGTAGGTTGCAAGGTTTGCAAGTTAGGCTAGCTACCAGCGTGTGTGTTTGGCATGTGCCAATGGCATGTGCGGTATGCCTTGGTGGTAGGTTGCACGGTTTGCAAGTTAGGCTACCAGCGTGTGTGTTTGGCTTGTGCCAATGGCATGCGTGGACGTTAGGGCCGTGGCCTTGGTAGGAAAAGCTACCAGCGAGCATGTTGGCATGTGCCAATGGCATGCGTGGTCGTTAGGGCCGTGGCCTTGGTAGGAAAAGCTACCAGCGAGCATGTTGGCATGTGCCAATGGCATGCGTGGCCGTTAGGGCCGTGGCCTTGGTAGGAAAAGCTACCAGCGAGCATGTTGGCATGTGCCAATGGCATGCGTGGCCGTTAGGGCCGTGGCCTTGGTAGGAAAAGCTACCAGCGAGCATGTTGGCATGAGCCAATGGCATGCGTGGCCGTTAGGGCCGTGGCCTTGGTAGGAAAAGCTACCAGCGAGCATGTTGGCATATGCCAATGGCATGCGTGGCCGACTTGGCCTAGGTTGCATGGTTTGCAAGCCTAGGGCGCTATATTTGGCATGTGCCAATGGCATAGCGGCTTGGAAATATGGCTTGTGGTGCGTGTTGGCATGTGCCAATGGCACGTACGGCCATGTTGACCTAGTTGCACGTTTTGCAAGCCTAGGGCGCTATATTTGGCATGTTCCAATGGCATAGCGGCTTGGAAATATGGCTTGTGGTACGTGTTGGAATGTGCCAATGGCACGTACGGCCATGTTGACCTAGTTGCACGTTTTGAAAGCCTAGGGCACTATATTTGGCATGTGCCAATGGCATAGCGGCTTGGAAATATGGCTTGTCGTACGTGTTGGCATGTTCCAATGGCACGTACGGCCATGTTGACCTAGTTGCACGTTTTGCAAGCCTAGGGCGCTATATTTGGCATGTGCCAATGGCATAGCGGCTTGGAAATATGGCTTGTGGTACGTGTTGGCATGTGCCAACGGCACGTACGGCCATGTTGACCTAGTTGCACGTTTTGCAAGCCTAGGGCGCTATATTTGGCATGTGCCAATGGCATAGCGGCTTGGAAATATGGCTTGTGGTACGTGTTGGCATGTGCCAATGGCACGTACGGCCATGTTGACCTAGTTGCACGTTTTGCAAGCCTAGGGCGCTATATTTGGCATGTGCCAATGGCATAGCGGCTTGGAAATATGGCTTGTGGTACGTGTTGGCATGTGCCAATGGCACGTACGGCCATGTTGACCTAGTTGCACGTTTTGCAAGCCTAGGGCGCTATATTTGGCATGTGCCAATGGCATGGCGGCTTGGAAATATGGCTTGTGGTACGTGTTGGCATGTGCCAATGGCACGTACGGCCATGTTGACCTAGTTGCACGTTTTGCATGCCTAGGGCGCTATATTTGGCATGTGCCAATGGCATAGCGGCTTGGAAATATGGCTTGTGGTACGTGTTGGCATGTGCCAATGGCACATACGGCCATGTTGACCTAGTTGCACATTTTGCAAGCCTAGGGCGCTATATTTGGCATGTGCCAATGGCATAGCGGCTTAGTTTGGCATGGTTACCAATGAGTGCGATATGTAGTTTGGTTTTGGCGTCGCTGCCATGGTGCGCAATGTGCGGCTTGGTTTTGGCGTTGTTGCCATGGTGCGCAGTGTGCGGCTTGGTTTGGCATTGTTGCCATGGTGCGCGATGTGCGGCTTGGTTTGGCATTGTTGCCATGGTGCGCGAGTGTGCGGCTTGGTTTGGCATTGTTGCCATGGTGCGCGATGTGCGGCTTGGTTTGGCATTGTTTGCCATGGTACGCGGTGTGCGGCTTGGTTTGGCATTGTTGCCATGGTGCGCGATGTGCGGCTTGGTTTTGGAATTAGGGTTACGTGGTCGAAAACCCTAACCGGTATTTTGAAAAAAAATACCCCTATTACTTATTTACACCTGAGTTAAATGCTCTTAGTTAATGTGTTGCGGGTAACACTAGGTCATGGGGTTTTACGATTTTACCCCTTGTTTAAAAACCACCATCAACACCTGCATATTCTATGAGTTGTCTCCAGCTGCCAGTTGAAACGACAAAACAGATTGATGCATTACAAAGGGATTTCTGGTGGGGTTTTACGGAAAAAAGGGGAACATACATCACTTCATGGAAAAAACTTGGTCTACACAAGAATTTAGGAGGCCGAGGTTTTAGAGATTTAAAAATCTTAAACCAAGCCCTCCTTGTCAGAGCAGCCTGGAGGATATGTATCAACCCAGATGATCAATGGGTGAGAGCAGTGCAAGCCAAATACTTCTCTGTTACTACTATACTTCATACAAACTATAAAGCCAACTGTTCTTGGTCTTAGAGGGGTGTGCAGAAGCAAATCCCTTTTATTAAAGCTAATTGCAGATGGAGAGTGGGTATAGGCGACAAAGTGAAAATTTGGCTTGATGTTTGGGTGGTTGGTATGTCTGAGCCACCGATCCCAAAACAAGGAATACAAAATAGTGAAGATTACATATGGGTGAAAGAGTTAATAACTTTAGAAGGTAAGAAGTGGAACACTCCTATTGTTCAAGAGTTGTTTGACATGGAAACTGCAAGCTTAATACTGCAGATGCGGATACCAGAAGCAGCTGATGATAAGCTTATTTGGAACCTTACAAGGAATGGAATATTCACATTGAAGTCAGCATATAACAAGCTCCACGAAATCAGCTTGGGAGATACAGAAGTGTCTTTTAAAATACAAAACACTGAAGTCAGATGGAAAGACTTGTGGGATATTCAAATCTGGTCGCGAGTAAAACACTTTTGGTGGAAGTGCCTTGCTGATATCTTGCCGACAAACGTGAGACTCTTAATATCAAGTAGACATATTAACAGAACCTGTCCACTCTACAACCAGCATGAAGAAGATACAATACATGTCCTCTTCAACTGTCATTTCTATAGGGCCGTGTGGATGCTTATCCCTGGAGGGTCGTCAGTTTTATCAGGAGCTTACACGAATATTGTTGCAACGTTTGAATCCTGGATAAATACAGCGAAACAGAATAGTTTGAACACTAATTGGCTTAATCTAGCCATGATAGTGTCGTGGACTATCTGAAATGCACGATGTGACCTTCAGTTCCAACAGAAAAAGGCAAACCCTCAAACTGTAGCTGCAAAGGCTATCAGTTTTGCTTCATACATAGAGCAGTTGAACACTAAACAAAAACCTAAAGTTTCATTTGGGTCTCATACTCCTATTAACCTGCATTGGAGTCCATCTGCTTCTCCCTTCTTTATTAGTAACTGTGATGCATCTTACGACTTAAATAACGGTCTAACAGGAGTTGCTCTCATCCTACGGGATTTTGCAGGTAATTGGCGGGGAAGCTCTGCCAAATGCTATGCAGGAATGAAGGATTCAGAACAAGCAGAATGCATGGCGTTCTTTGATGCAGTCAAGTGGGGAAGGGAATTGCGGCACTCTCATGTAGTTATCGAAACTGAATTAAAAGGAATTGAAAGCTATCTTAATAAACGAGCTCCAGTGATTGCATGGGAAAACGAAAGCATTCTGTTAGATGCCATTGAATATCTTAAAGCTATCCCATTCTGGGAATGTCATTATGTTTCTAGAACATGTAATAAACCTGCTGATAGATTAGCTAAATACAGCAGGAAATTTAGGGTTTCTAAAGTCTGGTTCGATAAACCTCCTAGCATGATTGAAAACCTTCTGCTAGCAGACAATGTATCTCATTTAGCTTAATAAAACTCATTCTCTGGCATCAAAATAAAAATAAAAAATATAGTACACTGCTTTATGTTGACAAAGGAAATGTCCTCGAATAAAGACTCATAACGTACATTTGCATAACTTGAAAAACATATGAATCAAAATCTTGTAGCAAGCCAAGAATTAAATCATTCTTTGATGGCGCAGAATTGGAAAATATTGTACTTGGTGTGGTACAAGTCACATGCCCATTTTACAGTAGACACGCCCCAAGGCCCAACTCAATTGACTACCCAATGGCATACTCCTGACGCTGACGCTATTTTTGTTTACCCCTTAACCTTTTCATTTCGTTTCTAAAATTTATCAGCATCGGTGACTCTCCAGTTTCCTCAACCTAAATCCCCGTGCCTTGAAACCCTAACTTTCTCAATTCTTCTTCTTCTGCAGATCCCTTCTATTCTCAACTTAGAGTTCCAATGGGGAACTTTAATATGCTTCCTTACGAGATCATGTTTGACATTTTCAGTCGTTTACCAACTGAATCTGTTCTGGAATGTAAGTTAGTCTCTAAACCTTGGAGAGATCTTGTTCGGCATCCATCCTTGGCACAGATGCACTTGAATCATCTCAATGATTCTGGTAAGTTAAGCTGTATTTTCTATAGTCAGGTACAAGGGCTTAAAACATTTTATTATAGTGAGTATGATGATAATCGTCATGAGTTTAACAAAAGAACAAGGATGAATTTAAGCTCTCCATTTGACGATTATTATATTAATGGTTCATGCAATGGCCTAATTTGCTTCGATGCATGGCTTAGAGACGAAATTGGTAAATGGCATTTTGGACCTGCTTATATCTGTAATCCAATCACCAGGGAATATGTTATCCTTCCAAGATTTAAAGAATCTTCCTGGTGGACTGGATTTGGTTACATTCCCTCGACCAATGAGTACAAGGTTGTTAGGATATATAACTCGAAGAAGAGAAACCTGAATGAAGAAACTGGAATCGGAGTTGTTCAGGTGTACACTCTTGGGAGTGTAAGTGGATGGAGAAACGTAGGAACGACTAACATCAGTATGCAACCTTTTTCACACAGTGCTGCTATGTTTGCAAATGGAGCTCTTCATTGGGAGGAAGAGGAAGAGGATGGAACCACTATTCTTGCTTTCCATTTGGCTGATGAAAGGCTTAGCCTACTTCCACCACCGCCACCTTATTTGACACAAACTGATGATTCATATCTTGATATTAAATTAGGGGTTTTAGGTGATTGTCTAAGTGCTACTCATTATTATGATGCCGGTGATTGTGACATATGGTTAATAAAGAAGAATGAAGATAATGATGAGTTCAACTGGATTAAAGTGTTTAGTTTCGACAATGAAATTTTACGGCCATATGAGTTTACGAAGAGTGGTAGGCTTTTGTGCTATGGGAATAGTAAAATTCATTATAGTTACGATCCAAAAGCTTCATCTGCCATAATCGATATCAGCTTTGGCAAGTCAATTTGTGAAGCGATTCCTCACAAGAATACGTTAGTTTCATTGAAAGTATTAGGAGAAAAGGATACAAAAACAATGGAATTTAGTGAAATAATAAGTTCAGATGAGGAGGCAGAAAACAGTGATTAAACCGCATAACAAAGTAAGAGATCTCTAGGTAAGTGTGTTGGTCCTTCATTGAAAATTTTAAGCATTTTAAAACTGGGTAACAAGCTATCTTCTGAATCTAATCAATAGACAGTGTGTGCTGACATATTATAGCTCTTTGTTGCTAAGTTCATTCTGCATTTTGTAATTTACTTACGTTTGTCTTATGGAGTAGTAAACTTATCTCCTTCTATAAGAAATTAAAATCGGTGTCTGATAAGTAAATGCAGGAAACATTGTGGAAATCCGAAAGCTTTCTCAATAATCCTAGGCTCCTAACCCTTCGAGGAAATTTCATCAGTTTTTTATTCTCAGCTCTTATCCTTATTAGTGCTGTCGTTTTGAGATTTACTGTGCATTTTGAGTTGCTGAATTTGTTGAGTTGAAGAATAAGGAAACAACAGAAAAGTTGTCATCGTTATTAAAAATTTTTAAGAATAGCGTATACTAATAGGCTGAACCTTTTGACAGAGCAAATAAGAAACCTTCACTATGACTACTGTAGAAGGTTATATTGGAGTCATTGTTTCTTTTCCTCTGGTTTTTCTTTTGGGGATTTTTTTGTTGATTATCACTAGTAGGAGTTTCTCATAGTTGATTTTTTTTTTGCATTGCATGCAGGCATCACCATTATCTGAAACAGATTGCTTTAACGGAGAGGCAAACCCGGAGACTCTACTCAATGTATGTCATGCTTACTGACAATTCGAGGGAAAAAATCTGGATTGGAGGAGTGAAAAGAGAATATGTAGTCGCATGTTATATGATGGATGAAATTTCATAATAAGATATTTTGTTGGTTCTTTTTTTCTGTGTGTTGTTGATCTTGCACTTTTGTTGGTGACGTATAAGCTCAGTTCTGCAAGTACAAGTTAGTAGTACCTCACTGTTTTTTTGACAAGGTTAACAGGTATCAGAATTTCCATTAATGCACTCAGTCTCTATCCTCATCTGAACTTATTATTTCACTAAATTCCATTGGCACCAGGTTATGGTGTTCCATATTTTTTTTATTATGCTAGGGGTTTTAGGTGATTCTGTAGCTGCTTCTTATAATTACGATGCCCTTGATTACGGCGACGGTGATGATTCTGAAGTATGGTTATTAAAGGAGAAATAAAGATAGAATGATTTGAGCTGGAGTAAAGACTTTAGTCTTGACACTCACATTTTTCCACCAGTTGAATTTACGAAGAGTGGTAGGCTTCTATACTATGGGCATGGCAGAATTTATAGTTACAATCCAAAAGCTTCATCTGCTGTAATGGATGTGATTTTTGGCAAGCCTACTTCTGAAGTAATCCCTCACAAGAATACATTAGTTTCATTGAAATTATTAGGAGAAGAGGATACAAAAACAATGGAATACAGTGAAAGAGCAACTTCAAGTGAGGAGATGGAGAACAGTGATAAACTTAAGAAGCCGCAGAACAAAGTCAGAGACCATTAGGTGCGTGTAATGATATTACCTTCATTGAAAATTTTAAGCATATATAGAGATTAGATAACAAGGGTTCATTTCTTATATCTTGTATGAATTACTCTTATAGCTTTTTATTGCGATCCTTATTGTGCATTTCGTGACTTAGTCTTATTGGAGAATAAAATGCCAACTTTGAGAAACTTATTATCTTTTATAAGAAAGTAAAAATGCATTCTGGGTAGTATGTGCAGGAAATATCCCAGTAATCCTAGGTTCTTAGCCTTCTTGGAAATTCATTGGATTCTTAGTTTTCAGCTGATATTCTTTAATGTTGTCATTTCGAGATTTAATGTATTTGAGTTGCTGGATTCATTCAATCGAACAAAAACAATGCTTTGGGTAGGAATCAACAGTAGAGTTGTGATCATTAGTCAGTAAATCTCATAAGAATAGTGAACACTAACGGGCATAACCTTGTGATACTATGAAAAGTTGGTGATACTGTTTAGAAAGAGAAAATACTTGGGACAGTTTCGATGATAAAGTATAGACAACAAACCTAATCTTAAGACCCAATTGTTTATACATGTTGGTTTTGGTTTTAAGTTATAACCATTGAGTTCAGCTGTTGAGTCTTAGATCTATTTTCACACAAGTCAGGCAAGATACCCTCTCACTTTGCTAGCATTTGGGCTACAAAATTATTTTGTCGGAGTGACGATTTTGGCATCCTTTTTAGTTGGATGAGTTTCCCCAAGTTATATAACATAAAATATTAATAGAGTTTCCCTTCTCTTGTTGAAATGGGAAAAATTTAAACTTAAAGTTTAGGGGCAGTATGGTGTCAACTGTTTCGTACAAGGAAAGAGGGGGAAATTGCTTATACTATACATAGTAAACTTTAGGGTTATCGATATCTTTGCTCTTATGAGAAAGCTCTTTGTTAGTAGGGTGCAGTCCTACCATTAGGATCGAAAATATTCATCTCTAGATATATAGTGAATTTAGGAGTTATTTTGCAGAAGCAAAGCAGTTGGAAGGAATATATCGACACAGGAAGTTCTCTAGAAATGTAGTGAATATAAACTGCAATTATTCTGTTGTGCTATTTGATAACAGTTGATTTATAACTTTTTATATTTTGTTACCTTTTTTCTATCCCACATTTTCTGGTCAGATTTTGGGGCTGACCTATCCTCCTGCTTTCTTATTGTACATTTTGCTGGTGGTCAGTAATGTTATGAACAGTTAACTGGTTTTGTTTACAAGGGGAAAAATATATCGTACATTCATATGTAGGAAAATAAGGAGCCTTTCTTAGTGTCGTGAGGCACTTGACTATTTGTTTCTGAGCGTCATTTTGGACTGGCAGGGGGGCACCCATTAGTTGTTGTTGTTTTGGTGGATCAAAATATCCATCTAATCTCGGTCATGGTTCCTGAGTTGCAAGGGACATAATTAAGCAGGCATTAAGTTTTCTAGGAGACTGAACAACAATGATCTATTGCTTTCAAGGGGCTCTTAACTGGATTTCACATCTTGTAGAGAAAGTTAGACACTGACTCACTAAGTAAACTGTGTTGTGCATTACCTATCTGGGTAAGAGCAGCGTTGCTTCAATGTGAGAACCTTTTTGCTGTCCATGTTTATCGCAATATGATTCTTAATGGATGATAGTGATAATGATTTTTGTTTGTTGTAATTGTATCGATGGGACTCAGTGTTAGAGTGAACCCCTAATGCTAGGCTTAATGTGAGAATGAGGCTAATGTCAAGTTCAATCTTAGGGCCATGTGGAATCAAGCTTTGACTGAGCTACAGCCTGGCATCAGGCTCATTTTTTAGTTTGAAGCTCTATCTGCCCCAGTTGTGTTTCATAGGTCATCCACTACAAGCAATATAATTTGCGCCTTAGATTTCTTGGACATGGATATAAAACATCTTGGACACAGTCCTGGTGCGTTTGCAAATGGAACTCTTCATTGGGAGGACCAGGAAAAAAACATTATTCTTGCTTTCTGATGAGAACTTTAATGAACTTCCACTACCACCGCCTTGTCTGACACGAGCTGGTAAGCCATATCTTGGTATTGGACTATGGGTTTTAGGTGGTGTTTAAGTGCTACTCTTTATTACAAAGCCGTTCATTGTGACATATGGTTAAGGAAGAAGAATAAAGATAATAATGACTTCAGCTGGAGTAAAGAGGTCAACTACTCTTTAAATTGCTCACTCTCTGGTCTCCAAAATCAAACCCCATTGATTTCTCCTTCGAAACATCAAGCACGGATCGCAAGAAGACTTATGGCCGCCAAACCAACAACTACCAAAAACGCATCATTTACCAGCCACAGATCCCAATCCATCAACATAACCATTACCATCTAAACACACTAATAGACCGAGCTGTAATTTCTCAACCTAAGCTGTCAAACATCACCAAAGAAGTACCCAATTAAAAAATCATTTTTGTACCCAATGGCCTTAGTGCACCGACTGTACTGTAACCCCCAACAGGTAATAATTATTAATCATACGAGAGTGAGCCTAGTTAGTGTCTACTCCGTGAACTATCGGTACAGATGTTGGAGTTGAGATTTTCCTTCGGTATGGACCCCCTGTATATATTCCAAGGTACGCTTGTTGATTTTTCTAGCTTCTTTTTCTTTTTTCTTTCAGAAGTGGTAAACACAACACCGGGATGTTTTCCTGAAAAATATACTAAGTGTGATCCAGAATCTGGATAAACCATTAACAGTGTCATCCAAAATTTTCCATGAGAATTAAGGCGTCGATGTGACCCAAAATCTATGCTTTTAACCTAAAGTTTCTTAAGCCACCTAAATTTTGCGCTTATGAACCAATAACTAGTAGCCTTGTCTAATCTTGTTGGGAACCTCAGGTTTTTCGGTTTGGCAACCACAACAAACGGACAGCTAAGAGCCAACCCGGCTAGCTTATCAGATCATTATAAGTACTAAACTGCAAGAACTAACGGCAACCGTCACTTAAGATGCATAGTAGTCCCACATTGGACAAGGAAATTCCAAGTATCTTACATATATGAGATCCGGTTTGAAGTTATAATCGCCAATCAGTGATGGTGTGAATGCCCAACTAATAGTCCGGCATGGGCTATCAGCCAACCAATAACTTTTCAAAGGAATTGAAACCTGGGCCTCTTCCTCCATTGCTGATTGGTTTTTGTCCCAAGCTTCAGTGTTCCTTGCCTCAACCCCATACCGAAACATAACAAATAATACAGTTTGTACCGTCTCTCTCTTTTTCTTATTTTTTTTTTGTTTTGAAAAAAATTATTATTGTGTGACGCCAAAGGAACTTTTCTCTTTATTTCATTTTCCAACTTTACTCTTTTCTTCTCTTCCACAGACCAAAATAAAACCCGTCCTTCATTTTTCCCGGGTTTCATCTCGAAACCCTACCAATTCTCTGTGTTTGATGGATTATATGTAGAAGTGCACATATACACTCTAGGAAGTGGCAATGGTTGGAGAAACCTTGGGAAATTCAGAGGTGTCTTTGCCAACGGAGCTCTTTACTGGATCGTTTTAAAGCTAGGAAAGATCTTAGTCTTTGATTTGTCAGAGGAAAGGTTTTGTGAAAATCTTTCACCACCTCCTTTACCACCAGTCAGTAATTGGAGCCATAACAGAATAGGATGTTTGAATGGGTGTTTGTCTTTTTCTGTTTATCGAGTTAACAAAGGAGACAAATGTTATGATTAAAAATGCTTGTAGTTGCAGACTTGTAGTTTCATCCACTATGCAAAAAAAAATGCAAGTATGACGGAGCTGCAAAATGTGCCTCAGCAAACTACCTTTTTGCAAAAATGCGCCTCAGTGAAACGCGCTCCAAAACAAACATCAAAGAGAAAACAAAACCTTACATCGGTCTGTTGTGCCCATAAGACGCAGAAAATATTAGAAGAAGATGCCAGACATGCTTCAACAATATAGCCTTAATGACAAGAATGCATTGAGAAAGAAAAAAAAAAATTTGTTTAGACTTGATATTTATTTATTTTTCAAATTAGACTTAACATTTTCGAAGTGTTTTTGGCCTGGTGTCTATCCTCAAGTGATGAAAATTCTCCAGCTCAAGTAAATTTTGAGAAAAAAATTGTGCTACCCTACCAACAGCTGAAAATAGCATGTTTCGCTACCTATTCAAAGGTTCTTCAATTTTATATAATCGGTGTTTGTCATAAATTTTCAACCAGTAATTACCAGAATACTTTATTTTTTGAGCCATAACAAAGGTTTTGTAAAAAGCTTTATGGATTAATTTAGTAGATTTGTTTCATATTGGGAAGATATCATTTAAGATTTTAGATTGGTTATATTTAAAAATAAATTTATAATTAATAAGTTTATGGGTATATTCGAGAGATTGACTAAAAAATATGATTATAAACAGAAACTGGACAGTATTTTAGAACAGAAAAAAAATATAATAGAAGACAAAAAATTTAGGACTGACGGAGTATAATAATAATTGGACTAAAAAGAAGGAATATTTTCGTAATTCTTTGTACCGCGTTTGATATCTTTTTATCAAATTTCACATTTACGTTAGGGTTTATTTTAACAAAAAAGTGGCTATAAAAGGAACTCTCTCCCTTCGGACCATCCGGTCGGTCGGCCCAGTAATTTTTATGTAAAGTTATCCCATACGGGTATGGAACACTAATGAAAAATTAGTCACTTCCAAAAGAGAAGACGCATGATTTCAGCTAGGAGGTTGACCTTTTACAATCCACATCAAATATTTTACCAAACATTGTAACGCCGGTATTCAGTCCATATTAAATGTTTTTCCAAATATATATTGTAACACCAGTTTTTAAAGATAATCGATCCAAGTTTAGGATATAGCGGGGAAATTATAGTGAAAATTCCCAACTTCAAAGCAGAATTCGAATTGAAACTCGTGCAGTCAAATCATGAATTGACTTCCAGTTGTATCAAATAGTTAAATACCGACAAGTTGCTTAAGAGTATCCGACTCACTATGAACCTAATCATTAAGTAGAACACTGCTGCCCCGATGGGGATGGCCGACTGAAGAAAACGAAAAACCACTGCAATTGGACTGTAAAAAAAATCACATATGCGTTCAATTTTGAAAATTGTGCCTAAAGTGAAAGTATTAATTTCCTGAAACAAAGGGAGTATATTGTTTTATTAGTTGTAACGGAAAATTAGTTGCTGCATAAACCAAAATATATTTTGCATAATGTGTTATGCATATGTTTATACCATGATAAAATTGTCACATATTGGGCAGAATGCTCTTTGGACCACCATTCAGCCAAATCATACGAGTATGCTATCCGCCAACCAACACAACCTACCAGTCAGCAGTGAAGTCAATTGATGATCAATGGTCAAAGTCAACCACCAGTCAATTATCAAAGTCAACTACCGGTCAACTATCGGTCAACGGTGTTGCTAGCCGCGCTGCTAACCATTTTCCAGTCAAGTGGCCAGTTGTGCTGTCAGCCAGCCTCCATCCATGTTGCCAGGTGTGATGTCAGCCAGCCTCCATCCAGTCTCCAACCATGTCTCCAGTCAAGGCCGTCTGCCATTCAAATATGGATAGTTGCATTCAATAACGAAAATAGACCCTGCTAGTCAAAGTCGTTGGTCAAACCCGCAAGCCCATGTCAATTTGCTTGGTTTCCTTTGGTCTAGTGTAAGAACCCTAGAAGAAGATTCTGGAAGTTTTTGGATGACTTGGTGACCAAGTTCTTGGAGGGAAGTTGTGGAATGTTACTTGCTGGCCAAATTACTTCCTTATGAAGTTTATCTCGAAATTAGGGTTTAACCCAGATATTCAACTTTATAAGTAAAGGTAATTATAAACCTAAAAGGGGATCCCGGAATACACGAAAATACATCAGCAAGCCCTAAAAGGGATAAAAAAAATCATTGTAATCCGTACATAATTAAAATATCTCTATGTTTGGGGATTCGTCCGAGAATGTAGGTAAAAACTTGTGGAACCACGTGAAATTCTTGTCTCTCATCTTTATGCTTTTTTCATGTTTTAAACTTTATATTCATCATCATCACCAGATCGATTGTGTTCTGTTCCTGAAAATATTTCTAGGTACAAACAACATCCATTGTGGTGGTTTACATAATGGATATGCATTCAATTTTCTAATTGTGCCTAAAGTGACAATATCATTTTTTCTGAAACATATAGAGTACATTATTTTGTTAGTTAACGGAAAATGAATTGATGAATGAACCAAAACATGGCTGCATAATGGCTATGCATTCAATTTTCAAAAAATTGAGCCTAAAGTGCAAGTATCACTTTTCCTGAAATGAAGGAAGTACATCGTTTTATTAATTGTAGCGAAAATTATTTGACGCAGGCATAATGTGGTATGCATCTTTTGTGTTGGTTTGCATAATGGATATACATTCAGTTTTTGAAATTGTACCTAAAGTGAAAGTATCACTTTTCCCTAAACGGAGTGAGTACATCATTTTATTAGTTGCAATGGAAAATGAGTTGATGAAAGAACCAAAATACGCTGCATAATGTCTATGCATTAAATTTTCAAAAATTGTGTCTAAAGTGAATGTATCACTTTTCGTGAAAAAGAGCAAGTAAATCGTTTTATTAGATGGAGTGGAAATTAGTTGACGCATAAACTAAAACATAGCTGCATAATGTGGTATGCATCTTTTGTGGTGGTTTGCATAATGGCTGTGCATTTAATTTTTGAAATTATGCCTAAAGTGAAAGTATCACTTTTCCTAAAACGGAGGGAGTACATCATTTTATTAGTTGAGGAATGGAAAATGAGTTGATGAATGAACCAAAATATGTTGCATAATGTCTACGAATTCAATTTTCAAAAATTGTGTCTAAAGTGAATGTATCACTTTTCTGAAACGAGAAGAAGTACATCGTTTTGGATGAGATAAATGGATTCCAAGTATGGAAGAAAATCTTATAGCTTCTTTGTGGTACTCAATTAAATCTTTTAACACTTGTATCTCGAGTTGCTAGACTCAAATACTAAAAAGTGGAATGAAATGAAAGTTAGAAGTAACTTTGCTGGAAATTGCAAATAAGATTCTAGGAATTAGAAGCTTCACTAATTCAAATGGAAAACTGAAACAAGACATATTAAGATGGCTTCTAACAAATGACAGAAATTATATTGTTAAATAAATGTATCAAAAACTCAAAAACCCATCGATCAACATCATTAATACTGATATTATAGCTTTTTAGAAATCATTTTGGAAGTTAAACGTATCTCAAAGAATTAAGATCTTCTTGTGGAAGTGTATTCATAATGCCCTGACTGTTAGGAAAAACTAGGTGAACACATGAAAGATATTGACATGAAATGCATTTTCTGCGAGCATGAATGTGAATCTTTAAAGCATTTGTTTTTTGACTGTCCCTATGCTAAATTTTTCTCTTTGCTGCCTCTTGTGGTAGGTATAAATTCCAACAATGATTTAGATTTTTCTTTTGCACAAATGTATTCTAATTGGAAAGCATGGGTATATGAAAATTCTGAAATAGAAATTATGGCCACAAAATGCTGGTTGATTTGGAAGGGAAAATGTCTAAGAATCTTCTAATCTAAATTGACTACAAGCATTCAACTCTCTCTAGCTGTCCAGAGGCATCTGGCATTTTGGTCTCCCTTGAGACACTTAAACCAGGGAGTAACTTATATCTCTACATCTATATTAAAAAACCAAATAGACACAGATAATAGTGGATGGTTAAAACCCCAAGCAAACCAACTTAAAATAAACTTTGATGCATCTTGGATTGACTCTTGCACTTCTGTTGGGTATGGTATAATTCTTCGCTGTGATACAGGTAATGACAACCAAGCTACAACAAGGACTTTCAGTGCATCCACATCATGATTAGACTTATGAAGATAAAGAAATTAGCATTATTTACTCTTACTTGGGAGCCCCTCTTTTTGTTGATAGATCAAAAATTAAAACTTTCGATAAAAGTGTCACTAATATGAAAAACAAAGCTCAAAGTTGGAATGATACAACTTTGGTTCAAGGCACTAAAAAAATCCTGATTAAATATGCTTTATCTAGTATGTCTATATACCAAATGGGATGTTTTTCTTTTCCAATAAAAATAAAAGATAAAATAGATGCAGTCCAAATGGACTTATGGTGGGGTAAACAAAAAAACTGTAAAGGTTACGACCCCATTAGTTGGAGTTTCATGTGTGAACCAATTGGAGTAGGTGATCTAGGTTTTAAAGAAGCCAACAAAATGACATGGCAATGATATAGCCAAGTTAGCATGGAGAATAACAACTCAAGCATTATAATGCTTCGTGGATATGGGGAAGCATTATGCAGGGGGTCTCTTTGATCTATAAATTCAGTTGCTGGGAGGTAGGTGACGGTAAGTCAATCCACATTTGGACAGATAAATGGATTCCAGGTATGGAACAAAATCTTATAGCTTATTGTGGCACTCAATTAAATCTTTTAACACTTCTATTTGAGTTGCTAGACTCAAATACTAAAAAGTGGAATGAAATGAAAGTTAGAAGTAACTTTGCACCGGAAATTGCAGAAAAGATTCTAGGAATTAGAATCTTCACTAATTCAAATGGAAAACTGAAACAAGAAAGATTAAGTCGGCTTCTTATAAATGACGGAAATTTATTGTTAAATCAATATACCAAAAACTCAAAAACCTATCGATCGACATCATTAATACTGATATTATAGATTTTTTGAAATCATTTTGGAAGTTAAACGTATCTCAAATAATTAAGATATTCTTGTGGAAGTGTGCATGTTAGGGAAAAACTAGGTGAACACATGAAAGATATTGACATGAAATGCATTTTTTGCGAGCATGTATGTGAATCTTTAAAGCATCTGTTTTTTGAATGTCCCTATGCTAAATCTGTCTCTTTGTTGCCTCCTGTGGTAGGTATAAATTCCAGCAGTGATTTAGATTTTTCTTTGGCACAAATGTATTCTAATTGGATAGTAGGAGTATATGAAAATTCTGAAATAGAAATTATGGCCACAAAATGCTGGTTAATTTGGAAGGAAAAATGTCTAAGAATCTTCGGATCCAAATCGACTATAAGCATTCAACTCTCTCTAGCTGTTGAAAACCCATGTACACCCTCAGGAGTCATGTATGTATACAGGGTTTTCTCAAAAATATGCTTCCTTCTTCACACTCAAGGGATGAGATATCGTATGCGAGCTCCTTGCATGCATCTGGAAAAGTACATGTAGGATACTGCATGTATTCACAGATTATATAAATTAGTCAATTATAACTGTTTGTTCCCCATTAAAATGGTACACGTGCGCACCACACAAGCTATCCAATAGGTCTCCTTGGTTGACATATTATATATCGGCACATTTGGTTGTGTCGGTCTCCTTGCCACTTGATTTAAGTAAAAAATCTATCGGCGCTTACACTGGTTGACATCGACTGATCTATTTTGATTTTGCGTCTCTTTGTATATATGTTATTGAAGATGAGACATGCAGCTTTGAATGCATGGGAAAGGGAGAGGTAATCATCTGAAGGACGTACACTAAGCCCTAACGGTTGCACGTACATTTCCTTGGAAAAAGTAAATCATTGCGCTTGGAAAATATTGATTAGCCGATCGATATGACTTGGAAATCACTTAATGTTCGGAAAACAATCTTGATGGACTGCAGAAGTTGGTAGATATTGGATGATCATTACAGGGCATACGATTAAAGAAGGAATAAAATGTCTGCAAATGGGTGTTTTAGAATCGAAATGGTTCTTTTTTGGTTATGAATTAAGTTTTAGGGTAAAAGACTACACTGTATATGGTGGTCGCATTGATGGTGAACTGGTGATGGAACTTCTAGAACACATCAAAGGCCACTGCCTTTCGTTCATTGATCATCCAACCAACCGCTCCATTTTGAAGGCCGTGGCTTCAGTAAATGGTAAAATTTCAGTGTTGGATTTCGAATGCTGTAGCCTATATATCCTTGCTACTAGCCAAATATACTTCCTAAAACACTCAGAAGAAAGCTCGATCAGCTTTCGTGGTTTTCCCTGCATATGTAACGTTATTCTTACGGACAAAATAGAAAACATATAACATAGAAATTTAGCATTCTTAAAAGCTGACAGTAATCCGTATAGATATCCATGGTTATCTAGATTCTGTATAAGAGCTGATAATGGATCTGTCAAATGATACATTTCTAACTATCTTCTCTTCCAAGCTTTTCTATCTTCCATTTCCCTCTTCCTTTGGCTAATGATCACCTCTTTCAGTCTCTCCCAGCGACGGAACCAGGAATTTATGTTTGGGTGGGCTAATTTTTTTCTTTTTTTATCAAGTCTCACTTTAAATCATCTTAACTGCAAAAATAATAACTGCGGTGAAATACTTAAAATGAGCAAGGATGCGCCACCCAGTGACTTTCCCTTGGAGCATAAAGCTTTGGATCAAATTTTTTCACCTTATAACTAATATTAGAGGGGACGAACTTGAACATCAAAGGTAATAATCTTAATTTACTTACCGGCCGAAGGCCGGCCAATTTTTTTTCTGGTTTCAAAAGTCATTTTACTGGCTTGCGAAAATATTGGAAGGATTGTTAAATTCTCAAATGTTTAAAATTTGTGCATATAAGCAAAATATGTCATAACATATTTTAGAACGCGCAATTGGGGGATATGAAAACTAATTGGGGGATATGAATTACTTCCCCCAACCAAAGGTGGCTGCTAAGGGGTGTTTTTTGGGGGCGAAAATACTAAAACGCCCTTAGATTAATTTAAAAAATTATGAAAAGACTGTTATACCCTTTCCCCTAAAACATAAAATCAAATAACCAAATTCATATATCCCCCAATTCCGGATTTGATGATCAAAAAAAAAAAAAAATCTTCATCTTCTTCCTCATCGTTCATGCCTCGAAGAACCAAATCGAAAGCAAAACCGAGAACCAAATTGATTGCTCAACAAACACATGAACAAAGAATCGAGAACATTGCTCAACAACTAGAAGAGGATGCATCAGCGAGCTCGGATGATCAACCACTCATGATCATGGCTTTCTCCGAGAAGGTAAGTGATTTTGAACTCATTTATGATTGTTTTAATCGATTTGTAGCCATGGGTTTAGGTTAGAATCGCCAACAATATTTGAAACTGTCGAGTTTCTGAGAGTACCAAGCATAGGATCTAGGTTTGAATACCATGCCGGTTTAGGTACCGGCATAGCATTTGGGATGACTACCACGCCCGGTTTCAATTTCGATAGTGGAATTTGCGATGCGGCATACAAATTGGGTTGAAGACTATTAGGTAGTCAACTAAAAACACACAGAACAATTTTTGTACCCTAAGGCATTGTATCTAGGTTTCGTGAATGCAGGGTACTTAAAAATCGGCATGCATTAGTTCAATTCAAAATGCCGGTAGTACACTTAAAACATACGGGAACATCACTGAAATTGTGCTCAATACGGCACACTATTTAGGTTCCTTAGGATGCCGGTACTACGATCTTGGCATGCTCGATATTTAAAGTTATATCTAGGAACATGTTCCGGCATTGGTTTGTTTAAGAGTTTCCATGCGGTTCCTAAAGCGCCATGACTTTTCTTATGTTTGCTTTGTTTGCTTATGTTATAGGTCAAAAGCCAAAGAAGCGAAGAAAAATAAAGGTCCTATTCTCACTAAGAGAAGGAGGAAGGACGGTCTTGATACTCCTCAGTCCCTGCCTCCACGGGGGAAAGACGCAGGTCGCAAGAAGCGTTTGGGGTTTCAAACAAGAGGGTCAATTTGGGAGAGTGGTGGTGAACGTAGTGCACTTGCAATCCTTGAAGGTACTGGAACAGTTGAGGACGATAAGCATGATGAAGGGGAAAGTGAGGAGGAAGATGATGAGGTTCATCCAAGTCAATTAGCAAGCCAAAGAGAAGTTGGTGGGACGAGTCAACAACCAACACAAGGCAAGGGCAAGGCGCAACCCAAAGTTAAAATGTTTCGGTACACATACCGACATATACGGAATGCTCAAAACACTGCCCAGTACCGCGTCCGGCATATAAATTTCTATCTTAGGAACAATCAGTTTACATTATTTGGTTCTCAGTATAGAAACCGACATGTACCGGCATGGTGGTGTTTGCTAACGTCCATGCCGGTATTTCAAATTTCCAAATACTCATAAATATGTGACAGAAAACCGGCATCCTCGACATATAAGTTTCCATGCCGGTATCATATACCGGCATCCTCTACATTTAAGTTTCCATGCCGGTATCATATACCGGCATCCTCGACATTTAAGTTTCAATGCCGGTACCATAACTTCGAAGATTACGGCAATAACACCATACCAAGTTTCAGTAAGCAACAACCGCATGACACTTTTTCTAATATCATCTCAACCACATGACTGTTATTTTAGTCATCTCAACTACCACATGATCATGCTATATATATATGCATGTTATTTAATAGGAATGTTATATAGCCCTCTATGTTGCAGCATACTCTACAAATTATGTACATAGCATCGGCTGTATTTGTTGCTGGTTGGATTGGTAAGATCACTGTTATCTGCTCTTGCTAAAGTCCTGGTGTGGTATATGTTATTCATTTTGAAACTCAAACTAATTTGTTACGTGTACTAGAGGTCTCATGCTGGATTCTTCTGGGAGAAAGGCGGATTGCAGTCATTAGGTCCAAATATGTTCACGTATTGCTTAACCAGGATATGAGTTTCTTTGATACTTATGGGAACAATGGGGACATTGTTAGCCAAGTCTTGAGCGATGTGCTATTGATCCGATCTGCTCTGCGAAAGTAAGTTTCAAACTTTTAAGTAATCGTTCATGCGGTGAAATCTTCAATTTTAGTCGATAGTTATATTTCGTGATCTCGGTATTTAAATGCAAGCAATTGACGAATGTATCCGGAGTTGCTTTCCATAATGGATCTTTTGTGTAACAGGTCGGTAACTATATTCATAACATGGCGACATTTTTGGTGGTCTTGTGATCGGAGTGATAAATTGTTGGCAAATTGCTTTGTTAACACTTGCCACTGGACCATTTATTGTTCTTCTTTGGAGGAATATCTAACATATTTCTCCACGAGAGCTTCTTGAAAATATTCAAAATCCGTATCTTTGAAGCTGCAGGCATTGCGGAACAGGTTAATATGTTTTCTATAGCCTTTTCTGTATGTTATTTTATGCTTAACTTGAATTAAGTACATATGTGCTGTTTCTTTTCATTTTTGTCTTGTCCAGGGACATTTTATCGTGTATTTGCATTTTTTTTCTTTGAATTAGAAACATAACATTCATGATCTCCTTCTCTGAAAACTTTACCCAGTCAATGAGCTTCCGGAAACTTGTTCTATTATAAAACACCCCTGCACCGCGTTTTCTTAGCATCCCTCTTGAGAACCTGAGTGAATTGTGTTTTTGGTTAATTTTGCTTTTTGAATCTTGAAGTGTTTGTATTTGGAAGTTTACATCTCTTGTTGGGCCGATAAAATATATCATTCACTTCTGATATGCACATTGATCATTTCACTTTGTATATTGTCAAAGCTATAGTTTCTATCTCGCCATAAGTAACATCATTTCATGAAAGTTATTTGATAACCTTACACGGTTTTCTTGCTTGTTCAGGCAGTCTCTTACATCAGGACCTTGTATGCATTTACAAACGAAACATTAGCTAAATATTCATACGCAACTTCGCTCCAGGCCACCTTTGAGATATGGTATATTGATAAGTCTTGTGCAAGGTCTTGGTCTTGGGTTTACATATGGACTTGCAATTTGTTCATGTGCTTTGCAACTATGGGTTGGAAGGTTTCTGGTCTCGCATAAAAAGGCACATGGGGGTGAAATCGTAATAGCTCTTTTTTCTGTAATATTGAGCGGCCTGTAAGCATCTTATTCTCACTTAACTGGTGTATATTTTAATTATCTCCTGCTTTTCCAATCTTCCTTAAATTTTTGCTTCTTTCTTACGGTGAAATTTGAATCGAGGCAAAACGACAAACTTCTATTCGTTTGAGCAAGGGCGTATCGCTGCCTATAGACTTTTTGAAATGATAAGCCGGTCAACTTCATCTGTCAATCATGATGGGAATACCTTAGCTTATGTTCAGGGAAACATTGAGTTTCGGAATGTGTATTTTAGCTATCTCTCTCGGCCTGAGATCCCTATCTTGAGTGGATTTTATCCATTGTACACTGCTAGAAAAACAGTGGCACTTGTTGGCAGGGAATGGCTCTGGAAAAAGCAAGTATAATTCCACTCAAGGAGAGGTTTTACGATCCTACATTAGGTAATTTTATCCGGCAGTGAGCTGTGCACCATTATGTAATTGACTTATTTCTTTCATGAATTGCATTGAAAATGCGGAATGCCCTCAGCACTCAATATATGGTTTTTCAATTGCAGGGGAAGTCCTCTTGGATGGTGAAAATATTAAAAACCTGAAACTCGAGTGGTTAAGAAGCAAAATAGGACTAGTTACCCAAGAACCTGCTTTGTTGAGTTTAAGCATCCGAGATAACATTGCGTATGGTCGGCCCAAAGTGCAACTCCCGATCAAATTGAAGAAGCTGCTAAAACAGCCCATGCACACACATTTATCAGCTCACTTGAGAAAGGATATGAGACCCAGGTAGGATACAAGGATGTCAATCTATTAAAACTCGTATCTCAGTTGCACATGATGACTTGATGTATTCTTACCTCGATTTACATTTTCAGTGGGTAGAGCTGGCTTGGAATTAACGGAAGAACAGAAGATAAAGCTCTGTTGCGAGGGCGGTGTTTTCAAATCCATCCATTCTTCTACTTGATGAGGTTACTTGGTGGTCTTGATTTTGAAGCGAGAAAGGGCATTGGGAGGCCCTTGATGTCCTTATGTTGGGAAGGTAAACCATTATAATAGCTCGAAGGCTTAGTCTTATAAGAAATCTTGATTATATAGCCGTGATGGAGGAGGGTCAACTTGTTGAAATGGGTACACATGATGAATTGCTAGCATTGGATGGTCTGTATCTTGAACTTCGAGATGCGAAGAAGCGAAAAGCTAGGGATTAAGTACCGGCATAAATGGTAATGGACTCACTATCTAGGTATTACGTTAGGCATATGAAGTTGAAAGAAAGCGAATGCCGGTATTTAAGTTCAAAATATCATTAGCTTCTGTATGTTTTTCATGTAAAACCGGCATCCTCGACATTTAAGTTTCTATGCCGGTATCGTAAACCGGCATTCAATCTTGGTTTGAATACCATGCCGGTATGGTCTTGAACAGGGGGGGATATTTTGTCCCGGCATTCAAATATCTATGAATACAATGCCGGTTAAATGATACCGGCGTAGTATTCATACAACGAGCATGCCGGTACTAAGGTTTTTTGAGACAGAAATGGCGGTTTCAAAAAAAATAAACCAATTTTTCGACCTCTATGAAGCATTACCTGTGTGTTGGGGTTGCTTGTATGCTGCCTGAACATGTTTACTTTCTTGAGTTGGTTCTTCACAAAACATTTCATGATCAAGAAAATAATGATTCAAAGGTGTTGGTTCATCATACAACAATTGTGAGTTGTTATCATTAATCGAAGATTGAAGATATGATTGTTGTTGTAATTGTGCTAAAGATTCAGCAGCTGCAAGTCTCTCATCAGAATCATCTTCCATTTTCAAAAAAAAAAAAAATTCTACTCAAAAATTTTTTCCCTCTCAACTAACCCACACAAATTCAAATAAACATAAAAACACAAATTATATCCCCCAAATCATTAATTTTACTAATCAGGATTAATAACTAATTATGATTAGGGAGGGTTAGATTAGGAATTAATAATTTAATTATATAAGGGGTAACCCACCTAGGATATTTGGATCCCTATTTTGTCATTTAGTCATATCCCCCAATTAGTTTTCATATCCCCCAATTACTTGTTCATATTTTATTTGTATCCCCATAACCACACTGCATTTTTAGATTATACATAGACATAGAAAGTATAGCTACTTTTAGAAGAAGAAAATGAAATATCAGGACAAACACTTACTTAATTTGGGAAACATATGCATATTCTCCTAATACAGTAAAAACTCCATATATTAATAACCTTGGGACTTTACAAAATTATTAATATATGGAGTTTATTAATATAGGGAGGTATACCAAAAAAAAGCCGATTTTTTTTTTTTTTTTGCTATGTCAAAGTATGTAAATGATATTGGATAATGTATATACATATATTGAATAATGTGTCCTTTATGTGAGGAATATATATCCTTTATGAATAATATATTGAAAATATATACTATTGAATAATATATCCTTTATTATATATTGAATATCCTTTAATATATTGAATAATATATCCTATTAAGATTTTTTAAAGTTTTCTCTACACTATAAATAGTACTAGATATATTAGAAGATAATTCATTATTTCTAATATTCTCTTCTTCTCAACCAAATCAAAATATCATCCAATGTTAGGAAAAGAACTCATATGAGTGATAAAATTCGTATAGAATTGTGTGAAAAAAAAAAATCACATCCAAATTGGACGCAAAAAGATCTTGCGAAATGGTTAAAAGATACTTATGAGTAATCAAATTGAACAATTGCACGCTAATCGAATGGATATGGACGTGTTCCTTAATCATCCCAATGAGCAACAAGTCGTATATGCTTCAACCGAAGAAGAAATAATCGATGGAATTAGACAAGAAGCGGAGGGAGATAATCCCGATGATGATAGTACGAAGATACCAAAAGTTTCATGCCAAGAAGCTTTAAACATGCTCGACAAGTTGGAAATGTTTTGGCTTCAACAAGATGGTGCACATAGCAACGAGGTCTTACGCATACGCAAATCAAAAGATGCCATAACAATTCAAAAAATTACATCATTTTCTCAACCAACTATAGATAAATATTTTCCTTCATCTTAAATTTTGATGTAACAATATCTAGAATTTTCCTATTATGTTGATTTTATTAATATATGGAGGTAAATTCATTAAGGTGGGACTAGAAAAATATATTAATATTAAAATGTGGAGTTTATTACTATTTGTAACTGACCCAAGTTGGGACCATGATTTTTATTAATATATAGAGTTTATTAATATACGGAGGATCAATATATGGAGTTTTTTGTATATCATTAATGGTAAAATATAAAAGAAAATGCTATGTGACCCGCTCACTAACAGGTGAATGACGGTGATCATACGTGGCAGTACATTGGAGGAAATACGTGTAATTTTTCCATATCCACATCAGGATAGAAAAGAATTGTGAAACCGTTCGATTCCGGAAAGAAAAAAGAAAAGAAACTCTTCATCTTTTCTTTCTAGTTTACCACCACAAAAACTCCATGAATCTTAATAATTTCACTCATCTCTTTGTTTAAATATAGAATTTCCATGTCTTGATGTGTTTAGGTGATGAAAGGATAGAAGATACGGTGAAAATGAATCGATGATCATATATTTCTCCAATCACTGTATATTATGGTTCTTATATAGTTGCATACATGAATAATCCATTATTACAACTATGATTGGTAGATTAAAGATTGGTGAGAAGATTTGATAAAGAGAGAAATTAGGTTTGATTTAATAGATTGAATCCTCCGAAAAAGTTTAGAAAAAGTTGTGGATCTTTTTTTGATTAGCACAATAAATCAATTTTTTTTAATTTATCTCTGGCTTCATGGCCTTAATTAGATTGTGTTGCAAAATGAGTTTCACTAATTCAATCAAAAAATAATGACTGTTAATTGATGATTCTTGAGGCAGAAAGTGAAGAAGATGAAAATGGAAAACGAAGAACGGTGAAGGACGATAGGGCTTTTTCATTTAATTTTCATTAATTTGATGACGTTGCTAAATAAACGGACACGTATGTTAGCTAGTTTACCTGCCACCTAGGATTAGCTGTCACTCAGCTGTTAACGGGCGGTTCATGTAGCATACAATACAACTACGCATATAAGCGGTTAGATATTCTTTGAGATTTCGTTGAGTCTGCTCTTTCTTTTCCACGGTAATGGGCTATCCATATTTTTTACCTGGCTAATTTTTTTTTGGAACAATTACCAAGGTACAAAAATGGTTTTGATGATTTTGGGGGGGCTACAGCCTGGGTAAGCCACCCCACTTCCGTCACTGGTCTCTTCGTTAGATCTCTTTCACCTGTTTCCATCTGCTTCGTATCTGCTTCACCTAATGCTTTCAACGATACCAAGGTGTTCTTGTGAGGGACACCGAATTGAGATTTCCCACCAGAATCCATAAATTGAAATTTCCCACCTGAAACATGTAAACTAACTAAAACCAATAGGAGACGGATTACAAGCTCTTGGGAAATCAGGTAGTGATGGAACTTTGTGAAACTTTTCATCAGCCAAATCGAAGGCAAAAATGGTTCCTTCGCTTCCAACCCAATAAATAGCTCCATTCGCAAACACGCCATAGTACTGCGTAGCAGACCTCACATCATAATCCATTTTCCCCATATTTCTCCATCCAATGCCACTACCAAGTGTGTATACCTGAATAAGTCCAAACTCTGGGTCTCTCTTGGACTTCCATATTCTAACAACTTTGTACTCATTGGTTGAAGGACAGTATCCAAATCCAGTTAAGAAATCTTTTCCTTGGGGTTTTGGAAGGAAAATATATTCTCTGGTGATTGGATTACAGATATAAGTAGGTTCATAGTGGATACTATCGTAACATGAATTAAAACAAATTAATCCATTACATGATCCAAGAATGTAACAATACTCAAACGGAGATCTTAAATTGATCCTTGTTATTCTACTAAACTGGTTTAAATTATCATCATACTCGATATAAGAAAATTCTTTTTTAACCCCTATTGTATGAAAGATGAAGCTCAACTTACCAGAGTCTGCATCATTGAGATGTTTCAAGTGCAATTGTTCGAAGGATGGATGTTGAATAAGATCTCTCCAGGGTTTGGATACTAATTTGCATTCTAAAACAGATTCAGTTGGCAAACGAGAGAAAATTTCACAAACGATCTCCAACGGGAGCCCGTTAACAAAGTTCCTCATTGAAACCCTAAGTTGAGGAGAATGCGTGTGCAGAGTAGGGTTATGGCTGAAGAGACGGTAGACGAAATATAAAAAGAATGAAATACGGTATCTGAACATATAGGGTTTCCGACATCCATGCTATCATGCGGGACAATCTAAACGTAGGCGCAACCGGCGTCTGCCAAATAAAGATGCCAGAGCAGGTCGGGCGGCTAGCCAATTAATAACCAGCACTAGTGTGCAGGCAGGACGGCTATATACAGTAGACATCCATTTGTCTTCTTGTTGCCATGCACGTATATTTGTGACATCTCTCGTTATTTCGTATATTCATCCCTTCTTTGCAGGAAAAATCTTGGAAAACAAATAGCCTTACGTTCTAGAAATTATCTTGTTACGTTTTAGCATCATAGTTCTTAGAGTGCTGTTAGATTTACCATGGGGTTGAAGTGTTACCATAGTGTGATTATTTGTGACAAATATCAAAAGAGGCATGTGTGCAAGAGAGAACCAAAACAAAAGCGGATTGTAATTATTTTGAAAGAAAAAAAAAAGAAATTGGTGTGACACTGCAGCTCATTGAGACTTCTGTCGCTCACCCTCTAGGTCCAATCACATGAAAATGCTACTAGTAACCTAGAGATAGCGGTTTAAGAGTTCACCCAAACAGACTGACTAAAGTAAACCAACATGCTTTATTTGTGTATGTCAGATATTCTCTTCTTCTTTGAGATATTCCAGACACATGTAATTTTAGCCTTCTGAAAAGCATGATTGTTGTTCAGTTCAAGGCTTATAAATAGTTGGCACTTTAAGTTTATTGAATGCACATCAAGCTTAACAAAGAAAAGTGTTACATAGTTGTATGTGAGAGTTGTAGGGAAGTGAACCAGTTTTAAGTACGTGACTCTCTAATGTGGTTAAGTTTCCTCCAACATCTAACCTCCAACTTTCGCTTACGAGCAAAAACAAGGATGTAAATGTTGGAAGTAAGAATTGGATAAAACTAAATTGATAGTGATTATCACCCTTACCAGTGTTCAGTTTAGTTTTCTCCAATGTCTTACATCCATCATATACTGTAGCAACAAACTTTTTAGGAAAGACGAAACAAAAAACTAGTCATGAAGTTGTATGTGAGAGTTGTAGGAAACTGAACCAATTGGACACTGCTATAATTTGGGTGCAGTTGGGTTTAATTGGTTCATTTTCCTCCAACATCTCATCTCCTGCTTTCACGTCTGAAGAGAAAATATGAACATACGTGTTGAAGTCAAGGGTGAGAGTTCAAGGAAATTGAACCAGTTGCACACTGCTACAGCTTGGTGAAGTTGGGTTCAATTTCCCCCAACATCTCATCTCTGGCTTACACGACGAAGAGAAGATAACCTAGATCTGCAAATGAGAAAATTTAAACGAGTTGAAGTCGTAAGCGAGAGTTGAAGGAAATTGAATCAGTTGAACACTGCTATAATTGCTACAGTTGGGGTTCAATTTGTTCCTACATCTGATTTCCGGTTTTCTCCTCAAAATGAAGATAATGTCTGCAGTCTGTATATAGGAGACGATATAAGGTGTCTGTCATAGTTGGGTTCAATTCCTCCAACATTTAATCTCGCAAATTACAGAATGGTACGAGATATATATTGTTGTTAAACAAAGATAAACATTGAAACCAAATAACATTGCTCAAAATTAAATTGTAGTACCATGGTAGTGGTACTCCCATCGTCTCATAGAAGAGTGGGTATTTCCCTGTGACGGAGGGATTATGACAGTATCCAATATTTCAATCCAAGAAAAATAGATTGAAAAATCTGACATTTACTCCAATCTAATCGCATCCTGGTATCCGGTATTCAATTCAATCGAATTGTGTTATTGCATCTTTTTGATTCAGAATGTTTTGGATTTGAACAACCGATGTGCACTCTCAGGAGTCATGTGTATATTTTTCGCAAAAAATATGCTTCCTTCTTCACACTCAAGGGATGAGATATCGTATGCGAGCTCCTTGCATGAGTCTGGAAAAATACCTGTAGGATACTGCATGCAATCACAGGTTATATAAATTAATTGCCAATTCTAACTACAACTGATAGACCAACTGATATTATACTACAACATAAAAAAAAAAGTTAATTATTAGACATAGTATTCTTACATAAAACTCGCCAATTTCTGTTGTGCATTTACACAAGAGTGGCACTCGCGTATACGCTGAGCCCCGGATTTTGGTTTCCTCAGGCGTTCCTGCGACAACAGACCTGCAAAGACAGTAAAATCACAAATTAAGCAAAATTGGGCTCCAACATTTAGTGGCTCGATTTCTCTTTTTGTTTCCATGAACAAGATACCAGCAAGTTTAAAAGCCAAACTTACACTCTTGGTATTACACGGTAAGTTGAATGTGAAGGATGCTCCATACGCTTTTCCTGTTGGTTAAATTCACAACAGGGTCAGTATGTTTTAACAAATAAGAAAAGCACATAAAATAAAACTGTTCAAAGGGTGAGAAGTGTGTACTTTTGTGAGCCTAAATACATTTTTAGGACCAATCTTATGGTCACATGCTCTACAGTAGACGTCTTCCCGACTCATCGCGCACTACTATGCCTAGGATCAAAATTACTGTGAAATTTACAAAACAATGACAGAACACAAACTATCTTTTGCTGAAATCAGTTGGTACCCAATGTCTCTGCTGAACTACTTAAACTCACCTTATGCATACGCTAATATTTATAGATTTGGAACGAATCGATTGATGATGAAAGCTAGACTCGAATTAGGAAACCCTAAACCTGACGAAATGCTGTGGTGACCGGGATTTGTTAAAGTTAGGAAACAAAGCACTTTAGGAAATCGATGTGATTTCCCAAGTTCTTGCCTTTTATAAACCTAAAAACTCTTCTTGCCTTTTTAGCCAGAAATTACAACAACGGGGACGACGCACAAATAACACAAACTACTGAACACATCAAACACACGTCTCAGATTAACTCCTGGGTTTTCATCTCGATCCTTTTCTCTTTCTGTTTCAGTAGCCGCAAAACCCTAGTTCGGTTCTCTATGGATTTGAATGCTACCTCGTTACCTGAAGATGATAAAGATGCAGCACAAATCGAAGAGGAGATTGCACATGAGGAGCACATAAAGAGTGCAGTTGAGACATCGCACAGAGAGCGAGAACAAAGACGGCAACGCTTAAAAAGAGATTTCCCAGATGAGGGTCCAAAACAACCAAGGAAACAACCTGTCATTAACACAAGATTTTACGATAAAAACAAGCTGCCCCCTGGTTGGCTGGATTGCCCTGCTGCTGGTGATTGCATAGGGTACATAATTCCTTCTAAAGTTCCTCTGGGAGAAACATTCAATGAGTGCATCTATCCTGGTAAAAGATATTCTTTGAAGCAAGTTATTCACCAGCAAAAAGTTTTAGGAAGAGAAGTTGGTTTAGTCATTGATCTGACAAATACCACCCGCTATTATCAACCTTCAGATTGGAAGAAACAAGGTATTAAGCATGTTAAGATTGCATGCAAGGGTAGGGATTCAGTACCTGATCCCGAGTCTGTGAATACGTTTGTTTACGAGGTTTTAAAATTCTATTCCCGACGTCAGAACCAATCCAACAAGTATATCCTCGTTCATTGTACTCATGGGCATAACCGTACGGGTTTCATGATTGTTCATTTTCTCATGCGATCAACGCCATTTTCTGTCGAACAGGCAATTGAAGCTTTTCATAATGCACGCCCTCCAGGAATTTATAAACAGGATTACATTGATGCATTATACGCATTCTATCATGAGAGGAAGCCCGAAAAAACAATTTGTCCCAACACTCCGGAGTGGAAAAGATCATCTGATCTTGATCTGAATGGTGAAGCTATGCCTGATGATGAAGATATTGTTGCTGCTTCCCAGGACAACCAAGTGCCAACTCAAGTGCCGACGAATGATGATGTGCTGGGAGATGCAATACCGTGGGACCAACAAGAGGAAATGAGACAATTCTGCAATCGTAGTCTAAAGCTCGGATCAGGGGCAAACCAGTTTCCTGGATCACACCCGGTTTCACTCGACAGGGAAAACTTACAATTGTTGAGGCAGAGGTATTACTATGCTACATGGAAAGCTGATGGTACACGATATATGATGCTTATAACTTCTGATGGATGCTTCTTGATAGATAGAAATTTTAATTTCCGAAGGGTTCAGATGCGATTTCCCAAGAAAGAAACGAATGGAAGGGATACTCACAATTTAACACTACTTGATGGTGAGATGGTGATTGATACCTTGCCGGGTATACAGAAGAAACAAAGAAGATACCTGATCTACGATCTTATGGCAATTAATTCAGTATCTATCATAGACCGGCCTTTCTGCGAAAGGTGGAAGATGCTTGAGAAAGAAGTAATTGAACCTCGTAATTTCGAAAGAAATCCTTATTACATATATGACCTGGAGCCGTTTAGAGTAAGAAGAAAAGGATTTTTGGTTGCTATCTACAATTGCAAACTTCTAGAAGAAGTCATTCCTAAGCAGCTTTCACATGAAGCTGATGGTCTTATATTTCAGGGTTGGGATGATCCTTATGTTCCCCGCGCAGACCAAGGGCTTTTAAAGTGCAAATACCCTAAGATGAATTCCGTTGATTTCCTCTTTGAGGTAGTTGATGAAAATCATCAGTTACTTTATCTGTATGAACGAGGGAAGAAAAAGCTGATGGATGGGTATCATGTTGACTTTAAGAATGGAGAAGACCCATCAGAATTATCTGGAAAGATTATCGAGTGTTCCTGGGATTCTGAGGAACTAGTCTGGAATTGTATGCGTGTCAGGGTAGATAAGAACACCCCGAATGATATCAATATTTACAGGAAGGTTATGCGGAGCATAAAGGATAACATCACAGAGGAGGTCTTGTTAGAAGACATTGGAGAGATTGTCCGCTTGCCCATGTATGCTGATCGGATAAGGAATGACACCAAGGCTTACAGCAGGAAGCACTCAAGACGTCCAAGGTGATTTACACAACAGATTCAAGACCAAAATGCACCAGAGGAATGGCACAAACTCGAGCTTATCTCTGTATCAGTAGGGTTATCTCACCTGAATCCTAAAGCACATATACGTTTGGGTGCATGTAGAATTAAATACATTGTTGTCTTTTGCTTCCTTTTGGGTGTATCTTTTTGCTGCTGTCATACCAACAGTTGGTAAAGTATCTCAAGTATGAACAAATAAAACAAACCAAACAGGAAATGTGATTTATTCTTCTCAGTTGTTAGCAAAATGATCTTGCTCTTTGACAAAAATGATTTAGTCTAACAAAATTTATTTAAGAGTAAGACAGCATTCAACTACAATATAAAGAACAACACTAATCCCTTTTGATTTTCTTTAATAGAGTGTATTGTTTGTACCCCTAATATTCTACACAAATAAATGGGCTAACCTAGGCCTCTAAAGCTCCTACTAGTGGCAAAGGAGGGCTCATTGGGCCTAAGGTGCTTCCCTTGTTTACCCAAGAATGGCTAACTAGGCCTAACCAACACCTCGCAAGGAATCCCATGTGCATAGGTTCAAATCAAGCAACTAGGAGCCCCATCACCCGTGCCACGTCATCACTAGGCTCGACCAATCGGCGACTGCCACGTCAGCCTCCATGTCAGTAGTAATGACACATCACTAGGTGCCACGTCAGCAGGGATGTAGCCACGTCAGTAAATGTGCTGACTCATCCAGTCGCCACATCAAGACAATCCGATACAAAAGAACTAACGACATCAGCATATTCCGCGGCGTCGTGATATTCTCTAACGGGCGTGGTAATCTAGTTAACGGAAAGCAAACTACGGCGGGTATCCCATGCCCATCTTGAACATAAGTATTAATAGGAACAGCATTGAAAAAAATACACAAGGATTTGAACCCCCACGTCCTTTGGTAAAGATAAACACGGGATAAACGTGATAGGAGCAAATATCGCAAGTTCCCTAAAGACCATGGTCAAACCGAAACTGCTGCTCTTTATGAGATCGAGATTCAGCGAATGATCGACGCTGGGAAGCCGCAATAAAGACGTGAAAAAGGACTTTGGAAAAGGTCCCGGGACAGCTTTGGCACGACCAACGTGATTAACGCACGTGTGATTAACGTCCCAAGCACGCGAGATCCATTCAATGACCAGGCGGGCATCGAAGACGAAAACCAGGAGGAAGCTCGGGGCGGTTGAAAGAATGGTACTTGACAAATCACATCGATTTTGTCAGGTGGTAATGGAGCAGAATTCTGGGAACTTGGGTGCACAAAGATCCAGTTCTCATGATGCGAGACATGATAGGTTTATATCCTCCCACAATGATGCCATCGTTATAACGCTTGATTGGCATGTTTCGTGGTACACCGGATTCTAGTTGATACAGGAAGCTCAGTGAGCGTGCTGTTTTCAGGAGATTACTCCTCTATGAATCTCCCACGCGACTTGATCGAGGAAGTTGAAAATCCAATTATCGGTTTCAGCGGCGAAGTTACAAAAGCGATTGGAAAAGTGAAGATACCTATAACAGTGGCTGACAAGTCCGTCTTGGGCACTTTCTTGTTCTTCGGATTGCCGAGCACCCTACAATGCGATTGTAGGACGAGATTGGCCGCATGAGATCGGTGCGCCACATCATCTAATCAATGCTTGAAGTTTATTACTGAAGAAGGAGTCGAAGTGAGAGGCGACCAGATGGCCGCCCACAAGTGTCACGAGAGTGCAATGGATGAGTATAAGAAGTCAGAAGTTAGCGGAAACCAGATCATGCGAGTCGAGCAGAAATAGCAATTACAGAATCCTCTTCTTCCAGAATCATATAGGGGAGAGGACGCAGCTGAACCCCCAACGGTCGAGAAACTAATCGAGGTCCAGATTGGAGATGAGGAGCACAAAACAACGTTCGTAGGGGCAGACCTGCCTGCACATGAACGTGATGGTTTGATTGCATTATTAAGAGCAAACGTCGACGTTTTCGCGTGGAGTTTTGATGAGATGTCTGGGATAGATCCGAATGTAGCCTGCCACATGCTAAATATCGATGAGAAGTTCCATCCTGTTCGACAGAAAATCAGGAATATGGCGCAAAGCAAAAAGATGGAGTTATCAGAGAAGTCGAAAAGTGTTGTAAGCGAGGCTTTAATCGACCAGTGAAATACCCACGCCGGCTGTCAAATGTCGTACCCGTTCCGAAGAAGAATGGTAAAATTCGTGTAATCAGATCGATTTCTTTTGATTTGAATAAAGCATGTCCGAGTGATCCGTACTCGCTGCCACGGATAAGAGATTTGGTGGATGCAAACCGCAGGATATGGGAGACCTGTCATTCATGGACGGTTTTAGGTATAACCAAATACCTTTGTTCGAGGACGATCAAAAGCATCTGCGTTCGTGATCGATGAGGAGTTTCATGTTATATCTTGTAATGTCGTTCGGGCTAAAGAACGCAGGGGCAACCTACCAGCACTTGGTAGACCATATTTTTAATGATCTAATTGGGAAGTCGATGGAAGTATATATCGATGATATGGTAGTGAAATCTGAGCAAAAGGAATCGCATTTCTTGATCTGCAGAAGACGTTCGATATCTTAAGGCAATATCGTATGAAGCTCAATCCAGCAAAATGTTCATTCGGGCTGTCATCGGGAAAGTTCCTTGGATACTTGATGACGCACGGAGGAATTGAGGCGAATCCGGAGCAAATCAGAGCCATCAGAGAAATTCCATCCCCAAGAACGAAGAAGGAGGTCCAAAAGCTATCGGGGCGATTAGCAGCTTTAAACCGTTTCATTTCACGATCGTCGGACCGATTCAAGCCATTCTTTGATGTTTTGAAGAAAGCAGTGAATTTTGGTTGGACGGATGAGTGCGAAAAGGCTTTTGATGAGATCAAGCAGTATTTGTCAACTCCCCCAGTTTTAGTGAGTCCAAAAACTGGACAACCTGTCGGAGTTTATCTTGTTGCAACGGAGAACGCTGTGAGTGCAGTGTTGTTTATTAAGGACCCATATGAAAAACCTGTTTACTTCGTTAGTAAATCCTTGACGGGGGCGGAAACACGGTATAAGAAAATTGAAAACATAGCGCTTGCACTTTTTCACGCATCTCATCGCCTCAAGCCTTATTTCCAAGGGAGGCAGATCGTAGTCTACTCAGAATACCCACTAAAGAGAATCTTGGAACGTGCTGATGATTCCAGTTGACTATCCATATGTTCAAACTTCTGGGGGCGTATGAGATCAAATACGAGACCAGAACTGCAGAGAAGGGACACGCCCTGGCTGCACTGTTAGTAGATTTTCCTGTGGACGATATAGAAACGGTGACTGGCGAAGAAGAAGAGCTGTTTAAACCCATAGAACCATTCACTGATCAGATCGGGGGCGAGTCCGCAATGGAAATTTATGCTCCTGAATCATTATGGACTGTATTTACTGATGGGTCATCAAATGTTGGTGGTGCTGGATTTGGACGCGTCATCCTTACTCCCGAAGGTTCGAGGATTGAGAAAGCGACCAGGCTGGGTTTCCAAGCATCAATCAATGAAGATGAATATGAAACTGCAATAATCGTTTTAAAAGATGTCAAACAGTTAGATGCGAAGAACGTGAAGCTGATCACTGATTCCATGCTAGTGGTCAACCAGTTTCTGGGGACCTAGAGAGCCAAGGAAGAGAGAATGGCCTTGTATTTGGATCATATGAGAGAGCTGGCAAACGAGTTCCACCAATTCTCCATTGGGCAGAGACCGCGGTTGGAAAACAGGCATGCAGATGCTTTGGAATATCTTTCTTCCGGAGTCGAAACTGATTCCACCCGTTTCGTTGTTGTAGATTTCCAAGAGTTACCTAGCATCTCCGACAGCCAATTTGTTTTGGCTCTCGAACACACTAGTGGGGGCGAGAGGGAAGCTACATCAGCACAGGGAGATACTGAGAAATCGGGAAGCAATATGGATGTTGACAGTCCAACGACAGATAATTCTGGCAATCATGTTGAAAAAGTTGCAGACTGGCGTCAACCATACATTCAGTGCACGACAAACGGGCGAACTCCTGGAGATGAGAAGCGTCGCAAAGGTGAAAAGAATTCATGGAGATACTCAATGATCGAAGGATCATGTTATACCGCAAGCTCGTAGCTTAGGAGCCATTTTTGCGTGCGTATCACTCCGAGGGAAGGACAAATAATACCGACAGAGGCTCATGAGGGAATTTGTGGTAGCCATTCTGGAGGGCGCAGTCTCGCGCACAGGGTACTTACCCAGGGGTACTTTTGTCCGTACATGCAGAAAGACTCTAAAGAATATGCACAGAAATGTGTTCCATGCCAAGAACACGCTCCAATTTCGAAAAGACCCGCCAATGAATTACATCCAGTTTTTAGTCCCTGGCCGTTCTCTATGTGGGGATTGGACATCATCGGGCCGCTCCCGAAAGCTCCTGGAGGCGTCAGATTCGTACTAGCCGCTACCGATTCTTTCACCAAGTGGGTCGAAGCAGTGGCACTGGTACACGTCACCAGACATGATGTGAAAAGGTTCATATGGGAGAATATCGTCTGCAGGTTCGGTATCCCAGACGCGATAATATCAGACAATGGGAAGTAGTTCGATTCGGGAGTAATCAAATACTTTTGCAAGGGCCTGAATATTCGCCACAATTTCTCGTCTCCTTACTATGCACAAAGCAACGGGCAGGCAGAAGCAACCAACCGCGTTATCATGGACAACCTCAAGAAACGGCTAGAGAAGGCGAAGGTAAAATGGACTGAAGAATTCCCTGGAGTCTTATGGTCCTATCGAACAACCCAGAAAAGATCTACCGGATTTTCTCCATTTACATTGGCGTATGGGACAGAGGCAGTCATACCCACCGAGGTACAACTCAAGACTACCAAAACTCGTCTTTGTCAAGTCTGAAAAACGATAAAAGATATCGGCTTTGGATAAAGAGTTCTTTGGAAGAACAAAGAGAAATGACCTTGTCAGAAAGCGATTTATCCGATACCAGCCAGGAAATCAAGCTGGGATATGATCGCAAAGTCAGAGAACGGTCGTTCAAACCAGGGGAATATGTCCTGAAGAAAACCCGAGTAGCCACAATAGAACCGAACTGTGGGAAGCTCGGAGCGAATCGGGAAGGCCCATACATAGTGGATAGACCAAAGATATCGTGGATCCTACTACTTAACGAATCTCGGATTTTAACCGAGGATTCGAAGCCATGGAAGCCGCGGGAATTGTTCCACTTGAAAAGGTTTTATCATTAGAAGTAGATTCAAATCTGTTGTGCTTCACACTTTTTCCTTTTTGATGGTTTTGTCCCACTGGGTTTTCCACTCAAAGTTTTTAACGAGGCAGCTGTGGTCGAAGCAAGAGGGTATTTATCTTGTTACTTCAATTCAAATATTTTAATTCAACATTATTTTTGGTATTCCATACTTTATCAATATTGTTCGTGTTAATTATAAGCTACTACGGATGATCGAATTCGCAGTCAGCCCTAAATGATCAAGTCTACTGTCAGCAACGTCTCTGACACCTCGTAGATAGGGTGAGTGCACAGTTCGAGCATTTTTACCCTATCTCAATTTTATCCCCATCGTACGGGGCAGCAACAAATGTGGCGAACATTTTCAGCTGTCCAGGCACGTGAAAATGTACACATCCCAAACTCTGCGCATCTTGAATAACAGAATTGCCCCTCTGCGCGAATTCAAGATAGCAGAAAAACTCAACTTTTCGTTCCATGCGCGAGCAAAATGCAGCAGGGAGGTGCACCCCTGCGCGAGTAGCATGACACAAAACATATTGGGGGCGAGTTATATGTCACCTCAACCATTTGGGGGAAAGTCATGTAACACTCCAGCGCAATCAACACATCCCTGAGGACGAGTTGCGTAACACTCCGAACAACACGCTCGTGGGCGAGTTATGTAACACTCAGAAAAATGCAAAATCGTAGGGGGAATTAACTCTTAACCCATAACAAAGTTATGGATTAAGAGGGGCGATGTTTGTACCCCTAATATTCTACACAAATAAATGGGCTAACCTAGGCCTCTAAACCTCCTATTAGTGGCAAAAGAGGGCTCATTGGGCCTAAGGCGCTTCCCTTGTTTACCCAAGAATGGCTAACTAGGCCTAACAAACACCTCGCAAGGAATCCCATGTGCATAGGTTCAAATTAAGTAACTAGGAGCCCCATCACCCGTGCCACATCATCACTAGGATCGACCAATCGGCGACTGCCACGTCAGCCGCCATGTCAGCAGTAATGACACGTCATCAGAATGCCACATCACTAGGTGCCACGTCAACAGGAATGATGACGTGGCAGGTACCACGTCAGCAAAAAATAATGACATGGCGGTGCCACGTCATCGAGGATGTACGCTACGTCGATAAATGTCCGACATCGGTCGCCATGTCAAGCACAATCCGATACAAGAATAACAACTAACGTCGGCACAAAGATATTCCGACGCAGCGTCTTTATCTAGTTAACGACGAGCAAACTACGGCGGAGTATCCCGGCGGCCCAAGCCGCGGCCCAGGCGAGCAGCAATCGGCGGCGATTAATCGTGCTTTAATCGGCGATTAATTGGCGATCGGCGGCGATTAATCGGCAGGGTGAAAATTTTCGGTGTATGTCGATGCAACTTAAATCCGTAGTCCCGATTCGGTGTGGCACGACGCAGCTTAATTCCGCGGCCCTTGGATGATTACACCCACTTCTCTTACACCTTTGGTTATCCACACCCCATTGTAATTCCTTAACTATAATGGAAGTTTCTAGAATATTCTGGGAGCCATGCAGGGGATAAATTCCAGAGCCATGCAACCATGCAGGAGAATAATGGCAGGGAGGAATGCAGGGCCATGTACTACCGGAGGCATGCAAGGGCCAATTACAACAGCTGGCATGCAGGACCATTTACTGCAATTCATGCCTTCATCTAGAACGAAAATTGATAACCTATAAATGGATGGTTTGACAACCAAAAAAAAAGAGGTAAGCAATTTCCATACCAAAAACTCCTGTGAAAAATCCAATACTGACTTTAGCATCGGAGGGTTTTTTGCAGGTACCCCCCCTTCTCCACAATTCAATTGAAGATCGAGGTCACGGATCGATTATCAGCAAAATCATCATACAAATTTCTGTGTTTGAGGTAGAAGTAATCTTACCTTACAAACAGTATGTTAGCAAAAATGCTCCTCTTATGTGTAATATGACACTTATATGTAAAGAGGGTCGCTCATCATCTCCTGCAACAACAGAAATAATAAAAAAATCCTGGGGTTCTCTTTTAAGATCAATCAAATAATCATATTGAAGCATATAGTACACGCTCACTGTTTTTATTGGCATAATTGTTAAGAGTTAATGTAATGTTCTTGTGCACAAGTGTTGAGTATAAGCTTTACTTAACATTCATCTTAGAATTCAGGTGACTTTAATCTTATGAACAAGTCTTGTGTACAAGACATATCTATCGTGCATTTATGAATGCATGTGTTTTAGTGTAAGAAATGAATGGACAAAGAAGGTCCACATGTATCTCTTTTCTTGGGTCATATATTGACCAAGAATAGAGAGAGAATGTAATATCTTGAAATTAATGAAATCAAAGAGAAATACTTTCCCCATCTCTATTTCATATCAAAATCATTCCAAACAATCAAATATATTCAATCAAATAACTAACAATTGGTATCAGAGCATAGATCGTTTGAACCTGATCTTGGAGAGTGAAAAAAATTCAATTTCTACCCATTAATTCAAAAAATCAGCAACATTCAAACTTTTCAAATTCTAGATCTAGAAAAGAGAAAACCCAATTTCTTCAATCAATCATCAACCAAATCAATGGCAAGTAGTAGTAACTCAAGTTTATACATTCAACAACCTTGAATACCACTTTTTCATGGAGAAAAATATGATTTTTGGGCCATCAAAATGAAGACCTTGTTCATGTCACAAGATGTGTGGGAGATTGTACAAAAGGGGTATGATAAAATTGAAGATACATCAACTCTAACACAACCCCAAAAGGATTTACTTCAGGAGAGTAGAAAGAAGAATGCAAAAGCATCCATGTACATTCAACAAGGAGTTGGAAACTCTATTCTTCCAAGAGTAATCCATTTTCCTATAGCTAAAGAAGCTTGGGATATTCTTCAACAAGAGTATGGAGGTAATAAGAAGGTGTTGATGGTGGTTTTTAAACAAGGGGTAAAATTGTAAAACCCCATGACCTAGTGTTACCTGCAACACATTAACTAAGAGCATTTAACTCAGGTGTAAATAATTAATGGTGGTATTTCAAAATACCAGATTAGGGTTTTCGACACAGAACCCTAATTCCAAAACCAAGCCGCACCCTGCGCACCATGGCAACAATGCCAAACCAAGCCGCATACTGCGCACCATGGCAACAATGCCAAACCAAGCCGCATACTGCGCACCATGGAAACAATGCCAAACCAAGCCGCATACTGCGCACCATGGCAACAATGCCAAACCAAGCCGCATCCTGCGCACCATGGCACCAATGCCAAACCAAGCGCATCTTTCGCACCATGGCAACAATGCCAAACCAAGCCGCATCTTTGCGCACCATGGCAACAATGCCAAACCAAGCCGCATCTTTGCGCACCATGGCAACAATGCCAAACCAAGCCGCATCTGCGCACCCGACCGCAACAATGCCAAACCAAGCCATCATTTTGCGCACCATGGCAACAATGCCAAACCAAGCCGCATTTCGCACCATGGCAACAATGCCAAACCAAGCCGCATCTGCGCACCATGGCAACAATGCCAAACCAAGCCGCATACGCGCACCATGGCAACAATGCCAAACCAAGCCGCATATACCGCGCACCATGGCAACAATGCCAAACCAAGCCGCATGCCTTTGCGCACCATGGCAACAATGCCAAACCAAGCCGCATCAACATGGCGCGTGCCATGGCAACAATGCCAAATCAAGCCGCTATGCCATTGGCACATGCCAAATATAGCGCCCTAGGCTTGCAAGACTTGCAACTAGGTCAACATGGCCGACGTGCCATTGGCACATGCCAACACGTGCCGCAAGCCATATTTCTAAGCCGCTATGCCTTTGGCCCACGCCCAACATAACGCCCTAGGTTTGCAAGACTTACAACTAGGTCAACATGGCCGCACGTGCCATTGGCACATGCCAACACGTGCCGCAAGCCATATTTCCAAGCCGCTATGCCTTTGTCCCACGCCCAACATAGCGCCCTAGGTTTGCAAGACTTGCAACTAGGTCAGCATGGCCGCACGTGCCATTGGCACATGCCAACACGCGACGCAAGCCATATTTCTAAGCCGTTATGCCTTTGGCCCACGCCCAACATAGCGTCCTAGGTTTGCAAGACTTGCAACTAGGTCAACATGGCCGCACGTGCCATTGGCACATGCCAACACGTGCCGCAAGCCATATTTCCAAGCCGCTATGCCTTTGGCCCACGCCCAACATAGCGCCCTAGGTTTGCAAGACTTGCAACTAGGTCAACATGGCCGCACGTGCCATTGGCACATGCCAACACGCGCCGCAAGCCATATTTCCAAGCCGCTATGCCTTTGGCCCACGCCCAACATAGCGCCCTAGGTTTGCAAGACTTGCAACTAGGTCAGCATGGCCGCACGTGCCATTGGCACATGCCAACACGTGCTGCAAGCCATATTTCTAAGCCGCTATGCCTTTGGCCCACGCCCAACATAGCGCCCTAGGTTTGCAAGACTTGCAACTAGGTCAACATGGCCGCACGTGCCATTGGCACATGCCAACACGTGCGCGCAAGCCATATTTCCAAGCCGCTATGCCTTTGGCCCACGCCCAACATAGCGCCCTAGGTTTGCAAGACTTGCAACTAGGTCAACATGGCCGCACATGCCATTGGCACATGCCAACACGTGCCGCAAGCCATATTTCCAAGCCGCTATGCCTTTGGCCCACGCCAACATAGCGCCCTAGGTTTGCAAGACTTGCAACTAGGTCAACATGGCCGCACGAGCCATTGGCACATGCCAAACACACACGCTTGGTAGCCTAACTTGCAAACCGTGCAACCTACCACCAAGGCATTCCGCACATGCCATTGGCACATGCCAAACACACACGCTGGTAACCTAACTTGCAAACCGTGCAACCTACCACCAAGGAATTCCGCACATGCCAAACACACATGCCAAACACGCCACTGGGTAACCTAACTTGCAAACCGTGCAACCTACCACCAAGGCATTCCGCACATGCCATTGGCACATGCCACACGCGCCACTAGCAGCGCCACTTGCACTCAAGATGCAACCAACACTCGAGACATCGACACAAACTGGGGATGCTTCTTTAGGGTTTTGGTTTGGCGGTCACGACATGCGGCGTACACTACGCTCACATTAAGAAAGCGTGAAAAGGAATAAAGCGGTCAAATAAAAGAGGAAATAATGGTGAAAAACGTTTTCGCCCATTAAACCATGCGGTTACCACCTCCTCCCATTATTTCACCCTTTACTCTCTTCCTTCATGAGGCCGAGGTACGTTTCAATCTCGACTTGTATAAATAGGTCTTACCTATTTCCACCGGACAACAAGTCTCGGTCGGGAGAAAAATACTACACTCTCGAGAAAGGCAACTTTGCAAGCTCTCCCAAAAGCTTTCATCTCTTGCAAGCTTCCTAAGCTTTCACTTTACGATACAAGTCGAGATACTACTCTCCTCAACACCTTTCTTTGCTTCCCTCCCCAAATCAACCCTTCTCCTCCACTTTGTGACCGAAGCAAGTCCGGAACGGCCATTTCTTGGTTTAGGCCGGACTTTATGCAGATTGATCTCTCGAATCTATAAAGTGCTCACGTGCAGCACATTTGTTTAGGGTTTGAACCAGTTTCTCACTCACCCACCGAAATTACCGAAATCAGCAGAAACGATTTTTACCCATAAACAATTGGCGACCACAGCGGGAGGATTGATCTTTCGGTTACAATATCAAATTCTAGCTTCCATCCTTAAATTTTCACGCAAGCATGGTCGGCTATCAGGCGATCTCCACAAACATTGATCCCGCTCAAGGTCATGATAACTCCTCAATTTACGGAAGCAATACCACCAATGAAGAGGTCCCAAGACTGGTTGACCGATGCGTGCTCGGGAGATCCACGCCAAAAACATGGACCTAATGAAGGATGCGATTAACGGACATACTCGACTTCCTCATCAATCTAACATCGGGGCTAAGTGATTCATTTTCCCCGGAGATCAAGAGCGGGGACTAACATCCCGAATGAGCATTCTCAAATCAACGGTTTCGTCATTTTGGAAGCCAGCGGACCGGGGAGGCGACCATGTTGGTAGAAAACTTATGTGAATTCTTTGCACCTCTCCAAGGACCGGCGGATAAAAACATTCTCTGCTATCAACCGAATAGCACTAAACGCATCACTAGTTCCTGCACCCACGGGGACTCAAGGATCCCGGAAGATCCGCCAACAATATTGTTTTCACCGACGACGACATGATGGTAGAAGACGGTCTGGCGGCCTTGCATGTTACGGCTCTCGTCAAGAACATAGAGTTTCGAAGAGCGCTCATTGACACGGGTGCATCTTCCAATGTCATCACTCTCAAGACACTCAAAGGCGCCAAGGTGCGACCTAATGAGATCGTACGACAACCCACTACGATGACGGATTTCGAGGGCAACCAAACTAGCACATACGGCTACATCAACTTGGAGCTGGCGGTAGGGCCAATCCAATCAAGCGTGAAGTTTGAAGTAATTGAAAAAGAACCAGACTACCACATGATCTTTTTGGGAAGGCGTGGCTGCACAATCTCAAAATCGTCCCTTCAACATACCACCAATGCACGAAAGCGGTATTGAACGGAGAAGTCGTTCGCATTCCCGCGTCCTTTGTCCCCATGCACCCGTCTCTGCGTAGAAGCACATGGGCCGAAGGAGGGTTCAAAGGCGTGGCGACCAAGATTCACGGTTTTACGCTACCAAAATGGACATCGCTCGAGAGATAGCGACAAGCTGGAGATACCCGCGAGAGGAGACCGTCCTTCCACCACCTCCTCGAAGGAAGACCCGCCGAGTCTCTTGCCACCGGGCGTAACCCGTGCCCGCACCAAGCGAGAGTACACCCTTACCGCAAGACGAAGCAAAAAGGGAAAGCTCACACATTATCACCATTGTTAGCAATTAGCGGGGAGACCATGGCCGGTCTCTCGCCCAGAAGGAATGTCTTCACAATAACCGGAGGAAGTTCGGACGCCCTCGGAAGCTACAAGATGGGACCGATTTAACCACCGACGAACTCGAAACGGTCAATATAGGGAATGAGGAATTTCGCGACCCATTCCGATTAGTTCGACTCTACATCTGAACGCTCAAAGCTAGTCGACCTACTCAAAGAATATCGGGACGTCTTCGCATGGACTTATGAAGAAATGCACGGCTTGGATGGAAAAGCTGGTCACCCACCATCGCATGTGATACCCGGATCCAAACCAGTCAAGCAGCCTCCAAGACAATTCAGACATGACGTAGAAGAACAAATCAAGGCGGAGGTCCAGAAATTACTAGCCGCTGGTTTTGTCAAACCTATTCACCATCCTACTTGGTTAGCCAATATCGTTCAGTTAAAAAGAAGAATGGTCGAGATCGAGATCTTTGTGTCGATTTGAGAGATCGAACAAGTCTTTGCCCTAAAGACGATTTCCGCTACCTAACATCGACATCTTTGGTAGACGCTACCGGTGGACATGGTATGTTCTCTTTCATGGATGGATATAGCGGTTACAACCGGATAAAGATGTATGAGCACGACGCAAGCAAAGGCGCTTTCCGAACCCCTCTTGGAAACTTCTATTACACCGTAATGCCTTTCGGTCGAAAAACGCTGGCGCCACTTACCAACGCGCCATGACTACCATCTTCCACGATATGATGCACAAGCAAGTCGAAGATTACTTAGATGATGTGGTGGTTAAATCGAAGACTCGAGCGGATCATCCGAAGCACTGCGAAAAGTATTCGAAAGATGCCGCGAATACAAGTTGAAGATGAATCCTTTGAAATGCGCCTTTGGTGTCTCTTCGGGGAAATTCTTGGGATACCAAGTAACAGCAGCGGAATAAAAGTTGATCCGGTCAAAACGCAAGCTATCCTCACGATGCCGCCACCACGAACCGTGAGGGAGCTCCCGAGTTTCATGGGCAAAGTAAACTACATTCGTCGCTTCATACGGGGCTGGCACACTCACCACTACGTTTACTCCTCTGCTAAAAAAGGAGCGAATTTCACATGGACTACGTCTCGGCAAAAAGCGTACCCGAGAAGATCCGGCAAATCTTGTCCTCCCCAACCGTCATGAAGCCTCCTATGCAAGGGAGACCACTATGTCTCTACACGGCCTTTAGCGATACTGCCATCGGAGCTCTCCTCGCGCAAGAGGACGACAAAGGAATGGAATACCCCATATACTATTTCAGTCGAACGTTGAGAGACGCTGAACTCAGATACCCCAAGGCGGAAAAGGCGTGTTTAGCACTGATTCATTCCATCCAGAAGTTCAGACACTACCTCCTCTCCAATAAGGTAGTGCTAGTGTCCAAATCAGACCCTGTAAAGTTTCTCCTCTCAAAACCTGCCTTGATAGGGAGGCGGCTAAGTGGCTCTGCTGACTATCGAGTTCGACATAACGTGCGTCTCCCAAAGGGCCATAAAAGGACGAGGTTGTTGCGGACACATTAGCAGCATTCCGGGAGAAAACACCGAGAATTACGAGAAGATCTCAGGGAGACCTTCCGGATATCTTTTTAGTCAAAGAAGAAACATGGCTGCTATTCTTCGATGGCTCTTCCACCCCACACTAATCGGAGGAGCGGGTGTTGTATTAGTATCTCTTTGGAGAAGTCTTCTCGCACTCTTTCAAGCTAGACTTTAGTGCACCAATAACTCAGCTGAATACGAAGCCTTCCTCATTGGACTATCACTAGCTAAACAAGCGGGGCCACACGTTTGGAGATAAGAGGAGATTCCAAATTTCTCATCAACCAGGTAAACGGGATCTATGCATTGAAAGAACTAACACTGGCGCCATACAGGGTGAAGCACAAAAACTACTAAATTATTTCGCAGAAGCAACCATCACACATGTCGGCCGTAGCGACAACAAGCATGTCGACTGCTTAGCTACACTAGCCTCAAAGCTACGGTTCGAAGGCGATGAAACCACGACAGTAAAACGGCGAACCATAGCTTCAACATGGCTTTCACAACCTGAGAAAGCCGAAGACGATGACTGGAGAACTCCTATCATTCAAGAACTCAACAACTCGCTTTTCCAAGGGAAGGTCGACCTCAAGACTTTGCGGAATTTCTTTATGCTTCAAGGTAGTCTGTATCATCGAAATCCAGACTGACTCTCTGTCAAGGTGTCTCGGGAAAGAGGAAGCACGACAACAACTTGAACATGTTCATACCGAAGTCTGTGGAATAACATCAGTAGTAACCCTCTACCGTCGTTTACAACGACTTGGATACTATTGGCCGGAGATGGAAACCCAGTCACGACTACTCCAGAAAGCGTGTCCAAATTGCCAGGCGCCCCCATGTCAGACAGAAGTCCTCAACATCAGTCACACTGGGGACTGGCGGGAGCCGTACATGGTTTTCCTTCGCGATGGCATTCTTCCTACTAACAAAGAGGATGCGTCCAAGCTAAGGCAGAAGTCCAAAAGATTCGTGTTCCATGATGGGGTTTTATATCGCAAGAGTTTTGGGGAAGTCTACTAAGGTGTTTGAGCGATGTAGAAATCCCGAGTTATGTTAAGAGAAATGCATGAAGGCGAACACCAAGGGAAACGAAACTATTCCTGAGATACACGAGAGGTACTCTGCGGCCGACCATGGAAGGCGACGCGGCTACCTTCGTTCGAAATGCCGAGAATGCGAGTCACGGAAACCTCATCCACGTGCCTCCAACACCCTTGCACGCGATAAGTAGCCCGTGGCCCTTTTATAGCTGGGGACTCGACATCATTGGGAAGATCAACCCACCGTCCTCAAAACGGCATGAGTACATAATAACGCGACCAGAGTACTTTACCAAGTGGGTTGAAGCTGTCATTGAAAGGAACCACTGGAGCCACAATCGCGGCATTCATCAAGGAACACATCATCTGCCGTTTTGGCGTACCTAAACACATCATCAACGACAACGGCACGCCTTTTGCTAACAAGCAAGTACGAAGCGCTTGAAAGGTACGGAATCAAACAAGTCTTCTCTACCGCCTATTATCCCCGGGGAAATGGGCAAGCCGAAAGTACCAACAAGACTTTGATCCGAATCCTCGGTAGGACAAGTACACGACAATCCCGAGAATCAGCACGAGCAATTGCCAATGGCACTCACGGGCGTCTGAGAACATCTCCTAGAAGCTCCACCGGCATGTCTCCTTATTCCCTCGTCTACAGTGCAGGACGCGATCCTCCCCGAGAAATCAAGATCCGTCGGCCGGAATTGCGCGACAAGCGGACCCCGGTGGAATGAGCGAATCACTCAATGCGAGAGTGCGGAACTAGACACTCTGGACTCCGGAAGATCCCGGGCAGAGGAACATGCACAAGCATACAGAAATAGGATTTCCAGGGCGTACAACAACCATGTAAAACCCAGGGTTTTCAAGGAAGGAGATCTGGTGCTAAAAACCGCCAAACACATCCAGCAAGATGCATCGGCACCGAAGTTTTCTCCCAAATGGGAAGGGCCGTACATAATCACTAAAGCATATAACAGTGGTTACTACAAGATTATCAAAGAAGATGGGGGAAAGCTAGAGGCGGTCATCAACGGAAAGTGGCTTAAGGCGTACTACGCCTAATCAGTTCCCTGCAACATGCTACATCAAAAGTGTGAACGACCAGGCACTCTCTCTGCTTTTACTTTCTTACCAGTTATTGAATTTCAATACAATCCAACAGATTAACAGAATCTCTTTATTTCTTCAAAAAAAAAAAAGAGAGAAAGAGGAGCTTTTAAATCTCATAATACAAATCAGAAAAGCCCATCTAGCAAATTATAATCCCTACAAAATATCATCTTCAATCGACCATGATATCTTTCAGTCCTACTCTTTAAATCTTGAGTTAACTCTTCAATCCTCCGAGACTCCAGGGCCAAAATTTCCTCCTCTTCCAGCATGGCTTTTGTGGCAGGAATCACACCAGCAAGAATACCAGCCCTGTCGACCTTCACAATATTGAGGCGATCGCATGACGATTAACGTTAAACTCCAAGGATTCGCAGGTGGACACCATATTCTCCCACTTTTGAATGGCTGACTCCGCAGCAGCATGAATGGACACATTCTCCATCTCAGCAATCATTGGCAAAAGACAGTTCACTACGGAAACCAAAGCGGACGAACAGTACTTCACCACGCTCCTGGTAGCAATATGGCCGTATGTTTTCCATATCTTCGTATAAAGGGCCACGAATTCTTTCCGCACCAGGAAACCACCAACATTCCGATAATTGGAGGAGAGACACCTCATACGAGTCCCAAACGACAAACCTGCGGAAGGGTATTCATGACAAGAGAGCCCTAAATCGGCATCCTCCAAGTCTGCGGAGTCAACAAGGTCGGGCTTGAAGGAAGGGGAACGACTAGGTCATCCTCGTCGATAACGATGAACGCATGCTCCAACGGGATATCTCTGCACAAAAGGAAATTTTCCATTTATACAACAAGCGTTAAAGTGTATGTCGGTCTGCAAAGAAGAAGAAAACATCTGGGTATGATTTTCTTAACCCGAATAACCTTTGTTGGGGTTGCCCATACGACGAGTCGGACCTCGCACCTTCATCAGGGAACTGATTTGGTTAGAAGATGATTCGAATCTGCGCGACATGACAAAGAGAGAAATCCAACAAGAAGAACCCTTTTCTCAAACGAGGAGACGATGCAATTATTTTTTGGATATGAATACGGAATCTTAAAAAGGGAAAGGAAAGCAATGAGAGACATAACGCTTCCAGATTTTAGCATGAATAATGCCTAATTGAAGCCGCACGTGAAGGAAAGCAAGATAAGGAAACTTTGCCATCGGAAGAAACTCCCTCCTTGTTTACATCGGTCACATCCGCAAGCACGCACAACTTCCACATTGCGCCGGCCTCACCAGCTAGCACATTCAGTTTTCCAGCACACGCAATTTCCCAAGTCACGCCTGCAATCACGCGCAGCTTCCACACGTTGCGCCGGCCTTACCAGCTAGCACACTCAGTTTCCCAACTCACGCCAACTTCCCAACGTCGCCCAAGCTGCGCCGGGCCCACCAATTGTGCCAGCCTCCCGATTTGTGCAAAACTACCAGAGGCAAGGATTCCAAATCCTATTTATAAAAGGTCGACAAGCCTCCTTCAATTTTCTTTACGGTTTTGTTAATAGTTTGTCACCATCTTATGCTTACCTCGCAACAAAGCCCCTGTTAGAGCTAAGCGGGGGACTTAATGTTGATGGTGGTTTTTAAACAAGGGTAAAATCGTAAAACCCCATGACCTAGTGTTACCCGCAACACATTAACTAAGAGCATTTAACTCGGTGTAAATAATTAATAGGGGTATTTTTCAAAATACCCAGATTAGGGTTTTCAACACATAACCCTAATTTGCGCACCATGACAACAATGCCAAACCAAGCCGCATCTTGCGCACCATGGCAACAATGCCAAACCAAGCCGCATAATGCGCACCATGGCAACAATGCCAAACCAAGCCGCATCTTTGCGCACCATGGCAACAATGCCAAACCAAGCCGCATCTTTGCGCACCATGGCAACAATGCCAAACCAAGCCGCATCTTTGCGCACCATGGCAACAATGCCAAACCAAGCGCATCTGCGCACCATGGCAACAATGCCAAACCAAGCCGCATCTTTCGCACCATGGCAACAATGCCAAACCAAGCCGCATCTTTGCGCACCATGGCAACAATGCCAAACCAAGCCGCATCCACTGCGCACCATGGCAACAATGCCAAACCAAGCCGCATCCTCGCGCACCATGGCAACAATGCCAAACCAAGCCGCATCTTCGCGCACCATGGCAACAATGCCAAACCCGCATGCCGCGCACCATGGCAACAATGCCAAACCAAGCCGCATCTTGCGCACCATGACAACAATGCCAAACCAAGCCGCATCTTTGCACCATGGCAACAATGCCAAACCAAGCCGCATCTCTGCGCACCATGGCAACAATGCCAAACCAAGACCAACACACCATGGCAACAATGCCAATTTCAAGCCGCTATGCCATTGGCACATGCCAAATATAGCGCCCTAGGCTTGCAAGACTTGCAACTAGGTCAACATGGCCGTACGTGCCATTGGCACATGCCAACACGTCCGCAAGCCATATTTCTAAGCCGCTATGCCTTTGGCCCACGCCCAACATATAGCGCCCTAGGTTTGCAAGACTTGCAACTAGGTCAACATGGCCGCACGTGCCATTGGCACATGCCAACACGTGCCGCAAGCCATATTTCCAAGCCGCTATGCCTTTGGCCCACGCCAAACATAGCGCCCTAGGTTTGCAAGACTTGCAACTAGGTCAACATGGCGCACGTGCCATTGGCACATGCCAACACGTCGACGCAAGCCATATTTCTAAGCCGCTATGCCTTTGGCCCACGCCCAACATAGCGCCCTAGGTTTGCAAGACTTGCAACTAGGTCAACATGGCCGCACGTGCCATTGGCACATGCCAACACGTGCCGCAAGCCATATTTCCAAGCCGCTATGCCTTTGGCCCACGCCCAAACATAGCGCCCTAGGTTTGCAAGACTTGCAACTAGGTCAACATGGCCGCACGTGCCATTGGCACATGCCAACACGTCCCGCAAGCCATATTTCCTAAGCCGCTATGCCTTTGGCCCACGCCAAACATAGCGCCCTAGGTTTGCAAGACTTGCAACTAGGTCAACATGGCCGCACGTGCCATTGGCACATGCCAACACGCGACGCAAGCCATATTTCAAAGCCGCTATGCCTTTGGCCCACGCCCAACATAGCGCCCTAGGTTTTGCAAGACTTGCAACTAGGTCAACATGGCCGCACGTGCCATTGGCACATGCCAACACGTGCCGCAAGCCATATTTCCAAGCCGCTATGCCTTTGGCCCACGCCAAACATAGCGCCCTAGGTTTGCAAGACTTGCAACTAGGTCAACATGGCCGCACGTGCCATTGGCACATGCCAACACGTGCCGCAAGCCATATTTCCAAGCCGCTATGCCTTTGGCCCACGCCAAACATAGCGCCCTAGGTTTGCAAGACTTGCAACTAGGTCAACATGGCCGCACGTGCCATTGGCACATGCCAACACGCCGCAAGCCATATTTCTAAGCCGCTATGCCTTTGGCCCCGCCAAACATAGCGCCCTAGGTTTGCAAGACTTGCAACTAGGTCAACATGGCCGCACGTGCCATTGGCACATGCCAACACGTGTGCAAGACATATTTCCAAGCCGCTATGCCTTTGGCCCACGCCAAACATAGCGCCCTAGGTTTGCAAGACTTGCAACTAGGTCAACATGGCCGCACATGCCATTGGCACATGCCAACACGTGCCGCAAGCCATATTTCCAAGCCGCTATGCCTTTGGCCCACGCCAAACATAGCGCCCTAGGTTTGCAAGACTTGCAACTAGGTCAACATGGCCGCACATGCCATTGGCACATGCCAAACACACTTATTTGGTAGCCTAACTTGCAAACCGTGCAACCTACCACCAAGGCATTCCGCACATGCCATTGGCACATGCCAAACACATATGCCTAACTTGGCAACCTACCACCAAGGCATTCGCACATGCCATTGGAACATACCAAACACACACGCCTTTGGTAACCTAACTTGCAAACCGTGCAACCTACCACCAAGGCATTCCGCACATGCCATTGGCACATGCCACACGCGCCACTAGCGGCGCCACTTGCACTCAAGATGCAACCAACACTCGAGACATCGACACAAAGCGGGGATGCTTCTTTAGGGTTTTGGTTTGGCGGTCACTGACATGCGGCGTACACTACGCTCACATTAAGAAAGCGTGAAAAGGAATAAAGCGGTCAAATAAAAGAGGAAATAATGGTGAAAACGTTTTTCGCCCATTAAACCATGCGGTTACCACCTCCTCCCATTATTTCACCCTTTACTCTCTTCCTTCATGAGGCAGGTACGTTTCAATCTCGACTTGTATAAATAGGTCTTACCTATTTCCACCGGACAACAAGTCTCGGTCGGGAGAAAAATACTACACTCTCGGAAAGGCAACTTTGCAAGCTCTCCCAAAAAGCTTTCATCTCTTGCAAGCTTCCTAAGCTTTCACTTTACGATACAAGTCGAGATACTACTCTCCTCAACACCTTTCTTTGCTTCCCTCCCCAAATCAACCCTTCTCCTCCACTTTGTGGCCAAAGCAAGTCGGAACGGCCATTTCTTGGTTTAGGCCGGACTTGTACAGATTGATCTCTCGAATCTATAAAGTGCTCACGTGCAGCACATTTGTTTAGGGTTTGAACCAGTTTCTCACTCACCTCAGGAAATTACCGAAATCGCGAGAAACGATTTTTACCCATAAACGAAGGTGGTGTATGAGCAAAGGTGGTCAAGACACTCCGAAAAGTCAATTGACAGTGTTTTTCAATCAAAGTTGAACTTGAACTCAAAAAATTCAGCAACAAAGAAAAATGAGTACAAGGATGAATCAACATCAAACTTCAAAGGAAAGGGAAATGGAAGAAAGGAGGAGCAAACTCCAACAACTACACTAAGAGTGATACTTGTCAAGTACCAAGGTGCAATTTTTGGAAGAAGAATGGTCATTTGGAGAAGAATTGTTGGAACAAAGGAAAACCCCAATGTCGCAATTGCAAGAAGTATGGACATTTGGAGAAAGATTGTAGATACAAAGAAGATGAAGAACAAGCTAGGTAGAGCGGAAGAAAAAGAAAAAAACAAAATTTGTTTTATGCTGTCCAAAGTGCCATGGTGACTTCCAAGAGTGAAGTTTGGTTTGTAGATGGTGGTTGTACAACTCATATGTCTGGTGTGAAGAGCTTATTTGTTGATATGGATACATCCATAAACTCTCAAGTGAAGATGGGTGATGGAAATATGGTTCAAGCTAACGGAAGAGGTACTATTTGTGTGCAAACTATCAATGGAGCAAAATACATTAGAGATGTGTTATATATTCCAGATTTGGCACAAAATTTGCTTAGTGTTGGGCAACTTGTGGATCTTGGGTATGCGGTCCATTTTGAAGACGGATATTGCACCATTTATGACAAGATGCACAACAACAAGCGACAAGTCATGAAGAGTATCAAGATGGAGAAAAATAGAAGCTTTCCAATTGTCTTTAAAAGCAAAAAAATGTTGCATTGAGGATGGAAACCATTGATGAAACATGGTTATGGCATAAAAGACTTGGGAATTTGAATTTCAATGGTCTCAAGGTGCTTTCCAACAAGAACATGGTGCAAGGACTTCCACAACATATCAACCACAAAGATGGAGTATGTGAAGGTTGTGCACTTGGGAAGCAACATCGCCAACCATTGTCAAAAGCTGTAGCATGGAGATCAAAAGAACTTCTTGGTTTGGTACACATACCGATGTGTGTGGACCAATGAAGACACCAACTCATAGAGGTAATAGATACTTTATCTTATTCATTGATGATTTAAGTCGTATGACTTGGGTGTACTTCATGAGACAAAAAGTCCGAAGTTTTTAGCATCTTCAAGAAGTTCAAGAGCCTTGTTGAAAAGCAAAGTGGTCACTACATCAAATTTTGAGAAGTGATAGAGGCAAAGAGTACAACAACAAAGAGTTTGCTAAATTTTGTGAAGATGAAGGCTTGGAAAGGCAACTAACCATGGGTTATAATCCTCAACAAAATGGTGTTTCCGAGAGAAAGAACCAAACCGTGATGGACATGGCGAAGTCCATGCTTCATGACAAGGGTAAGCCTAAAGTGTTTTGGGCCGAAGTCGTCAACAACGCCGTCTACTTGATGAATAGGTGTCCAACAAAAGCCGTATGGGATAAAACTCCTTTTGAAGCATGGAGTGGGAAAAAGCCATCGGTAAGACATCTCAAAGTTTTTGGTAGTGTGTGTTATTCTCAAATTCCAAAGGTGAAGAGTACAAAGCTTGATGAATCAAGTGAGAAGTGTATATTCATTGGATATAGCCTCCAATCAAAAGGTTATAGGTTGTATAGCTTGAAGAACAACACAATGATCACAAGTCGTGATGTGTTATTTGATGAAGGAGCTTCATGGAATTGGGAAGAAGGTAAAATTGAGAAGAGAACCATTATTGTTGATGAAGAGCGAGAAAATTCAGCAACAAATGAAGTTGAAGAAGGTGAAGAAGATGAAGAAGATGAGGAAGAACTACCTCAAACACCTCCAAATACAAGACAAGGAGCATCTCCAAGTATGTCTCCAAATACTAGTGCATCAACATCACCACCGTCGGCACCAAAGAAGTTGCGAAGGTTGAGTGAAGTCTATTAAAGATGTAACTATTGTGTGGTTGATCCGGAAAATTTTGAAGAAGCATCAAAAGAACCGTTTTGGATAAAAGCTATGGAAGAAGAAGTTTGTGTCATTGACAAGAACGATGCATGGGAGAAGGTAGCAAGGCCAAGTGACAAAGAAGTTATTGGTGTGTGGATATACAAGGTGAAGTACAATGCGGATGGAACGGTTCAAAGATACAAAGCAAGGTTGGTGGCAAAGGGCTACTCACAACAACCCGGTATCGACTACAATGAAACGTTTGCACGGGTTGCTCGTCTTGACACCATTAGAGCCGTGATTGCTGTGGCTTCCCAAAAAGGTTGGTTACTTTATCAACTTGATGTCAAATCGGCATTTTTGAATGGAGAACTTCATGAAGAGGTTTATGTAGCACAACCACAAGGTTTTGTGGTGGAAGGAGAAGGCGACAAAGTATACAAGTTGAAGAAAGCTTTGTATGGCCTCAAGCAAGCACCAAGAGCTTGGTATAGTGAGATAGATGGATACTTCAAAAGGAAAAACTTCAACAAAAGAAATAGTGAGCCTACACTTTATGCGAAGACTAAAGGTACGTCTAATATCATCGTTGCCTTGTATGTTGATGATCTTATCTTACGGGTAATGATGCTCATATGATTGAGCAATTCAAGAGATAAATGATGATAAAATATGAGATGAGTTACATGGGTTTGCTCAAGTACTTCCTTGGTATAGAAGTTCATCAAAGTGAAGATGGAGTGTTCATTTCTCAAAGAAAGTATCTTAGAAAAGGTGTTAAAGAAATTTGGTATGCTTGGTTGTAACCCCACATCTACACCACTTGTAGTGAATGAGAAACTCAAGAAAGATGATGGAGGAAGAAAAGTTGATGAGACTTACTATAGAGGTCTTATTGGAAACTTGTTGTACCTTACGCATACAAGACCCGACATCATGTTTGCTTCAAGTATGCATTCTAGGTTCATGAGTTCACCTAGTCATTTACATCTTGGCATGGCAAAGAGGTTGTTAAGGTACATACAAGGAACAATGAATTTTGGAATCATGTATTCAAGAAATTTGGATGTCAAATTAGTTGGCTATTGTGATAGCGACTTGGGAGGGTGTATTGATGACATGAAGAGTACATCGGGTTATGCTTTTCTCTTGGTTCGGGTATATTTTCATGGGCATCGAAGAAGCAAGAAAGCGTAGCTCAATCCACATGAAAGCGAGAAGTACATTTCGGCATCAATAGCTACATCTCATGTTGTATGGCTAAGATGAATCATGGAAGACATTCAAGAGAAACAAGAAGAAAGCGCGTAATTTTTGTGATAACAAATCGGCAATTGTTATGTCCAAAAATTCGGTTGAGCATTATAGAGCAAGGCACATTAAACTCAAGTACCATTTCATTCGAGAAGCGGTTGAAGATGGTGAGATAGAACTCAAGTATTGCAAGACGGAAGATAAATTGGCGGACATATTCACCAAGGCACTTCCCAAAGGAAATTTCAAAATTTCCGTGAGCTACTAGGAGTTGGAGAACATCACATTAAGGAGGAGATTGTTAAGAGTTAATGTAATGTTCTTGTGCACAAGTGTTGAGTACAAGCTTTACTTAACATGCATCTTAGAATTCAAGTAACTTTAGTCTTATGAACAAGTCTTGTGTACAAGACATATCTATCATGCATTTATGAATGCATCTGTTTTAGTATAAGAAATGAATGGACAAAGAAGGTCCACATGTATCTCTTTCCTTGGGTCATATATTGACCAAGAATAGAGAGAGAATGTAAAATCTTGAAATTAATGAAATCAAAAAGATGGTGAAGAAATACTTTCTCATCTCCATTTCATATCAAAATCATTCCAAACAATCAAATATATTCAATCAAATAACTAACAATAATATAGTACACTGCTTTATGTTGACAAAGGAAATGTCCTCGAATAAAGACTCATATAGTATATTTGCATAACTTGAAAAACATAAGAATCAAAATCTTGTACCAAGCCAAGAATTAAATCATTCTTTGATGGCGCAGAATTGGAAAATATTGTACTTGGTGTGGTACAAGTCACATGCCCATTTTACAGTAGACACGCCCCAAGGCCCCAACTCAATTGACTACCCAATGGCATACGTACTCCTGACGCCGACGCTATTTTTGTTTACCCCTTAACCTTTTCATTTCGTTTCTAAAATTTATCAGCATCGGTGACTCTCCAGTTTCCTCAACCTAAATCCCCGTGCCTTGAAACCCTAACTTTCTCAATTCTTCTTCTTCTGCAGATCCCTTCTATACTCAACTTAGATTACCAATGGGGAACTTTAATATGCTTCCTTACGAGAACATGTTTGACATTTTCAGTCGTTTACCAACTGAATCTGTTCTGGAATGTAAGTTAGTCTCTAAACCTTGGAGAGATCTTGTTCGGCATCCATCCTTGGCACAGATGCACTTGAATCATCTCAATGATTCCGGTAAGTTAAGCTGTATTTTCTATAGTCATGTACAAGGGCTTAAAACATTTTATTATAGTGAGTATGATGATAATCGTCATGAGGCACCCTTTAACAAAAGAACAAGGATGAATTTAAGCTCTCCATTTGACGATTATTATATTAATGGTTCATGCAATGGCCTAATTTGCTTCGATGCATGGCTTAGAGACGAAATTGGTAAATGGCATTTTGGACCTGCTTATATCTGTAATCCAATCACCAGGGAATATGTTATCCTTCCGAGATTTAAAGAATCCTCCTGGTGGACTGGATTTGGTTACATTCCCTCGACCAATGAGTACAAGGTTGTTAGGATACATAACTCGAAGAAGAGAAACCTGAATGAAGAAACTGGAATCGGAGTTGTTCAGGTGTACACTCTTGGGAGTGTAAGTGGATGGAGAAACGTAGGAACGACTAACATCAGTATGCAACCTTTTTCACACAGTGCTGCTATGTTTGCAAATGGAGCTCTTCATTGGGAGGAAGAGGAAGACGATGGAACCACTATTCTTGCTTTCCATTTGGCTGATGAAAGGCTTAGCCTACTTCCACCACCGCCACCTTATTTGACACAAACTGATGATTTATATTTTGATATTAAATTAGGGGTTTTAGGTGATTGTCTAAGTGCTACTCATTATTATGATGCCGGTGATTGTGACATATGGTTATTAAAGAAGAATGAAGATAATGATGAGTTCAACTGGATTAAAGTGTTTAGTTTCGACAATGAAATTTTACGGCCATATGAGTTTACGAAGAGTGGTAGGCTTTTGTGCTATGGGAATAGTAAAATTCATTATAGTTACGATCCAAAAGCTTCGTCTGCCATAATCGATATCAGCTTTGGCAAGTCAATTTGTGAAGCGATTCCTCACAAGAATACGTTAGTTTCATTGAAAGTACTGGGAGAGAAGGATACTAAAACAATGGAATTCAGTGAAATGATAAGTTCAAGTGAAGAGGGAGAGCACAGTGATTAACTGAAGAAGCCGCAGAACGAAGTAAGAGATCACTAGGTAAGTGCAAGGATCATTCATTGAAAATCTTAAACATTTTTAAATTAGATATAACAAGGTATCTTCTGAATCTAACCAGTAGACAACGTGTGCTGATATAATATCATGTATGGTCTTATAGCTTTTTGCTGCTATATATGTTCATTCTGCATTTTGCGATTCACGTAAGTTGGTCTTAATGGAGAAATGTAATGCAAACTTAGTAAACTTATGTCCTTTTATAAGAAATTAAATTAAAATCGGTGTCTGAGAAATGAATGCAGGAAACATTGTGGAAATCCGAAAGCTTTCTTAATAATCCTTGGCTCCTATCCTCCGAGGAAATCTAATCAGTTCTATATTCTCAGCTGTTATCCTTATTAACTGCTGTCGTTTTGAGATTTGTTGTACATTTTGAGTTGCTGAATTTTTCGTTTTAATGATGATGATGACGATGAGGGTTGTTTATTGTAATGCTATCGATGGGACTCAGTGTTAGATTGACTCAGTGTTGTTTAGTTCCCAATTGTTAGTGTTAATCCGAGAGTGGGAAGATTGCTGATATAGAGAAATGTTTAGGCTTGATGTCTAGCCATTTGCTCATTTGAGAGTGTTACAGCTCTATGTTACTAGGTTACACTTCCTGTCATTATGATCTACATCTTTCATCTCTAGAAATACAGTGAGTGTAAGATTTATTTAGCAGAAGTCACAGCAGCGGGAAGAAATTATGCCGACGCATACATACACGAAGTCAGACCCATTAATAGAGTCAGCCACCAATACTAGGCTCAACCTGAGAGTGAGCCTAATGCCAATCTCCATCTTAGGGACCATGTGGCATCAAGCTTTGTCTGAGATGGAACATGTCTTAGTTGACATTTTTCTTATGTGTTAGCATTAGACCCCCATGATACATCCCTATGTCTTTCATTTTGGGTCAGTCAGGTTAGGCACACTTATTGATTTTTCGAGTGTTCGGAAAGTTTCATGTTTATATTTGCAATGAAAGTTTTTTCCTACAATTGTTAGGCTTGTGCACCTGTGCTGAATGTTGGGAGAGTAATTGTCTATTCCCCTTCCGTTTTATCTTTTGGGCATTTGTTTTTTTGTCGGTTGGTACTAGTAGGAGTTTCTCATAGTTGATGTTACTTGGCATTGCAGGACCATTATCTGATACAGGCACTGGTTTAATGGAGAGGTACAACTGGAGATTTTACTCAATATTTGTCATGCTTAGTGACGATTCGAGGCAAAAATCTGGATTGGAGGAGTGAAAAGAGAATTTGTAGTCGCATGTAAAATGACCGATGAAATGTCATAGTAAGATATCTTTTTGGCTTTTTGTGTGTTGATCTTGCACTTATGTAGCTTAGTTCTGCAAGTATAAGTTTGTAGTAGCTCAGTTTTTTTTTTGTTGACGAGGTTACAAAACAGTATTGAAGGTATTAGCAAAGTTTGCCTAATTATGTATGTTATTTAGAAATTCATATAGCACCCTTGAAAGATTAGAATTTCCATCATTGCATTCAGTCTCTTTCCTCAAGGGTCAAGACCTACTTTCACCTGTACCAAAGGCATATGGGAATGACTGACCAAAATTTGCAACTATAGCATATGCCAGTCTCATTTGTGTTCCAACCTCTAGTTGGAAGCTCCAGACATTCATTCCGAGCTTTTACGTGAATGCAACAAGATTTTGAAAGAACAAGATTACACTACTAGGATACTAGCACTTAAAAAGACACATGAAGACCCAATAAAGCTCATTTGGGACTTGGCATGTTCACATATGGATTTTATTTTGTTTTGCACAAAGATTATGGAGCTAAGCTTAAGATATTTAGTTTTTATCAGTAAATAAATTGAGGATTTTATAGATGAAAGACTAAAGTCCATGAAATGAATGATCCATTGGTAGTCTCCTTTACTCGAGCTTAACCAGATTCATTGTCCATCCAAATACAAGTAATTTATTTTTCTTAGTTGAATTACCGAGAAAGTAACTCCACTGATTAGATTTTTGTTTCTGATTCGGTTTCTGGAACTCTAACACCTTAAAAATTCATTTGATTTGACCATTTTCGGGTGCATTTTCAACTCAGATCCAAGGGAGTGTAATAGAAGTGTGAAAGTAACGACAAATGAATTGGGTATGTAATTGTAAACAAACGAATCCCCTATCTAAACCAAATACGCATAACCAAGAACCATTTCGATTTTTATTCATCAGTCTCTCTGGTCTCCAGAATCAAATTTTATTTCTCCTTCAAACCCTAGAAAAATAAATTACTCTCCGTTATTCTTCTCTAATAAAAGTAATCAAGGATTTCATCATCATGGGGAGGATCAACAATCTACCCAAAGAGATCATGTTAGAAATTCTAACTAGGTTACCTACTGAATCTGTTTTGGATTGTAAATTGGTGTGCAGACCTTGGTGAGATCTTGTTCGTCAACCATCATTCTCTCAGTTGCAGTTGAATCATCATCTTGATTCCGCTGATGATTCTGGTAAGTTGAGTTTCATTTTCTCTAGCTATCAACAAAAGCATAATGAATTTTATTACATCGAGTATGGTGAGAATTCCTTCAACAGAAACTCAAGCATCAATTTAAACACTCCATTTGTGGGTTGTAATCTTGTTGGTTCGTGCAACGGTTTAGTTTTCTTCAATGGATGGATTGGAGAAGGTAATCATTATATTTGTAATCTGATCACTAGGTAATATGTTACCCTTCAAATATTCGAAGGGAAATGCTCGTGTCTTGGATTAAGGTGTAGTACTTCTACCAACGAGTACAAGGTTGTTAGGATGTATGAGTCCGCGGGAAATATTGTTCAGGTATACACTGTTGGCAGTTGCACTGGATGGAGAAATGTGGGAACAATGGACATCAATATGAATTATGTCAACAGAGGTGCTGGTACATTTGCAAATGGAGACTAATATGAACAATGGATCGCAAGAAGACTTCTGACCGCCAAACCAAAAACTACCAAAAACTCACCATTTACCGGCCACAGATCCCAATCCATATGTAGTTGCAGGATTTCCTACAACTACACCCCTACAAGATTACACAATGATCCAATCCAATTTCACGATCAATTATCAAAGTTTTATTTATTTTTCTGGAGAATCTTACAAGAATAATAAGAATACAAAGAAATCGAATAGCTCACAGACTTTCTCTCTCCTATTTGTTCTCTCCAACCTCTCTCCAAAAGATCCCCTCTCTCTCAAACTGTTTGGTCCTTTATATAGGATATTACATAGTGGATGACAGACTAAGCCAACCTTTATTTTCGGATCTAGTCTGCGTCATCTTCGCAAGCTTACTAGGGTTTTCTTCGCAAGTTAACTTCAATCTCGCAAAATCTTCACACTTTTCTCATGATTAGGCTGACGTCATTCGCTACATCACTTTTCTAACCTTCTGCGACGGCCTTCGCAAACATCTTCACATTTTTAGTTAAAAATTACTGAGACATAACTCGTTGCAAGATTCTGCTCCTACATCTTGCCTCTTCTCATGTATTTTATGCGAAGAAGAAAATGATATGAGAATTTCTATCTCTAAGTGCCGCAACCGCTCATTTTTCCCTATTCTTTTCCACCGACACCCTTCCGTAATTCATGCGAAATAAGTTATACATGTTTCTTTTACCATTTATTTCTTGACACGTCTTTCATAACCGTCACTTCTTAACCGTTCACGTCACCTCTTCGCATTAATGAGTTTATCTTCTCGAGATCTCCTTCTCTCTATATATATCCTTCTTAGTCTTCTTTTGCTTTCTTTTTACTTTTCCTTTCATTTTCTCTTGCAATTTTTCTTCTTGTTCTTCCGCAAGTTCCACTTCTCGCTCTCGCAATTTTTTAATTTCTTCTCCTTTTTTATCTTTACTTCTTCTTCATTCCCATACTCAAAAATGTCTCCAAGTGGTCATAAATATGACAGTGAATTTGAAGAAATTGTAAAAGACTTTAAAGAAAAAGGTTTTACATTATCCACCATTCCTGATCATGGTCCTAAGTCCATTATTTCTGCTAAATTATTTTCTGATCATCAATGCAGCAATGAAGAAATTATAGTCTCGCTCGGCCAACTTCTTGTTGGTCTCCCTATCCTTCTTTATAACCCCAGTTTTCCTTTGTTTTACGAAATCCTTTCCCATGCGAACTTTTCGCGAGCCATCTATCAATTGTGTGGAGACTGCATTCGACTTATACTTGAGTTTGCCCATCGCGGTGCAGGCTTGGGGTCTCTTTATCCACCGAAACTTAGATATCCTAAATTCGCTGATTTAGAAATCATCCCTGAGACATATATTGTGTAAAGTTTCTTCGAGAATTACGAATTAATCACTATGAAGAAGGAGAATACTCGCTGGGGAGTTCGTTTGAAGAAGAAAGAGAATATATTGCCAGCTAAAAAATATTAATGCAAGATATTGACTGGCATTCTGGTACTAATAAAACTCCACGTCATTCAAAAGATGACAAATGGTGCGTCTTTCCATTGACTATGAAGGGACCTTACATCTCTGGTTCTAACGTGCTACCCGAAAATCTTACTACGTATCAACCCAGGTATTTAGATGGCGAAAAGGAAGCAGAGTGTCTGCTTCCAAACTTCGCTCGGTGTGTGACTCTTCATTTATTTTTATTCTATTCTTTTCTTATCTTTGAAATTTTTTAGATTGCGAAGTTGACAAAATACTACAACAAATGGGAGAGAAAGCATCTTAATGACATTTATGCAATCACGGATGAAGTAAGAAATACTCTTTTGTATTATTTTAACAATATTGTTGCCTCTATTTCTTATCTTCATTCGTGTATGCAGGTTGAAATTAGGGTTGTTCAATAAGCTGAAGAACCTATCAATACTGCGAAAACTAAAGGAAAGGATAAAGGCATTCTTCGCAAGGAGCAATCAACCATCCCATATTCAAAGAAACGAAGAATTCGCTCTCCCTCTCCTTCAAATCTTCAATCAAATGAAATCATGGATGATGAAGTTGAGACTTCTTTCGCAAAGGAAGGTTCTTCACCCGAATCATCTATGGCGCAATTATCCGGCATATTCTCCGATTCTCTACAAGGAATAGGCCACATTCCTTTAACTAATACCTGTCGGGCAATTGCGAACATCTGTGACGTCCCACTTTTAGATGATAATGAATCTCTTCGTGGTGTTTCTAGATCATTTACTCCAAGTTTCCTAAATTCTCTTGGTATTCGGTAAACCTTTATTCCTCTACTTAGCCTTAATTATAATTCAAAATTATATCTTGTTTTGATTTTCTCTTTATTCTTTCGCTTGGTGGAAAAGCTTCTTATGCAGTTTCCTCTTACTTAGTTAAGAGGTGCGAGATCTTTGAGAAGAAGAATATCAAGCTTAATAAGGTTGCAGAGGAATCTCTCAGAAAAAATGAAGAATTAGAAGCCGAAGTTGTTGAATTTCGCAAGAAGAACAAGCGAGTTGGAAATAGATACCTCCACTCAATAAAATAAAATATCCAGTCTTGAAGGCGAATGACCAACTTTATGGTAATTATCCTTTCTTCTTTCTCTCTAATCTTTTTCCCATTGTTTTCCCTTATTCGATTAATCATTTTTGCGGACATTTACGGTCTTTTCCGATGAAGCCACATTTCTTCGCACCTTTCCCCATTCTATGGATGATGATACCCTTCTCGAACGCCTTAATACTTCTTTAAACAGTTATACCAATGATAAAACAGATTCTCTTTCCTCAAATGAGCTCAGATCTAAATTCCATCTCTTAGAAATCAACCATAAAAGCAGTTTGAAGATAGATCACGATTTAAAACACCGATATCTTGACTCCAAAGATGAGATTAATAAGTTAAGAGTTAAGAGTTAAGATCAGTAATCTTATAGATGATAAAGACCGCATCACTAGTCAAGGTGCTCAAGCTTTAGAAAAATTCCACAAAACCCTTCTCGAAACCCAACTTGAGGGAGAAGAAGCTAACCGTAAGAATGTCGTTCTTGTAGAAAGAGAAAATCAAGTTCGTTCTCGTCTCCTTATAAATAATGATGATGAGTTCTCTTGGACAACAAAAATCTTAGATAATGCCAGAGATAATCTAGGTGTAGATGTTAGTCTTCAAGCCGATTATTCGTCATTGATCAAAGATATGATCTCTAATGAGAGAAGGTTGTTAACTTTGCTTTCTTGATGATTATTGTTTTTCATAAAATTTGCTTGAGTTATTGATATGCTATTATATATTCGCGGAGGTTGAGAAGGATTTTAACAAGAGAATTGAAGAATTGGAGACTCAAACTAAATCTCTTGAAGCAGAAAAGATGAAACTGCAGGAAGATTTATCTACTCGCAATGATAAATGCCATCGGCTCAAGAATCAATTGAAGCTCACCGTCGCCAACTTCCAGAATGACACTCTTCATGTCCGCAATCAGACTATCATAAAGGTATGCGATGACAACAACATTTCCCATTCTATATATCCCTGCCTCTTAGATGAAATTCCCCCGAATACATCACTTCCAGACATTTCGGATAGTGTAGTAAAGAAGAAGAAGAAGAAGAAGAAATTGATGAGGAGGAAGAAAAGTCGAACGAGAAATAATTGTTCTATTATTCATTAGCCTTTCTCCTTTTTGTGAGACTTGTATATCTTTTATTTTTTCGATCTTTATGTAAATCTGTCACAACGAACTCCTTTTGTTTTATCTGCATATGTGAGCAAAGCAACTCTTGTTCGCAACAACAATCAAAGATTAGTAATCAATATATAATCAACATATATGCGTTAATCTATCGGGTGGAAGCAAATAACATTTGCCTCTGTTAAGCATTCCCATACTTGCCTCTCGTTATTTGTTTTCAAATGAGAGATTAATCGTCTTTGAGATTGCCCGGATTCTGCATCATTTTCGCAGTGTTGTTCGTATTTTTCTGCAAAATTTCACTATTGTGAATTATTATCAGATGTATCTTGGAATTTTCCAAAATTCCGTTCAGTATTATTTTCTTATGTGGTCTTATTTTGCCTTCCTAAGTAAAGGTCTTATTTTGACACTTTTTTCTATTTGCGGCAAAATTGCAGGACGCATTCACATTTTCATGTAATGACCCATTGATCTTGTCTTATCACTTTCTTGTATTATTGCCTCAACAGGATATTTTTCATGCAACAATATGACAGGCCTAAATATTCTTGCGAACTAAAGCCCCATGACATTGCCGTCTCATGACGAAATCGCAGGACGTCTTTACATAGTCGTGCAACGACCCATTGATCTCGTCTTATCTTTCTCTAGTATTATTGCCTCTGCGCAGATCATTTGCACAAATATCACAAGCCTTAATACTCCCAAGAGTAAAAAGCCTCATGACATTTGCGTCTTTGACACTTATCATTTCCTAATGGAGGTTCCGCCCTTATCATCATCCCCTGGTTGCCCCTTCAAGGAGACGTACCTATAACATACAAGGTTGGATCCTCCCATCCGGTGTTAACAACAACCAGTTGTTTCGCGGCCTCTTATCCCTTCGCCGATATGGCTCATGGTTACGAGACCGCACCTAAGTGGAGTTTTCTTGGGGTCGAGTGCATCATAGCCAAGATTTGTCAAAAATGGTTGGAGTACGCTCCGGACGCCCCAAGCACTCTTGTCTTAACCGTGTACCTCGACTCCTTGATCGGGAGTTACGCACTCCTTAGGAGAGACCTTCTCACCTTAGTCGCCCAACCTAAGTCATAAGCTTAAGCCGAGAATCCAAGGCGCCTCTCTCGGATGGGTTTTTATTTTGGTCTCCATGACCCGGAGTTCCGGGCGGTGTAACCTTTCCCGAGCCATGTAATAGGTCTTCCCCTTCAATGACGCACTTTAGGTCTTACTTTTGCCTCTTGCGAAATGCTATTCGCGAACTAGGGTGTACGCCAAAGTTGGGTGCCTTTGTCGGTTTTTGTTCATTCTTGTATTTTCATTTATTTTCTTTTGTAAAAATCAAAAATTATGCGAAATTATCTCATATCTTCATTCTATGAGTATAATTTCTGCGAAATTAAGACATGTCTTCATTCTCATTGATGCAATTTATTATTTTTGTTTTCTTTAATCAGTAAAAGATACTTTTCAAATACATATTTAGTATTCAACTTTGTTTCTTTCTCTGCTCAATTTCATCAATTTCATTCTCATTTCACATTTTAAGTTTCTTACTTTTGTTACCTTGTGTTTGTGCTTCTCTCGAGTTCTCGCACATTATTGATGATCTCGTTTCATGGGATACTCTTTTCTTGTTCGTGCTTTGTCACTATCACTTATACCATATTTTCGCAGATATTTTTCGTTATACTTTGTATTTTTATCTCCTTCTAGTTCATATTTTCCTTCTTCAAGCACCTTTGTTACTGTGTAAGGACCTTCCCACCTGTTCGCAAGATCATCTCCGCCATCTCTCTGAATAATAGGTTGTAAAAGTAATACCAGTTCTCCTTTGCGAAATACTCGCCGATTTTCATTTTCAACAATCATTGCTTTCGCAGCAATCCCTTCTCTTCCATGTTCCACTGCGTCTACCATCAATCGTTCGCCTCTTTGCTTTTCTACGACATTGTGCTTCCAATTGATCTTCTTAGTTACTCTCTCTTCATATTTCTCTATATCAATTGCATGACATTTTCTCCCTTCCACCCAATCTCCTCTTATGATTCCAACACCACTAGGATGAGGAAACTTAATGCATTGATGGAAGGTTGAGGCTACTCCAAGAATTCCATGCAACCAAGGTCGACCAATCAATGCATTGTATGGTGACTCTACATCAACAACACAGAACAGAATTTCAGAAGATAATCCCTTCAAAGGAATTCGCATGGTAATCTCTCCCTTGGGTTTATTCGCAGTACCGTTAAATTCATAAATCTTGTAAGTCGAAGGTATCAAATCCTCATCCTTTCCTCCCATGGTTTTGTAAGTATGATAAAATAGAATATCTACAGAACTTCCAGTATCAATCAATATTCTATTGATCGCCCATGAATCCTCAGCTTCATCATCTTCATCATCACTTGGTTTTGGATTGATCTCTAACTTTACCACCAAAGGATTATCATGCATTTCTCCACCTTCAGGATTCTCTTCTGTTGTAAAGGAAATAGACTGTTTCTGCCATTCTTTAAGTGGCGAGACTTTCACAATGTTCATAATTTCTCTACCATCAACATCTCTTGCGAATACTCTGCTCAGAACGTTATCATGAAAATCCTCTATTGTTTTGTATGAGTGTACTATAGAATAATAGAATAGGTTTTTTGCTTTCGATCCGACTTCAATTAAAAACGTATCTTCTCTTTTTGTTGCATTTTCTCTATGATATTCTAGTGGTGGTGGAAATGGTAAAGTTTGTGGTTGTCTTATTAGAAAGTGGTTCAACTTGCCTTGGTCTATCATTCTAAGGATAATTCTCTTTATATCTCTACAATCATTCGTCGAATGTCCATGGAACTGATGATATGAAAAGAATTCCTGACTTCTGTAGGTCGGTGGTGGATCCTTCCCCATGTTCTAAGGTGATGGTATGTCCTCCATCAAAATTATGGCTTCCCATATATTTTCCACAACGGCATTTAAAATAGGCAATATTTTTTTTCCTATACTACCTGTTAGATCCTTGTCCCCTTTGATATTTATCCTTGTGTCCTCCATAAGTTTCTTGGGGTTGGTCAAGTCTCTGAATTTTGTTATTTCCACCACGATTATAGAACCTCCTCTCTTTCTCGAACTCTTCTTGATCACGACTCCCCATCGCAACCAACTTTTGTTGACTTTCGACCACCATCTTTCTTTGTGGATCTTGCGAAGCATTCGCCACTGTGTTCGTTAATTTGGGAAATAAGCTTGCAATTTTTGAGCTTGTATTCGCAACTGGGTATGACTCCATCTCACTTTGTTTTTCCTCTAGAGAAATGCATTCCTCTTGGAATTCTCGCAACTCGGTCTTTTTGATAGTATTCTTAATTCTAAATATTTGAACATACAACAAATTTGTTGCGAACATTGCATTAATGAATGATAAAATAAAGTATCTTTCATACACACGACCAGCCATGTTACTACACATTTTCTTCCACTTCATAGTTAAATGCTTCAAACTTTCGCCCACTCTTTGTTTCAATCCAAATACATCTTCAATGCCGGGACGCAATGAGTTTTTACTTATGTAAGCTCCTAAGAACACCGTTTGCAATTGATTTAAAGATGCTATCGTGTCCTTTGTGATCCTTCAAACCATTTGAACGCCTCTCTAAATCGGGGCTTGATGCAAAGTATTTGTACAACACAACGTCATGGTTTTCCCATTGCAACATGCATCTCACGTAAGCTTTGATATGTTGAACGACACAATTTGTCCCATCGAAAATGCTAGTCAATGCAGGCAAGTTACACTTTGGCGGTATTCCCCTCAACTGTACTTCTTGTGTAAATGGCGTTTTCGCAGCTTCCTCTATTGCTTCATCCAACTGTCTCCTTCCTCCTTCTCTTCTGTTATTGAGCATTCCCCTCATCTCTGCCAATTCTCTTAAAATTTATTCATTCGTGCTTGACCCTTGGTCCATTGATCTGTTTAACCCTGCTTCTCTTCTCCTGCGTTCATGTCTATCCTGCCTTGCGATATTTTGTGTTTCCTCTTCATCCTCTTCTTCCCGTCTTCCTATGCGATCTTTTCTTTCACCCCTTTTGTGTATTCACACATGATTGTGCCTTTCATCTTCTCCTCTGTGTCCTGGTTCATTCCTCGCTACTTCTCTTTCTCGCATTTCAATCCTTCCTCGTGTTATATCTATCTCTTCATTAATATTATCATTGTTGTGGTATCGTTCGCGCCTTGTTTCTCGGTTATCATGATTGTTCTGGCGTATAGACTCCTGAAACTCTTGTTCTTCAATTTCCGCCCTCCTTCTTTCTCTTTCGCAAGCTATACGTGTTTGTTCGGCATTTCGCCTCTCAATCTCATCCTCAACAGTTTGTTGATTCCTTTGCACTTCTCTCCCATATAATACCCTTCTTCCGTCCTCCCGGTTTTCTTCACCATCTTGATTATTTCGTTCGTGATGTTGCTCATCCCTCTGATCTCTATTGTTTTGTTCAATATGATAATTTTCACCACGTTTTATGTAACGATCTTCAGCTATTTCTCTCTCTTCACGACGTCCATCATCAGGATTCTGCATATCTTCTTGAATGTCCTCAACATCACCTACTTCAAGCAAATCTCGTCTTGCTTCTCTTCTAATTGATCTTGAATTTGATATTGTAGTACTTCTTGACCTTGTATTTTGTAGTCTTATATTTTCCATTCTCAATTCATGGTTTTGTCGTGTTAAATTTGCAAGTTCTTCTCGCTTCCGATCTCCTTTCTTCAAATATCCTTTGTCTTAATGTCTCTAGTGTTTCATTCTCTATTCTACATGAATTATTCCTCCTTCTACTCGCCTCAATTCTTTGTGTTTCTTCAACTTCCTCTATTAAGTCCGTCCTCCAAGTGTGTACAACGACTCTATCATAATCAATGTTTCCACCTTGTATTGCTGCCTGCTGAATTGGGAGTTGAATTCGTTTTTCTCCATCGTTTCTTGTTCCCATCCTAGAAGATTCTCCCATTTCCTTTCTTCCTTCCTGCAATTCTTGTGCTTCTCCTTACCATCTTTTCAATTTTAGTGATCTCTTACAAATTTCACAAATTCATCACCAATTTTTCCAAACCTTCCTCAAATCTCTTAAGATCAACGCATCCCTGTTTCTAGCGCCAATATGTAGTTGCAGGATTTCCTACAATTACACCCCTACAAGATTACACAATGATCCAATCCAATTTCACGATCAATTATCAAAGTTTTATTTATTTTTCTGGAGAATCTTACAAGAATAATAAGAATACAAAGAAATCAGAATAGCTCTAGACTTTCTCTCTCCTATTTGTTCTTTCCCACTTCTCTCAAAAAGATTCCCTCTCTCTCAAATCTGTTTGGTCCTTTATATCGGATATTACATGGTGGATGACAGCTAAGCCAACCTTTATTTTCGGATCTAGTCTGCGTCATCTTCGCAAGCTTACTAGGGTTTTCTTCGCAAGTTAACTTCAATCTCGCAAAATCTTCACACTTTTCTCATGATTAGGCTGACGTCATTCGCTACATCACTTTTCTAACCTTCTGCGACGGCCTTCGCTAACATCTTCACATTTTTAGTTAAAACATCATTGAGACATAGCACATGCAGATTCTGCTCCTACACCATCAACATAACCATTACCATCTAAACACAAACATACTTCAAAAAAAAAAAAAATTAAAAATTATATAAACACTAATAAACATAGCTGTAGTTTTTCTACCCGAGGCTGTCAAACATCACCCATCAGTAGTACCCTATTTACCCAATGGCCAATTACTGCACCGACTGAGCCTAGTTAGTGTCTAGTCCAATCTTGGGTACAAACATGTCATTACTACGAGCGTGAAATACTGACTTTTGTTTGAACCTACTGAACTACTCTGTATCATAACCAAAATCCTGTTATGATCAAGAGTATGCTCCATGACTCTAGTTCTACGACGTGATGAAAAAAATTTAACTGTGCATACCCAAATTTTTAAAAGAGCAGTGACCAAAAAAATAATAATTGCCACTTAATCCAGAATTCGTGAAGCGGTCGTCTTAACTCGACGGCAACAAATATAGCACAAAATATGTATTTTACCACGGTGATCACATACTTGTCGTACATGGCTACGTTAACTGCATCTTATTTATTTTTTTGTAGTACAGAATGTACATCATCAGCCTGACAGAATGTAAAGTAAAGTAACAGATGAAAGAGATTTAACATTAACGTGACTTCAAGTATAGGGATGGGTGTTGTTTATATAGGGACAACACAAACAGAAGATAACAAAACTAAATAGCTAAGCAGTGATGTAAATGAGAAGGAAAAGCAGTAAAGAGTAAAACAGTGAAGAAGAGTTACACCTAATCCTCTCTTACACAGTAAAAACAAGTACCGCTAGCACACAGTCCATATACCAACGATTCATTCAAAATGAGAAAAGCTAAGGGAGCGGACCATTAACCATTGAATGTAGTTTTGGGATCCCATTCAAGCTTTAAAAAACCCATCTCTACCAAATCTTGTGGCGGAGGGAAGATCAAGTGGTTCACCCCTCGCTTCTGAATTAAAACGCACCTTCAATTTTCCAAAATACCATTTTTGAATAAAGTTGGCTGACCCTGACAAGCCTCATGAGTGCAGCACAATTTCTTAGGTCACCAACCCAAATTAGTGATAAGAAAACTATACCACGTGGTCCATCCATAATTACTGATGCCCAATATTTACCACCTAATCCAAAATTTATGAAGCGGTCATCTTAACTCGATGGCAATCAATTTAGTACAAAATATGTATTTTACCACAGCGATCAAATATCTACTAAGCCACCTAAATTTTGAATCTCTTTCATCTGTTACTTTACACCTAAATTCTGGAAAATTTCCACCTAAATACAAAATATGTATTTTACGAAAAATCCGTGCTTTAACTTGGAGTTTCCTAAGCCACCTAAATTTTGCACTTATGAACCAATAACTAGTACGGAAAATGGGTCATTTGTCCAAAAAAATTTAAAACATGGTTCAAATGGACGAGTAAAAATTATTATGGGTGAAATGGACACAAAAAAATAGCAAGGATGAAACTGGATTCATCCTGGCTTAAACTTAAAAAATAGTGAGGATGAAACTGGATACATCCTAATGTAAATTAAAAATAAGAAAAATAATTTGAAAATGGGTAGGATGAAACTGGTTACATCCTAATTATTTTTATATTTTTATCCATTTAAACATTATCAAAATCTAAATGTCTTTTTCACCCAGGAATTATTGATTTTAGTCTTTTTAACCAATTTTATGTAACTAGTCTAGTAGCCTTGTTGGGAAACTTAGGTTTTCGGTTTTGGCACCCACAACAAACGGACAGCTAAGTGCCAACCCGACTAGCTATCAGATCATGCTATTATAAGTACTAAACTCCAATTCTTATGAGTAAGGATTTCTCCATAATTTTCTACTCCAAGAACTAATGGAAACCGTCTCTCAAGATATTAATTATGAATAATATGATTTTATGTGAATTTCTTTTGTTGTAGTTAAAAGCTGAACATAGCTCAATTCCTAGAACTTTTGGCCTCACCGGAGTAGATTTCAGCCAATGAGATCACCATGTTTATTGACACCACAAATACTTCATCTTGGAGCGCCCCCGAACTTATATGTTCGCCGAGATTCAAACCTAAAAGACAATGAGACTTTCGTCTTGCGATTCTGTCTTTCTTTTCTTTAACGCCACGCAAGGTTTGAAAAACGGGTCACGGATTAGGTGACGGGTACTAGGCGTGACCGTTATAATGCGTTTTGACAGGTGTGAGCACGTTTTGGGCAAAAAAAACGCGTTATTTAGAGAAAAAACGCGTTTTTTGTACGTTTTTTCATAAAAACCATGCCGACTTTTCATCTATGAACTCAGCAGTTACAGGGTCGACGCGTTATGAAATTAATACCTTGCCGACTAATCATGCATTTGTAACACCTTTCTCTGTATATGTCAAAAATCCTATAGTCGGCATGGTATTTTCTTATCGACCTTGCCGACTATAAGGTAGCCGGGATAAATTTAACAATTATTTTAAAATGACCTAACTTTTGTCTCATTAGGTATACCTCAACTAATTTGGGTATACCCCAGTCAAGTCGGGATAAATAACGTTTATTTCCTACCGAAACATAATACCGTCTCTTTCTTTTGAAAATAACAAACCCACAAACTCATTTATTACTGTGTCACGCCAGCCAGAGGACCCACCCAACAACAAATCCTTCTTTATGTCATTGTCCAACTTTACTCTTTTCTATCTTCTTCTTATTCGTATACCAGATCCCTCATTTCCCCTGGTATTCATCTCCAAACCCTAACAATTGTTTGTGTTTCCTTCTCTCCGATCGAAGATTATAAGGGTTTGATGGATTATTTCCAGATTCTACCAGCGGAGATCACAGTCGATATTTTGAGTCGCGTACCGCTGGAATCAGCACTAGAATGCAAATTAGTTTCCAAAAATTGGAATAATCTTGTTACTCGTCATCCATCATTCGTGAAGATGCATTTACATCATCACCTATCAAACCCTGATTCTGATTCTGGTAAGTTGGGATTTATTGCTAAGACTAATCCGCCTGAATTTTGTTACTATTTTGAGTATAACGAGAATCAAAATCAGTCAACAACATTACCAATTGATAGAATTGAAAGATTCAATTTCACCTTTCCGTTTAGTGATTGTTGGATTGTTGATTCGTGCAATGGTTTGATCTGTCTTGCTGGATACAATGACGAAGAAATTGTTTGTGTATGTAACCCCATCACCAAACAATATGTTGTGCTTCTAAAAATCAGGAAACTTCGTAATTCTACTTACACGTTTGGGTTTGGTTATGTTTCTTCTACCAATGAGTATAAAGTTGTGAAAATAAATTTGCTGGGTAAAGAATCTGTAGAAGTCCACATATACACTCTAGGCAGTGGCAATGGTTGGAGAAATCTTGGGAAATTCAATTTTGGAATAAGTGTTTATCATGCGGGAAGAGGTGTCTTTGCCAATGGAGCTCTTTATTGGATCAGTTTTCAGTTAAAAGCGATCTTAGTCTTCGATTTGTCAGAGGAAAGGTTTCGTGAAAATCTCTCACCACCTCCTTTGCCACCAGTCAGTGATTGGAGCTATAACAGATTAGGAGTTCTGAATGGGTGTTTGTCTTTTTCTGTTGAGAATATAGTCAAATGTAATGTATGGCTCTTAAGAAAGAAGAATGATGATCATGGCATCGAAGAGCAAGATGTACGTCACTCTTTGGTTTGGAGTGAAGAGTTTATTAGTGTTGGCAAAAGAGGATTACTAGCCGTTACGAAGAGTGGCGGTGTTTTAACTTACACTGATAACTATCTCAACTTGTATGACCCAAAAGCTTCAACGTCGGAAGGAAGTTTTGAGGATCTTTTTCATAATAACACCTCAGTTTCGTTGGAAGAATTATATAACTATGACCGAGAAGAATTACATAACTATGTCCGAGAAGCTTCAACGTCGAGAGGAAGGCTTGTGGATTTTAAGGAACACATTCGAGAAGCTTTTCCTCACAAGAACACCTTAGTTTCGTTGAAAGCATTAGGGGAAGAAGATACGAAGATAATGGAGTCGATTGAAATTGAAGAGACGGAATGCCATGATAAGCCTTCAGTTATAGGAGCATGAGATCCCTGCATACATACCTATAAATTGGTCAGGTAATCTTCCTTGAGTTTCACTTTTAAATTGTCTTAATGAGTGATATAACTTTGTCAGAGCGTTTTCTTACTTTCTTATTTTAAGCCTTTTGCTTTCTTAACTCTACTTGTTGTTAGTGACTTTTGACGTTATTTCAATGGGAGAATGTTATGTTACTTTAGTGACTTATTTCGTTAATGCATGGGAGTAGAATAAGTAATTGCAGACACAATTGCGGAGAGTGAGAGCTTACCCAGTAGTTCGAGGGAATATACTTACATCTTTACTCTTAATACTATTTGATAGATAATTCTAATACTGCAGTAACGCGTGCTATGTAGCTGTTGTACTTTTATAGAAAATGGTAAGATTGCACATAAGTTGTATCATTTGGATAATTCCGATTCAGTTAGATCTGAAGTTGTATCATTTCATAACACAAGAGTTCTTGGGGATTTTTGAGTCTGTTAAATATGGATCATCTAAGTTTCGGCAGTAGCCAACACACTTGCTCAGTTGCATTAGCTCTTAAACAGTCACTCCTGCCAAAACTATTTTTGATGTCCCGTTCTTTATCCTTGTTTGTCATTTATAGTTTCCTTTAGTTAGCGTCTCAATAGATTCAAGTGTACAATCCTTAGCTCACAATGGTATCAGCTGGCCATGTTTTACTTGTTTTTTGTCAACTTAGTTTTCTTTTAACACTCTCATGTGATATATATTGTCTGATTTTCATTCTTCCATGAATTCAAGTTCATCTTAGATGCTACTCTAATAAACTACTTCCTTGGAGGTCATAGAAGTTGTTATTTTATTGTGGAATTTTGATGTGAATTTCATACTTGAGAGTAAAGGATTAGCGTCAGTTCGATAATAAGTCAAGACTGATATGTAAAAGGAGGTTGTATGATCCTGCAAAATAAGATATTAGGTTTGATGGGTTAATCCAGTGTGGGAGTTGTTGATCATGTGGTATGACCGTATGAGATTAGTGTGTTCCCTTGCCCTTGGGAAATTACGGTACAGAGTGAAAAAGCTTCTGAACCTCTCTGAGGAGATACAGAACAATAGCTTTTCACCATCTAAAAAGCGTAGGTCATTATTGGACTACATATAAAGCCTCTCGTACTTCTTTTAACTGTTATAATGCTGGTCTATATGACAGAAGAGATTATTAGCGTCAGGTATGGTAGAACACGCTTAAATTCCTCGATAGCGTTAATTTTTCAAAAAATGTGTTATTACCAGGTTTCATGTTCTCGGTTATGGCTGAATCCAGCCGGAAATTTATTAGTAGTTTTTTGAGAATGAGGTGGTGATCCAAATGCAACATCCTTTTTTTTTGAGAGAACTACCGAAAGCATTTGTGATGATGTAACTACAATAAGACCCAAGGCTCGTATAAGCTGTGCACTAGGGCAGATGTACTGTTCTTTTTGAAGTTTGTTTGAAATGTCGCGCAAGCTTTAGATAAGGGGTATCATGCTCACAATTTGTACAATTCTTTTTGAAGGCACATATACACATACCCTTGCTTATGAAAATTTTGTATTTTACATTATATCATTTCTACTTCTAGATAGTAACTGTGGATTGAAAAACTGCAATGCAGAAAAGTGCAGACCTGGGGTTGTTATTTTTCTATTTACCTTTGCTTATGATAATTTGGTATTTTACATTATATTGTTTCTATATAGTACATGAAAACTCGTTTCCAATTCAAACAACTTTTAGCCCCATGGAGTTGCGGACTAGGTTTGACTAGTGCACAAAAACATACCTTTCTCTTTAAACCAAGAAGTTTACCTCAGAACTGCATTGTACAGCATGTATGCGTAGTATTTGTAGCTCCTGATATTTTTTTAGAGAAGATCCATGTCCAACCATGATGAAAAATAATCCAAGCTGCAGGCTGGATACGAGGGAATCAAGAAATGAAAGCAAGAAATTAAAGGTCTCACAGTTTTAAGGTTATTTTTTGTAGTTTGTCACAACTCTTCTCCGTACGTATAAATTGCAGTTAGCGGAAATAGCTAATTAACATAGATTTGTCACAACATTGACCTTTATCTTTGGTATTCAAGCGGCATAGGCCTATAGATATCACCGAGTCATTGGTTACTCTAGATATGTCCGAGTCTCTCTGTTCGATATTTTGTCACTTTCCCTTTAAAATTGGAAATATGATTGGAGCTAGAATGTCATGGGTTAGTAGCAGGAAATAAGAAGAATATTCATGGTTTTTTCATGGAAAAGTAAGTTAGATTTATATTGGGCTTGTAAAGAAGAATCAGTAAACTCTGGAATTAGAACTTTTTTGATTTCTTACTTTGAAGGAGTACATTGAGATTCACAGTTCCAACTTACAATAGACAACTTTTCAGTGTTTTCACCGATGGAAACTCTTAGAGTTGATTCCTTTGCACTGCTATTGACATTGTTTTAGTGAATGATACATGAAGACTGTTGTCATTCTGTTATATTAATTTGTTAACCCTGCACTTTGTTGGTGACTTGAACACAATGTCTGGTTTAGTAACTTATTTCATTTATGCATGGGAGTTGAATAAGTAGATGCAGGCACAATTGTGGAAACTGAGGGCAAATACTGCAATAACACAGAAAATGGTAGTTACCTAGAGTAGTAAACTGACTAAAGTCGGTCTTCATTTATCGATAACTGTTAAAATAGCAACAGTTCATAGGTGTGCAGAACCAGACTACAAGTCTTCGGCACTTCTTTTAGAAGTTATGTGGCTCTTCTATATCTTTGATGAACTTCATGTAGCTGCTACCTATGCACCTTACTAACTCTATTGTGATAATATCAGTGTTAAATGCTTGGCTAAGAATCCTGTTTCATTCTTAAACTAAAAGTATATTACAACTTATTCGAGATCTTGTTTCAGCTGGTTTATCTAACAATTTCCTCTGTTCCTTTTCATCTTCAGGTGGCACTTATTTTTACAAAGGGTCTTACTTCTCCTCTATAGCTTTGACTGAATTCCTTGATGGATGACCAATTACTAAACAAATACATTCATTGAGAGGTAGAAGAAGTTACAGCTGATAGTAACCTTTGTGCCTAACATATCAATGTTGAACTTGGAGCAAGAATGCCATGGTACTTAAGTATTTTATGTAGAAGGAAATAAAGTACAGTCTTGTCAAAAAGCTGGAACCAGATTTATTCATGTTCTTTCTTTTTTGAGTACTATATTTTTAAGATTTGAAGTTTGTAAGATTCGCAGTTACAGAGGAGCATAATCATAGCCCCCTTCTATATTCGAAGTTTTTTTTTTTAAAGTATTTTGAAGATTCGCAGTTGCATTGCCCAGATAACAGTTGAGTTTCCGCGCCACGAGGGGGTCATTTTGATTGAGCAATTAATGTGAGCCACTAGCTAAAAAATCCCTTGGCAATTGTGAATGTCATAACTGTGATATCATATACTACAACTGGTTCATCTCAAGCAGTAATAGTCATGCTAGGTCGGTCCATTTCTTTGTTAATCGATCGCAGCAAATAAGCTGGAGGCAACCCAACATACTTGAAATTAGTTTGTGTAAATCAAACACGCCAAAAATATTACAAAACCATTCCATTTGCACTCAGTTTGGCGGCTTCTTCAGTCTTGGACTCTTTTATAACTTTGCATTAGTTTTTTTAACTCGCATTCGTTATGATTGTTTCAAAATAGTCATTTTCATCATGTAATTTAGTCTGACGAACCAACTATATTTAGCCCAAGGCGGCACTGACCCATACTATTGGTTTTAGCAATAAACAAATTCTGTCGTAGAGCTAGAACGAACTTAGACCATAACACTTGAATACACCATCATTCAAATTCCATTCAATATGTATAGTACCAGAGCTGAGCTTAGCTGAAATTCTGAAGCAGACATAAAACGGTAGTAAAGATAATATAAGGAAACAGGAAATGGGACTGAAAGAAAAAAGAACCAAAACATTTCAATTTGCGGTGTTGTTATTTTAATATTTTCGGGTTGTTATTATCTTTTTTCTTTTTGGAAACATTAAGTGTCTTCAGAGCTCGTCAAGAACTTAATATTTTGGAAACTGTAGTAAAGTTCTCTTAATATTTTCTTAAGTATCGTTAAGTGTCTTCAGAGCTCGTCAAGAACTTAAACACACAGTTTGCGGGTTTTGGAAACATTAGTAACAGCTTCGCTACAGTTAGTTGTTTGTTATGGTCTTTGGAGAGCCCTTGTGAAGCTACAATGGTTACCGTCAGGAAACAAGTGACCTATCAATATCTTCTATGTCAGGAAAGAGAATTCTCTACAAGAATCAAAGCAAAAGTTTAGCGAAATTAGATACAGCAAAACAAATAAATAGTGATGCCAACACAAACACGGGCTACTAGTTTTTAAGAGATAGCACAATCTGATATCCAAAAGAAAATTAATGAAATCTCGGTGAGTTGCAAAGGAGCAGCCGAGTGATTCCAGTTTAGGAGACTGACTTATGCAATTCGAAGCAACAGTTTTGCTGAATATGGTGACACCAATTTTCAATGAGAGAACTGAATACCAATCCTAAAGAAATTAATTGAGACGTAAGAGGCGTGCGACTTGCCTGAGCAAAGAGAATCGATTCAAGATTAGGCGAAAGCTGGAGAAACCTGAAAAATATCGTCATCGTTGAAATAGAATCTGTATGAAAGCTCGTGTACCGAAATGGTGAACCAATTTCCAGATGGATCAAATTGCTAAATGCGGGCAAATCGGTTAAGAGGATGTCTGCCTCACTTAGAATCTACAACGAAACCTCAAGTCCCAAACAAGTTGTGGTAGGCAAATCACAAGAAATAAAACAAATTTAAGATAGTACACCACTGCATAAGAATCAGAAAAATCACAGCACAATAAAGCTGATACTAAAGTATTAGGCATACCAGAAATGAGTTGGCATATATTTTAAGGAGCTTTGCACTTGAAAGCTTTTCCAAAACCTTGAGAAATACTTTGTTTGGATATTTGTATCCCTCATACATGTAAAAACCAACATCTGCCTCAACTAGTGACAGAAAGCTATTAAGGATACAGTTTTCTGGTGGGTATTCTGTGTAACTAATAGTCAATAGATTAGGAGCAGATATCTCTACCGTAGACTGTGTTAAGTAGCATGAAGGAATAACCAAGTGCTTCAATGTGGGATTCACAATGCTTAACCTTTCAAGTATCCGACGAGAAGACAGCCTCAACTCTTCAAGAATGGGGCAGTTAGAAAACAATTTCCTGCTCGATTCCATTGTGGAACAAACACAAAGGCATTCCCAATTTAATATGACATGATTTAAATACTTTGTAACTTAGATGAACAGATAGTTATACGAAGTATTATGAAGAGGGATGGTGATGCCGGTGACTGCGATTGTGGTAGTGATCTTATTAAGGTGGTTGTGGATAAGGTGACTTTTCATCACACACTTTAATTTAGGTCTATATCTATTACATTTTTAACCCGTGGGTGGTACATAGGAAAAGTTTGGGTGGTATTTAGGTAAAACCTTTTCATTTTTTGCCAACATAATGGAACCAAAAGGCGGTACGTGGGGCGTGGTCGCGTGGTAGTTGTTTAGTGGGCTTTTTGCGGGCATTGTGGAGATGAAAATAGATTGTAAACATAAAATTATTGTTTACTGTTGTGGGGCCACGATTAATGAGAAGATTTTTTTTTTGAAATTATCCACATCAGATTTTGGTGGGGGCAGAATGAAGGAGGATTGAATTTTTGTTTTCAATTGCATTAATAAAGACCATCAGAGATAATCGGTTCTAGAGATTTTTAAACACTTTGGTGAAAACAAAAAACAGAGTGAAACAAGATAATAAAGGTCAGTTATTTTACCCATATCAAGAAAGTTTAGTTTTGTTCAAGAGTTGTATTTAGATTTAATTGGGGTTGTATTTAGTCCCTGCCTAATTACTTAGAGATTCTATTTTATTGTATGGAAAATGGAATTAGGTGAAAACTATGTTTTGATTTGATAGTTTCAGAGATTTTTAAACACCTTCGGGAAAACCAAAAACAGAGTGAAACATGGGAATATAATAATGGGTTTTTCCTAGGAAACTTTGGAATTATTTTTTAGAGAGCTTTGGTGTTAACTGGGTTTTTTCAGAGATTGTGAAGACAAATATTTGGGAATGGAAGAATACCAAAAACAATGCAATGGTGAAGAAATTACGGGGATTACTTCCTTTTGCAATTTGGTGGAACATCAGGAAGAAGAGAAATTCTAGACTTTATAACAACAAGAAAATAAAGCTAGAACATCTAATTGTCTCTGTTAAATGCACTTTGTATAATTGGTCTGTGCATACAAAACTATTTGAAGGTTATATCTTAGTAATTTGATTTGTAATTGGAATGTTGTCATTCACTTAATGAGTTAAGCTTCTTTTAATACAATTTGCCGTTTGCCTGTCAAAAAAAAAATAATGGTCAATTTTGTTTACCCATATCAGGAGGGTTAATAGTTTTGTTCGTATTTAGATTTAATTGGGGTTATATTTAATCGTTGGCTATTACTTAGAGATTTTTTTATGATGTGGCAAATGGAATTAGGTGAATACTATGTTTTGTTTTGATATGCTTGGCCGACCACAAAAAGTTTTACCAGAAAAACTAAAATGAATAATAATTTATTAAACTTTTCTTGACAAAATGATATTATTCTGGGGTGATTCTTTGCGAAAAATGTCATAGAATTTTCATGAATCTACTTCACAATGTTCTGTACCGAATGAGAGTGAATGATCTCTAACATCATATAAAATCCTTGTATTAGTTTGTTGCATTGCTCCTAAAACAAAATGCGGCATACCAAGTCTAGTACTATTCCCTCGGAAAATATCTAAACAAACGATTTCAGCAGCGATTGCCATAAATAAATTAGCTTTATAATCTGAAATAAGATAATCTGCCTGTTGAAAATGAAGTTTTATAGAAGGATAATTAGTAGTATCAAATGCTCTCGGTAGACGAAAACAAACATCAAAATGGTGTATGGATCCAATATATTCAATTCCGAGCTCGTTAAAATGTGCCTTCACTAAATCTGCAACTTTGGAGTACCAGAATCAATGATAGTATCTCCTTCTGCTTGACTATTAATCTTGAAAGTACCTATTGGAAATCCTACTCTTTTGGTACCTACACTGATATCTTTTAAATTTAAATAATAGAGTTGTGTTTCAAACCCAGGCACCACAACAATTGGAGTTTTATGTACTTGTTGACCTATGCCTCCAATTATCGCATCTTCCCCAAACCTTAAATATGTACTTGGTCCCTCAATATTCCAGTCAAACGTATCGCCTAACTGGTTCAGAAAAGACCAATTTCCTGATCCTAAACCAAGTATTCCCGCAATAAGATCAGGTTTTCCATGCAAATGATTATTGCCTATAGAATTTTCAAAATTCTCTTGGAGAAAACCACAACCTATGTGTAGTTAAATACTCTCAAGGCCACCAATATCAGATCCTAGAGTGAATTTTTCTTCAGCAATAATACCAGATGCAATTGACCCAGACGCATATCTTCTTGAGTAGGTGCATTGGCCATCAACATTGCATTTATCTCCTCTGCAAAGAGGATGTGTATTACAAGGTACCGGACGGTATGTAGTTGACGACCTCCAAGGATAAAGTGGATTATCTTGATTGAAAGCTTTAGTGGCACCTTCACATTGAAGCCATGACTGATCACTACCTGAATCAATCATCAAATAATAATTCATATATGGTTGTCGCCTACCAGGAAACGTACCTAAACCAATCTATGCAACATAAAACATTGTAGATTCGTAAACTACGGGCAACCGTGCAACTTCAGGATCAATGGAGTGTGTTGCATTTCTATGGAGTAATATCTGTGACTCGATGTAACGTGCTTGAGCTTTGGATTGTTCCACGAGTCTTTGAAGCCTATCATCTCTTGTTAAATGATCATCTGGATATAAAGGCGATTTTTTGGAGTCTCTGTGAATCATCTTTATACTACACCCTTTCTTTGGATCCACTAAGGAGATTGAGATTGATACTAGTGAAATACAAGTAATTGTTAGAAAAAAATTGAAAAAACATTTCCCCATTTTAGTTAAAATGAATTTTAATGGACATAATCATGTGGTTTTTGAACTCCAATTTATAGCAATGCATTGAGAAAACAAAATTTTCTTATTTTTTATTTAGATTTTGGAAGTAATAGAGAATCTTCTATTATTAATACATATTAAGGCTCATGCACCTACTTAATACAAGTAGTGCCAGCTGTTATAACACACAATTAAGGAATCAAGTTGGACTAACACATTAATAATTAGTGGGATCTTTGAGTGATATAATGAGATTTTCTGATATATCAAGATATATAGTAAATCAGAGGATATCCGTATTTCACTGTTTGAACCAATTTTCACACGATATTGATGGAAAGGAAAATTGGCATTTTCAAATTTGGAATTTGCGAAGCTATATGTAGTTAATTACTTCTTTTTTTTTTGATGGAAAGGAAAATTGTATTAATCAAATAATAGAGTACAACATATTTATAATTGATTAAGGAGAATTATATATAGAGGAAGGAGATGTAGAGACAAGAAGGAGAACCATCATAGGTTACATCATATACATATAAAGGGGTAACTAGATGGACCGCACATTCATGGGCCGTAGGCCCTGTAACACTCCCCCTTGTGCGGTTCAATAACAAAACTTTATACACAATGCTTCACATATAGTGCTTTGAATGTATTTCTTCAAATGACGTCCTCTCCTTGATGGCTTGTGCCGAAATCAACCGCCTCATTAAAACTTTGACAAGTAAAAACCCAATGGGATAAAACCTTGGTAAAACTCTCCATATGTAGTACTTCACATGTTAACTCATACTTTACATGTAGTTCATCACCTGCAATACGATCTTCAAGGACCGACAAGTCTAAGTTAATTGCCTCGTTAAAACTTCGTCAGGAAAACCCAGAGGGACAAAACCTGAACTAAAGAAAAAGAGTACAATATTAAGCAAACTTAGAACATAGTTGGACTCAAATATGTTGGCTCATTAAAACCTTGACGAAGGAAAAGAGTACAACGTGATCACTTTGCTCCGTTGAAGTTAACTAGTTGCTTCACCACTCTTAAGGCAGAAAATTCTCGTGGAAAGACAATAGCCTTAGATGGGAAATTACATTCCCGGTGTTTGTTGTTGTCTCATTAAAAACCTTGCCGAGTAACAAAACTCTGTGGGAAAAAGCAACCTCGGAGAAGGAAAATAGCTCAACACACCATTACATGCTCCCCCTGATGTCAGACAATTTTCATTAGTCTAATGCAGTCAGAAGAAGTTTATCACACTTTACTTTGGTGACTTGAATGTTTATAAGACCATGTTGTTGATTCTGGAAGTTACGTTGCTTAAGAGAATATCGTGTTTCATTTCTTTGATTCAGATATTTTCAGTAATATCAACGCGATCTTTATGTCTTCAACGTTCAACATACTTGATGTTTTTAGTGTTGTCTCGCTAAAAACCTTGTCGAGTAACAAAACCCTTTGGGAAAAACTATTCTCGATCGAAGGGAAAAAGAGTACAACACAACTTCAATTTCGAAGTAAAATATGTCATCATCATATCCTTGGATCCTCCCCCTGATGTCGGCATCTCCCCTTGATTACTTTCAGAGTTTTTCGAGACAATTCCTTTAGTCATGTACTTTTCTAAACTGAATATCGATATCGGTAATGACCTAGAACATAGTCCACCATATCTCCCCCCGATTACTTTTGATGGAGAAGAGATTATTGTTTCTTCATAATCAACAACTTTTGAATTTCACTTTCATTAGCATTCCTTTTAATATCTTTGCGTGGATAAAACAAATTTATGTCAATGGTTACTTTTAAGTACATGATTACATTCACTATACCATTCCAATGACATTGCGTTGGCGCTAAGCTATATCTAGCTAACAAGTTCACTGAGGATGTAACATTTGGCCGAGTACATTATGCTAAGTACAATAATGCGTCTATTATACTTAAATAAGGAAAGTTCATCTCCCGACACAACTTCGTCTTCTTCCTTTAGACGAATTGGTCATTTATGTACATTTGAAACTCGACTAATCATGGGAGTGCTATCAGGATGCATGTCCTTGTTAAATTGCCTGACAATGGACATATACAAACTGGTGGAATAATATACCACAAGCTCGGTCTTCTAGTTCAGAACATAGATAAGATCAAGATTTCCCAGGATTTTCATCTCAAATTCAGATTTTAAATAGCTTGTAAGATATCTTATTCCATTAAGAGTACTTATCATGTCCATATCGTTGACATAGATAGCTATAATTCTGAATAAGGAACTTATTTAATATGCATGGCACAAAACCGTACTTGTTTATCCCTTCCTAATCAAATAGTCACTTAGACGGGTATACCATATCCGCCTGATTGTTTAAATCAATAAGTGAGTGTTCCAGTGTAGCTGCAAACATACTCCATGGTTTAGAGTCATTCGAATTGGGAAGCAAAATGTCATCATGCACTTTTGCAAATATCTTCTATCTCTTGATTCTTTCAGAGATACGTAACAACCACATACATATGCTGCATTTCAAGTCTTTTTGAAATTGCCGAGCTAACTAAGTAGCGAAACACTATAAAGTTCATTACAAGAGAACAATTCCAGGGATTTGTGAGAAACCTCGCGCCACAAGGCGAGTATTTATACTTTAAGACTGCTTTCTTCTCATTATGCTTTGTGAAAAATTAATCATGTATTTCCAATAGGCTTTACACTTGGTTGGTTAGCACTACCACACCAAATACCTGTATATTTGTCAAAGAACCAAGTTCTACCTGGATTGTATAGGCCAAATATGCTCTTCGTTGACATTAAGCAACAAGGAGCTTGTATCGATATCATCTTGCTTTATTTCCTTAAGCAAGTGTATATCAAATTAATTATTAATATGCTCGCATGATCTTTCCATTGACTCATGCGCATTCTCATAATCCTTTAGGAATTCATTGTTCTCTGGAATCATCAAACTTCGGAGCGTCCTCCAGTATTGATTCATGGACATGGTCAGAGAGAATCAAATGAGATGATTTCATTAATGATACAAATTAAGTTGTGCCTTACTCATCTACTTCCTTTCTAGGTGAGTATTGATCGAACCTGGTGGTCTCTCCATCTTCCTTTGTGGAGTCACGGCCTTAACTACACTTCCACCAAGTGTAGTTACAACACCTTAGTCTATGGTGTACCCCATACTGAGGATTTATAACCATGCATGAACATTTTCAGCTGGTAAGTGTGATCTTGTCACGTTTTCTATATCAGTGTACTTTCTGAAATCGATTATTCTTTGTCACTTCACATTTACATTTGTGGAGTACAAGAATCAATATAAGAAACTGTGGGGACACACCACGACAATTCCTGTCATTCCCTTAGAAAATACTTTTTCTTATCTCCCCCTAACGACGGGAAGAATGTCTCATTAAAATGACAACCCGCAAATCTAGCGGTAAGAGATCTCATGCTAAAGTTTTTAAAATGCGGATAATTATATTGTTGGGAGTAAATATCCAACATAACTATTTAATCGTTTTCGTGACCTATCATAATACGATGTGGACTCGTAATGGCACATATATAGTGTAACCAAAAATACGTAAGAATATGAATGTCAGGCTTATATCCAGTTACCAACTGGTACGCATAAAAGGTTGACTAATAGTGGGTTCTAAAATGAATTAAGTAAAGATGCGTTAATATTGCATATTCCCCAAGCACTTAAAGGTAGGTTTGTACGCATAACCATGCCTTAGGCACCATATATAACCTTTGATGGTAGCCTCTGCGAGACCATGGGGTATAGGATTTTCTACAATGATCCTATTTAACATGCAATATCCATCAAGTCCTTTTGATGTAAAATATCTAGAAATAACAAGGTTGGTGAGACCTTAAATTGTATAATATGTGCTAGAATTGTTTCAAAAATGCATAATTTCTTGTGAATAATAATTAATTCAACACTTCGAATTATCCACTAGAGCCATAAATCACTTGAATGGACCGCATTCTGTATGAATATGTCCACAAATATAACCTTGTTTCTTTTGAAAAGATGGGTTGTTTACCATTTGCATCTTAGGATGATCTCAATCCTTTTTATTAACCAAATGACTTTGTAAAATAAGTTATATGCTTTTAAAGTAATTACTTTAGAAGTATAATGGGAGGGGAGGTGGTGTTTCTGGTACTTTAGAAAGAGTTTATTGTGAGAGATGCCGTCACTTTGTATTCTTTCAATCTTTATGATTCCCATTTTCTTGTTAACTCAAATAAAAGGATGTCCATTTGAGTTCTTTCAAAACAGAACATCATATCACAACTAAAGTATCTTTATGGTTATGTCAAAACCTGATTGAGTCAATTCCCAACATTACATTGTCAATTATCCAAGTATTAGTGATTTACAGTTCACTAGACTAATTGACTTTTTATTTTCTCTAAAATGTGATTCCTTTCACATTCATTGGAGGTAATTTGTAGATGCATTCCCATTCTCACGGTTAGTTTTCGTTCAATAACCGTTTGCACAGACTTCGTAGAAACTTAACAAAATGTGACTAGCTCTTGGTTCTTACAGAGCTCATGTAACTTTTAATCTTTATACTAATTAGGAAACAAAGATTGAGCATTTATTCGCTTGGCTATTATCTATAATGATCCAATCATCGCATGGTATCACATAAGGAAATAATTCAACAAGCAGTTTAATATATTTCCTTAAGAGCTTCGTGTAATAAGTGGTGTGGCCTTATTACGTAAAAAAAGAAAATTTATCTCATATACTTTAGAGTGTTACAGTTCATGAGGATGATATACTTTTCATCATAATCTATGAATGTTCCTTTTAACTCAAGTACTTATGAGTATATCTCAAGTGCTTTAGAGTATTTCAGTCTCATGGAAATTATATACTTTTCATTTTATAAGTACAAACTATGAATTTAGTTCTTCGCAAAAAAAAAGTTCTTTATTTTCAAAAAAGAAAAACTATCAAACAATCAATAGTCCAGGATCAAATCATACAAAATTCAGTTGAATAAAGATAATGAATAAAATCTTATCAAAATGTAAGTGTATTAACTGTGCAAGTTTCTTATTGACACTGAAGTTGACAAGCGGGGGTATGACCTTTTTTTAAACATATAATGAGTTTGTTGTCATTTAAACTCTCTATATATCTTGTAGTTGGATGCTAATATATGATACCTGCATTCCATCACTTGTACCATATTCGGTAAATGTTTATACCAAGATTTTCAACTCTCATTGATATGAGTCAGAATTACATCTCTGTTCCATTATAGGTAGATACATTTACTTTGTATCATTACTGCTGGAGTCAGAATTACATCCCTGACTCATGCAAACTTTTGTGAGTTTCTTTCCACAAAAAGTGAGGTGTGCTTTTAATTACAACATATCATTGTCGAAGTTATTGACTCATTATAGTCTAACAAATGGATTACATCCCACTGAACATTCAAGTTTTGGAGAAAAATGAATGTTTTGACAAACTTCCTTCAAATCATTACATCGTTTGAAGTCAGTATGTCGCCATAGAAATGTTGAAGGTATGGCTTCCTCTTTGAACGGTGTATCTTCATAAGTTGAAGATTTTTATGACGAAAGTATTTTACTTGTGCACACATATTTCCACATCATAGACTCTTTAATGGTGCTCGAGTACTTCTGAGTCCAAAAAGTCAAATTAGAGTCAAATTGGTTTAGTCAAACTCTGGTCAACTATTTGGTCAAGACCCGGTCCATTGGGTTGACAAGGTCATGGTTAATGAATATAATCATATATGGTCCATTATATATGAAGTATTCAGGCACATTGATAATAAGTTTGAAACTATTAGCATATGAGTCTAAAACATATCGTTAACCTTAAAAATTGCAAAATTCTTCTTTCAACTGTTCTGATCGACAGACACATGCATCATAGTCCGATCATGATGAAATTTGTACATTAGATTATCCACAATGTTTCGATAAACATAATAAAATTTCAAATAAATCGAACGGCTAGATAAAAAGATATCCATTACTCCGTATACCTATTCCAATTAGCGTTTCTGTGGACACGGTTGGAAATATCATGTACTTTTGAGTAATTCCCATGGTTGGATCTTAATGATTTTTTTTTATTATCTCAATAAGAATAATATATAACACATATTGAAAATACAACGTAATCCAACGGTTCAAATTCTTAAATATTAGGTTTTACGACGCTGTTATAAACTAGGGTTTTTCTAAACGTACACAGTTTTAATAAAATCAAGTTTTAGAGATTTTATTCAAAAATATTAAGTTTTTCTTAAATATTAGGTTTTTCTTAAATATTAAATACAAGTGTTGTAAACCCGTGCAAATGCACGGGCTAGTTTATTAACTGACCCAAGAAAAGAAGTGATAAGTGTATTCCCTAATGGTTGACCGTTTACGCATGAACCTACGTGAAATGTTATGTTAACGGAAAATCGAGAGACCACATTTTATATCACAGATTCAGACCATCAAACATACAATAGTATTCTAAGGAAAACTTGAAGAACTCACATGTTTTTGTTTCCAGTTCCTGCCAACCTCGTGTACATTTTCATCCTTGATACTCTGTTTGACTTCATGATATAGCAAATCCAACAATTTCATCACTTACTAATTAGATACGTGGTTGGTTTTTTACACCTACAAAATACATCGCAATATAGAACATTACATTATCTACAAATGATTGGCATTTATAGAAGTATCTTCAGGAAGTAAGACTTAAACTGCTTCGCAAACAAAAAGACAGAAAGATTAGTAAACATACAAAAGATGTGAAATAAATGTTAATCAAACGATTCTGCTACTAATATAAAGTGACCATGTATACCTGCATATTGGTTTCTTTTGGTGGTAAGATAGAAAAAGAAACCAAGAGACTTAATAGTATATGCGTTTGTGTCATTCCCTTCACGTATCTAATCTATCTATAAAGTTTTCTCTTTTTTGTTTAACTTTTTTTTTATAGACGTTCCTTGCCATTCTGGTTTTGATCACTTGCGCCAAACATTAAACTCTCAAGAATAAGGAACGCAAAATGAGTGTCAAATATTATTAAATCCTTTGCATTGCATATCTCAGCTAAATCCTAAAGAACATTCTCTTTTGTTGTCTATCGGTGTATACTCGTACCGTTTAAACTTGATCATCAACAAAAGATACTTCTAATTTTCAGATCCACATTACACTTTTTAGGAGTAAATTTTTGATGGGGATGTTTTATGATGGGGGCACTGGGGACAAATCATGTCTTGACATGTGTTTTTCCAATTAATTGTTTTAACAAATTCTGTTACCAAAAATATAAAGATAAAATATTACCAATTAAGTTAGTAATAATGTCTTCCACTTTTTAGTATGGATCCAATCAGGACAAAATCTGTACTATCAACTCCGCCGAAGAATACCGGAAATCAAAAGACGAATATAAGAAGATCAACATTAAAATTCCTATAAAAGTAATAAACATAATCATAACGTCAGTAAATTAGGAATAGATATGTGATTCTTACGATCACCACCGTTTAGCATCAGTAACTTCCTTTTTTTTAAGGCCACTGTATTTAGAAGGTAAATTATAGGAAGCAGATTAAAATTGAAACTGTAAAGAAAAACAGATCGACTTACAGAGAATTGAATTGCAACTATTCTTAAACTTTTCGGATCTTCTTATCTGTTCAATATCATCAGGTAGGACTCCGAATCTCTTGTGATTTTCCAAGGGAAGTTAATAATAATGTCTTCTAGAAGCCTACAAATTTAGGGAATCCTAAAGTGCCTGCCCTACACCACTGATGCATGTTGTAAGTTGTTATCCTCAAGCAGACCCATATACCATCCTGATTTCCTCAAAAGCATGCAGTTATTTTAGTATGTTGAACCGAAGTATGTAGAGCCTGTCTCCCAGTCAATGTATGTGCTTGGCCACCTTTATTCAATATGTTTCATGTTCATTTAATTGGAAATTTGGAAATACTGCATAAGTGATAAATTAATCTCGGGCGTGCGTCTTCATGCGTACTCCCAGTCGAACATTCATGAGTGATGATACGTTGACAGCGAAAAAGATCGTGAAATATCCCGTGAGGGGATCGGACGCATGAGAGTAAAACCTCTCAACACCGAGATCATAAATGGGCTTAAGTGGGTTCCGCCACTTGTGAGACACGGTGAAAGTCCCGGGATTTTCTCCCGGGATATAAACCATTGCCTAACATTCATCCATTGTTTAGTAGGTATTATTCATGTGCAAAAATCATCCAAGTCATCATCGCCTGAATCATTCGGTGCACATAATTCGATCATGTTGATGTGAATTGAATTTAAAAACCTTTATTATCTTTTTCTTCTGGACCTTCCGTGAGAACTGAAACCTAGCCGCAACAAACAACACCACAATGCATTTGTAATTATTCATCGTCACCATTGATTTCATATAACAATGTTGGAAAAAAAAAATCAAACAAAAAATTGAACATGCAGTCAGTGATAGATCAAACCATATAAGCCAAGCCATTACGATTCAAGACATGATCAGACAAAACTCTGAGATCTACAAACGTTGATCAATGAAGATGTCAGGATGTTCATAGGAATCATACCGGCGATCTTGAGATCACCAACGGGTTAAAAAGACGCATCTTTCTGTATAGGCGTTTCAAAAGCCATTTATCTTCTCTGAATTCTCGAGCGAAGGGAAACTAATACTCTCAGTCTTCTATATTGTTAACTTTTAAGACACATCCTTCTGTATATTTCTCTGAATACGTATATCACGTGGTTTCCTCATTGAGGAGTGAACATGACGGTGAGTATGTAGGGTACGTAATTTCATGAATTAAAAAGTTCAAATAAAGAAATTGAAGTCTGAAGGAAAAAGATGATGGGGTTTTGGAATCTCGGTTCTCGGATTACATTCCTTCAAAGTGTTTCGTCCTTCAGTGTCTTTCTTCCTCCATTCATTTTGATAATCGAACAGAAAGATTCCCCATTTCCTAAACCGTTGCGGGTTTTCCAAATCGAATTATAAATTTGCTTCACCATGTTGTCTTCTTCTTTGTTTAGACCTGGTTGTTTTATGATAGGATTACCCTGAACTTAAGATGGCGTTGAATCGTTTGGCCGTGTGTTGTATGAAAAATTCTTTGTCTAGACACGTCTGTTTTATGATAGGATTACACCGATCTTTGAGATGCCATTGAATCGTTTGGCTGCTATATAAAAGTTCGTCACTTTCCAATAAGGCGCAACTATTCGGAACTAAGAGAGAGGATTCTCATGATGTGTCAATTCATAAAATGATTCCAATCGACATTTCCTTTCGATTTTTTTCAGCAAATTATGGTGTTGACACGTCGGACAAAAGTGTCAAAATTTCATATGAGAACGACACATCAGCATGAACATTCCCCTTTATATAAAGAAGAATTGATTAGGTTTTTCTAAACGTACACAGTTCAAATTCTTAAATATTAGGTTTTTCTTAAATATTAAGTTTTAATATTCCGATTTGATTGAAACTTTATATCTGTACGTACTACCTAATTGGGTTAAACATATTCAAATTTCATGAAAATCTAACGGTTAAATCGCTTTTTTTTTTCTCTTATAATCATACGTTTGTGGAACCTTAGAAAAAACTATGAAAACGAAATTCTTTTGTGGAACGAAAATACCTGGTAACACATCCATAATAAAAATTAATCTTGATTAGAACCACCCTAATATCTTTGTGAAGTAATCCATGATTGATCTCGAGCGATAAAAACTAATAGAAAAAAAAAATTGCACAAAGTGGTAGAGTCGTGCTTGATAACGTGATTAAGGAGAATTATAGATGGAGGAAGGAGATGTAGAGACAAAAAGGAGAACCATCATATTAGAGAGATTAGTATATCTATTACATAGGTTACATCATATACATATAATAAAGGGGTAACTAGATGGACCGCACATCCATGGGCCGTAGGCCCTGTAACAATAATCTCATTTTTGACAAAAATATTGGAAATAACACTAGATTTTAAAACTCTTTGTTGAATATTGAAATAACACTAGATTTTAAAACTCTTCACAAATTTTTGTAGAAGCTCCATTTTTTACTTACGAGACAAAATTACCTTTAATGAGCTCCAGCCCCTTTTTTATGCTAGTCCAAATCCATGATAATTTAGAAGAACTAGAAAATTCCAGAGGATGGGAGTTTGGGAAATATTTTGCTTTGAGAAGTTGAGCCAAAAGTTTATCTTGGTCTAAAATGAGATTGTTGGCTAGTTTAATAAGGAGAGCTATGTTAAATTGGTGTGGGTTCTTGATACCTATACCTCCTTGAGAAACAGGCTTGCGTGTGCTGATCCAAGCCTTTATATAGCATGCTCCGCTCTTGGGTTTACTTTTATTCCACCAAAAGTCTCTTTGGATACTGTCTATTTGATCTATTTTTTTTTTTTAGGAAGAGAAAGCACTTGCAACTGGTAACTAATTAAAAAGCCTTGAAGGATGGACTTTATTAGAACTGTTCTAGCCAGCTTGAGAGAGTAACCTAGATTTCCAACTCTGAAGAGTGGCATAGTATTTTTGTAGCAGAGGTTCAAAATTTTCTTTTCTATTTTTATCAAAGAAAAAGAGGGATTCCTAGATATCTATCATTTTTCGGCATTAGGGGAACTTTTAGAATCCTTGCAATGATTTTCCCATGTTTCGGGTGAATTCTAGGACTGAAATATGTAGTTACTTAAAAAGTCTTCAACATATAGGTACCGAAATGATTTACAAAGAAACTTTGCTGGATCGTGGAAATCAATTTGGATTTAGATGGCTGGCTAGTTAAGTAAGGAGAGCTATGTTAAATTGGTGTGGGTTATTGATACCTAGACCTCCTTGAGAAATAGGCTTGCATGTTCTGATCCAAGCCTTTATATAGCATGCTCCGCTCTTGGGTTTACTTTTATTCCACCAAAAGTCTCTTTGGATACTGTCTATTTGATCTAGTATTTCTTTAGGTAGAGAAAACACTTGCATCTGGTAACTTAAAAAGCCTTGAAGGATGGACTTTATTAGAACTGTTATGCCAGCTTGAGAGAGTAACCTAGATTTCCAACCTTGAAGAGTGGCATAGTATTTTTGTAGCAGAGGTTCGAAATTTTCTTTTCTATTTTTATCAAAGAAAAGAGGAGTTCCTAGATATCTATCATTTTCGTCATTAGGGGAACTTTTAGAATCCTTGCAATGATTTTTCCATGTTTCGGGTGAATTCTAGGACTAAAATATGTAGTTACTTAAAAACTCTTCAACATATAGGTGCCGAAATGATTTACAAAGAAACTTTGCTGGATCGTGGAAATCAATTTGGATTTAGATTGTTGGCTAGTTTAGTAAGGAGAGCTATGTTAAATTGGTGTGGGTTCTTGATACCTAGACCTCCTTGAGAAATAGGCTTGCATGTGCTGATCCAAGCCTTTATATAGCATCCTCCACTCTTGGGTTTACTTTTATTCCACCAAAAGTCTCTTTGGATACTGTCTATTTGATCTAGTGTCTCTTTAGGAAGAGAAAGAACTTGCATCTGGTAACTTAGAAAGCCTTGAAGGATGGAATTTATTAGAACTGTTTTGCCAGCTTGAGAGAGTAACCTAGATTTTCAACCTTGAAGAGTGGCATAGTATTTTTGTAGCAGAGGTTCGAAATTTTCTTTTCTATTTTTATCAAAGAAAAGAAGGATTCCTAGATATCTATCATTTTTTTGTCATTAGGGAACTTTTAGAATCCTCGCAATGATTGTCCCATATTTCGGGTGAATTCTAGGACTGATATATGTAGTTACTTAAAAAGTCTTCTAACATAGGTACCGAAATGACTTACAAAGAAACTTTGGATCGTAGAAATCAATTTGGATTTAGTAAAGGAAAGAGTGAACTATCGCCATTTACAAATTTGGGCACAATGTCCAGGAAAGTTATTTGAATTTTCTTTGTTGGAATTGTCTAGCAAGCACCATGAGAAATTTAGTAGGGCTATGATAGTAATATAAGAAAGTTCTGACGTGCAGCCGTATTCGATCTAATTTTAGCCTGTTAAACCTGTCTGGTTTTCATGTATAATTATGCAGTAGTGCTACGTTGACTGCCAAAATAACCGTGAGAAATCTGCAGGATCATCCATTGGCTGAGAGAGGGGGAGCCCTGGGGGAGATTTGCAGGGGTGGGGCTAAGGTGGGGGCCACCTTTTTTTTTCTCTCACACGGTGGTAGCTGCGGGATTCACTCCCGGTACACCAAGCATTATTGATAATTATGTTCCTAATTAGGATTATGTATTTTAATAGACAAGTAAAATCTGTAAGGAGTTCCATGGTCGACCCCTACACAAGAAGAAAGCTTTCTTCACATTTCTGTTCATACACACCTTTACTGGTAAAGCAGCCAGTAAGATTAAATTATACATACCTTGTCTGTTCATATATATATATACACGTATGCTTGTTAAATCCATGCAGGTTTGACAACATTAACATGAGCTCTATCTCTATACGTTACCCAGTTAGAATGCTACCTATCCGCTACAAGGTTAAATCTTAAGTGGGAGGATGTTCATGCGAATCATGCCCATCCCATGCTTCTAAAAATTTCACTTGATGTAATGCCATTTGATCGACTGTTACAGTTTAGGTCCCATGAACAAATAGAAAAGTTCATTTCCCCATCAGGGCCACAGCAACATGAAATATTTAATAAGTTTATAAACTGACAATGAAAACATACCCAACTACAAACTCCGAATTGGCTTTTGTAGTTGGGTATGTTTATAAACTGACGATGAAAACATACCCAACTACCGGTGTTATTTTTGGAAATGCTTTTAGATTTGTATCTAAAAAATAAAAACCCTAAAGTCTTACTTTAGTTTCCTATCTCATAGTCTCTCTCACAACACAATCTATGGCCGCCAAAGAAGAAAAATACAGAATAAAGGAATTTTTTATAGGAAGCAGCAAATGGGCGGAGATCGGAAACCGGATGTCAAAATTAATACCAAAACACATGGTATAATTTCTAAAATTTGACCTTTTTATAATCATTTTAAAAATTTAATTCTGCATTCACGTCTATTGATTAGAATGAATTCTTAATCGAAGTTGTTTAATAGCGTGTCTTGAATGATGTGAATGGTTTGATAAGTCTACGAGTTCAATTTTTTATTCCATTGCAGTTCTTCATTAGTCAATTTGAAAATTCATCATTTTGAGTGTCGTATTCTTCAATGATGTGCTGATGCAGGGTAGGATTTGATTGATGGCTAGGAATCTTTGTGTAAAATCGAATAGTTTGGTACTATATTGTAATTGTTGAGTCTGTGAACTTAAATTTCAATTTGGAATTGATATTTATAGCATATCTCATCCCACATCATTCGATGATAATTATAGCATTTCCAAATCCACGTCATTCAATGAGATTTAACGTTTCTACCAAAATTTTACAGAGATTCCTGGCCATCAGTCAAATCCTACACTGCATCAGCACATCATTGAAGAATACGACATTCAAAATGATGAATTTTCAAATTGACTAATGGAGAACTGCAATGGAATAAAAAATTGAACTCGTAGACTTATCTGACCATTCACATCATTCAAGACACGCTATTAAACAACTCCGATTAAGAATTCATTCTAATCAATAGACGTGAATGCAGAATTAAATTATTAAAATAATTATAAAAAGGTCAAATTTTAGAAATTATACCATGTGTTTTGGTATTAATTTTGACATCCATTTGCTGCTTCCTTAAAAAAAAAAAATCCTTTATTCTGCATTTTTCTTCTTTGGCGGTCACAGATTGTGTTGTGAGAAAGACTATGAGATAGGAAATTAAAGTAAGACTTCAGGGTTTTTATTTTTTAGATACAAATCTAAAAGCATTTCCAAAAATGAAAACATACCCTAAAGGGGAATTAGTGTGTTGCCGGTTGGGATTCATTATAGACACCCTTATCCACCTCCCATGGTGGGTATGAGATTCTATGGCCCCTTATTGATTTTTTTGGCCCCTAATTAACCGAGGTAAACTTGTACTGTCAGGGTTGTTTTGTTTACATGAAGAAAGATATTCCATTCCCGAATATTCCAAAGAATATTCTATTTTTATGACAACCCTTAAAATGCTCACGTGCCAGAATCCGGGCCGTCCAGTAAGAGTTTCTGCGCTTTGCACCCACACAACTCAGCCCTTCGGATAAGTCGGATTTGGCCACTGGTATCTAAAGCTGGCTGCAAATGAAACTGTTGTGAACGGAACAACTCAAGTCGAATTAAGGAATTCTGACAAGTGGTTCCTGTGAGGACACGTGGAAGATAAATACCCTCTCAAATTTGTGAAAAAACAGTCACTCTCAGACCGATCCAAGCAGGAGGTCGAACAACATCCAATCCAATTCACTTTAGTGTATGCTGTGTTATCTGATCTGAACCTGGCTATTGCAACCTCTAAAATTTAGAGATACCCAAGGAAATCAAGAATTGGGTGAACTTGAGAAGGCCTGCCTATATATGACAAATGTATATGTCAATGAAAAGCGAACGAAAGTCTTAACAGTTACAATAGCAAATCAAGACCGCAAGCCATATGGTGGATAGCTACAAGTTTCACATCTAGCAAAAGATGATGACGAACAATATAAAGCACAATTAGGCTTAAAGACGCAGGCATAGTTCAGGATATAATACAAGTCTACGAGGATCCTAGGAAATAAGGATCAAAAAAATTTCATTTACTGCAGGTCTTCCCAGACAAAACAAATTCGACAAATATCTAACAGTAATGAACTCGTAATCACATTCAACAGAGGAGGATACTAGAATCCTAATTCACAGCAGTATATATTTAGGACTGTGGCAGCATAATTCAACATTTATGAACAGACCAGGCATGTTTGAAAGATTAAGTTCTGTAAACCATGGTACAACTCATCCACGTCGGATTTGATCATAAGTTTTTTCCTCATTTCAAGAATACTAGTATTATAAACCTTACATGCATTGTTATGCTGTCATAACACTAAACTAAGACACAAAAAACGACAAACTTGGATTCCACAATTTGAAAATTAGAGCCAAACAGGCCCCCTAGTACCACAGGAAAACTCTATATAACGTACCTCAGAAGATTATTACAGACCAGCAGTTACGATCTCAAATGGAGTCAGCAAGCCACTACTTGAAAAACAATTTGACCCCGCTGTAACAGGAAAACAGCTCACACCTCGAATAAGGCTGCTGACCTCTTTCAAGGTCTGGTGGGGAGCTACAAGATTCGCATCTAACAGAAGTTGATGACGAACTATAATAAATGTACATGTATCCTAGGAAATAAAGGATTAAAGAAGTTTCATTTAATGCAGGTCATACAAGTTTGTTTCGATATGTGACAGCTGTTTTATTTTGGACCATGTCAGTGTGCAACGTACCACATTCTAATTGCCAAAAAGCCACCCAAGTAAAAATAATTCCAATGACTAAGAGCTGAACTCAACGAATACGATCAGACCAAGAATATATGTCTAAAGAGATTAAGTTCTGTGATTACTCTCTTGTGCATCTCATTCTCCTAAACTGTCTGCACTGTCACAAATATTAATCCACAAGCAGAACATTTTTATTCTAACAAGCATCTGATGACATGTTCAAACATATGTTACTAGGTTGTACAGGGTTTTCCCCCCCCGCAGAGTGAGTGTTTTCACTCTTTGTTATGCCACACCTAGCAAATACTGAATCTTCTTCCTCTCTAAAAAAAAGTACCCAGTTTCCACAAAGTGAAGGTTTCATAGGGGCAGGGTTGATAGTAACTGATTCTCATTTATGAATGTAAGATAGAAAATAATGACTGACAATTATTGAAAAACTTTCCTACAGAATACTATTGGAACTGATGAATTTGTATGCTTTATCGCTTTCCAGCGACAAAAGTCACAAAACTTAAGTACGGGGTTTGCAGTCATATAATTTGGTAACAATCAGGCATAAAATGTGTCTTAAAGTATGAACCATTTATGCGTGATATCATTCTCTTAGACGAAGATGCCATAATCCTCGCTGCAACAAAATCATCATTGTTTTAAATCCAGGCACTAGTGCACAAATAACTTTTTTAGAACCAAGGATTGTCATGGAGATGGTAAAAGTGGCATTATGTAGACACTAGACAGACAGTTAGCTTGGTTGTAGTTAACACATAGAACCATCCAAAATTCCGAAGAGCAACACCTGACCTCGATAATGTTGGCCAGACAAAGCATGTATATTAGGTTAGGGGCTACAATCAGACTTTTGTTTACCTCAATCTCATCTAAATTGTTTACCCTAGAAGCATCTATTTTGCGGAGTTTTTAAAGTTCTCTTAACTTCTTCTTCCACATCTAGCAATTGCTGAATCTTGTTATAGTCCGTAATCTTTAAAAGTTAAGTGAAATACAACTCATGTTAGTTGTTACAGTACTCTGCCTACAGATTTTTTCCTAAACAAACTTTCTTACATTTTCCAATTCAACTATTGTTTTCATGATAGAAAACTGAACACATTCTAGCAACAAAAAATCGAAATGATGGCATCTAACATAGAAATATAGCTCAACTCCTACTTAAATTTCAAGGAAAGGACAATATGCTAAGAAAAAACGACAATATGCATTAACAAGAAGCAAACAGGATTCCAAATATAATGGTCACAAGTCGCAACATGATGTAAACTGAATAAGCTTAAATCTCAAAAGATTAAGAGTTTCAAAGAAAATCACCTTCATGAATTTCATGTGTCAATGGATCTCTTCCTCTTTATTGCTGCTTCGTCTTATAAAAACTGTTTCTCTATTTCTTACTTGATATTTTCACTCTCTCTGATCCATTGTTTTCGTATCTTCTTCTCCTAATCCTTTCAATGAAACTAAGGTTTTAATATAAGGAATTGCTAGTTTAATAGGTTCATCATAATTCACAAGCATTTTGGTACAAGAAGAATTTCTGTCATAAGAGAAGAGACCGGTACCATTACTAAAAAGAAATGCACCACTCTTCATCAAGGCAAGCGGTTTGAAATCTATTCCATAGAACTCATCACTCCAACTCCATGACTGGTATTCCTCTGAATCCTTCATACTACAATTACCCTCGTCTTTCTTTAAAACCCATATGCCAGAAGTTTTGATAGACATTTCATGGGTTTCAACAGGCATTTCATCGGTTTCGACAGGCATTTCATTTTCATGTTTAGCACAATATAGAAATCCACCCAATACCCCAAGTGAAAACCATGGAAACAAATCATAGTCATGTGGAATAGGTAGTGGTGGAATTTCACAGAACTTCTCATCAGCCAAATCGAACGCAATGATGTATCTATCCTCGGTAACCCAATGAAGAATTCCATTTGCAAAAACCCCATTGGATTGACAAATATGATGCAAACAAGCATCTAATTTGTACTTTCCTAAGTTTCTCCATCCAATGCCACTCCCAAGAGTGTATACCTCAACCACATGCTCAACATTTGGGTCTTCGCCCAATTCGATGATTCTAACAACCTTGTACTCTTTACTGAATGGAAGATAACCAAATCCACTCAAGACGTGGTCAGAAGGTATTTTAACCTCAGGTAGCAGAATCTTGTTAACCTCTGGAAGGATAACCAAATCCACTCAAGACACGGTCAGAAGGCCTTTTCACCTCAGGTAGCAGGATCTTGTTAACCTCTGGAAGGATAACAAATTCTTTTGTGACAGGATTAGAGATATAGAAATCAGCATTCCATCCAATTACAGAAATCAAACCATAAGAAGAACCATTAATACAATAACCCTCAAATAGAGGGCTTAAATTGATCTTAGTAATCTTATTCAAGGTTGTCTGCTCATCATCATTCATCTCAGTGATCTCAGTATACTCAAAAAAATTGAGCTGTTCAGGAACATTCTGTCCACGATAAGTTATATCAACGAAACTGAACTTACCGGGATTATGATCGTTGATATGAAGAAGATGCGATCGAGAGAAACACGGAGGACGCACCAGATTTCTCCAAGGTTTGCAAACAAGTTTACACTCCAAAGCAATTCTGCTGGTAACCTGCTCAGTATATCAGATATGATTTCTGCCGGAAGAATGCTAAAATTTCCCATGAAAATTCTTGTTGAAAGGACCGGATCGCAGATGATAGAAGAAGAAAAGATGAATCTAGGGTTGAGAGAAGCTGGTAATTCAAGATTTGAAATGGCTGAGAATGAAGAAATGAGAATGGAATAGGGTTTAGGTTTTGAGATAAAAGGGTAAAGTAAATCTAAGGATGCGTTTGTTTATAACAGAGAGAAACATTTACTATTTGCTCATCCTCACCAATGCTGATGTGGAGGATAATGTTGTTCAAAAATCTAAAGGACACTTATCCAACTGGGCGGGATAACCGAGAAAGCCACAGTAAATTGGGAAGCTCAAATTTGAAACCTTGCTCGTAACCCTGGTGCAAGTTGCGTCTTGAAGTTTTATGTGTTGCTTTTTAGTGTTTTACTAGGTATCACCCGGCCTACCTACGGCCGGGGCTCAACCTTTGTGTGGTCGCGGGATTTTAGGGTTTGCTGAGCTAGGGCCTTCAGGTCCGGCGTGGTTATATTAAGGTTAGACTTAGCTAGGAAGTTTAGTTTTTGTTCGGCATAAGTGTTAGCTCGAGCCTAGGCTCTCCTATACTTCAACCTAAATTAGACATTCGATAAGTGTTCGGCATTAGGTGTATTCTATGAAATAATCCGATATTTTGTAAGCATAATCATAAAAGTCCAAAATCTTAAATTTAGACATTCGATCAAAATTATTAGGTGTATTCTATGGAATAATCCGATATTTTGTAAGCATAATCGTAAAAGTCTAAAATCTTAAATCTAGAACTGGACATTATCCCGTGATCATTTAAGCACTCAAAATTAAAGAACAAATTATAAAATTGTTTGTGAATTGATGAGGTGTGGTAAACTGTTTTGCATCTGAATTCCATTGCTTCATTTCAGGTTTTCAACGTAACTTGCAGTATGTAAACACCAAACATAATGTAAGTGTATGCACCACGACACAAAAATCCTACTTTTATATTTCCTTCATTTGATTGTAGTTCAGGAGCTAGATTTCTGAGATGCAAAATGTATTTCTAGCTTATTTTACACTTCTGGAGATGTATTTTGGCTGCCACCTCCATTGCACCAACCGTAACTCTAAGTTGAGAATAGTTTATCTCTTCTCTTAAGGGCAACCTTGAGTCCATAAAAATGATCGAAGTAGCGGTGGAATTTATTTGGTAATAAGTGAAATCTTTTTGTAAGAGACTCGTTTTTACATTTTACATCTCCCAACCATCTCTAGACTGGACTCTCTCTTTACTCTTCTAAAAACCGTTTTTCTATTTCTTACTTGATATTTTCACTCTCTCTGATCCATTGTTTTTCGTATCTTCTTCTCCTAATGCTTTCAATGAAACTAAGGTTTTGATGTAAGGAATTGCTCTTTTAATAGGTTCATCATAATTCACAAGCATTTTGGTACAAGAAGAATTTCTGTCATAAGAGAAGAGACCAGTACCATTACTAAAAAGAAATGCACCACTCTTCATCAAGGCAAGCGGTTTGAAATATATTCAATTTCAATATGTACATGACTAAAGGAACTGTCTGGAACAACTCTGAAAATAATCAGGGGAGATGCGAGGATCCAACGATATGTCGACATATTTTACTTCGAAATTGAAGATGTATTGTACTCTTTTTCCCTTCGATCGAGAATAGTTTTTCCCAAAGGGTTTTGTTACTCGACAAGGTTTTTTGGGAGACAACACTAAGAACATCAAGTATGTTGAACGTTGAAGACATAAAGATCGTGTTGATATTACTGAAAATACCTGAATCAAAGAAATGAAACGTGATAATATGTTAAACAACATACTTCCAGAATTAACAATAGGGTCTTATAAACATTCAAGTCACCAAAGTAAAGTGTGATAAACCCCTTTTGACTGCATTAGACTAATGAAAATTGTCTGACATCATGGGGAGCATCTAATGGTATGTTGCACTATTTTCCTTCACCGAGGTTGCTTTTTCCCACATGGTTTTGTTACTCGGAACGTATTTTAATGAGGCAACGTATTCAAGTCCAACTATGTTCTAAGCTTTCTTAATATTGTACTCCTTTTCTTTAATTCAGGTTTTGTCCCTCTGGGTTTTCCTGGCGAAGTTTTAACGAGGCAATTAACTTAGACTAGTTGGCCCTTGAAGATCGTATCTCATGTGATGAACTACATGTAAAGTACGAGATAACATGTGAAGTACTACATGTGAAGAGTTGTACCAAGGTTTTATCCCACTGAGTTTTTACTTGTGAAAGTTTTAATGAGGCGGTTGATTTCGGCACAAGTTATCAAGGAGAGGACGTCATTTGAAGAAATACATTCAAAGCACTATATGTGACTGTGTATAAAGTTTTGTTATTGAATCGCACAAGGGGAGTGTTATGGAGATAGCCCATGGATGTGCGGTCCATCTAGTTACCCCTTTATATGTATATGATGTAACCTATGTAATAGATATACTAATCTCTCTAATATGATGGTTCTCCTTCTTATCTCTACATCTCCTTCCTCCATCTATAATTCTTCTTAATCAAAATAAACATTTAAACTTGTTAAAATGATAATATTCAGAAACCCGATATTTTGGAAATGTTAAAATCCACATAAAAAGTGAAACTTTCTGCGCAAGTAGTATCTCACTCTTTTTAATCTCTTCTTAGTTACTCACAGTAGTATAGACATTCACACCAAAAAATAGATCCATTCAGGGACGGAGCTACTAACAGTCTAGTGGGACAGTTGTCCCCCTGGATTTTGTTATATTACCTATATAGGTTCGGTAATTTGAAAAATTTTAGTACATAGGGGACGAGTTGGGACAAGTTTATAGGAGGTTATTGGAAAATTGGTAAGGAAACTAAAATTTGGTATTCTTCCCTTAATTACTAATAGTTTTCCCGGATCAAAACTCCATATTGCAAGCAAATTTAAGAATATGATAGGCAATATGCTAATCTAAAGATAGTAAATTGATTCAAAATGGTTGGTTACCCTTAAAACAGTCAATTACACCCTTCCCTAGCATGTTTATTATTCACAAATTCATATACTATAATTTAACAATTATTTCAACGAATTAGCAACCCAAAAATACAATCAAGAAGAGGTGAAAAATATTTGGCGGCCATCGGCCGCCTAACCAGTTCATATCATGACTTTCATCTGTCCCCCTGAACTAAAGTTCTAGCTCCGTCCCTGGATCCATTGAATAACATATAGCTGGTTTGCATCAAAAAAAAAAGAAAGAATAACATATAGCTGCAAAGAGAAATCCACATGCCTCCTACCAAGAAATCCCTCGAAAGCTATAAATTAAATATTTTATGGATTTAATTAATTAATTTTTTTATGGGTTTAATTTTCTCAAACATCTTACTCCCAGACTTCATGGATTTTCAAACATTTACAAATCATAAGCATATGATATACTCCCTCCGTACCTATTATATAGGCGGAGAAGTAGTATTCTCTTAGAATAAGAAAATGTTTAGTGTTCATAAATTTCCTCCTACTTTCTTAATTTATCCTTACCTTGTTCCAATACAAATATTATTTTATATATCTCTATCTCACATGTAAAGCTATATTGTATGACACCCATGCATCATTAATAGGGATGTATGTGTAAAAAACAACTTTGGTAGTGGAGCTCCACCTATCTAATGGTACTACAAAAATTTTAAACTCCGCCTATATAATAGGTACGGAGGGAGTATAATTATTAGGGAATGAGTCAATCCATATCTTCGTAAACTGTAAAGGGACACACGCGCACACACAAATATATATATATATATATATATATATGACACAAAATGTACATGCAAATTCTTTTTTTCCCTGGTCTCACACTTAAACACTGAATGTGCCCATGCATGATAGATCATTTGTTCACCGTACTGACGACATGTGGTAATTAAGGCCGCCAATCAGTAATTATAAATGTGGTTAGTTCACCGTACAAAAGTGACCAGTAGAAATCACTAACGATACTTTATTTAGTAAAAACCATTCACAAAACAAAACATTGATACAACTTCAATTGGAGTTATGATAGTAATATTTCCGCAAATAAAAAATTGGAGACATGATTGGGGTGATGAAAGACTTAACGGCATATGGAACAACTTACCGGTCGCAATATGGTGGTGCATTTGTAAAGAAAAAAATTCTAGAATCTTCAATCACAAAAAGAGAAACTTGGAAAGTCTAATTCGAGATATTAAGATTCAAGCTTATTTTTGGGGGGAGTCACATACTAAAATATTTGGGTTGACGGCTAACATGTGATAGCTTTATGGGACTCATATTTCTATCGGCCGCGTTGAGTTGGATATGAGACATTTGGTGTTTATTGTCTTGTTTTTCTCACTTGACGTTTTGTTCTTTGTTCTTTTCTTTGGGTGATCGACTCCAAACTCGGTTTCCTTTTTTGTTTCGGTTGTATTTGTTGGGTTGAGGTACCCTAAGTACCTCTTTTTCAATGAATCCTTTCCTATTGACCGATCATAAAATACGCCACCACCGCTGCAAGGTCTGAACAAGCAACTGGCAAATGCTATTGTTATTAGTTGATCATGCATGGAATATAAAATAGATTTTGTTAAAGGGAGAGCAAAACAGGATCTGATCGAGGAGTGTAAAAATCGTAGTTGACTCAGTCAATTAAGACCGATTCAATAGATTGTTCTAACTCGGACAAATATGTCCCTGCAAATACACCTATTAATTCGAACAGTTGTGTTGTTACCCCGGCTTATGATGATCACAGATACACAATCCTGCAAAATAAGAGTACTTCGCATCTTCCCGCTTTATGCAACAGAAAAGAATCCTTTACACACGATACAGTCCAAGATAAAGTTTCCGTATAATCCATTAGCGAAGAGATTAAGTTTGATTAGATATAAAAATTGTAAATTATTAGGGTTCAATTATGATATGGGTTAACTTATAATCGCTTAATTCCTGAAAAAAAAAATAAGTATAAATTATTATAGGGTTTGATTATCCAAAACATATTGTGTCTACGCTTGGTCATGGAGGGATGTAAACCGTCCTCCTCTGATTACGATTATACCTTATTAGATGAAATTAAAGTTAAATTCTGACTGCTCGTGATGGGACTTAGTCTCTATTCCAGCGAACAAAAACAAAACCATTTTGTTTGTCCTGTTATTGTCCGACTGCCGCTTAGATTTTTGGTAATTGAAATCCCAACATCTCAGGAAAAATATACTCCGTAATTGTAGTTGAGAAGAGTGTGTAGCGGCTCGATGATAGGTGTGTGTTATTTTGTTAGCCAAGTGTTTAGCAGGGATAAATGTGTCCGAGTTAGAAAAATGCATTGAACTCGTCCTAGTTAACAAGTCAAGTACGATTTTTGCACTTCTCGGATCCATTTTTGCTCTCCCACTAACGAAAATCATAAAATATATTTGTATCATCCGCAATTTGTGTCCGAAAAGGTTGGTTTTCAGTGTTTGAGCGTTTTGTTATGGGAAACACGTACGGTGAAACTGATGGCAAGAAATAAGAGAGAATCAAGCCAAGCTGATCTTTTTTATGTAGTTAAGATGCAACAATTTTTTTATTTTTTATTTTATTTTGATTTATAAACAACGCCTTCAAAAAGGCTAATGATTCTCCTTAACAATTGGTAAGAACCAAATCGGAGGAACATACCAGTACATAGTAGAATTGTTTGTTTTTATCCATTGCGCTAAAGCTTGAGCAACATAATTACATAACCGTGGTTGGCAAGTAAATAGACAAGCAACTAAACAGGAGGGAAAAAATTGAATGTCCTCGAAGATATGATCCACTCTTGGATCCCTATAAAACCTTCTAGCAGAAAATTGGTCAATGAGATCCTTTGCGCCACTCCCAATGATGATGTGAATAAGCTTTTGTTCCACAATTTTCTTTATAATCTCCCAAATGACTCTAGCTTCTGGTTCAGTCGCAGACTTAACATCAAAGACTGTTGATGCACAAAAAAAAAAACATTATTTGAAAAATCCTTCATCACATTGCGTGCACCATTATCCAAGGAAGTTTCATTGAGATGCAAATTGATGCTATTAATGCTGATGAAAATACTAAGAGGAGATTAGAATATAATTAAGTAGATTGATTACCATGTAAATGAGACGTGACAAAAAATTTATAGTTAATTTACTGACTAGATGACTGTTAGGGCTGACCGAATTCGAACATATTCAATCCAAACTAATTTTAAGAAAATCTTTATCTCATATGAGATGAACTAGTGTTATTAATCCACGGTAGGTGTAAAACTACTGTGCCTTTGTGTTCCTTAGGCTTGAAAGATATGTATTTTCTGGTAAATTTTTTACATTATGGTAGTAAAAGTACCTGGCTTGATTGGGTATACCCATTTTGTTCCCGTCCAAAGTAGTGAGTGTGCTAAGGGTTGTCTAAAAGGTGTTAAAAGACCAAATTGCCCATACTAATAAACCTTGCCGACCAAAACATAATAGAGTCTTCTCTGCATAGAATAACGATTATGATTTCTTTATTTTATTAAAAAGAAACATATAGTACCAATTCAATTTTTGGTTTTCCCAATCGATCTTAGAGAGATAAACTATCGTTATTATGGTTTAAGCCAATTGCAAATACCAGTAAATAAAAAAAATTGCTACATTCTTGAGAGATATCGAGCAATTTTAATTTTTTTTTCCTATAATCTTCGAAATTTTTGACTGTTCCGGACACGAAAGATCAAAGGGTGCGCACCGACTTGTTTTGCCATATAATTAGTCCTTGTGTGACTATATCGATCTTGATATAATTTTCTTTGACAAAATGTGTCCATAAATTTATTCAAAATAATAATCTCATCGGCCCTATAGGTCATAAAAAAAAATCAAAATCTTTCTTCTACACTCTAACTATACATGTGAAATAAAAAAAAAAAAAAAAAAAAAAAAAACGAAGAATCAAAACGAACCAAAAGTCGGCGGGGTATTTTTTGTCGACCTTGCTTGAGCCAAAATATAGTCGGCGGGGGGTATAAGGTTGAATAACATGCCGACTTTTCATCTCTGAAGTTAGCAATTACAGGATCGACAAGATATCCATCTCTATACCTTGCCGACTAAAATATAGTCGGCAGGTTATGAAATTAGTACCTTGCCGACGAATCATGCATTTTAACACCTTCTCTATATGTCAAAAATCTTATAGTCGGCAGGGTATTTTTTATCGACCTTACCGGCCATATGTTGCCGGCATGTTCTTCATCCGCAGACCTTGCCGGTCAGATATAATCGGCATGTTCTTCATCCATAGACAATGCCGGCTGTAATTGGTTGGCATCTTATTAAAACGTCTACCATGTCGGCGGAACAGCCGACACCTTATTCAAACGTCGACCTTGCCGACCTTTCACATTTGCAAAACAATTATTTTTGATCCAAATCGAACTCATAAGACGTGTTAAAGACTACTGAATTCATAATTTCAAAATTTTAATCTAACTCAATTAATTAAGCTAATCAAATTTTTTAGTGTTAATTAAACAAGGACATATTAGCCATTTAAAAAATACAAGGTTAAGGGGTGGCTTGATTTTACTTTAAAATGACCCGATTTTATCTTATTGGGTATACCCCAATTAGTTTGGGTATACCCCAATCAAGCCTGGTAAAAGTATGGCTCGTTAAGATACTAACAAGCATAATAATAAAAATAAAATAATGGACAATTGAAATCTAGTGAACTGAATTGTCAGATAAATTGATGTACAAGTACTACATAACATGTACAGTAGTCTGTTCCCACCTGTTGCTGACCACATAATACTAACATATATTCACTTGCATGCTATCCAATGGTATCAAAGTTCAAAAGTGGGTAAAATTGTAGTTTGATACTAGACAAGTAAACTTAATGCGATTCAAAAGGGTGTGGTTCCCTGTTACTCAATTCTGATTTCTTTTCTCTTGAAGCTAAAAACTTGGGGCACTAAACACCCATTGTCTTCACTCTTCCATTCTTTTCTAATAAAGCCCCAGGTCAATACCTTCTTTTTCTTACCCTTTCTATGTATTTTAACTCTCTACTACCCAAAAATCTCTTTTTTAATTCAATGGATGCAGCCTTCTCTATTTCAATTGGATTTTGAAATCATAGGTTGAGGAGGGCCGATTCAACCCCAGCTCCGCCCATGATATTAGGCTTTTTAAGTAATGAAGTAGATTTACTTACTAGTAGGTGAGGTGCGACGAGAGATCTGTAGTTCTACTAATTAGTTGCACTGGATATGAATATAATTTCGTCAGAAAAGAAAAACATATCTAATGGAACGGAATCTGTCTCGGTCACATTTTGGCAAGTTATATGGGTAGAGTAATCCATCGAAAAACAAGATGGTAAAACGGGTTAACCTCATTTTTCGTATCCCCGAAATATGCTGCTAGCTAGCTAAGAACATTTTCGTATTGCGAAATGCGGTTCCGAATTAATTGAATTGATTGCTTTGATGATAGTTCAAAGCGTTACTATAATAAGTGAAGTGCACGTGCGTTGCACGTCGACAAACAACATGCTCTTACATACGCTATTCCATGTTCTAAAAATATGACGCTACAATAAAATGTTTCTCATCAAGATACCAACAGTCAATAATTTTTTTATTTTCATTTAGAATTAAATCAATCAGAAATACATCACCCAACATTAAGGAATTATATATTACCATCTCGTCTAAAAATGGTGTTTTCTTAGTAAACCAAGCACGATCTAGCTAGCGAACTGCTCATATGATTAATTCCCGGCGCCTACACAATGACTCACAACCGTCGACATTTGATTATTAGTTCTCACTACTAAACAGGAAGGGGAGCTTCTTCTTCTTTTTTCTGCTACTTCAAAATCCCGTCGAAACCGAGCACCACAAACATGGTGGAACTACAGCCATGTAAGAAACAGCAAAGAGTTCAAATGGCTTATTTCTGCAGCTTTACACTTCCATGAACACAACAATGTGAACCCTATACCCAAATTGTTGCTACACTGTACACAGTACTTGACTAAAAAAAAGACATGGATTCATGAGTTTTAATATTCAATTAAACCTAGCTTTATTAGGATTAGTATACAAATTTGCCAACCAAAGGTTACGTGACATATTAGAAAAAACATTATACTAATCCTTGGATTTATTCAAATATTGAGGATGTTTGAATTCTACTCATCAAAAGCAAAACAAAAAAGGAGAAAGCATTTCAATTCTTTTTTCAGTACGGACGGGGTTTTCTTATTCATATCACAATTTTACAGCCAGAGTATGTCCCCCACTCCCTTCCCCCACTCTTTTCCCCGCATATGTGTCAAGCATCTGTTGGTTAAATCCAATAATAATGGGACCTCCTGCTAATCTCAATCCAGGGATCAAAGGCTAAGAAGGATGACACCTAATGGGGGGAAGGGAGTGGGGGAAGCAAGTGGGGGAAGTGTAGCACTTTCGGAGCTTAAATCCTAGGCACTTTCAAATATCTAACAGAAGTCAGAGAGGAAATCATAACAAAAGGTGATCATCCCATGTGAACCCTATACCCAAATTCTACCCAAAAATTAAAAACCCAAACTCTAAATTACATTCTAATTCGTATAATTATCAAAGAATGGCCTAGACTTACCCTTTGTAAATTGATTAACAATGTGAAAATCATCCATATTTTTGCTGATAATGTTACAACTCGAATCAATTTTCCAAGCATAACATTCATAAAAGAGCTTTAATCTACGTCAAATTTAATGATAAAAAAAGGGATATTTTGACTTTGGGTCACAACAAAGTGACTAGAGTTGCGTTTGGGTCACCCCAGAATTTTAATTCGAGTTTGGGTCACGAGACCGGCGTTGACCGCGTTGACAGTTACAAAAGTCAGTTAAACATGGAAATGACCAAAACAAATTTAAACTTTGATTTATTTACTAACCAAGCCATCTAACGTTGTGTTAGACAGGTGTGTGGCTAAAAGAAATACACGGCTTATCTCTTTCACCTAACCTAAATCGTGTTTTAGTTCTAGCTTTTTCTTCTCTTTCTTTCCTAGACTGACCAAGCCATCAAACGTTTTGCAGAGGCGATTTTTGCCGATCTACAAGATTTGTATCATAAAATTTGTATCGTGTTATTATAGAAATGGCTGATTTCAGTTAACTTATCGCCGATCTACAAGATTTCGTGGTTAAAGTTGGTGTTTGAGTTGAGGTAAGTCAAAATAAATCTCTAATTGCTTAAATTTAAAATAAAATATCATTTTTGCTTTTAATGATATGTATGAGTGATATTCTTTGCAGAAAATGTAGTTTAATTGGTCAATTTTGTTTTCTCCTCTGTCTTTTAGGGTTTTGTTGTGTTCCAGGATTTTTTTAGGTTTTCTTTTTGATTCTTTCTTTACTTTTGTCGATTGGTACTTTATGTTAAACATTGGTACATAGTATTGTTAATTTAGTGATGGGTGGGTGCGAGTATTGTGGTCCTGCTGATGATAATTGTGTGTCTGGAAAGTTGTCGTATGTGGTTGAGATATTTAAACCTAGATACTGTGAATGTTTTCAATAGTTGTCTGCTTGTCAATAGATGGATTTTTTGAAGAAATTTTAATTGTACTACAGGATAATGGTAAATGTGGAACAAAGTGACTCATATATTGTGACAATGAATGATTTAGAATGATTATTCTAATTGCTTTTGGTGGTTGTGCATATTTAAATATAGGTACAATGAATGATTTACTTACATACTATCCCACTAAATGTGGTTATGTTGTCGGAAAAAGTGCAAGGGCTGAGCATCCTAACATGGAGAAGATGCGACTATAGACCCGAAGAAGACTGGATTTTCGCCCATTTTGGACCCAAAGAAAACTTCTACAAAGGCCATTCAAGTGGAGTCAAGCATATCTGAAAGTCAAGCATCTACTATTGTTGACCCCAATGAAGTGATGTCACAGCTAGATGATGAAGATATATTTGCAGGTCTGTACAATGAAAGCAACTCAGAAAATGAGAGAGTAAATATGGATGAGTTTCCTGATGAACCAGATGAGAGTGATGATGAAGAACTTCTTTATGAACCTGTGATGGATGATGATGAAGAGACCAACCTAACTTGTCAGATTCAAGCAACACTAGACTCAACTGAAGAATTCAAGGAATATGTTGTAGAAACTGACAACATAGATGGAGATCACAAGTTGTATCGAAGGTCAAGAGTTTGTGGAGAAAGCTGTTTTTGGGCAGCAATGGTTGAGTAAAGAACATTGTAGGGACTATTTAAAGAATCTAGCACTTGACCTGAACCATTCCATTGTCAAAGTGAGAAACAAGAAAAGCAGCAAGAATACAAATGCAAAGATGAGACTTGTCCATGGAGGTTTTGCTCTGTAATTTACGATAAGCAAACATTTGAATGCAAAAAGGTTAGTAATTTGTTTAATGTAAGATGTCAGTTATATATCTAGGTCATTTTAATTTGTATAACTTGTGAACTAACTAATTTTTATTTGTGTTATTTGAATTTTCAGGTCATTTTATCCACACTTGTGAGGCAATTCATGGTCTCAAGCATCCATTGGCTAATGCAAGATGGATATCAAAGGTGATGCTTGAATCTTTCAAAGCACATCCAAACTACAAGCCCAGGGACTTCATGACTGAGGTAAAGAAGAATCACAAGGTTGAAATTTCATATTATACTGCTTGGCATGCTTATCATCTGTGTAATGAGAAAATTTTGGGTAGTTATGAGGAAGGGTATTCATTGCTTCCTGCATTATGTAAGCAACTTTTGAAGGACAATCCCACAAACATTGTTAAATTAACAACTGACCATTAATTTAACTAATAAGTTTAAGTCACTGTGTGTGGCATATAGGGTGTCATTAGATGGTTTTGTGAAGTATGCAAGACCTATTCTAGGACTAGATGGATGCCACTTGTCTGGAAAATATGGTGGTACTTTGTTGGCCATCACATGTCTTGATGGCAACAATGCTATTTTTCCCAGTGCTATATACATCTGTGAGTCAGAGTGTATGGAAGAATGGATTCATTTTATAAGTTTAGTGGCTGAGGAATTGAAGGCACATCCCGGCTTTGACTTTTATTAGTGACAGGCAAAAGGGTTTGATTGAAGGTGTTAACGTAAATTTCAGTGATATAAATCACTATCATAGGTATTGCTTTAGACATCTTTACAAGAACTTTAAGAAACTTCATCCTGGCAAGAACCTTGAGTTTATGACATGGAGAGCATCAAGGTCATTTAGTGAGGTAGGTCATAAAATTTGGATGGATAGACTCAAAGAGACTAAGGAATCTGTACCCGAGTGGTTTGACGGAGAACCAGTTGAGACATGGGAAAGAGCTTACTTTGATAGGTCATCAAAGTGTGAGCATGTGACATCAAATTTTTGTGAAGCTTTTAATTCATGGATTCTTGATTTAAGGAGGCTGCCTGTATGTAAGTTAGTTCAGAAGTTTCATTTGCTTATGATGAGAATTTTCTATAATAGAGAGCAAGTGGGTAAGAAAATGACTGATGATGAAGTGGTCCCTAGAGTGACAGAAATTGTTAAGAAGCACTTGTATTTCAGCCATCAATTCACCACACAACCTTCATCTGTTAATATTTGACAAGTTTTTGACACCAAGAAGGACATATCATGGGTGGTGAACACAGGCGCATACTTGCACTTACAATTCATGGCAAGTATGTGGAATACCATGTGTGCATGCTGTCTGTGCAGGTCTACGTGCAAGACCAAAGAGTTATAAGAAGTAAGTTACTTTTTTTTACAATTTTTTGTCATTTCAACTACTTAATTACACTTAGATATGTATGCTCTTACATTGTATGTACATTTGTTTGCAGGTATGTGCACTCTTACATGCATGTTGACACATACAGAGACTTGTATGCTCCTTCTATTGAAACTCTAAATCACCAAGCTTTATGGGCCAAGGTAATCTTAAGAAGTTCATTTCTTTGAATCTTTCTGTATGATTACATGTTGAGACATACATTTGACTTATGCAGAATTCACGGGAGGTAAAGCCTCCTAAATGTGGTAGACCACCAGGTAGACCTAGAAGCATAAGAAGAAGGGACAGGGATGAAGGTGGCAACAACAGAAATACATGTGTTGTAGATGTTATGTGTATGTTAATAACAGGAGCACTTGTAAAGGAGCTTCAGCTGAAGATCAACATCAAGGTAATTTTTTTGGCTTATTTGTTCATTAGCTTATTTGTTCATTGGGCTTACTAAATCAATTTTTTATGTTTCAGCTCCAGAAACTTACACATGGCCTCATGTGAGGCCTAATCCAGGTACTAGGCCACCACCACCTTTAGCATCTGCAGATAAAACTACTGCAGCACCAGCTCCAAGAGGAACTAGAGGAGAAAGAGGAAGAGGCGGGAGAGGAAGAGGAACTAGAAAAGGAAGAGGTGGAGCTACTCATGCATCAACTTCAAATGTTGCACCATCTTCAAATGTTGCACCATCAGTTCCACCAACATCTGAACCAGCATTACCAACTACTAGTGGAAGAGGAAGGGGAGGAAGAGGAACTAGAGGAGGCAGAGGTGGAGCTACTCATGCATCAACTTCAAATGTTGCACCGTCTTCAAATGTTGCACCATCAGTTCCACCAACATCTGAACCTGCATTACCAACTACTAGTGGAAGAGGCAGGGGAGGAAGAGGAACTAGAGGAGGCAGAGGTCGTGCTACTGAACCAGTTCTACTAAAAATTATTACTCCACCAGTCCCACCATTTCAAGTTGCAGCATCTACAACAATTGCTTTTGGAAGGGGTGTTGGCAACTCATCCACTAATTCCAGGGCTGGTGCACTGAGAGGAAGAGGGTCAAGAGGCAGGGCAAGAGGGAAGATGGTGCACAAAAGAAATGGGAGAATTGTAGGTGTAGGAATATTGCAAGATGGGGGACCAACACTGACTAGAGAACCAACACCAGTGCAGGTATCTGCTTTAACCTTTTATCTGTCTTGCAATTTGTGTCTCTTGTAAACTTACAATATATTATCTGTTGTTTAATGTAGGTAAATCCTATACCAGGACTAGATGGATGCTTCTTAGGAGGTAGTTATGGTAGCAGAGGAGGTGGTGCATTTTCTTCAACATCTGGAAGAGGAAAGAGGCCAAGGATGATGGACTGGTTTGGCACCCCATAGTAGTGGGCCAATGAAGAAACACTTCCATAATATGAATGTGGACTGGTTTAATCTCTTCCTTACTGTTTTTTCTTAGTTTTTTTATGGATATTTTGCTGACATCTCTTTTATGTTGAGAACATGTTACTTTCTTTAGAAAACATGGCATGTGTTACTTTGTTCTCCTTTTTTATGAAAATACTTCTTTTATTTACTCTTGGTTTAAGTTCATTACATCATTGCATCACATGATTACATAACTATTACAAGATAACAGTTAAACATATTATATCTAGCATTAGGTATAAGTCCACTGCATCATTGCCTTAGTAGCTACTAGTTTAGTCAGATTTCTGATAAACCCATTTGAAAGCACTGCAAACATTGCACTTTAGAAACTTATCACCTAGACTATGTTGTTGTCTTGATGTAAATAGACTCATAGTGTTGTTGCAGCGAGGAGTGAAGCATTTGGTTGACTTCCATGTGCATTCATATGCCAAATGAGTGTCTTTGTGACAATGAAAACAACTCCTTACATTTAGTTTATCTTCTAACTCAGCACATAAGACATTTGCTTGCTTGTCAGTCAAATGAGTTTTCTTCATTGTACAACCTCCATTATAAGCAGTAATGGCATCGACAATCCATTCATAACAAGCACATGATGCACAACTTAGTATTTTCTTTGCACACTTTTTGCATAGTAGGTTGTGACAGTTTGAGTATCTCTTTGGGCATACCAGGGCTGTATGACCTGTGTCATTGCATATCTGACATACCTACAATCAAATTAGAAACTCAAATTAGAAACTTAACTTGTGTATGCCTTATAAAAGCAACTTACAGGTGTGTGTGAAATTGATTATGGATATAATTACCTCATCTTCTTGTATGTCTTTGTTCTTCATTTTTTCCATGTTGAGATCTCTTGATTGCGTCAAAAAAAGGTGCTTAAAGCTGTCTGCAGGTGTGAAAATGAGTTGGTAGAATAATGGAAGGATTTATGTGTACTTATAGGGGTTTGAACATCAGACCAAAGGTCTGATAACGGGCAAATAACGCAGACCGTTAGATTGCACCTCTTCTGAACCGTCAGATGTGCCCAAGTGGGATTCTAACCAACACGTGCGAGTCACGTGCTAATGGTAACTAACGGTGTTAAGTAAATAAAATTATTTTTTAAAAAATAAATTATTTCATAACTGTCAAGACGGTCAACACCGGTCTCGTGACCCAAACTCTAATTAAAATTTTGAGGTGACCCAAACGCAACTCTGGTCACTTTGTTGTGACCCAAAGTCAAAATATCCCTAAAAAAATTACCCTAATTGAGAAAAAGCCCTGATTTAGGATTAACAAAAACCAACAGACTGTTTCAAGAGAGATTGCAATACTGTAAAGTGTAAAGCAATGATTTAACCATAAATAAATGAAATTAGTAATTGAATTAGTTTCACACAAACCTGAAAAAGAAAATCAAAACCCCAATTTGTTAAGTGAAGATCAATCCGACCATAAAATCACTCGTTTTAGTTGTACTTGTGTAGTTGAAGCAGTTCAGTTCTACGATTAAATGGAGAAGAAAACTTCTATTGAAATTTGGTACTTACTCTCATGGATATTGATCTTCATCTGCAGCGGCGATAAGTTTTCTCCTCCTCTAAACCCACCTTGAAGAAACGAAGGAGCAGAAAACAAAGTTTTGGTAGATTTGATATATATATTTTTTACGTTTAGGTCCTTGTAAATTTAGTAATCTTAAAACTAACCCCCAAAATATTACACATATTACGCAGAACTACTTATCAAATGGACAGCCTCCATCGCATTCCTAAATTTTAAGTCAAACGATCCAACGAATGACATGATAATTGCACACGGGAACTTTTTTCGGCGCCAATTTCCGGATCCTGGAGATCTGACGGCTGTAAGTTAACCTAAGGAAAACAAACGGATATGGAGAGCGGATTTTAATATCCCTTTAGCTCATTGGGGGTGGGGGGGGATTTTGTTGTCTTAGCCGTTGTTTATGGGTAAAAATCGTTTCTGCTGATTTCGGTAATTTCGGTAGGTGAGTGAGAAACTGGTTCAAACCCTAAACAAATGTGCTGCACGTGAGCACTTTATAGATTCGAGATATCAATACTGTACAAGTCCGGCCTAAACCAAGAAATGGCCGTTCCGGACTTGCTTCGGTCACAAAGTGGAGGAGAAGGGTTGATTTGGGAGGAAGCAAAGAAAGGTGTTGAGGAGAGTAGTATCTCGACTTGTATCGAAAGTGAAAGCTTAGGAAGCTTGCAAGAGGTGGAAGCTTTTGGGAGAGCTTGCAAAGTTGCCTTTACGGGAGTGTAGTATTTTCTCTGGCCAGAGACTTGTTGTCTGGTGGAAATAGGTAAGACCTATTTATACAAGTCGAGATTGAAACGTACCACTGGCCTCATGAAGGAAGAGAGTAAAGGGGTGAAATAATGGGAGGAGGTGATAACCGCGTGGTTTAATGGGTGAAAACGTTTTTTTCACCATTATTTCCTCATTTATTTGACCGTTTTATTCCTTTCACGCTTTCTTAATGTGAGCGTAGTGTACGCTGCATCTTTGTGACCGCCAAACGAAAACCCTAAAGAAGCATCCCCGGTTTGTGTTGATGTCTCGAGTGTTGGTTGCATCTTGAGTGCAAGTGGCGCTGCTAGTGGCGCGTGTGGCATGTGCCAATGGCATGTGCGGAATGCCTTGGTGGTAGGTTGCACGGTTTGCAAGTTAGGTTACCAGCGTGTGGGTTTGGCATATGCCAATGGCATGTGCGGAATGCCTTGGTGGTAGGTTGCACGGTTTGCAAGTTAGGCTACCAGCGTGTGTGTTTGGCATGTGCCAATGGCATGTGAGGCCATGTTGACCTAGTTGCAAGTCTTGCAAGCCTAGGGCGCTATATTTGGCGTGGGCCAAAGGCATAGCGGCTTGGAAATATGGCCTGCGACACGTGTTGGCATGTGCCAATGGCACGTGCGGCCATGTTGACCTAGTTGCAAGTCTTGCAAGCCTAGGGAGCTATATTTGGCTTGGGCCAAAGGCATAGCGGCTTGGAAATATGGCTCGCGACACGTGTTTGCATGTGCCAATGGTACGTGCGGCCATGTTGACCTAGTTTCAAGTCTTGCAAACCTAGGGCGCTATATTTGGCGTGGGCCAAAGGCATAGCGGCTTGGAAATATGGCTTGCGACACGTGTTGGCATGTGCCAATGGCACGTGCGGCCATGTTGACGTAGTTGCAAGTCTTGCAAACCTAGGGCGCTATATTTGGCGTGGTCCAAAGGAATAGCGGCTTGGAAATATGGCTTGTGACACGTGTTGGAATGTGCCAATGGCACGTGCGGCCACGTTGACCTAGTTGCAAGTCTTGCAAGCCTAGGGCGCTATATTTGGCGTGGGCCAAAGGCATAGCGGCTTGGAAGTATGGCTCGCGACACGTGTTGGCATGTGCCAATGGCACGTGCGGCCATGTTGACCTAGTTGCAAGTCTTGCAAACCTAGGGCGCTATATTTGGCGAGGGCCAAAGGCATAGCGGCTTGGAAATATGGCTTGCGACACGTGTTGGCATGTGCCAATGGCACGTGCGGCCATGTTGACCTAGTTGCAAGTTTTGCAAACCTAGGGCGCTATATTTGGCGTGGGCCAAAGGCATAGCGGCTTGGAAATATGGCTTGCGACACGTGTTGGCATGTGCCAATGGCACGTGCGGCCATGTTGACCTAGTTGCAAGTTTTGCAAACCTAGGGGCGCTATATTTGGCGTGGGCCAAAGGCATAGCGGCTTGGAAATATGGCTTGCGATACGTGTTGGCATGTGCCAATGGCACGTGCGGCCATGTTGACCTAGTTGCAAGTCTTGCAAGCCTAGGGCGCTATATTTGGCGTGGGCCAAAGGCATAGCGGTTTGGAAATATGGCTTGCGACACGTGTTGGCATGTGCCAATGGCACGTGCGGCCATGTTGACCTAGTTGCAAGTCTTGCAAGCCTAGGGCGCTAAATTTAGCGTGGGCCAAAGGCATAGCGGTTTGGAAATATGGCTTGCGGCACGTGTTGGCATGTGCCAATGGCACGTGCGGCCATGTTGACCTAGTTGCAAGTCTTGCAAGCCTAGGGCGCTATATTTGGCGTGGGCCAAAGGCATAGCGGGTAGGAAATATGGCTTGCGACACGTGTTGGCATGTGCCAATGGCACGTGCGGCCATGTTGACCTAGTTGCAAGTCTTGCCAGCCTATGGCTCTATATTTGGCGTGGGCCAAAGGCATAGCGGCTTGGAAATATGGCTTGCGACACATGTTGGCATGTGCCAATGGCACGTGCGGCCATGTTGACCTAGTTGCAAGCTTTGCAAATCTAGGGCGCTATATTTGGCGTGGGCCAAAGGCATAGAGGTTTGGAAATATGGCTTGCGACACGTGTTGGCATGTGCGGCCACGTTGACCTAGTTGCAAGTCTTGCATGCCTAGGGCGCTATATTTGGCGTGGGCCAAAGGCATAGCGGCTTGGAAATATGGTTTGCGACACGTGTTGGCATGTGCCAATGGCACGTGCGGCCATGTCGACCTAGTTGCAAGTCTTGCAAGCCTAGGGCGCTATATTTGGCGTGGGCCAAAGGCATAGCGGTTTGGAAATATGGCTTGCGACACGTGTTGGCATGTGCCAATGGCACGTGCGGCCATGTTGACCTAGTTGCAAGTCTTGCCAGCCTAGGGCGCTATATTTGGCGTGGGCCAAAGGCATAGCGAGATTGGAAATATGGCTTGCGACACGTGTTGGCATGTGCCAATGGCACGTGCGGCCATGTTGACCTAGTTGCAAGTCTTGCAAGCCTAGGGCGCTATATTTGGCGTGGGCCAAAGGCATAGCGGCTTGGAAATTTGGCATTGTTGCCATGGTGTGCAAGGTGCGGCTTGGTTTGGCATTGTTGCCATGGTGCGCAGGGTGCGGCTTGGTTTGGCATTGTTGCCATGGTGCGTGATATGCGGCTTGGTTTGGCATTGGTTCCATGGTGCGCGGGGGTGTGGCTTGGTTTGGCATTGTTGCCATGGTGCGCGATATGCGGCTTGGTTTGGCATTGTTGCCATGGTGCGCAATATGCGGCTTGGTTTGGCATTGTTGCCATGGTGCGCAGTGTGCGGCTTGGTTTTGGAATTAGGGTTACGTATTTGAAAACCTAATGCGGTATTTTGAAAAAATACCCCTATTAATTATTTACACACTGAGTTAAATGCTCTTAGTTAATGTATTGCGGGTAACACTAGGTCATGGGGTTTTACGATTTTACCCCTTATCTAAAAACCACCATTAACATTAAGTCCCCAGCAGCTCGGAGCAGGGGGCTTTGTTGTGAGGTAAGCATAAGATGGTGACAAACTATTAACGACAAACCGTAAAGAAAATTGAAGGAGGCTTGTCGACCTTTTATAAATAGGATTTGGAATCCTTGCCTGCAGTAGTTTTGCACAAATCGGGGAGGTGGCACAATTAGTGGGCCCGATGCGGCTTTAGGCGACGTTGGGAAGTTGGCGTAAGTTGGGAAACTGAGTGGGCTAGCTGGTGGGACAGGCGCAAAGTGTAGAAGCCGTGCGTGCCTGCAGGTTGGCGCAATTGGTGGGGCCGGTGCAACTTGGGCGACGTTGGGAAGTTGGCGTGAATTGGGAAACTGAGTGTGCTAGCTGGTGGGACCGGCACAAAGTGTAGAAACCGTGCGTGCTTGTAGGCGTGACTTGTGCGGCCATTGGGAGGTCGGAGCAATTGGTGGGGCCGGTGCAACTTGGAAACCGTGCTTGCAGGCGTGACTTGGGCGGCATTGGGAAGTCGCACCCTTTGTGGGCCCGTTTCTTACACGCGTGATTTTGGTGAAAAGGGAAATCCTTCCCTATTTCAAAGTCTTTCACGCCTATATATGTATATATATAAGGCCCCTTTCTCCCCATCCCTGTACTTTATTCTTTCCTCTTTTCATACTAGTGGCAGAGAGAAACCAGCTTCCAGGTATGTCCTCGAGTACTCTTCTCTCTCTCTCTCTCTTTTTTTTTTTTTTTCACATAGGTATAAACCTTAAGAGTAGGCACTTCCACAATCCTTGCATATGATTCCTTGGCGTGCCTCTTGTAGAAAATATTGTACGTATGCAACCAAGGGAATACTGCATATATTGTTTGAACCCGTGGGAAATATTGATGTTGATGGTGGTTTTTAGACAAGGGTTAAAATCGTAAAACCCCATGACCTAGTGTTACCCGCAACACATTAACTAAGAGCATTTAACTCAGGTGTAAATAATTAATAGGGGTATTTTTTCAAAATACCCAGTTATGGTTTTCAACACGAACCCTAATTCCAAAACCAAGCCGCATCTTGCGCACCATGGCAACAATGCCAAACCAAGCCGCATCTATGCGCACCATGGCAACAATGCCAAACCAAGCCGTATATCTTGCGCACCATGGCAACAATGCCAAACCAAGGCATCTTTGCTTTCATGGCAACAATGCTAAACCAAGCATCTTTGCGCGCCATGGCAACAATGCCAAACCAAGCGCATCTTTGCGCACCATGGCAACAATGCCAAACCAAGCCGCATCTTTGCGCACCATGGCAACAATGCCAAATCAAGCGCATATTGCGCACCATGGCAACAATGCCAAACCAAGCCTCATCTCGCGCACCATGGCAACAATGCCAAACCAAGCCGCATCTGCGCACCATGGCAACAATGCCAAACCAAGCCGCACCTGCGCACCATGGCAACAATGCCAAACCAAGCCGCATCTGCGAACCATGGCAACAATGCCAAACGAAGCCGCATATCTTGTGCACCATGGCAACAATGCCAAATCAAGCCTCATTCTGCGCACCATGGCAACAATGCCAAACCAACCCGCACCCTGCGCACCATGGCAACAATGCCAAACCAAACCGCATACTGCGCACCATGGCAACAATGCCAAACCAAGCCGCATACTGCGTACCATGGCAACAATGCCAAACCAAGCCGCATACTGCGCACCATGGCAACAATGCCAAACCAAGCCGCATCTTTGCGCACCATGGCAATAATGCCAAACCAAGCCGCACCTGCGCACCATGGCAGCAATGCCAAACCAAGCCAGCATCTTTGCGCACCATGGCAACAATGCCAAACCAAGCCGCATACTGCGCACCATGGCAACAATGCCAAATCAAGCCGCACTCTGCGCACCATGGCAACAATGCCAAACCAAGCCGCATACTGCGCACCATGGCAACAATGCCAAACCAAGCCGCATACTGCGCACCATGGCAACAATGCCAAACCAAGCCGCACCCTGCACACCATGGAAACAATGCCAAACCAAGCCGCATACTGCGCACCATGGCAACAATGCCAAACGAAGCCGCATACTGTGCACCATGGCAACAATGCCAAATCAAGCCGCATACTGCGCACCATGGCAACAATGCCAAACCAAGCCGCACCCTGTGCACCATGGCAGCAATGCCAAACCAAGCCGCATACTGCGCACCATGGCAACAATTCCAAATCAAGCCTCATACTGCGCACCATGGCAACAATGCCAAACCAAGCCGCATACTGCGCACCATGGCAGCAATGCCAAACCAAGCCGCATACTGCGCACCATGGCAACAATGCAAAACCAAGCCGCATACTGCGCACCATGGCAACAATGCCAAGCTGCATACTGCGCACCATGGCAACAATGCCAAACCAAGCCGCACCCTGCGCACCATGGCAGCAATGCCAAACCAACCCGCACCCTGCGCACCATGGCAAACAATGCCAAACCAAGCCGCATACTGCGCACCATGGCAACAATGCCAAACCAAGCGATATCTGCGTACCATGGCAACAATGCCAAACCAAGCCGCATATCGCACCATGGCAACAATGCCAAATCAAGCCGCATACTGCGCACCATAGCAACAATGCCAAACCAAGCCGCATCTGCGCACCATGGTAACAATGCCAAACCAAGCCGCACCCAACGCGCACCATGGCAACAATGCCAAACCAAGCCGCATACTGCGAACCATGGCAACAATGCCAAACCAAGCCGCATACTGTGCACCATGGCAACAATGCCAAATCAAGCCGCATACTGCGCACCATGGCAACAATGCCAAACCAACCCGCACCCTGCGCACCATGGCAGCAATGCCAAACCAAGCCGCATACTGCGCACCATGGCAACAATGCCAAACCAAGCCGCATACTGCGCACCATGGCAACAATGCCAAACCAAGCCGCATACTGCGCACCATGGCAACAATGCCAAACCAATCCGCACCCTGCGCACCATGGCAACAATGCCAAACCAAGACGCACCCTGCGCACCATGGCAATAATACCAAATTTCCAAGCCGCTATGCCTTTGGCCCACGCCAAATATAGCGCCCTAGGCTTGCAAGACTTGCAACTAGGTCAACAAGGCCGCACGTGCCATTGGCACATGCCAACACGTGTCGCAAGCCATATTTCCAAGCAGCTATGCCTTTGGCCCACGCCAAATATAGCGCCCTAGGTTTGCAAGACTTGCAACTAAGTCAACATGGCCCCACGTGCCATTGGCACATGCCAACACGTGTCGCAAGCCATATTTCCAAGCCGCTATGCCTTTGGCCTACGCCAAATATAGCGCCCTAGGCTTGCAATACTTGCAACTAGGTCAACATGGCCGCACGTGCCATTGGCACATGCCAACACGTGTCACAAGCCATATTTCCAAGCCGCTATGCCTTTGGCCCACGCCAAATATAGCGCCCTAGGCTTGCAAGACTTGCAACTAGGTCAACATGGCCGCACGTGCCATTGGCACATGCCAAACATACACGCTGGTAGCCTAACTTGAAAACTGTGCAACCTACCACCAAGGCATTCCGCACATGCCATTGGCACATGCCAAACATACACGCTGGTAGCCTAACTTGCAAACCGTGCAACCTACCACCAAGGCATTCCGCACATGCCATTGGCACATGCTAAAACACACGCTGGTAGCCTAACTTGCAAACCGTGCAACCTACCACCAAGGCATTCGCACATGCCATTGGCACATGCCACACGCGCCACTAGCGGCGCCACTTGAACTCAAGATGCAACCAACACTCGAGACATCAACACAAGCGGGGATGCTTCTTTAGGGTTTTGGTTTGACAAGCCTGACATGCGGCGTACACTACGCTCACATTAACAAAGCATGAAAAGGAATAAAGCGGTCAAATAAAAGAGGAAATAATGGTGAAAAACGTTTTCACCCATTAACACCATGCGGTTACCACCTCCTCTCATTATTTCACCCTTTACTCTCTTCCTTCATGAGACCAGGGTACGTTTCAATCTCGACTTGTATAAATAGGTCTTACCTATTTCCACCGGACAACAAGTCTCGGTCAGGAGAAAAATACTACACCCCCAGAAAGGCAACTTTGCAAGCTCTCCCAAAAGCTTCCACCTCTTGCAAGCTTCCTAAGCTTTCACTTTACGATACAAGTCGAGATACTACTCTCCTCAACACCTTTCTTTGCTTCTCTCCCCAAATCAACCCTTCTCCTCCACTTTGTGACCGAAGCAAGTGCGGAACGGCCATTTCTTGGTTTAGGCTGGACTTGTACAGATTGATCTCTCGAATCTATAAAGTGCTCACGTGCAGCACATTTGTTTAGGGTTTGAACCAGTTTCTCACTCACCTACCGAAATTACCGAAATCAGCAGAAACGTTTTTTACCCATAAATAATTGGCGACCACAGTGGGAGGACTGATCTATCGGCTACAATACCAACTCCAACTCCTGATTTCGTTTTCCGAACGTCGAATCCCAACATGGTGGAACTCAGATCTGGAGCGGCTGCCGAGAACATCAGCGCAGAACGCATCCCTGATGTTCTCTCCCCATAACGTTGTCACTTCACCGGTGACAACGACAACATCGAATGCACTCCCTTAAGTGTAACACCACCTATCACCAGGGACAGAGCCGCTGCCTCCTCTAGCGTCTCTGCACAACCCTCTAGTCACGGTAACGAGAATACCTCTTCAGGTGTCACGCCCCCAGACACCAGAGCTAGGGCCGCCACCACGACCCCGAATGCTTCTTCCAGCATGGCGCCTCCGACAACCAAGGCTCCGATTACCCGCAGACGGGACGAGAAGACCGGAGGGACCAGGAGGAAGTCGCCCTTACGTCACCATCGCCGATTTGATGGAACGACGGGAGACGCTCGCCAGAGCCCAGACAGACATGGTTTCAACACAAAAGGAGGTGCCCACCTTTCTCAAAACCCTGACAGAGCGACTACCCCGTGAGTCGCATCCTCCAGAGACGCCTAGAAGCATCTCCAACAACCTTGACGCCGGCACCTCGGCAGGGCACGCCTCCACGGATGAAGAAACTCGCACTAGAGTCCCGTTGGAGAGAAATCAACCACCCAACTTCGTCACGAGAGAAGATTTGGAACAACTCCTACGACCGAATCAAGCATGATGAGTTCGATGTACATCATCACCAACCCCCTTACCCATCCGAAATACTGAGAATCCCTCTCCCAAGGGGTACTCTTCCCCTCAATTTACCCTGTATGATGGTACAGGGAATGCACGCGAACATGTTTTCGTTTCCTGGAATCCTTGGGTGAACATGAATATAATCACGTTCTTCGTTTAAGGGAATTTTCAAAAGCACTTAGGAAGGGCGTATACATGTTCAACAAACATCCCACCGAACAGCATTCCCAACTGGAGTAGCATGGTCACCGCGTTTTACAGGAAGTATTTCTTCGTGTCTGAAAAAGTTACCTTTTCAGACCTCGGGAGAATGTACCAGTGGGATAATGATGAGTGCCAAATAGTGCATATTTATACACCTTTTTATTGGCATTTTACTCATCTTTTGCGCTTAGAAATCAGATATTATCCCAGATTCTGTGTTTTCTTTGTTTTCAAGAAGAAATATTTGTATCAATTAATTTTTTGTTTTTAGGTACTAAATAAAGTCCGGAGAAATTGAGGAGCCAAAAGAGCAAAAAAAATTGGAGTCGAGAATCTATAGAGCAGATAGCCAAAGCCCGCGCGCGCAACAGTTGCAACCCAACAAGGAAGACATGGGCTTGAGCTAACCATGACCGGATCCGAGCCCGCTCACTCCCGAGCCATTGAGATCTTCCTCGGCTACATCCAACGGTCGCTCCACCTAGCACATCAACGATCGCGCTCCGCTCAACGAAGATGTCTATATCCTGAGCCGTTCAGATCTCGCTTATCTCCATCCTACGCTCGCTAGGCCAGTCTCATCATTCCCCGCTGTTCATGCTTCACAGCAAAATGACCACACCCTATACCCATCGAGCCATACCCATTTACTCCTCCATCTTCTCTTTCCTCCTCTCCCGTCGCTCTCACCTCTGCAAACTCTTCTCCTTCTGCAAAACCACCTCCATCTCCTGTCACCTCCATAGCCACCAACAACCACAGCCGAACCATCCTTCACCTCTTCTCTAGGCTTAGCTATCTCTCTCTTAGCTTCTCCATAAACCTAGAAGCTAATTTAGAGATAGATAAGAACTAGGGTTAGGTCACAACAACCCATGCATGGCGTTCTCAGAGCCACAGGAGCAGAGAAGACAGTGATTCAGAGCCGAATAGAGCATGGGTTTGAGTAATTTTTATTTAATTTCTATTTTATAATGAATTAGGGTTTGAAGTTTTGGGGGAACTGCATGTATAAATAGAATGAGGGGTTTGTGTAGAAACCACGCCTGGATTAGCCAGTGCAGTCATTTAGCTTTAATTCTGTTCTTTATCATTTTATGATGTTTTAATTAGTTTTGTTTGGGTCTCAATGAAACCCTGTTGCCATATTGTGTGTTTAAGCTCTTGTTGAACTTTCTTAAATGATTAAAATTACAATTATGTCTTCAATTAGGGCTTCCACTACTTTTCTCTCACAATGGATGTCTTGCATCCATTGTAGTTAGGTTACATCTGTTGTGAGATTGCCACAGCTCATACTTTAGGCACAATAGCTAATTCCATTGACTAGTTGTACTTAATTAGACAACTAGTGCTCTGGAGTTAACACTTTATTTGTTATTAGAAGCATAACTTGGAGAAACCCCTTAGATAGGTGGTGGGTTTGACACCTGCCCTTATCGAGTCAAGGATAAGAAAGCCTCAACTCAGTTGAGCACACAATAGGAATTGGAGGTGGATTTGGGACCTTAGCACCCTTTTATCTCTGTCCTTTACCTTAGTTTAGGATCACATTTCAATATCAGCCCGTTTCGGCAACCAAATATCTGTGAAACCCCCTGTTGTCACTTGTTACTATCATTTGAAGTCAGTAGAGTAGCCTTAGATCAATATCAGAGCACCACAAGTCCTTGTGGGATCGACCCGTACTTGCCGCGTCTCAGATAGACCCGAGTGCACTTGCGGTTATCCGTAGGCCATAAATATATACATCTTCTCGGCCTACCAAGTTTTTGGCGCCGTTGCCGGGGACTTGGCGCGTGCCCTGTGTTCATTGGCTCGCTTCACTGAGTTTCATCCTACCCCTGTACATATCCATTTTACATTGTGCTATCAATCTTTGATTAGTATAACTTTGTTAACTTGTATTGCATCTGTAACTAGTATTGCATCTGTAACTAGTATTTCAATCTTGTATTGCATCTGTTCTACGGTAACTTAGCTTTGCTAATTTTATCTGCCTTACATCTGTAACTTAGCATATCATTAGCCTCTCATTGCATATCTGGTATAACCCTGCATATAGTGCTTTCCCTGTAATTTATAACTTGTTTTAACCTTTGCATCATAGCTTCTCTGCATCATCCTTTGCACATTGTTCCTTTTGTTGCATCTTACTTTTTGATCTGAGCTATAAGCTTCATGGCCTTGTAGCTTAGTGTTAGTATAACTCTTCAAGCCCTTTTGACAGTTCAACTTATTCTCAGGCTTGCATTAGTCAGTTCCCCTTTTTCTTGTTCTTTAACTCATCTCTTTGAACCGAGCTTGCATAGTGATTACTCATTACTCATTGTTGCTTAGACTTGCTTTTGTTATTGGTTGAGCTTGCAACCAGGAGGCGATCTTCTGTGTTAAGTAGCAGGTGCTTATCTGTGCTGTTGTGTTCTTTGTGCGAGCCAACCCAAGAAGGGATAGAAGCCACTGAACTTGAGGTAAGATTTATTGAACTTGAGTTAAGCCCAGAACTTGAGGTAAGATGGAGTCTTGAATGCATGCTTGAACCCTGCAAATACCCTGAACTGGCTCATTTACCCATTGTGTTGTTTGACCATTGTGTTACAAGCCAGACCCTGCTCACTTGCTAGCCCCTGAAGCTGCAAGTTTGAGCCAAGTGTGAACTATTTGCCTTGCATTGTTGGTGCATACATCTCTGTGAAAACTAGTGCATCTGTGAGACTCTGTCAACCCTGTTGAACCTGTGTTGTGTGCTGTTAAGCCTTACTGTACATTGCCTTGAGCTCCCTTGCTAGCCCCCTGAAGCTGCAAGCTTGAGCTCCCTTGCTAGCCCCCTTGTGCATGCTCTGTTGACTTGCCTTGCGTTGATAATCTGTGCTTATTTGGTAATCTGTGTGTGAACCAGGTTTCTCTGTGCTGTTCTGAGCACATAGACTGTGCTAAATTTAAAACCTTCCCTGCACACATTCCATTGTCTTCCCTGTGCTTTGAGAAAACCCTGAGCTTTACCTGTGAAGTATTGACCTCAAGCCCCTGTAGCTTTGAGGTTGAACCAGGATAGCCAGTGTTAACCAAACCCCTTGCAAGCATAACCCTAAGAGCTGTGCACTCCCTTAGAGCTGTGCTGTGACCAGCTAAGCTGTACTGTGTTGCACAGTGCTGTGCAAGCACTAGGCTGTGTGCACAAGCTGAATCCCACATTGCTGGGCTGTACCTCTTTTCACTGGGCTGTGTGCATGTCACCTAACCAGGGCTCTGCACAAGCTTGCTGGCCAAACTAAACCCACACTGCTGGGCTTTGCACATAACTTAAGCCCACATCCTCTGAGCTGCTGGGCTGCTCACAATCCAACCCTGGGCTGCAAACAAACTAAGCTTAATAACTGAAGCCCAACAACTGGGCTATACATTTTTCAGCCTAATCTAGGCTGTGGCCAAACTGGGCCATTCAATCTGGGCTGCACTTGTTCATCTGCTGGAGGTTTGTGCACAAAGATTTCAGCCCACACCCAACTAGGCTTTGCAAAACAACCTGGGCTTTACATTTTCACCCAACCTGGGCCGGCAAACCAAAAATGAGCCCAATAAACCAAACTGATTTTTGCATAACCTGGGCTTAAACCAAACTCAAGCCCACACAAACTGCATTCCCACATAAACCAAACCAAAACCCAACAAAACCAAATGAAACCCAATAAACCAAACCAATCCCACTAAAACCAAACTTAGTCCACTTCAACTGGGCTTTGAGTTCAATTTGAGTTGATAAATCATGTCAGGATTTTGGTGCACCGGGGATGGAACCAAATCCATTAGAGAACTTGCTTACGGGCATGTTTCACAGGATGAACTCCCCACATACCATAGTGATTTTAGGGAATTTTATGAGCCTTCTCAGGGCCCTGATCTCACATACCCTAATCATTATGATCACATACATCATCCACCACAGGTTGAAAATGAACACTTTTCTCATACCCAGTCATCACTTTTAGATCAATTAGAAGCTCGACTATCTGCTTTAGAAAGGCAATCTTCTTTAGAAAAGCAATCTGTCAAATCTAATTCCCTTAGGCAATATGAAATGTATGCTTGCACCTTATGTGGTGGCTTAGACCACCCTGCTGAGTACTGTTATATTTTGCATGCTTTTAGACAGTCTAGGGAAAACCATGATAATCCAATGCACGAAGTGTCTAGAAGTGACTATGCTGGCAACTATTGGGACCATAATCAACCTGCACACATGCATCATTCACCACAGTGGGGAGATGAACAATTTTATACTCCTTCAACTCCTAGTTTGCAATCAACAATGGCTACACTCATGGAGCTAAATGCTAGGCTTGAAATGAATGCAATGCATGACCATCCATACAGCAACATGTCTGAATTTCCCTTCTCTAGTGAACCTCATGCACAACCATACAATGAATATCCATATGAGGAATGCATACCCACTAGTGAAGACTCTCCTTCAATAGAAAAACTCAAAATGATTCTTCACCTGATTGAATTACAAAATGATAGGATTGAAAAGAGTGTTTCTAGTCTTACTCATACAACTAACATTGAATATGAACCTAATCTAGAGGTAGATGAGTACACTGAAAATACTACAATTTTGAATGGAGAGATGAATTCTTGCTATGATGATGATGATGAATATGAAGAGCATGTGTATTTTGAAAATGTAGTAGAATCTTTAGGTTCAGAGACATTAAGTGTCTCTTCTGTGAACCCTATGAATGATGCTTCTTCTGATATTCATGCATGTGATGTTGATATGGATCCTGTGGAATTGTCCTGTGAAAGTGAACATGATTTACCCTCTTTTGACTTTAGGGAAGTGTGTGATGGTACAAATGATTTTAAAAATGAAAACAACCTAGATGTACCTAACCTCTCTCCTGAGTCACAAATTGAAACTCCTTCACCCAAACTAGGTGTAGTTTGTCACAAAATTGCAAAACCAACTTTTCTAAAAATGCCTAACTTAGGCCTAGAACTTTGTGCTTCCCAAGTCCTCTTGGACTATTTTGCATTAAAGTATAACACTCTTAAGGAGCCACAGTTGGTATGTGTATGTCTTTTTGTTCTTAGCAAAACTCATTTTGAGTTAGACCTTTTGCATGATGTACTTTTAAAATTGCAAGATTTTGTGCTCCCAAACACACCCGTTCGCAAGTTTAGGTTTGGGGGAAACTCTTTCACATTTGCAGTCTTACTTGCACTCTCATTTTATATTTGTGTAAGGCTGTTAATGTGTGTATATTTTTTCTATTGGGTTGATCCTCAACTCTTTAGACTGTTGGTTTATGGTGACTTTTCATTGTATATATCCAGTAGGACTTGTTAAATTTTCTTTTCTTGAATCGGTTGAGTCTTCATGCGCATATATTATGCTAATCCGATATGATCTCCGTTGAGAATGTTGGATTCTAGCCTTGACTAAAAGAAGCTCAACCTTGCTCCGCCGACATCCGGTAATCTCTTCCCTTTTCTCTTATCAGCATAGTTCTCATGGTATGTGACTGTTTAAAATTTTCCTATCTGTTGACACATTGAGGACAATGTTTGATTTAGGTTTGGGGGTGCATTTGCATATTTTTGCATATAGAGTTTTTAGTCTTTTTAATCTTTTTTTTCATAAAAAAAAAAAAAAAAAAAAAAAATTCAAAAACTTTTTGCAAATAAAAACCTCCAACTTTAGAGATTTTAGAGTCACTAGCATGCTTCTAGCTATGTTTACATAGAGAATCTGACCGAAATAACAGAAGTAAGAAGTACCGGAGAACACAATCGGGTTCCTTAGTTGATTAGAGCGTTAAAGTTGGATTTAACCATACCGGAGGGCGAATTAGGTGTCTTTGTTTAGATATTCGGTAGTAGAATTGTGATCACCCATAGTGGAGACTACCCATTTTACATCAAGTGAGGCACCAACCTTCAATTTTTTGCAACTTTCTAGAAAAGCTGTTAGAGTGTGTGTCACCGTACGTAAATTAGGGTAGGAATGGTGAGCTACCCAACTTCGCACCATTTTCAGCACTACTTTTGATCTCTTGAGTGCTAGTTTTTGTCAATCATGAGGGTGACGTCTAAAGATGAAAACTTCTTCTAAATACCGATTTGCAGTTAGCATCACTCTCTCTCTCAATCAGCAAGACCCATAATAACACATCATCGTCAGCAAACGGAGCATCATCAGAATATGGAAAGAAAAATTGATATAGTCCAAGGTTTATGTGCAACAAAGAAAAAGAAAAGAAAATAGGATGAGAATTAATAAAATTTATAAAATCAAGACAATACAAGTTGTGGAAAAATTGAGTGATAAAGTCCTTTGTCCATGGAGTTAGTTGTTTCATTATTTGTATTTTTATTTTCACTTTTTGTAAATCAAAAAAATAAAAAAAAATAATAATAATAATAAAAAAAAAATAATATATATATATATATATTGTCGTTTATTTTTGCTACCACCATGGTAAAGAAGAGTTCAAAAAGAAAAATCCAAACAACAAGGAATTTGAGTAGAAAAGTTAAAAATTGTCAAGTTTTGTGAAGTTTAGAAGGTCGTCATCAACATTTGAAGACCGAAGATTGAAGACGTTTCTATGGTTCTTATGAGAGAGTGATATTAATTGCCGATCGGGTGAGAAGTGAGTGAGTACTCCCACCCCTTTCTAATGGTTGATTTCCTTCCTTAGAGATCATCAGAAAAAGATTCTTTTTGTCCACATTTCTGTGAGTCTCAGATTTTATTTCGGAAGGTTATCCTTCTTACCTACAACGTGTGCAGGATTTATCTCTTTATTCCTGCCTGCACACATGAGAGACTAAAAAAGCGATCTTTTTGAGTGCAATTATCATAAAACCCTAATGGTGAGGCAGAAGTTGAGACTTATGATCACAATCGAATTCGAATTCTTTCATATGGTATGGTTACTTCTCGCTCAGCACTTAAGGATGAGAATCCGTTCTTTGATAGTTCTAACTTCTGTTACTAGCATGCAGAATCTCTATGTCTTCATAGCTTCTTGGAGGCTTGAGACTCTTTTACACTCTGAAGTTGGAGAAGGTTTGTGGGTACACCTCTGGTAAACCCTCACGAGACTACAACTCGTCCACTAGGGACACCTAGGGGTTTAAAGGCTTAGTGCATACGCTAAATGCATTCGAGAGACCTGCGACAGGGGTATAGTTAGGATTTCTTATTTTCTGTTTCACTTGAGGACAAGTAAAATTCAAGTTTGGGGGTATTTGATGAGTGCCAAATAGTGCATATTTATACACCTTTTTATTGGCATTTTACTCATCTTTTGCGCTTAGAAATCAGATATTATCCCAGATTCTGTGTTTCTTTGTTTTCAAGAATAAATATTTGTATTAATTAATTTTGTGTTTTTAGGTACTAAATAAAGTCCGGAGAAATTGAGGAGCCAAAAGAGCAAAAAAATTGGAGTCGAGAATCTATGGAGCAGATAGCCAAAGCCCGCGCGCGCAACAGTTGCAACCCAACAAGGAAGACATGGGCTTGAGCTAACCATGACCCGGATCCGAGCCCGCTCACTCTGAGCCATTGAGATCTTCCTCAGCTACATCCAACGGTCGCTCCACCTAGCACATCAACGATCGCCGCTCCCGCTCAACACCGAAGATGTCTATATCCTGAGCCGTTCAGATCTCGCTTATCTCCATCCTACGCTCGCTAGGCCAGTCTCATCATTCCCCGCTGTTCATGCTTCACAGCAAAATGACCACACCCTATACCCATCGAGCCATACCCATTTACTCCTCCATCTTCTCTTTCCTCCTCTCCCGTCGCTCTCACCTCTGCAAACTCTTCTCCTTCTGCAAAACCCATCTCCCGACCACCTCCATCTCCTGTCACCTCCATAGCCACCAACAACCACAGCCGAACCATCCTTCACCTCTTCTCTAGGCTTAGCTATCTCTCTCTTAGCTTCTCCATAAACCTAGAAGCTAATTTAGAGATAGATAAGAACTAGGGTTAGGTCACAACAACCCATGCATGGCGTTCTCAGAGCCACAGGAGCAGAGAAGACAGTGATTCAGAGCCGAATAGAGCATGGGTTTGAGTAATTTTCATTTAATTTCTATTTTATAATGAATTAGGGTTTGAAGTTTTGGGGGAACTGCATGTATAAATAGAATGAGGGGTTTGTGTAGAAACCACGCCTGGATTAGCCAGTGCAGTCATTTAGCTTTAATACTGTTCTTTATCATTTTATGATGTTTTAATTAGTTTTGTTAGGGTCTCAATGAAACCATGTTGCCATATTGTGTGTTTAAGCTCTGTTGAACTTTCTTAAATGATTAAAATTATAATTATGTCTTCAATTAGGGCTTCCACTACTTTTCTCTCACAATGGATGTCTTGCATCCATTGTAGTTAGGTTACATCTTTTGTGAGATTGCCCATGACTCATACTTTAGGCACAATAGCTAATTCCATTGACTAGTTGTACTTAATTAGACAACTAGTGCTCTGGGTTAGCACTTTAGCTGTTATTAGAAGCATAACTTGGAGAAACCCCTTAGATAGGTGGTGGGTTTGACACCCTGCCCTTATCAGTCAAGGATAAGAAAGCCTCAACTCAGTTGAGCACACAATAGGAATTCAGAGGTGGATTTGCAGACCTTAGCACCCTTTTATCTCTGTCCTTTACCTTAGTTTAGGATCACATTTCAATATCAGCCGTTTCGGCAACCAAATATCTGTGAAACCCCCTGTTGTCACTTGTTACTATCATTTGAAGTCAGTAGAGTAGCCTTAGATCAATATCAGAGCACCACAAGTCCTTGTGGGATCGACCCGTACTTGCCGCGTCTCCGATAGACGCCGTGCACTTGCGGTTATCACCGTAGGCCATAAATATATACATCTTCTCAGGCCTACCAGATAACGAACATCCGAATGATTTCGTCAAAAGGTTCAGGGTTCAAGCACTCGACTGTCACGACCCAAACGTGACCGAGCAACAATTGGTAAACGCATGCATCAACGGTATGGTCCCAATCTACCGCGCCCTGCTAGAAAACTTGCGTTTCCAAACGTTCTCGAACTCCATGAGGCCGCGGACGATCTGCAACAACAGCACCGGCATTACTGGAAAGGACTAGGCCAACTCGAACTGAAGACGCACGTGAAACTCGCGGGAGTAGGCGCCTCATCAGCAAACAATTTAATGCCGGCTCATCCTCCGTGAACATAGTGAACGAAAGAGGAAAAAGGAAAGCCGCAACTACGAGCCACCAGTAGAAACGTGAAGCGTGGCGCAACGGGAACCCTCGCAACGGAAGATCGCCACTAAAACTCTGTGCAGCATCGTGAGGCCGAAGGAAATATCCTTGATTTCCCATTCCCCATCGAGGAGGTGATTGACCTCCTAGAAGCACAGGTTCAAGATGATGTCATCAGATTGCCACCGCTCAGGCGTCCACCAACTGAGGCTGAGATGGCAAACCCCAAATACTGCCACTACCACAGGTTCGTTCACCACCCGACTAGCGATTGCAACAGACTAAAGCATATTTTAAAAGAAAGGATAGAAGCAGGAGAACTCCAACTAGGATACGAAAGAGTGCATCGAGACCCACTCCCAATAAGAAACTGCGGTTCCTCTGGGGACTCCGTGCACGAGGCCCCACAATCCATGATGCGACATGTATACGAAATTCTCTATCTTTCCAAGGTTCAGCGCCAAGATATTTTCGCAGCTCTCAATCGTGTTGTATCCGGCAAATGGCTTTTTCTCCCCTCGGAATCCACGCCAAGGGCTCAAGCTTCCCAAACAAGCGAAGCGGAGAACTGGGGACTGCTGACCACGTCCCGTTTAAGAGGTAATGAATTTGACAACACGCTCATCGACACGACCTCTGACCACAACCTCATCACTTTCAAGACACTAAAGGCAGCCGGATTTACAAAACAAGACGCTACTTATTTCCCGTCTGTGATTAAGAGCTTGAGAGGAGAGGTTTTGAACGCGCATGGCTACATCAACCTAGAGATCGAGATGGGAGACGCTATAACGCACAGCAAGTTCCACATTGTCAAAGAACTAGATCATGACATGATTTTGGGACGCTTATGGGTGCTCGACAACAAAGCAAAACTGGACGTACACCCTATGCCGACATCCCTGCCCGAAGGGATTCCCAAAAAATCGTACCACGGGTTATCACATCAACGAGCTATTAAAGGAACCCAAGCGTCCGAAGAGGACCCGTTGGCGCTAGCCCATGATTTTCAAATGCAAGTAAGTCTGACCGAGCAACCTTTTCTGCAACCGGCCTTTTCTTCCCCCATTCTGTCATGGGGACTCAGCGCAACAACCGGCACGAACGCTGTCAAAAAATGTGATTGGGGAGCTGGACCATTTGAACACTTTGCAAGAAGCTTGGAAGCTTCTAGCGAAACCAACGAAGCCAAGGCTCAAATGGTTACACGACGTCGAACCCGTTTTCAATCGGAGATGTAGTGGTTAAGGAAAGCTCGTTTCAAGTTGGGAGGATGACAGTAAAGATGGATTTGCCCGAGGAAGGTGAAGGCGAGCATGTACACAGTTGCGGATACCCTTTTGGGAGGATATTGCAAGCTCATCAATACCGACACACACTGAAGGCGTGATAGTTCACTCGCGATGGCTCAAGGAATCCAATCCCTAAAATGCTGTATTTCCCAATCACTCCCCTTTTCAGTACTTCCTTTGAATCATTCCTATTAATAGCTGTACTTCCCCAGGATGAATACACCGTTTGTACTTTTCCCTGGAGATCTCCCCTTTTGTCAAAATAAAATAAAATAAATATATCTCTTCCCGAGCGAATCCTTCAGATATCGGAGAAATACATCAGAAGTACCCAGAAAACCATTGCAGAGCCATCATACCACAACCCCTTTCAAAAATATATATATATGAAGCAAAAGGTTTACTGATGAAGAAAAAGGGAAAGATGTGTTTACAAAAAAAAAAAAGGGAAAAGCATCAGGGAACTAAGCAGCTAACAGAAAAACAAAAGGAGGAACTAGCCCTCGAAGGATGGAGCGCAAGTCCCTTCGGGCAAAGCTATCTTCAAGAATTTCCCCCAGCAATCCTTCGGGCAACAAAGGTTCCATTCAGAGGTTTTAGCAGTGGCAACCTCAACATCCCATCCCGAAGCAGCCACAGCAGCAGCTGTGTCCTCCCCGACAACTATTCCAGCATACGCCACCATGACCCCTCCGGTATCATCAATAACACCTTTAACATCAACTTCAAAGACTGTCTCGCTTCTATCATATACTCCTTCGAAAGTTTTCTCATCGACACTTCGAAGGAAGTTTTTTGATTCATTCACATCAAAATCAAGAATCATGGCGTTCTCCTCCGCGTCCACTGAACCCAAGAGAGTCCGAACATGCACCTGTTCTTCGGGAGGATAGATGGAAGGGAAGTCCTTAATAATTTCGTTAGCTTCATGGAACAAAGATTCAACCCCAACCAATACCTCCTCAAGAGAAGAAGATCGATCTCCACCGATTCTGAAGTCCTTTTCCAAAAGGTTAAAGGCACGGCCTTCTCTGGAAGATCCCATCATACAATGCAAGAAATGGAAAGATGATCAAATTCCATCCTGTCTATATGCATATAAAAGAGGATGGCGTGAACAAAAAGGAAGAAGAAAATGCACCGGCAAAGCAAAGGAAAAGGGGAATCAACAGGAAGAACCCCTTCTCAAACAAGGGAAACGATACATTCGCGTTGGATATGAATACGGAACCTTAAAAAAGGAAAGGGAGCAATGAAAGACATAATGCTTCCAGATTTTTTGGCATGGATGATGCCCTAATGGAAGCCGCACGTGAAGAAAAGCAAAATAAGGAAACTTTGCTGTCTGAAGAAACGTCTGCTCCCTCTTTATTTACGTAAGTCATGCCTGCAAGCACGGCTCCCAAGTTGCACCGGCCCCACCAATTGCGCCGACCTCCCAATGGCCGCCCAAGTCACGCCTGCAAGCACGCAAGACTTCTACACATTGTGCCGGTCCCGCCAGCTAGCACACTCAGCTTCCCAACTCATGCCAACTTCCCAACGTCGCCCAAGCTGCACCGGCCCCACCAATTGCGCCAACCTGCAGGCACGCACGGCTTCTACACTTTGCGCTGGTCCCACCAGCTAGCCCACTCAGTTTCCCAACTCACGCCAACTTCCCAACGTCGCCTAAGCCGCATCGGGCCCACTAATTGTGCCAGCCTCCTGATTTGTGCAAAACTACCAGAGGCAAGGATTCCAAATCCTATTTATAAAAGGTCGACAAGCCTCCTTCAATTTTCTTTACGGTTTGCTTTGTTAATAGTTTGTCACAATCTTATGCTTACCTCGCAACAAAGCCCCTGTTCCGAGCTAAGCGAGGGGGACTTAATGTTGATGGTGGTTTTTAGACAAGGGGTAAAATCGTAAAACTCCATGACCTAGTGTTACCCATGCCCAACACATTAACTAAGAGCATTTAACTCGGGTGTAAATAATTAATAGGGGTATTTTTTCAAAATACCAGATTAGGGTTTTCAACACGTAACCCTAATTCCAAAACCAAGCCGCATCTTGCGCACCATGGCAACAATGCCAAACCAAGCGCATATCTGCGCACCATGGCAACAATGCCAAACCAAGCCATCATCTTGCGCACCATGGCAACAATTCCAAACCAAGCCGCACCCCCGAGCACCATGGCAACAATGCCAAACCAAGCCGCATACGGCGCACCATGGCAACAAAGCCAAACCAAGCGCATCTGATATCGCACCATGGCAACAATGCCAAATCAAGCCGCATCTTTAGCACCATGGCAACAATGCCAAACCAAGACGCATACTGCGTACCATGGCAACAATGCCAAACCAAGCCGCATACTGCGCACCATGGCAACAATGCCAAACCAAGCCGCACCCTGCGCACCATGGCAACAATGCCAAACCAAGCCGCATACTGCGCACCATGGCAACAATGCCAAACCAAGCCGCATACTACGCACCATGGCAACAATGCCAAATCAAGCCGCATACTGCGCACCATGGCAACAATGCCAAACCAAGCCGCACCCTGCTCACCATGGCGGCAATGTCAAACCAAGCCGCATAATGCGCACCATGGCAACAATGCCAAACCAAGCCGCATACTGCGCACCATGGCAACAATGCCAAACCAAGCCGCACCCTGCGCACCATGGCAACAATGCCAAACCAAGCGCACCACTCGCGCACCATGGCAACAATGCCAAACCAAGCCCTACCCTACGCACCATGGCAACAATGCCAAATTTCCAAGCCGCTATGCCTTTGGCCCACGCCAAATATAGCGCCCTAGGCTTGCAAGACTTGCAACTAGGTCAACATGGCCGCACGTGCCATTGGCACATGCCAACACGTATCGCAAGCCATATTTCCAAGCCGCTATGCCTTTGGCCCATGCCAAATATAGCGCCCTAGGTTTGCAAGACTTGCAACTAGGTCAACATGGCCGCTCGTGCCATTGGCACATGCCAACACGTGTCGCAAGCCATATTTTCAAGCCTCTTTGCCTTTGGCCCACGCCAAATATAGCGCCCTAGGCTTGCAAGACTTGCAACTAGGTCAACACGGCCGCACGTGCCATTGGCACATGCCAACACGTGTCGCAAGCCATATTTCCAAGCCGCTATGCCTTTGGCCCACGCCAAATATAGAGCCCTAGGTTTGCAAGACTTGCAACTAGGTCAACATGGCCGCACGTGCTATTGGCACATGCCAACACGTGTCGCAAGCCATATTTCCAAGCCTCTATGCCTTTGGCCCACGCCAAATATAGCGCCCTAGGCTTGCAAGACTCGCAACTAGGTCAACATGGCCGCTTTTGCCATTGGCACATGCCAACACGTGTCGAAGCCATATTTCCAAGCCGCTATGCCTTTGGCCCATGCAAAATATAGCGCCCTAGGTTTGCAAGACTCGCAACTAGGTCAACATGGCCGCACGTCCCATTGGCACATGCCAACACGTGTCGCAAGCCATATTTCCCAGCCGCTATGCCTTTGGCCCACGCCAAATATAGCGCCCTAGGCTTGCAAGACTTGCAACTAGGTCAACATGGCCGCACGTGCCATTGGCACATGCCAACACGTGTCGCAAGACATATTTCCAAGCCGCTATGCCTTTGGCCCACGCAAAATATAGCGCCCTAGGCTTGCAAGACTTGCAACTAGGTCAACATGGCCGTACGTGCCATTGGCACATGCCAACACGTATCGCAAGCCATATTTCCAAGCCGCTATGCCTTTGGCCCACGCCAAATATAGCGCCCTAGGCTTGCAAGACTTGCAACTAGGTCAACATGGCCGCACGTGTCATTGGCACATGCCAACACGTGTCGCAAGCCATATTTCCAAGCCGCTATGCCTTTGGCCCACGCCAAATATAGCGCCCTAGGCTTGCAAGACTTGCAACTAGGTCAACATGGCCGCACATGCCATTGGCACATGCCAAACATACACGCTGGTAGCCTAACTTGCAAACCGTGCAACCTACCACCAAGGCATTCCACACATGCCATCGGCACATGCCAAACACACACGCTAGTAGCCTAACTTGCAAACCGTGCAACCTACCACCAAGGCATTCCGCACATGCCATTGGCATATGCCAAACCCACACGCTGGTAACCTAACTTGCAAACCGTGCAACCTACCACCAAGGCATTCCGCACATGCCATTGGCACATGCCACACACGCCACTAGCAGCGCCACTGGCACTCAAGATGCAACCAACACTCGAGACATCAACACAACCGGGGGATGCTTCTTTAGGGTTTTGGTTTGGCGGTCACGACATGCGGCGTACACTACGCTCACATTAAGAAAGCGTGAAAAGGAATATAGCGGTCAAATAAAAGAGGAAATAATGGTGAAAAACGTTTTCACCCATTAACACCATGCGGTTACCACCTCCTCTCATTATTTCACCCTTTACTCTCTTCTTTCATGAAACCAGGGTACGTTTCAATCTCGACTTGTATAAATAGGTCTTACCTATTTCCACCAGACAACAAGTCTCGGTCAGGAGAAAAATACTACACCCCTAGAAAGGCAACTTTGCAAGCTCTCCCAAAAGCTTCCACCTCTTGCAAGCTTCCTAAGATTTCACTTTTCGATACAAGTCGAGATACTACTCTCCTCAACACCTTTCTTTGCTTCCCTCCCAAATCAACCCTTCTCCTCCACTTTGTGACCGAAGCAAGTCTGGAACGGCCATTTCTTGGTTTAGGCCGGACTTGTACAGATTGATCTCTCGAATCTATAAAGTGCTCACGTGCATCACATTTGTTTAGGGTTTGAACCAGTTTCTCACTCACCTACCGAAATTACCAAAATCAGCAGAAACGATTTTTACCCATAAACAATTGCATATATGAATTTTCGGTCCTGAAAAAAAAAATATTTGAACCCTGAAGAAAATACTGCGTGTGTATTTCGAACCCGTAGAGAACCCTGTATGAATGCCGAAGAAGAATACTGTGTATATGCTTCATATGACTTGAACCCACAGGAAATATTGTATATATGATTTTGCTTCTTGAAAGAAGTATCACGCGCGCAGTTTTGAACCAATAGAAAAATGCTCCATATATATTTTTGAACCCGAAGAAGGATACTGTAGACACACTTGTACCCGTATAAAATGCCGCATATATAGTTTCGAACCCGAAGAGAAATACTGCGTATATAGTCTTGAACCCGAGTAAAATACCGTGTATATAGTCTTGAACCCGAATAAAATACGTCCTCCTCTTTTTTTTTTTTTTGTTGGGTACGATTATGTGTCAGGGAGATAACTTCGTCTTTCTCCGTTTGTTTTGTGCAGATATCTTATTACCAAATTGTTATGAAGGAATTCGATAAGATGTTACCTGAACCACATTTCACTTCGTCGAAGGATGCTCATAATTCCAAACCGAACACAGGATGATGAATTCTTCACTAGAGCCCTCGCCCCTGCTTCGGAAGAATCACCCGGGTTTCGCGCCAATTTTGCTAACCGGTGGTGAGGATGATAGGAAGACACGTTCGGTTCGCCCGAGAGAGCACCATTCGGTTGTCTTCATAAAGGGGTATATTCCTCTTCCAACATTGACTTCGAGGATGTGTCAAAGTACATTGCGTTCTTTTGACAGATGGGTTGAGTTCATGGTGAGCGAGGAGCGTATAAATACCACTTGACTCGAGCACGGTCATTGATCTTTGTCAAGACTTGATGAAATCTCAGATTAGGAAGGACATCCCGAGGCTTGGTTGCTTTCATCTACGGATGGTGTTCGGACACCCATACAATCATATGTAGATAGGGTGAGATAACTTTCTTCTTAGAGAGTGTGGCTCTCTTCTTTGAATCTTCCAGAATCGGGAATCTTAGAATCCAATTATCTCGAAAGTGAGGTGAAGATGTGGGATGACCTGGCCGCTAAGTTGGGGGATTTTGCTCGGAAAGACTCCATTGCGAAGTCGAAGGATTCTGCCCGGGAAGAGGATGAAAGGTGCTCTTACGGTTGGTGGATATCTCAATGGTTTCCGGACGATTTGGAGCCTGAACAGAAAAGCAGTGATCTTCATGTCGTAGCATTTTTGGCTCTCTGGTTATCCAGAGACATTTTTGATGATGGTTCTGGCAAGAAAGGAATAAGACCGGAGCTGTTAGAGATTGCTGTGAAGTTGGCAAAGGGTGAAGTTCTTCCCATTGGCAAGCTGTTCCTTGGCTCCCATGTATGTGCATCCGGATCACCTAGTTGCGAACATGCAAGTTTCGAATGGTTTCATGAAAGTGGATTCATATGTGCACGTTGCTTTTCGCAAGTCGGCTATGGGAGCACTTCGAGAAGTATGCTCCGAAACCGCTGTCTTCACTTCCCGTGAGTTGGGGGGGCTCTCGAATTCTTCGATGGGTGAACAGGCGTCCAAGAGTTGGCGTGAGCTTGGTTAATTTTCTTGATAAGTTGCATGAAATCAATTTTCGTCCATGGGGGCCGATCTATAAGTCAGTGACTCAAATGGAACCTTTGCTTCTGCTCCGCTCACGTCTTTGTCTTCTGATGACGATTTGAGTGTTGGTGAAAACCTGTTCATTCAGAGCTGCTCACCCGGTTATATACCGTCTTTCTTCGTGGGATCTTTCCAGATAGCTGCTTATAATATTGACCGTGCTGCTCGTCACATGGGTTTCGATCAAGGGGTGCCTCTTGTTTACCGTCCGGTGATCCCTAAGGATTCGTTGCGTGTCGCCCTTGGCCTTGATGCCCTTAAGCCGGGTATCCGTCTTCCCTTCTTTCAAATGGGAAGAGTAACTTCGACGACCTTCGGCTATAATGAGTTTTGGGGCGACGAGTTTATTATGATCCGAGATTTTGTGAATAACGTGGTGGAAAACGTTCGTTGCAAACCTTCCCAGTTTGAAGAAGTATCCAATGTTGAGAGATCCCAAACGAAAGTTGCCTAGCAATTCGGAAAGTCCCCAGGCCAAAGAACGGAGAACGAAGAATCGTCTTTGGCGGGTTTGGACGGTTTCACAAGATCCTCCCACGGCTCTTGTGTCTTTGAGTTCTTCCAATAACCAGGTATGTGTCGCCTCTTAATTGGTTTGTCTCAAAACACGTGAATTTGGCTGAGAACATGTGTCTTGTTTCCTTGGGCTTCGGTAGTGTTAATGCTTTATTTGCCCTTGCACGTTGCGAGGAGACGGCGAGTTTCTTCAAGGAATTCGTGCACTCGAGCCTACTCATAGCGGTGATGAGTCGGAGAAAGAAGAAAGTTCAACAAGCGAGAGTGATTCCTCAAAGACCTTTGGTTCTTCTTCGGGAAGTGGTTCGGTGAGTTTCGCGCTTCTTTTCTTTCTTCTTCTTTGTTTCTTCTTTTGAAAAATGTCTAACTCAAGTTTGCGGGAGGAATCCGGTTCGGAGGACGATTCGGGGTGGAGTCACACGAAAACTTGCCTTTGGTGACCACTGCAGGTGACTTGGAGATGGGAGTTAGCCAATTGCCGGGCACGAGACGTGGTTCAAACGGTGGATGATTCTACGATGGTTGTTGCCGTAGACATGGAAGAAGACCCTTTGCGAGTCTTGAGGCCACTTGCGGGTGCCATTTTTGATCCCCGTACTTGGTTCCTTATCCAGTCATGTGCTGGTTGGCGGCTTTAGCGTCCGGCTAAGCATGAGGCGTTGTACACGAGAATGCAGGAGAAGCACGGACATATGGGTACAACCAAGAAAGTCACTAGTCGATTTGCGCTGGTTAAGCGTGTGGAAGAGGCTTTATCTTCCATCGGGGATATGCGTGAGGTGATTTGGTCACACCGTTTTCGAAAGCGTTATTGCCGATCGGGAGCACCATCGCGACGTGTGCGTAGAAAAGGAGTTCAACACTTCGTGGTTTGTCGAAGGCCTTCTTTGAGATCCAAAAGTTGAAAGATGCGACAATCGAAAGCCTTTCCGCCGAGGAGATTGCCCGACAAGAGATGGAACTCGAAAAGCTTTCCAAGATGTTGACTATGAAGAGAGCGGCTCTTGAAGACGCAAAGTTGACTTTCTCCAAGAAGAGCGGACTTACGTTGGACGATTTTCCTTGAACGTTTTCCGTTAAACTTTCATTTAGGTTTTTTTTTTTTTTGAAAGACATATTGGATGTCTGGTTCAAAACTTGATCTTTGATAGATAGCTGGTAGCTTTTTAGGGTATTGGATCATTTCTGGGATGAATGGTTTTGATAATATGACTCTGATTATGTTTTGGGAAAAGAATATTGCTTTTATGAAAGTGTGTGCTAGCAATAGGCACAAGAATCAGTAGTATGACGGTTTTACTAAGAACCCAAAAATAGATTGTATATCTTGCCCTGATCTGAATTTACTCACTTCATAGGTTTTGCGAACACGCCCCTCTCCATGTAAAAGGCGGTTTTGATGGCGGTTTTGCTGGTAGCATCATGACAAGTCCCCAATCGCTGGTAGCATTTTCGATTGAGTAATATCATCTTGATGGAAGTCCCAGTTTTCTTGTGTAGTTTCTACAACTAGTAACCGGGTCGTCCGGTAGTTGAGTCGGATTGAGTCTCCTTCCCCTACCATCTTGACATCTGGGTCGAAGAACGAGGTCGACAATCTGATATTGTAGCCGATAGATCAATCCTCCCATTTGTGGTCGCCAATTGTTTATGGGTAAAAATCGTTTACGATTTCGGTAATTTCGGTAGGTGAGTGAGAAAGCTGGTTCAAACCCTAAACAAATGTGCTGCACGTGAGCACTTTATAGATTCGAGAGATCAATCTGTGCAAGTCCGGCCTAAACCAAGAAATGGCCGTTCCGGACTTGCTTCTGGTCACAAAGTGAATGAAAAGGGTTGATTTGGGGAGGAAGCAAAGAAAGGTGTTGAGGAGAGTAGTATCTCGACTTGTATCGTAAAGTGAAAGCTTAGGAAGCTTGCAAGAGGTGGAAGCTTTTGAGAGAGCTTGCAAAGTTGCCTTTACGGGAGTGTAGTATTTTTCTCTGACCGAGACTTGTTGTATGCGGTGGAAATAGGTAAGACCTATTTATACAAGTCGAGATTGAAACGCACTACTGGCCTCATGAAGGAAGAGAGTAAAGGGTGAAATAATGGGAGGAGGTGATAACCGCGTGGTTTAATGGGTGAAAACATTTTTACCATTATTTCCTCTTTTATTTGACCGCTTTATTTCTTTTCACGCTTTCTTAATGTGAGCGTAGTGTACGTCGCATCTTTGTGACCGCCAAACCAAAACCCTAAAGAAGCATCCCCCAGTTTGTGTTGATGTCTCGAGTGTTGGTTGCATCTTGAGTGCAAGTGGCGCTGCTAGTGGCGCATGTGGCATGTGCCAATGGCATGTGCGGAATGCCTTGGTGGTAGGTTGCACGGTTTGCAAGTTAGGTTAGCAGCATGTGGGTTTGGCATATGCCAATGGCATGTGCGGAATGCCTTGGTGGTAGGTTGCACGGTTTGCAAGTTAGGCTACCAGCGTGTGTGTTTGGCATGTGCGGAATGCCTTGGTGGTAGGGTGCACGATTTGTAGTTTAGGCTACCAGCGTGTGTGTTTGGCATATGCCAATGGCATGTGCGGAATGCCTTGGTGGTAGGTTGCACGGTTTGCAAGTTAGGCTACCAGCGTGTGTGTTTGGCATGTGCCAATGGCATGTGCGGAATGCCTTGGTGGTAGGTTGCATGGATTGCAAGTTAGGCTACCAGCGTGTGTGTTTGGCATTTTCCAATGGCATGTGCGGAATGCCTTGGTGGTAGGTTGCACGGTTTGCAAGTTAGGCTACCAGCGTGTGTGTTTGGCATGTGTGGCCATGTTTACCTAGTTGCAAGTCTTGCAAGCCTAGGGCGCTATATTTGGCGTGGGCCAAAGGCATAGCGGCTTGGAAATATGGCTTGCGACACGTGTTGGCATGTGCCAATGGCACGTGCGGCCATGTTGACCTAGTTGCAAGTCTTTCAAGCCTAGGGCGCTATATTTGGCGTGGGCCAAAGGCATAGCAGCTTGGAAATATGGCTCGCGACACGTGTTGGCATGTGCCAATTGTACGTGCGGCCATGTTGACCTAGTTGCAAGTCTTGCAAACCTAGGGTGCTATATTTGGCGTGGGCCAAAGGCATAGCGGCTTGGAAATATGGCTTGCGACACGTGTTGGCATGTGCCAATGGCACGTGATTGGCCATGTTGACCTAGTTGCAAGTCTTGCAAACCTAGGGCGCTATATTTGGCGTGGGCCAAAGGCATAGCGGCTTGGAAATATGGCTTGCGACACGTGTTGGCATGTGCCAATGGCACGTGCGGCCACGTTGACCTAGTTGCAAGTCTTGCAAGCCTAGGGCGCTATATTTGGCGTGGGCCAAAGGCATAGCGGCTTGGAAGTATGGCTCGCGACACGTGTTGGCATGTGCCAATGGCACGTGCGGCCATGTTGACCTAGTTGCAAGTCTTGCAAACCTAGGGCGCTATATTTGGCGTGGGCCAAAGGCATAGCGGCTTGGAAATATGGCTTGCGACACGTGTTGGCATGTGCCAATGGCACGTGCGGCCATGTTGACCTAGTTGCAAGTTTTGCAAACCTAGGGCGCTATATTTGGCGTGGGCCAAAGGCATAGCGGTTTGGAAATATGGCTTGCGACACGTGTTGGCATGTGCCAATGACACGTGCGGCTATGTTGACCTAGTTGCAAGTTTTGCAAACCTAGGGCGCTATATTTGGCGTGGGCCAAAGGCATAGCGGTTTGGAAATATGGCTTGCGACACGTGTTGGCATGTGCCAATGGCACGTGCGGCCACATTGACCTAGTTGAAAGTCTTGCAAGCCTAGGGCACTATATTTGGCGTGGACCAAAGGCATAGCGGCTTGGAATTATGGCTTGCGACACGTGTTGGCATGTGCCAATGGCACGTGCGGCCATGTTGACCTATTTGCAAGTCTTGCAAGCCTAGGGCGCTATATTTGGCGTGGGCCAAAGTCATAGCGGTTTGGAAATATGGCTTGCGACACGTGTTGGCATGTGCCAATGGCACGTGCGGCCATGTTGACCTAGTTGCAAGTCTTGCAAGCCTAGGGCGCTATATTTGGCGTGGGCCAAAGGCATAGCGGCTTGGAAATATGGCTTGCGACATGTGTTGGCATGTGCCAATGGCACGTGCGGCCATGTTGACCTAGTTGCAAGTCTTGCAAGCCTAGGGCACTATATTTGGCGTGGGCCAAAGGCATAGCGGCTTGGAAATTTGGCATTGTTGCCATGGTGCGCGAGGGTGCGGCTTGGTTTGTCATTGTTGCCATGGTGCCCGGGTGCGGCTTGGTTTGGCATTGTTTCCATGGTGCGCGATATGCGGCTTGGTTTGGCATTGTTGCCATGGTGCGCAGGTGCGGCTTGGTTTGGCATTGTTGCCATGGTGCGCAGTATGCGGCTTGGTTTGGCATTGTTGCCATGGTGCGCGATATGCGGCTTGGTTTTGGCATTGTTGCCATGGTGCGATGTGCGGCTTGGTTTTGGAATTAGGGTTACGTATTTGAAAACCCTAATCGGTATTTTGAAAAAATACCCCTATTAATTATTTACACTGAGTTAAATGCTCTTAGTTAATGTGTTGCGGGTAACACTAGGTCATGGGGTTTTACGATTTTACCCCTTGTCTAAAAACCACCATCAACAGCCGTATATTAAATTAAGAAAGGAGCCAATGCAAGAATAATAATGGAACACAGAAGAAAACGATGAAAATATAAGAAAAAATAAGAATTTATTGATCTGATTGGGTACAAAATCTTACCCAATCTCAGAACCCGTACAACCAAAATTCAGTTTCGTTTTGATTTTTGGTTTTAATTTGATTTTTTTTCTTTCCTTTTCTGATTTCATCGAATAAAATTTGAGTTTAATTTGAATGATTTTAAAGTTGATGGATTTTAGTCGGTATGATTTTTTTTCCTGTAATTCATGTATTAACAGTCTCGAAAAATTGGTTTTTTTAACACCTCTTAGCACACTATGTTGGATGGGTTTAAATTTAGTATATCCTAATTAATTTGGGTACACCCCAATTTCGCCAGGTTTTTAATCATACCAGACCAAGAAAGAACAAACAGATAACAAACTAAATCTTTCACCACCATTTGTTCCAATTTTATTTTTTCTTTTAATACCAATTATAATCCATATCCTTCCCCATATTATAAGAACATATCCCGCATAAAACAAGTAACACAATCACGAATGAAACAATAAATATTTCAAAGTTCAATTTCCTTAAACATTTTACTTCCAAAATTCATACGACTTTTGTAGTCACACACTCACAAGTCTTTTCTTTATAGAGAAAAATGAGAATGAAATATGTCAATATCTAGATCAATGAGTTCACATTTGCTTTGTATATGGAACGAATAAACTGTAGCGGGACATATAAGCAGGAAATCCACATGCGAATCTGCATGCACAAAGATATAAAAAATGAGTTATGTATTTGTGTTGAGTACAATTTCAATAGAAATTGCACATCCAATTGTATTTGAAGGGGGATTCTCACTTATCCTTACCAAGTCTCATGGCCTTTTTTGTTTTTGTTTTTTGAAGCACGAGTCTCATACCTTCGTTTGTATTCGATTTCGTGTCCCACGATCCCTTTTTCAGTCCAACAGATCAGTGGTTACATAGAAATGTGAAATGCTTGTGCATAATACTACAAGGGTGCTGCGAAGGTTAATAAATTCTACAAAAGGTTACCATTACTACAAAGTAAAATTCACCTTTCAATTGCATAGAATTTTGTATTAATACTATATATATGGAATTGAAGTAACCACCGATGGCGGTCTAATGATATTGATCTTGGTTTTATTGAGCCTTAGATCACAGCTGCCCTTTTGTTAGTGAGTTGCGTGAATTCCAAATACTCCTTTTTATTTATTTTTCGAAAAAGAGGCTAACCACATTTGATTATTGATAAAACCAATTCAGGAACTCGGAAACCTTATAGAGATTTATCAACAACATAGTACAATCGTTCGTTATAATATTTTCACCAATTATTGCCTAATAAATTGTTCGTTTCTAAAGCAAAAACAATTCCAAATAAATTTCTTCTTTCTCGCATATGAGAGGACCTAACATCTAGGGACAAACTGATTTTAAAGGAAAAAAGAAACAGTGTATATATCAAGGCACAAGGCAATGCAACATAACGTTTTTCAGAATATGTAAATTACATGAACCGGAGTTTTTAACTTCAGATTGCCTAATGCAATCAGGCTAGTGGATAGCAGTGACCCAAGTAACATTAACAATGGTAATAACAGTATCAGTGGTTTTCTAAGTCGGTGTTTATATGTATGGAAGGGAATGGATCAAGTTGACTCATTTTGGAGATGTAACCGTTGTAGAAATCGAAGAACTTGATGATGTATTTGTTGATGATCTTGAGTGAGTTGATGTTGTCGAGTTTGTTTCCATAGCTTGAGTTGTTGCTATCTTCGTTGTTGGTGTTGTTGATTTTTCTCCATAGAGAGACATCTTCTTTCACTTTCATTAGCAAACTCTTCGGAAGATTGAAGATCAATTGCAATAACCCAAAACAAGTGCGTAACCCTACTCTAATCAGAGATTAAAAAGAAAAAAAGAAAAAAACTATATACTCTCACTGAAAGGCGAAGGTGAATGCCTTAGAAGAACAAATGAGATGGGAAAAATACTTCCGAAAATTGTGTAAAAATAATCTTTTGTGCGAAATAAATATTTAAATTTGTTAAAATATTAAAAAAAATTTAAATTATAATGTTTGCATGGAAACTCCAACTTCCCTATTTTATTCTTTTTAATCTCTTCTTACAATCATAAAAATATTCACCCAAAAATATATCCATTAAATAACATAGCTGCCAGGTAATCCGTATGCATTCCACCACAAACCTGATACAGAACTTATAATTAAATATTTTATGGTTTCAGTTTTCTCAGACATCTTACTCGCAAACTTTATAAATTTCTATAAATTTCAGAATCATAAGCATATGTGATAGTTTGGTTTATGCCTTGACAAAACAAACTGTAATGGGACGTTGGAACATATAAGCACAAAATGTACATGCCCAATTTGTTTCTTTCCCGGTCTCACATTTAAACACTGAATGTGCCCATACATGATATATCATTTATTTACAATGCTAATGACATGTGGTAAGGAGAGGAGGGCCGCCAGTCCGTGATTAGAAATGTAGTTAGCTCACCGTACACAACTGACCAGTAGAAAAATCACTAGGAGTACTTTATTTGGTAAAAATCAAAACACGGCTGCCCCCACCGTGGTAATTTCCAAAAATGTCTCTTTTTATTTAAGAATTACCAAAAATATTTCAAATTACCAAAAATGTTTGGTACAGTAATGTGGTTAACCAATTGGTCAAATCTGTTGGTATATTTACTCTAATGCCACAATGTGTCCACATCCCTGCACATTATTTCTAGGTATTAAAAGAAGAGATTAAAAGAAACTCACACTCTTTCTTCCTCTTCCTCCCTCGTTTGTAACTCCATCTCTCTCACTCTTTTATCGCCTGAAGCCAGTGAAGCCAGAGAACATGGGTGTTCGTTACCAATGTTTGATACTGCTTAGAAGTTGAAAAAAGACCTGCATGTTGAGATCGATTGCAATTAAAATCAGGTAAATTTTGTATCTAGGGTTTAGGGTTTTCAATCATTATTTTTTGATTCATCGATTCATAAGAGATGATTGAAAGATTGAAAGAAATGATTGAAACCAATTATTTTTCAATCATACTGTAAAAACCAATTTTGTATTGAAAGAAATACTAGATGATTGTTGGGTATATTGTGGAATTTATAAGTTAAAGTTGTTTTGAACTGTTTCAATTTCAGTTTGTAATGTGAAAACCTATGTTTTCGTGTATGTGCATGTTTTTCGCAGACATATATCTGTCTTTGTGTCGATTTTGTTGAATTGATTTTGTTCTCGTTTGAGAAACAAGAGTTTCTTCTCTTTAACCTTCCTTTCAATCCTTGTTAGGACACAAAGATAACCCTAACTTGAAGATTAAACGATCAGAGAACAAAGGTATGATTTTGGGTTTCAAATCAATTTTGATTTTGTTTCCATGATGTTAGGGTTTTATTGACTGAGTTTTTTTTCGTGTTATTTTTAAATTTCATAGATTCACAAGTGTTCCTAATGTTTGTTTTCCCCCAATTTTGACTAGTAGCTGAATGAGTGTGTGAGAGAATTTTAGGGTTTCAGTGAGAGATTTTTTTTTTTTTTTTTGTCGTGTCTGTTTTTGTTAAATTTCATAGATTCATCACCGTTCTTTAATGTTTGTTTTCCCCTATTTGTTCCTAATGTTTGATTCACGACTAGTGGTTGAACGGGTGTATGAAAATTTTCTCAAATCCCGCTGTTCGTTATTGTTTTTGCCAGTGAAAATTTTCTTTAACAGTAGAAATGTTATCAAAACAACAACCCCAATGTTCATTGGATAGCTATGTTCAACGATTAATCATTTTACTATGTAAATGGATAACTTTGGTCTGAAAACCTTTGTTTTCGTGTATGTGCAGGTTCGGGTTGGCATACATATTTCTGCATAGCTTCCATTCCTGTCTTGTAAAATTTTTTAGTCTGTAGTCTAGTTCCCAAACCTGCGGTAATCAGTAAAGGTAATGTAGGCTTGAGAGTGTGATCTATTGCCCTTCCGCGACTCTTTATTATTCAGATGTTTGTTTATCGATTGAATCATGTTTGTAGGTTACAAGCATGGGTGCTGGTAAATTGCCCAAGAGAACACATAAACCTGCAGTTGTTGTTGAGGAAAGGTAAATATGTGGATTAGGAGTGGAGTAATGAATAAGGATTTGTTCACGAATAGAACCGTTATGTTTTGTTGTAACTTCTTATTGTGTTATGTAGGCAATATTGTTACCCAGATGAGTACGGGTACCGGACAGGTTCCTGCAAATTGATTACTTACCCCAGCTACGATGTACTAAAAGCCGTGCGCGAAGAATTGTCTGATGCTGAGAAAGTGTTGTTCCGATCAACTACAATTGGTCACTTACTTGACATTCCTGTTGATCAAAAGATGTCTGGGCCGATATTTAATTTCTTAATGACTAGGCGGATTTATGTACCACAAGACGAGGATATCTGGTTCAGATTTTGTAATGGAGATTTTAGTAAGGAAATATGCTTTGGAAAGCGGCAGTTTGCCGCAATATCAGGCCTTAGCTTCACGAAGACGGATGCACGGTGTGCTCTACCCGCCAGGCAGAGCAAACTCAAGGAGAAGTATTTTTGGTCTGACGGAAAAGTAGCCGGAGGAGATTTGTATAATTTCCTTTTTATCGATACAGATGCTGAAGAGAGGAGAAATGCTGAAGAGAGGAGAAATGTTGAAGAGAGGAAAAATGCTGCAGTGAGGAAAAAGAGTATGAAAGTGGAAGCTAGAAAGAGGGGGAAAGTTAATGTTGATGACAGGGTAAAGGTTGCTCTCTTATATGTTGTGCATCGCTTTATATATGGGCACCAAGACATCACTGGTGTTGAGGAAAAAACATGGGGTTTGGTAGAAGACTTTGATGAGTTCAACAATTATCACTGGGGAGATGTAGCTTATAATCAAACTTTTGAGAAGACTCACAAAGCCTATGAATTTCAAATGACTGGAGTAGATAAACCTAAACGTCAACGGGGCATTCATCCTCAAGGAATGCCAGGCGTGTTGGTGGTAAGTGAAGCTGGGTTGATATTTTGTATATATGGTTAACTTCCAAACTGTTGTTTTAATAGTTGTTTTTTGTGTTTTAGGTTTGGGCTGTTCGAGTCTTCCCGAAATTGTTTGAGAAATGTGGAAAAGAGATAAATATTAATGGGTGGCTCCTACATACGATCAGTGTTCTCGCACTAATGCCCCGACCCATGTGAATGTTGGTAGCGCATTAGAACCAGGTATGAGTATGTCCCTAGATTTCCACTTCTTTGAAAATTTGTATTTTAATGTTGTTTTTGAGTATCTTCGCCATTGCGGGAAGATTGATTGTTCAAATCGGGAAGACATCATATGGCACGAGCCTCGCTTCGACCATTTGTTAATTCTGGGGTAATTGAGGGTCCCCTTCGTGATAAAGTTGTGTTGGAGGAATTTTCTCCAATAGTACAGCAACCTCATGTTTCTCAAGGCAGTGTACACATGAAAGATGCGGTAAAGGAGGGTAATGCCACGGAAGAGCAAGCTAGTGCTGTGGCTTTTAATACTTGGTCTGACGGCGATATGGAGGTTGACGGCTTGGAAGAACCAGCTAGAGATGCAGCAGTTAATCCTCGGTCTGATGGAGATATTCGAAAGGATAGGATGGAAGCTTTTCGGTTTGGTGGTAGGTTTGAAGAGTGAGTCTCTAGGCAAGTTGGAAGAATTAAGTTGCCGGGTTGTCGATTTGACAAATACATGCATAGGAATTGAAAGAGAAGGTTTCATTTTTGAAGGAGGAGATTTCAGTTTTAAATTCAAGAAGCGTGAGTTATTTGGAACCTTTTTATTATGTTAAATTTAATGATTAAACCTATTCATAATCGAAAATTTAATTGAGTCGATGTTAATTATTATGTACGATTTCGTGCTCCATATATGGGGAATTGCAACGGTGAAGGAATGTCGGATGGGGGCAAGTTGGAACCCAATAAACATAGGCAAAGAGGTTGGTAAAGAGAGTGGTGGTGATTTATATGGGAAGCCTATTCTTGATGTTGGTAAAGAAGCTGTGGGTAATGATGAAGCTGAAACACGGCGCTATAACATTTTAGGCGACGATGATGCCTATGCCCATGATGATGTTGAACTTCTTAGTACACCACTACTATACAATACTCCAAATAAGAAAGTCGAAGAGGTTTGTTCGATCTTATTGCTCGAATTTTAATGTGTATGAGTACGAAACAAAGATTAACATTTGTGGGCCATTAGCATGTATAGGTTTCGTATTAGTTTTGCAGTATGTCACAATAGACAAACCAAAATAGATCTATGTACATAATGTCTGTAGTTAATAAAATTCGCTCTTGAAAGCCTGACTATGAAGTAGGTAATGTATACAGAGTTTGATATTAGTCGTCTCTCTTTTGGATAGTAACTATTTCATACAATAAGCAACTTGTAGAAAAAATTATTGTTGTTCTTGTGAACTTTGCTTCAAATGCTCTAGTCATGTTCGCTTTCTCTCCATTTAAGTTTCTTGTATTATGTATCCGATGTTGTTTATTATCATAGTTACTCGGTAACTCGTTTATAAACATTGGAGTGTTCGTTTTATAACAACGGCGTGATATTTCTCCATTTGTTTGTTATTAAACTTGAAATACTTTTAATCTTATGGAATAGTTGGTTGATAGTAAATGGTGAATGGGCGCTCTTTACGTTGTTAAATAAGAAATTAAGTCATTTGTTAACCGTAGCATTCACATTAAGCTGTGTTCACCGGTTCTTGAAATTCTTCTCATTGACTTCTGTTTTTATAGGCCGATAATATTTCAAAAAGCCCAGGGAAGGGAAAAAGAAATCATGATGAAGCTGAAGCGTAGGCTGTCTTGATGAGAATGCTCTCCCAAAGGTTGGCGAGTAAGGAATCTTAGTAAAGCGCTACAACCTCCATTTACCACCTGGGAAAAATTCGAAGAAGGCTAGAGTTGTGCACGGCAAGAAGGTAACTTTTGCGGAAGATGATGGTGATCAGAAGAAGAAGGGTTGGAAGAAGGATAAGTGTACTCGAAGCGCTGACAAGGCTGGGGCGAGAATTGAAATTGGGGATTCCCCTTTGATAGAGGGTGATGAGAATTATACCCTGAAGCGAAGTTATTGGCTGAAATTAAGACCCCGAAATACTCAAAGTGAAAAAAGATTATTTCAAAATTTGATTGGACTCAGGAGTTCTCGAAAAGGATGTACAGGATGTGAATGATTACATCAACAAAGGGTGAGTGTTCCCAATACATCCTTTATTTATTTGTTTTTGGTGTCCTTGTTTATTTTGATTTTAACTTTGATTCTAGCATTGTTATGGATGTTTGTATGGGACAGTGTTGACTACAAGGAAGATGACCCCTTTGCGACGTGTGACCAGTTTAAAACACTACTGGATAAAAATGGATGGCTAGGTGATGAAGTAAGTTAGATTCCATCTGTTGATCCTGTAAAAAAAACAATCCAACTATGTAATGGTAACAGTTTTTGCGGCAAAAACTCATCTCTTTTGTGTCATCCTGCAGCATATTATTGACATGTTGCTCCTCATGCGCCCGAGTAACTCTGCGCCGATGGGAAGTGCACGACCATAGACGCTCGCTTTCAGTCACATCAACTGTAAAATAGCTACTTAAATTGTGTATTAACTAATTTATGTGTTGTAAGTAATCTTCCTTGATGTTGAACAGCCATGCGACAACTCGGATGACGAGTTCAAATCCGCCAATCGTTATCCATCGGACATTGGCCTGAAGGCGGTAAACCTTGGGCAGATGTAGATGTGATATATGGCGTGGTCCACATTAAAAAACGATACGAACACTGGGTCGCAATATGTATTAAATTTAAGGAGGAGAAAGTAACCATATATGATTCCCTTAGACCGCGTACAACTCCTCAATCAGACGGAGTGTATAAGGAAATAATACAGATTCGTGACTATTTAACCAAACCCCATACAACCGAGGGTCCCATGTGGGAAAGTTTGTATTTGATGAGAATCCGCTCCCCCTCAACGGGATGATGGGTAACCACTCTACTTGACATATTTTTTCCCGCCTTCCCTATATGTATACATTAAAGTAGTATAGGAGTGATACGAAATTCAAAGACAATGTCATTTTTATGGAAATTGATATAAGTTTCTAATGCATAATCCATTCATGCATATTGCAGATGCTCGTGTGGGGTGTATGCTTTAAAGTTCATTGAATATCTGATCAGGGGGGTTCCTCTGTCGTGTATTAAAAAGGAGTATCTTCACCGCTATCGTTGTGAAATTGCCATACAGTTGTTCAAGAGAAAATTCATACAGGTAAATAAAGCCATAAGAGTAGTGAATATTTAGCAGCATTTAATATAACTTTAGGATCCTCACTCTGAATAACACCTTAATTTTTTTGGTGCAGTTTTCGTGCGATTAGGAGTTACCTACATGTACGGGTTGTCGGATCTGTCATTTTTTATTGGACGACCTTAGTACCCATGAGTGGTCCCTGTTTTTTTTGTAAATTTATCTGTTGTTATTCTGTTCATCATGTCCTAAGCTTCTGAAAGCTTATTTTGTATATCTGGGCAGTGGGCAAGTGATGAACGGGGTCACGACCTTGGGCAAAACGGCCATTCCAATAGGAGTTATTGGGGGAGAAACTACTTTCAATTCTTGTGGAGATGACACTATGAAAAAACTAGACGTTCCATGTACCTCGGAAACATAATATTTGAGCTTGTTCTCCAGTAATGATAAACCGCATTTTTAATTCAGAGGCTGCAACCAAGACCAGGCCGTAGAGGTCAAAAGCGAGTCCATGCGAGAAACCAATTACCCCAAGTGCCCGGTTCTTCACATCATCAACAGTGAATTCATCAGTACAAACGCTGGTTGTAACGTCCCATCGTGTGTCGTTTCCTCCTTTCTTCACCCATTTTCCGTTGTAATGAATCAAAATAGTTTTGGTTTTACTTGTCATGGGGGGGAGGAGGACTTATAATTCAAAAACACACTGCAAAACATGCATAGGATTAGCTGTTGAGTAAGTTTGACACCATGAAATCCATTTTAGCGACAGTTAAACCAAGCGATCAAAGTTGTTCAAACACCAAACAAAATTAAAGAAACCATGACATCTAGCCCTATTTTCAAGAGGGTACATAATGGACTGGTTATTCTTTATGAAGACTAGAGAAATCGTTCGTATCCACAAGTCTGTTGAATGTGGTTGTGTATGATTACGTGTCATTTAATTTGGATATTCTTCGGTTCTTCGTTCTAGTCTAGCTACAAACTGTTGGGTGCGAGTAATCAAAAACAAGGAATAGTCAAGTTGTTCATTCTCTGTCACCACCAAGTAACAAAAAAGGGTATGCCTTGAAAACATTCTTCATTTACCTTCATCAAGACATATTCATGCGAGGATAAAATATGGAGAATAAGTATTTTCTTACTTATTTTCTTACTTAGTATTTTCTTAAAAGCAATATTCTAAGTTCTAACGATAAAAAACGTCAATCAACAAATTCCAGAGAGTCAATGGGTTCCCAACTAAAGAAAATTCTTCAGAAGAATATTCATTATTTGAATAAGCATAAAATCATTAAAAAAAATCTAAACAAAAATTAAGCATTCAATTAGAAATTAAACCAATTAAACCAATTAAACCAGTACTGACCTTCTGTTACCTCATCTTATTAACAAAATCAAACCATAACTATCAGTATTGAGATATTCTTCAACATATTATTCTAATTAGAGTTAAACCCATCTCAAATCCTTCCCTGAGACATAAATTTCATCCATAAATGTGAAACCCTAATTTTTGATTAATACCCAGAAACCATAATTTCAGAGCGATCGAAGACAGAAATCATACAAATTAAAATAGAAAATAGCATTATAGAAGATTGAATCTATTAATTTCAGAGATTAAAAATTTCAATGATGTTAAAAATTTCAAAGACATTCAGAGAGAAACACAACCGAAATACATAATTAACAGAGATGAAAATTGGTACCAGCGTAATTTAGGGTATATCTTAATCCATTACACACGTTATGTTTCTTTGTTGCAGAAGATGATTGACGTATTTCGATCGGGAGATGAGAAGAAGAAAAAAATGAGAGAAGAGAGGCAGTTCGATGAAAATGAGAGAAGAACTGTGTTAATAAAGAAGATGCAAGAGGTGCGCGTGTGAAGCGAGCGTGTGGAGTTCGATGGGTGCACATTGTACGAAAATGGGTTCACATTATAAACTGACTTCCCAATTGTGAACACAATGTGAAGCTATGGGTACCATCGCATTGTAAGAAAACGGGTGCACATTGTAAGAAAATGGGTGCACATTGTACGAAAATGGGAGCACATTGTACGAAAATGGGTGCACATTCCAAATGGGTCCATATTGTACGACAATGGGTGCACATTCGATGGGTCACATTGTACGGAAATGGGTATACATTGATATCATCACATTGTGAACACAATTTGGAGCATTGGGTACACATTCCAAATCATACCTTATTGTAGACACAATTTGGAGGATTGGGTACCCATTCCAAATTATAACCATATTGTAGACACAATGGAAAACAATGGGTATACATTGATATCATCACATTGTGAACACAATTTGGAGCATTGGGTACACATTCCAAATCATACATTACTGTAGACACAATTTGGAGCATTGGTTACACATTCCAAATCATACCTTATTGTAGACACAATGGAAAACAATGGATACACACATTGATATCATCACATTGTGAACACAATTTGGAGCATTGGGTACACATTCCAAATTATACCTTATTGTACACACAATGTAAAACAATGGGTATACATTGATATCATCACATTGTGAACACAATTTGGAGCATTGGGTTCATATTCCAAATCATACCCATATTGTGAACGCAATGTGAAAACAGTGGGTACACATTCTTATTATTCATTAAAATGAAAAATATGACTTATTGTGAACACAATGGGAACAGTGGGTACACATTCCAAGTTAATCGTTGTTTTTGAACCAAACATTCGTATTGTGGACACAATGCAAAATTTTGTGGACACAATGCTAAATTCAGAAAATGGATGATTCTCTATTGTGAACACAATGTAAACCCGTGGGTACACAATCTTCAAAATAATAATGATTTTTTGGCATTGTGCACACAATGTTTAATAATGGGCACACATTATATCTATTAAAATATTAATTAAAATCATACTATTTCTAAAAAGGTTTCCAAAAAAATAATAAAGAAATATAATGTGCAGGACTTAGTGGTCATAACAATTTTAATTCGAGGGTAAAATAGGCAAAAAAATTTCCATAAAACATTTTTAGGAATTTAGAAAAAAGTGAACATTTTTGGTAATTAAAATTCCAAACAGGTCACTTTTGGGCAATGACCAACACCACCACCGGTGCAACGTCTGAACAAGCAGCTGGTCGCTGATATTGTCATTAGGTGCTCATATGTGGAATAAGAAATGAATTTGTATCATTCACAGCCTCTGCGCAAAATGTACTTTTGAATATTTTGAAATCGTATTTTGTAGGAAACACTAGGAAACTGATGGCAAGAGATTAGAAGGAATTAAGCGAAGCTGCTTTGCATATTGCTAAGATGCAAGGTGATGCTACTAATGCTGCTGAACATACCGATTAGTTGAGATGAGACGAGAGATTTTTAATTATTTTACTAATTAGTTGCAATAAATATGAAATTAATCTCGAAGTTCATATTAAAATGATGTTAATCAAATTCTTTCGTGAAGAATTTGGCCATTTACGTGGGCACAGAGGGTGACTCGTCATACATTCCGGCAAGATAGAGCGATTTAATAAGATGGGAGAACCGTTCAAAATTTATCTTCAATTATGGCCAACCCAGCCTGTATAAACAGATAAGTAAACCATACTCGCTGTAGGATATCAAGCCAGACTCGACTAGATACAGATCGAATATATTGATTTATCACTTGTAGGTCTTGATCATTAGCTGAAATGTATACCAAAGCCCATCTTCTGCCAGTTTAAAAACAAAAACACTAAAAAAAAAACCTTTAGCAATCTAGTGATTTAGTAATTGCTTACAATAATGATATAATACCTACTTAGAAATCCATGTACCTTCTGTAGTTGCAGTATTTCCTACAACTACACCCCTACAAGATTATACAATGATCTAATCCAATTTCATGATGAATTATCAAAATTTTATTTATTTTTCTGGTGAATCTTACAAGAATAATAAGAGTACAAAGAAATCAAAGTAGCTATATACTTTCTCTCTCCTATTTGTTCTCTCCAACCTCTCTCTCAAAAGATCCCCCTTTCTCAAATTTGCTTGGTCCTTTATATAGGATAATACATAGTGGATGACAGCTAAGCCAACCTTTATTTCCGGATCTGGTCTGCGTCATTTTCGCAAGTTTACAAGGGCTTTATTCGCAAGTTAACTTCCATCTCGCAAACTCTTCACACTTTCCTCATGATTAGGCTGACATCATTCGCTACATCACTTCCCTAATACTCTGCGATGGCCTTCGCAAACATCTTTCGGTTAAAGCTTCGTTGAGACACAACTGTGCGAGATTCTGCTCCTACATTTTGCCTCTTCTCATGTCTTCTCTGCAAAGAAGAGAATGATATGAGAATTTCTATCTCTAGATGCCGCAGTCGCTCATTTTTCCCACCGACAACCTTCTGTGATTCATGCGAAACAAATTATACGTGTTTCTTTTACCATTTATTTCTTGACACGTCTTTCGTAACCGTCACTTCGCAACCGTTCACGTCACCTCTTCGCATTAATGAGTTTATCTTCTCGAGATCTCTTTCTCTATATATATATATACTTCTTAGTATTCTTTTGCTTTCTTTTTACTTTTCCTTTCATTTTCTCTACAATTTTTCTTCATCGTTATTCCGCAAGTTCCGCTTCTACTACTGCAATTTTTGAATTTCTTCTCCTTTTTGATATTTTCTTCTTCTCCATTCCCATACTCAAAAATTCCTCCAAGTGGTCGTAAATATGACAGTCAATTTGAATAAATTCAAAAATATTTTAAAGAAAAAGGTTTTACATTATCCACCATTCCTGATCATGGTCCTAAGTCCATTCTTTCTATTAAATTATTTGATGATCATCAATGCAGCAATGAAGAAATCATAATCTCGCTTGGTCAATTTCTTGCTGGTCTTCCTATGCCTCTTTATAACCCTAATTTTACTTTGTTTTACGAGATCCTTTCTCATGTGAACTTTTCGCGAGCCATCTATCAACTGTGTGGAGACTGCATTCGACTTATACTTGAATTTGCCCATCGCGGTGCAGGCTTGGGGTCTCTTTATCCACCGAAGCTTAGAGATTCTAAATTCGCTGATTTATAAATCATCCCTGAGAAATACACTGTGGAGAGTTTCTTCGAGAATTACGAGGTAATCACTATGAAGAAGGAAAGTACTCGCTGGGGAGTTCGTTTGAAGAAGAAAGATAATATTGTTAGCGAAAAAGTGTTAATGCAAGATATTGACTGGCATTGGTACTAATAAAACTCCACGTCAATCAAAAGATGACAAATGGTGCGTATTTCCATTGTCTCGAAGGACATTACATCTCTGGTTCCAACGTGCTACCAGAAAATCTCACTACGTACCAACCCTGGATATTTAATTGGCCCGAAAAGGAAACAGAGGTATGCTTCCAAACTTCGCTCAGTGTGTGACTCTCCATTTATTCCTACTTCATTCTTTTCTTATCTTGCGAAATTTTTAGGTTGCGAAGTTGACAAAATACTACAACAAAACTGGGAAAGCAAGCGTTTTAACAGCATTGCGTGCAATCACGGATGAAGTAAGAAATACTCTTTTGTTTTATTTTAACAATATTGTTGCCTCTATTTATTATCTTCATTTGTGTATGCAGGTTGAAATATGAGTGGTTCAAGAAGCTGAAGAACCTATCAAAGTTGCGAAAACTAAAGGAAAAGATAAAGGCATTTTTCGAAAGGAGCAACCAGCCATCCCATCTTCAAAGAAGCGAAGAATTCGCTCTCCCTCTTCTTCAAATCTTCAATCAAATGAAAGCATGGATGATGAAGTTGAGACTTATTTTCCAAAGGAAGATTCTTCACCTGAATCATCTATGGCACAACTATCCGGCATATTCTTTGATTCTCTACAAGGAATAGGCAACGTTCCTTTACTAACACTTGTCGGGCGATTGCGAACATCTGTGATGCCCCTCTTTTAGATGATAATGAATCTCTTCGAGGTGTTTCTATATCAGTTACTCCAAGCTTCCTGAATTCGCATGGTATTCTGGTAAATCTTCACTCCTCTACTTCGATTTAATTATAATTCAAAATTATATCTTGTTTTGATTTTTCTTTTTATTCTTTCGAAGGCTGGTAAAGCCTCTTATGCAGTTTCCTCTGACTTAATTAAGAGGTGCGAGAGATTTGAGAACAAGAACTCCAAGCTTAATAGGATTGCAGAGGAATCTCGCAGCAAAAATGAAGAATTAGAAGCTGAAGTTGTTGAACTTCTCAAGAAGAACAAGCAGTTAGAAATAGATTCCTCCACTCAACAAAATAAAATCTTCAGCCTTCAATAGGAGAATGACCAACTTTATGGTAAGTAGAATTTCTTCTTTTCCTCTAATCTTTTTTCTAATTGTTTTCCCTTATTCGATTAATCATTTTTGCAGTCATTTATGGTCTTTCTGATGAAGCCATATTTCTTCGCACCTTTCCCCTTTCTATGGATGATGATACTCTTCTCGAACGCCTTAATACTTCTTTAAACAGTTATACCAAGGAAAAAACAGATTCTCTTTCCTTAAATGAGCTCAGATCTAAATTCCATCTCTCAGAAATTGAACATAGAAGCAGTTTGAAAATATCTCACAATTTAAAACGCCGCAACCTTAATTCCAAAGATGAGATTAACAAGTTAAGAATTAAGATCAGTGATCTTATAGATGATAAAGACCGCATCACTAGGCAAGGTGCTCAAGCTTTACAAAAATTTTACAAAACCCTTCCCGAAATCCAACTTGAGCGAGATGAAGTTAACCGTAAGAATGCCATTTTTGTCGAAATAAAAAATCAAGTTCGTTCTCGTCTTCTTATAACTAATGATGATGAGTTCGCTTGGGATGCGAAAATCTTAGATGATGCCAGAAATAATTTAGGTGTAAATGTTAGTCTCCAAGCTGATCATTCGACCTTGTTCAAAGATATGATCTCTAACAGAGAAGGTTGTTAACTTTGCTTTCTTACTAGCTAGTTATTCTTTTTCATAAAATTCACTTGAGTTATTGATATGTTATTGTATATTCGCAGAGGCTGAGAAGAGTTTTCACAAGAGAATTGAAGAATTGGAGACTCAAACTAAATCTCTTGAAGCAGAAAAGATGAAACTCACAGAAGATTTATATACTCGCAATGATAAATGCCATCGGCTCAAGAATCAGTTGAAGCTCACCGTTGCCAACTTCCAGAATGACACTCTTCATTTTCGCAATCAGACTATCATGAAGGTTTGCGATGATAACAACATTTCCCGTTCTATATATCCATGCCTCTTAGATGAAATTCCTCCGAATGTGTCACTTCCAGACATTTCGGATAGTGACGATAGTGAAGAAGAAGAAGAAGTTGAAGAAGAGATTGATGAGGAGGAAGAAGAGTCGAACGAGGAGTGATTGTTCTTTTCTTCATTAGCCTTTCTCCTTTTTGTGACACTTGTATATCTTTTACTTTTTGATCTATATGTAAATCTGTCACTGCGAACTCCTTCAATTTCCAAAATCTCTCAATATAAGTTCCATTCCTTTTGTTTTATCTGCATATGTTAGAAAAGCAACTCTTGTTCGCAACAACAATCAAAGATTAGTAATCAATATATAATCCACATATATGCGTTAATATATCGGTGGAAGCAAATAACATTTTCCTCTGTTAAGCATTCCCATACTTGCCTCTGTTATTTGTTTTCAAATGAGAGATTAGTGCATGCTGCAACCTTGCACGGAATTCTGTGCGTCATTTTCGCTATCTTGTTCGTATTTTTCTGCAAAATCTCGTTATTGTGAATTCGCTATCAGATGTATCTTGGAATTTTTCAAAATTCCATTCAATATTATTCTCTTATGTGGTCTTATTTTGCCTTCCTAAGTAAAGGTCTTATTTTGCAACTTTTTGTATTTGCGACAAAATCGCAGGACGTCTTTACATTTTCATGTAATGACCCATTGATCTTTTCTTATCATTTTCTTGTATTATTGCCTCAACAAGATATTTTTCATGCGACAATATGACAGGTCTAAACATTGTCGTCTTGCGATGAAATCACAGGACGTCTTTACACTTTCGTGCACTGACCCATTGATCTCGTCTTATCTTTCTCTAGTATTATTGCCTCTGCAGGATAGTTGCACAAATATGACAATCCTTAATACTCCCATGATTAAAAAGCCTCATGACATTTGCGTCTTTGACAATTACCAGCTCCCTAATAGAGTGTGTCGCCGTTATCATCCCCCTGGTTGCCCCTTTAAGGAGGCGTACCTCTACCATACAAGGTTGGCTCCTCCCATCCGGTCTTAACAACAACCAGTTGTTTTCGCGTCCTCTTATCCCTTCGCCTGTATGACTCATGGTTACAAGACCGCACCCTAAGTGGGGTTTTCTTCGTGCCGAGTGCATCGTAGCCAAGACTTTCCAAGAATGGCCAGGTACGCTTCAAACGCCCCCAGGCACTCTTGGCTCAACCGTGTACCTCGGCTCCTTGATCGAGTTCTGCACTCCTTAGGAGAGACCTTCGTACCTTAGTCACCCAACCTATGTCACAAGCTTAAAATGAGAATCCAAGGTGCCTCTCCTGGATGGGCTTAATAACCCCAAGTCTCCATGACCCATTCCGGGGCGGTGTAACCTTTCCCTGAGCCATGTAAATAGGTTCTCCCCTTCAATGATGCACTTTAGGTCTTACATTTGCCTCTTGCGAAATTTTATTCGCGAACTATGGTGTACGCCAAAGTTGGGTGCCTCTGTCTTTTTTTTTTATTCTTGTATTTTCTTTTTGTTTTCTTTTGTAAAAGTCATAAATTCTGCGAAATTATCGCACATCTTCATTCTATAAGTATAATTTCTTCGAAATTAACGCATGTCTTCATTCTCATTGCTGTAATTTCTTATTTTTGTTTTCTTTAATTAGTAAAAGACATTTTTCAAATACATCTTTTGCATTCAACTTTGTTTATTTCTCTGCTCAATTTCATCTATTTCATTCTCATTTCACATTTTAAATTTCTTACCTTTGTTACCTTTTGTTTGTGCTTCTTTGAGTTCTCGCACACTATTGATGATCTGGCTTCGAAGAATATTCTTTCCTTGTTCTGTGCTGTCACTATCACTTATACCATACTTTCGCAGATATTTTTCGTTATACACTGCAGTTTTCACTCCTTCTAGTTCATACTTTCCTTCTTTGAGTACCTTTGTTATTGTATAAGGACCTTCCCACCTATTCGCAAGATCACCTCCGTCATCCCTCTAATAAGTAGGTTGTAAAAGTAATACCAACTCTCCTTTGCGAAATACTCGCTGATTCTCACTTTCGGCAATCATTGCTTTCGCAGTAATCCCTTCTCTTCCATGTTCCAATGCGTCTACCATCAATCGTTCGCCTCTTTGCTTTTCTCTGACATTGTGCTTCCAGTTAATCTTCTTAGTTACTCTCTCTTCACATTTCTCTACATCAATTCTATGACATTTTCTCCATTCAACCCAATCTCCTCTTATGATTCCAACACCACTAGGATGAGGAAAATTAATGCATTGATGGAAGGTTGAAGATACTCCCAGAATTCCATGTAGCCAAGGTCGACCAATAAGCGCATTGTATGGTAACTCCACATCAACCACACATAACAGAATTTTGGAAGATAATCCCTTCAAAGGAATTTGCATGGTAATCTCTCCCTTAGGTTTGTTCGCAGTACCATTAAAGCCATAAATCTTGTAAGTCGAAGGTATCAAATCCTCATCCTTTCCCCCATAGTTTTGTAAGTATGATAAAATAGAATATTTACATAACTTCCAATATCAATCAATATTCTATTGATCGCCCATGAATCCTCATCTTCATCATCACTTGTTTTCGGGTTGATGTCTAACTTTACAACCAAAGGATTATCATGCATTTCTCCTCCTTCAGGAATCTCTTCCGCTGTAAAGGAAATAAGCTGTTTCTAACATTCTTTTAGTGGCGAGACTTTCGTAATATTCATAATTTCTCTACCATCAGCATCTCTTGCGAATACTCTGCTTAAAACGTTATCATGAAAATCCTCTATTGTTTTGTATGAGTGTACGATGGAATTGCAGAATTGGTTTTTTGCTTTCGATCCGACTTCAATTAAGAATGTATCTTCTATTTTTGCTGCATTTGCTCTGTGATCTTCTAGTGGTGGTGGTAATGGTAAAGGTTGTGGTTGTCTTATCAGAAAGTGGTTCAACTTGCCTTGGTCTATCATTCTAAGGATAATTCTCATTATATTTCTGCAATCATTTGTCGAATTTCCATGGAAGTGATGATATGAACAGAATTCTTGACTTCGTAAGTTGGTGGTGGCTCCTTACCCATGTTCCAAGGTGATGGGATATTTTCCATCAAAATTATAGCTTCCCATATCTTTTCCACACTAGCATTTAGGGGAGGCATTATTATTTCTTCCCATACTACCATGTGAGATCCTTGTCCCCTTTGATAATTGTTCTTCTGTCCTCCATAAGTTTCTTGGGGTTGGTCATGTCTCTGAATCTTGTTATTTCCTCCACGAGTATAAAACCTCCTCTCTTTCTTGAACTCTTCTTGATCACGACTTCCCATCGTAACCAACTTTTGTTGACTTTCGATCACTATCTCTTTTTGTGGATCTTGCGAAGCGTTCGCCACTATGTTTGTTAATTTGGGCAATAAGCTTAAATTCGCAATTTTTGAGCTTGTATTCGCAACTGGGTGATAGGTGTAGAATACACCGTATTTACTATCTAGTAGTTTATGCTTTCTTTGCCATTTTTCTAGTGAATTATGTATTTTACGTGTGTTTTTGAGTTATTAGCTACTTTGGAGTCGCACGGAGGAAAAGAAGAAGAAATCACCCAATTTGAGCCAAAAGGGCAAAAAGGTCATTTTACAGGCGATTGATATATGGAGCTCAGTTAATGTTAAGGGGTAACCCTTTTGGGAAGTTTTAAAGACAGACTAATCAAGGTTAAGGGGCTGCCATCTGGCTAGCCCTTATCAGAAGTGATCACCTATTATAGACACCCAATCTGGGGTGGTTCCTATTGAGTGGGGTGGCATAATCAGGTCTTACCCCAAATTATGACCCTAACCCTAAAATTGAGAGGTATGTCTCATTCGTCCCATTCACCTGAAACTTTGAGAAAGAAAAGCAGCTGGGGCTGCTGTTGAAACCAGGCTGAAGCAGATCGGAAATTAAAGAAATCAAAGAGATTGAGAAGGAGAGATCGAGAGTAATTGTTGGCGATGAACTGTAGAAGATGAATCAAGAAACTTAGGGTTCGCTATTGGCTCATGGAGAGAAGAAATCAGTCAGGTCTATTGCTTTAATCGGGAGGGTTTATGATTCGGTCTCTGCAATTGATAAATCAAGATGAAATGGTGAATGTGGTTGTGTTATGATGAATTAGGGTCTGATGTCGCGTCTATAAATCGAGATAGATTGGAATGTAGGATTGAGTCGTTGTTGTTGTTTAAAATCGAACACAGATGGGTTTGTGGTTATGAATCAATGGGGTTGTAGCTTCCATGAACATCAGATGGAGATTGGGTTTATGGCGATTCAAGGAATTAGCTCTGCTGTTGAAATTGAGAAGAGAAGTAAGCCGATGCAGCTAAGATTGCTGCTGTTATGAAATGAATGGGTTTGTATAAGGGTTGAACCTGGTGCTGTCAGGGGTTGTGAGTTGAGTTGCTATTCATAAGTCACAGGGAATGAAGATAAAGGTGGTGGTGATGCCTCTGTTACATGGTATGAGAGAATGGCTGCTCTGATGGTGTTATGGAAGGCATAATTGATGCAGAGATTGCAGGGCAGTTCAGACAAGGCAAGGAGACGACTGAAGCTGTGAGATTGTTTTGATTAAGAACACAGAGAAGATTGAGACTGGGTTTGCGCTAATTTGAAGAATGGTGGTGGTCTGAGCTGAGTAAGGATAGTGGCAGTCATGCTAGAGTTGAACATAGAGAAGAGTGAGGGAACTCGAAGCCGTGCTGGTGATTCAGCAAAGGCAGTAGTGTTACAATGGAATTTGTATGATTGCAGGTGCAGTCCTGGTGCTGTTATGAGTTCTTTAGCTGGTGCTTGTTTTGTTGACTGAATGAGATGAAAAGGGTGGTGGATTGGCTGAGCTGTTGTGTTGAAATGGCTTGGAAGTATGAAGCTTCAGGTGTGTGCTGTAAGACTCGAGACCCAGAGAAGATGAACTGCTGTTACAAGGATTAAATGATTGAAGCTGCAGCTGTGAATGTGGCAGAGTGTAGTTGGCAATGGCTTTGATAGAATTGTAGTTAAGAGCAGGACAAGGAGTTGGCAGCTTTGTGCAACTGGCAGGAGAAAATGGAGCTATGTAATCTGAAGCTGGTGAATTTGCAGGCATGACTTGCATTGACTTGTGGCATTGAAGCAATGCAAGGCCGTGGAGAGAATGGAGGCCTGAGTGAGATGAAACTAAAGCTACAGAGTGTTTGCAGTTGGGGAAGAGCATGGATTGCAGGTGGGATTGAGGGCCAACATGGCTAGCAGAGATGCTTGGCCTGTGCAAGCTGTGCAATGGCCTAGGGCCGGAGTTGATTCACGATGAGTCGACCGGTGGCTCGCTAGGATAACTTCGGTGACTCGGCCACTCGGACCCGAAGACCGAGTAAGCCAACGAGTTAGAAGCTGACTCAGTGACTGACTCGCCATCTGGCTTGACTTCCCTTGACCCGCTGACTAACCGTTGACTGACGGTTGACCCGTTTGACCGTTAGTCCTAACGGTGGACTGACGGAATATTCCGTCGAATATTCCACTCGTGACGGGAGAAATTTTGGTGGCGGCGGCGACTATTCCCGGATTCCGGCCACAATACCAGTTTTCCGGCGAGCCAAAATTCCAGAATTTTCTATGGACTTCTCTCATGGGTGTGAAGACTTGGACTAGGAATTGGATGGAGAATTTGGCTCAAATTTGGAAAGAGAAGATGAAGAGTTGAGAAAGACTTGAATTTGGAAGTTAAATTGCTAAAGGAAAAGGATTCTAATCCTTGGAAGAGTTGGAGAATATTGAAGCCTATAAATAGAGAAGTTTTCTACATCTTTTATACACATCTCTACACACACAACACTTTTCTTTTCTTATTCTTTGTGTGAACTTTTTAACATGAGTAGCTAATTTTATTGATTGAGGATGAATTCCTAGTTATTAACATATGATTTAAGTTTTTGTTTTCAATTCTATCTTGAAGTTTTTCACATAATTATCGTTTGTTTTTACTAATAGGAATGATCTTAATGACATTCATGATTGATTGATAGATTGTTTGGGTGGCCAACTAAATTGATTTGTTAATTTGATCTAAAGCTAGTGAAAGTTAGGAGATAAGTAATCGTTTCTTGACTCTTTACTTAAGTAGCAAACACGAGACCTTGCGGAGGGATTCCGTGGAGCAATTGTGTGTGAAAACAACGTTAGCAAGTAGACCTTGATCTAAGAGTCTAACTACTAATATTGACCTAATAAGTTCGTAAATCTTAATGCGTTTATTTAAATTACATCTAGAGTGATCTACTACTAGGTGGTTTGGTAAATAGAATCCGGTAAGTCGAGAACTTCCGTGTCCGATGATATAAGGGATTTAGGGGTTAGCAATCGATCTACCTGCTATACCTACGGTTAGTGATAATCTGTGACTAATAACAAGTAGAAAAGAACATAACTTGATTCATTGTTTTGTAACGAAGAAGGATTCCTTGATCTTGTCTCTCTTATTGCTTTCAACTTTATCTTTTAATTGCTTTGTTTATTTTATTTTGCTTTTTACACCCCCTTTCGTGACAAATTTTACAACTAGAATCTCTTGCTCCTCGTGGGATCGAACTTGACTACCCTATATTACTTGTTAATTAGGTAGTAAAGTATTGATTAATTTGTTGTGGTTACGACACGCATCAAATTTTGGCGCTACGTTGCAGGAGCAACGGATGATTTTAGTTGTTTTTATTTTTCTTTTTGCTTTATTCTTGCTTTGTTGGATTCTATTCCGTATCTAACTTGGTTTTTGAATGTTATTTCGGTATCGGTTTTCCATGTATGGTGGACAAGAGCAAGCATATTACAACAATCAATACGGTTTTCAACCTCAACATTATGACAACTTCCAACCATCCTTAGGATACAATCAAAACCAATCTTTTGTCTATGATCAAATTCCTACAGAACATTATGGATATTCTCATACATATCAACAACCTTATGACGGGTATGTAAGTGGACAATCACAAGGATGGGAGGATAGTTTTGTTTATGATCAGAAATTCTCTAGTTTTGTAGATAAGATGTCTGCCATGATTGGGGATCTTCAACAAAAGTTGCAAGAATCACATCGAGAAATTCAAAGGAATTCGGAGAAATTATACGAACAAATTAATCAACCTTTGGAGACTTTTGATGACGCTAGTGTAGCTTACTCGAGCCTTGATCTTAATAATGATCAATCACCTATTCAAAAGGAAGAGCTTGAGGAAGATGCATTTATTGCTTGGAAAAAATTTCTTAGGGAAAGATATGAGTCCGCGGAAGTGTATGAACGTTGCAACAATGAGGAAGTTATTCCAACTCCGGATCATAATAACGATCCTTCACCTATTCAAAAGGAGGAGTTTGGGTGTGACTTACCTATTGTTATAAACGGTGTAACACCCTCACAAGAAGATCTTACAATCTATACCGATGAAAATCATTTTAGTGAATGGCCCGATTCCGATGATGAGAATGTTGAAGAGATGATACTAGAGGATGAAACCACATTGATTGATTTCGTGGAAGATCCAATTTAACTAGCCAATGATTATAATGATGCCAAGACTTTGGTTAAGATAGAAAACGACGAAGAATGGTTGCAAGGTTTAATAGAGGACCACGATATACAAGAGGTAAGTAATTCACTCGAATTTTTTAAGGATGAAGAGGATTCTATAATACAAGAGATTGTGCAAGGTTTGTCTAACCCTTTGCATATTGATTCTTCTCCTTTACCTCTTATTGGTTTGAATGTATGTGCTTCGAAAGTATTTTTGGATGATTTTGTTTCTAAATATCCACCATTGGAAACACTTGATGCTAATACCATGCAGGTTTGCCAAGAGGAATACATGGAAGTTCCCAAATTTTATGTTCTTTATACACTTCCGAGTGTGGACAAGAATAAGTGTGGGGGAAATTTCTATCGAGCAATAATTTCACTATTGTTTTCTTGTGCTAATATTTGTATGGAGTTATTGTTTGCAAAACACGTATTATGGGTGGATCCTCAAATTTTCAGATTGTTGGTATATGGGGAATGAATCTTACAAGAGCCAAGTCGGGCCGTCGACTTTAAAACAAGCGCTTAATGGGAGGCAACCCATAGGTTTTGTATTTCTTATCTTTTTGCTTTTTCTTTTTCTTGTTCCTTATCATGTTAAAATTTCCCACCTTGACTTTACTAGGAGGATTCAATTACATTGAGGACAATGTAAGGTTTAAGTGTGGGGGAGTGGTTAAGCATGTTTATTAAAAAAAATTAAAAATTAAAAAAAAAAAAAAAAAGTTTTACATAAAAACTCCAACTTTTAAAGATTTTAAAGTCACTAGCATACTTCTAGGTATGTTTACATAGAGATTTTGACCGACATAATTGAACTTGGAAATGTTAGAGAACTACATTCGGATTTCTTGTTTGTTTGAGTGTTAAATAATGGATTTAATCATGCCGGTGATGCGAATTTGGTGCAGGGAGAAGTGCATTATTAGAGTTGCTGATCAATCATTAGTGGAGACTACCCGTATTCATATCATGTGAGGCACCGACCAGAAATTTTCCATCTACTAAAGAGCTTTCTTTTGAGTGTGTGTCACCGTACGTTAATTCAGGGTAGAATGGTGAGCTACCCAACCTCCCACCAATAGAAGCACTACTCTTTGATCTCTTGAGTGCTAATTTTGTCAATCATGAGGGTGACGTCTATAGATGAAAGCTTCCTTCTTGTAGTTCGATTTGCAATTAGCACCATTCTCTCTCGCGACAACAACGGATCCATAGAAACACATTCATCATCAACAAGGAGCGACATCAAAATCTACAAGGAAAGTTGGAAAAGTTTAAGGTTTACAAGCAACGGAACGAGAAAAAGAGCAAATTTCAAATATAAGTAAAGCAACATACAAAGGGCAGATTTTTACATATATGTTGAAGACTTACACTACAATGAGGTGATTTTATATTCACGTATGAAGACTTATTCACAAGAGCGAAGAAAATTAAAAGGTGAGAATTTTTGAAGTTTATGATTTCAAGACGATACAAGTTGTGAAGAATCAAGCGGTAAAATACTTCTCCCACGGCCATGGTTGTATTTAATTTCTCTTGTTTTGTTTCAAAAAAAAAAAAAAAAAAAATTGATTGAAAAAAAAGATAAGAAAAGGAAAGAAAAAAAAGAGAGAGAAAAACAAGAGAAATATTTGTTTTTTATTTAATAAGCCGTGGGGAAGGAAAATATATAAGGAAGTTTCAAGCGACAAGGTTTTAAGGTAAAAGAGTTTCAAATTGTCAAGGAATTACGAAGATTCGAGGGTTTATCATCAATAGTTGAAACCGAAGACAAAGACCATGAAGATCAAGACGAGGAGCGGAAGACGTTTCTATTGGATGCCGTGAGAGTGGTGTTATCATAATTGGCGATCGGATGTGAAGGTGAGTAAGTAATCTCATCCTCGATAAAAATGGTTGATTTCCTTTCTTAGAGATCGTCAGAAAAATGATTTTTCAAAATATTAAAAGATGTGGGTTTTTAAAAATATTTCGGAAGTTATCCTTCCCACCATTCAACGTGTCGCAGATTTCTCTCTTCATTCCTACCTGCACACATGTGAGAACCATAAAAAAACCGTCTTTTTGAGTGCAATTATCATAAAATCCTTTTTGGTGAGGCAGAAGTCGAGGCGAAATGCTTATTGATCGTTTCTCAAACACGCGTTCTCTCGTTATGGTGTGGTTATTTCTCACTCAACATTTAAGAATGAGAATATGTTCTTTAGTATTTCTAACTTCTTATTACTAGCATGCAGAAACTCTATGTCCTCATAACTCTTTGGATGCTTGGGACGCTTGAACGCTTTGAAGTTGTGAGTTTTTAGTTTGATTTGCTCGAGGACTAGCAAAGTCTAAGTGTGGGGGAATTTGATAGGTGTAGAATACACCGTATTTACTATCTAGTAGTTTATGCTTTTTTTGCCATTTTTCTAGTGAATTATGTATTTTTACGTGTGTTTTTGAGTTATTAGCTACTTTGGAGTCGCACGGAGGAAAAGAAGAAGAAATCACCCAATTTGAGCCAAAAGGGCAAAAAGGTCATTTTACAGGCGATTGATATATGGAGCTCAGTTAATGTTAAGGGGTAACCCTTTTGGGAAGTTTTAAAGACAGACTAATCAAGGTTAAGGGGCTGCCATCTGGCTAGCCCTTATCAGAAGTGATCACCTATTATAGACACCCAATCTGGGGTGGTTCCTATTGAGTGGGGTGACATAATCCGGTCTTACCCCAAATTATGACCCTAACCCTAAAATTGAGAGGTATGTCTCATTCGTCCCATTCACCTGAAACTTTGAGAAAGAAAAGCAGCTGGGGCTGCTGTTGAAACCAGGCTGAAGCAGATCGGAAATTAAAGAAATCAAAGAGATTGAGAAGGAGAGATCGAGAGTAATTGTTGGCGATGAACTGTAGAAGATGAATCAAGAAACTTAGGGTTCGCTATTGGCTCATGGAGAGAAGAAATCAGTCAGGTCTATTGCTGTAATCGGGAGGGTTTATGATTCGGTCTCTGCAACTGATAAATCAAGATGAAATGGTGAATGTGGTTGTGTTATGATGAATTAGGGTCTGATGTCGCGTCTATAAATCGAGATCGATTGGAATGAAGAATTGAGTCGATTGCTGCTGTTTAAAATCGAACACAGATGGGTTTGTGGTTATGAATCAATGGGGTTGTAGCTTCCATGAACATCAGATGGAGATTGGGTTTATGGCGATTCAAGGAATTAGCCCTGCTGTTGAAATTGAGAAGAGAAGAAGCCGATGCAACGGCTAAGATTCTTCTTGTTATGAAATGAATGGGTTTGTATAAGGGTTGAACTCAGTGCAGGCGAGGGGTTGTGAGTTGAGTTGCTATTCATAAGTCACAGGAATGAAGATAAAGGTGGTGGTGATGCCTGTTACAGGTGGTATGAGAGAATGGCTGCTCGATGGTGTTATGGAAGGCATAATTGATGCAGAGATTGCAGGCGATTCGGGATAAGGCAAGGAGACGATCGAAGGGTGTGAGATTGTTTTGATTAAGAACACAGAGAAGATTGAGACTGGGTTTGCGCTAATTTGAAGAATGGTGGTGGTCTGAGCTGAGTGAGGATAGTGGCAGTCATGCTCGAGTTGAACAAAGAGAAGAGTGAGGGAACTCGAAGCCGTGCTGGTGATTCAGCAAAGGCAGTAGTGTTACAATGGAATTTGTATGATTGCAGGTGCAGTCCTGGTGCTGTTATGAGTTCTTTATTTGGTGCTTGTTTTGTTGATCGAATGAGATGAAAAGGGTGGTGGATTGGCCGAGTTGTTGTGTTGAAATGGCAGCAAGATGAAGCTTCGTGTGTGTCTTTGTAAGACTCGAGACCCAGAGAAGATGAAAGATTATTACAAGGATTAAATGATTGAAGCATTTGTGAATGTGCAGTGTAGTTGGCAATGGCTTTGATAGAATTGTAGTTAGAGCGGGACAAGGAGTTGGCAGCTTTGTGCAACGGGCGGAGAAAATTGAGCTATGTAACCGAAGGTCAGTGAATTTGCAGTGCATGACTTGGACCGACTTGTGGCATTGAAGCAATGCAAGGTTGTCGGCAGGAGAGCTGGAAGAGTGAGATGAAACTAAAGCTAGAGTGTTTGCGGTTAGGGGAAGAGCATGGATTGCAGGTGGGATTGAGGGCCAACATGGCTGCAGAGATGCTTGGTGTGCAAGCCGTCAGCAATGGCCTAGGGCCGGAGTTCGGTTGATGAGTCGACTCGGTGGCTCGCTAGGATAACTCGGTGAACCACTGCACAAGAAGCGAGTAAGCCAACGAGTTAGAAGCCGACTCCAGTGACTGACTCGCCATCTGGCTTGACTTCCCTTGACCCGCTGACTAACCGTTGACTGATTGACCCGTTTGACCGTTAGTCCTAACGGAGGACTGACGGAATATTCGGTCGAATATTCCTGACGGAGAAATTTTCAGTGGCCGGCGGAGACTATTCCGGCCGGATTCCGGCCATAATACCAGTTTTCCGGCGAGCCAAAATTCCAGAATTTTCTATGGACTTCTCTCATGGGTGTGAAGACTTGGACTAGGAATTGGATGGAGAATTTGGCTCAAATTTGGAAAGAGAAGATGAAGAGTTGAGAAAGACTTGAATTTGGAAGTTAAATTGCTAAAGGAAAAGGATTCTAATCCTTGGAAGAGTTGGAGAATATTGAAGCCTATAAATAGAGAAGTTTTATACATCTTTTATACACATCTTTACACACACAACACTTTTTTTCTTATTCTTTGTGTGAACTTTTTAACATGAGTAGCTAATTTTATTGATTGAGGATGAATTCCTAGTTATTAACATATGATTTAAGTTTTTGTTTTCAATTCTATCTTGAAGTTTTTCACATAATTATCGTTTGTTTTTACTAATAGGAATGATCTTAATGACATTCATGATTGATTGATAGATTGTTTGGGTGGCCAACTAAATTGATTTGTCGGTTTAATCTAAAGCTAGTGAAAGTTAGGAGATAAGTAATCGTTTCTTGACTCTTTACTTAAGTAGCAAACACGAGACCTTGCGTAGGGATTCCGTGGAGCAATTGTGTGTGAAAACAACGTTAGCAAGTAGACCTTGATCTAAGAGTCTAACTACTAATATTGACCTAATAAGTTCATAAATCTTAATGCGTTTATTTAAATTACATCTAGAGTGATCTACTACTAGGTGGTTTGGTAAATAGAATCCGGTAGTCGAGAAGCGACCCGTGTCCGGTGATATAAGGATTTGGGGTTTAGCACTGATCTGAGTGCTATTACCTACGGTTAGTGATAACTGTGACTAATAACAAGTAGAAAGAACATAACTTGATTCATTGTTTCGTAACGAAGAAGGATTCCTTGATCTTGTCTCTCTTATTGCTTTCAACTTTATCGTTTAATTGCTTTGTTTATTTTCTTTTTCTTTTTACACCCCCTTTCGTGACAAATTTTACAACTAGAATCTCGTGCTCCATGTGGGATCGACCTTGACTACCCTATATTACTTGTTAATTAGGTAGTAAAGTATTAATTAATTTGTTGTGGTTACGACACGCATCACTGGGTAGGACTCCATTTCACTTTGTTTTTCCTCTAGGACAATGTATTCCTCTTGGAACTCTCGCAACTCGGTCATTGTGATAGTATTCTTGATTCTAAATATTTGAACGATAAAATTTATTACGAACATTGCATTAATGAACGATAAAATAAGGTATCTTTCATCCACACGGCCAGCCATGTTACTACATATTGTCTTCCACCTCATAGTTAAATGCTTCAAACTTTCGCCAACTCTTTGTTTCAATACAAATACATCTTCAATGCCTGGACACAATGAGTTGTTACTTATATAAGATCCTAAGAACGCCGTTTGCAATTGATTGAAAGATGCTATGGTATCCTTTGGTAGTCCTTCAAACCATTTTAACGCCTCTCCCGTCAAGCTTGATGTAAAGTATTTACACAACACAGCGTCATGGTTTTCCCATCGCAGCATGCATCTCACGTAAGCTTTGATATGTTGAACAACACAAGTTGTCTCATCGAAGACGCCGGTTAATGCAGGAAAATTATATTTTGGCGGTATTCCCCTTAATCGTAATTCTTGTGTAAACGGCGTCTTCGCAGCTTCCTCTATTGCTTCATCCAATTGTCTCATGCCCCCTTCTTTTCTATTATTGAGTATTCCCCTCATCTCTGCCAATTCTCTTAAAATTTGTTCAATCGCGCCTGACCCTCGGTCCATTGGTCTCTTTAGACTTGCTTCTCTTCTCATGCGTTCATGTATATCTTGCCTTGCGAGATTTTGTATTTCCTCGTCATCCAATTCTTCTTGCCTTCCTCTGCGATCTTCTCTTTCATCCCTTTCGTGTATTCTCACATGATTGCGCCTTTCATCTTCTCATCTGCGTCAATTCTTCCTTGTGTTCTATCTACTTCTTCATTAATATGATCATTGTTGAGGTATTGTTCGCACCTTCTCTCCCGGTTATCACGATTGTTCTGGCGTATAGCCTCCTGAAACTCTTGTTCTTCAATTTCCGCCCCCATTCTTTCTCATTCTCGAACTATACGTGTTTGTTCGGCATTTCGCCTCTCCATTTCATCCTCAACTGTTTGTTGATTCCTCTGCACTTCTTTCCCATATAATATCCTTTTTCCTTCTTCCCGGTTTTCTTCGCCATCTTGGTTATTTCGTTCGTGACGTTACTCATTCCTCCAGTCTCTATTGTTTTGTTCAATATGATAATTTTCACCATGTAACGATCTTTAGTTATTTATCTCTCTTCACGATGTCCATCACCAGGATTCTGCATATCTTCTTGAATGTCCTCAACAACACCTACTGCATGCGAATCTCGTCTCACCTCTCTTCTAGTTGTTATTGAATTTGATCTTGTAGTACTTGTAACCTTATATTTTCCATCCTCAATTCATGGTTTTGTCATGTTAAATTTGCACGTTCTTCTGCTTCTAATCTCCTTTCTTCAAATATTTTTTGCCTTAATATCTCTACTGTTTCATTCTCCTCCTCTCCATGAATTATTCCTCCTTCTACTCCCCTCAATTGCTGTGTCTCTTCAACTTCCTCTGCTAATCCCGTCCTCCAAGTGTGTACACTGACTCTATCATAATCAATGTTTCCACCTTGTACTTGTGCATGCTGAATTGGGGGTTGAATTCGTTCTTCTCCATCATTTATTGCTCCCATCCTAGAAGATTCTCCCATTTCTTTTCTCATTCTTCCTGCAATTCTTGTGCTTCTTCTTACCATCTTTTCAATGTTAAGATCTCTTATTAATTTCACAAATTCTTCACTACTTCTTTAATTTTTCCCTGTTTCTAGCGCCAATATGTAGTTGCAGGATTTCCTACAACTACACCCCTACAAGATTACACAATGATCTAATCCAATTTCATGATGAATTATCAAAGTTTTATTTATTATTCTGGTGAATCTTATAAGAATAATAAGAGTACAAAGAAATCAAAGTAGCTATATACTTTCTCTCTCCTATTTGTTCTCTCCTGTATATAGGATATTACATAGTGGATGATAGCTAAGCCAACCTTTATTTTCGGATCTGGTCTGCGTCATTCTCGCAAGTTTACAAGGGATTTCTTCGCAAGTTAACTTCCATCTCGCAAACATTTCACACTTTCCTCGTGATTAGGCTGACGTCATTCGCTACATCACTTCCCTAATACTCTGCGATGGCCTTCGCAAACATCTTTCGGTTAAACCTTCGTTGAGACATAACTGTGCGAGATTCTGCTCCTACACCTTCGGCTGATATTACATGAACATTCAGCCTATTACAAGAACAGATGAAAGATCATGTAACGAGTAATAGAACAAGTAATGAATCCCCGACTCAGAATAAAGAAACCCAAATATAAATACTTGGAGGGCTCAATATCCTCAAACATCTTATTACTCATAAGATTCATAAATTTTGTAAATTTTAAAAATTCTAAGCATATGAACTAACATAGAATGTGTCAAGAATGGATCACATCTGCTTCGGTTAATGGAATATCCGTAAGGGGATATATCAGCTCAATTTGCACATGGGAATTTTGTTTTAAACGCTGAAATAGACTTGGGAGGCCATTTTATTCCAAAAATGATTACAATTGGGCTTGGAAGCCAGCTAGGAGCATGGGTATGCAATGGCTCCTCCTCATGCGTCAAACGCACTGAGTTACATATGACAATTATCATCCAGCAGCAATGACAAGTCTAATTGCGGATTGTTTAGACTGAGTGTTCAAATGTTAATTTTGGTTATCGGGATTGTTTGGAGTTTGGTCGCATCTGGTATGAATCCTAGTTAATAATTCTTCGAATTATTCCCGAATGATTCGCGAACGTATCTGAACCGACCGCATCCGAATGATACTTCCGAAATTTTGAACTCCGAACCTAGTTCCCGGATTATATGGACCTCACGAATGATTCGCGAACGTATCCGAACTGACCGAATCCGAATGATACTTCCGAACTAGATTCGAACGCCCAACCTCGCTTTCCCGTAGGTAACTCTCTGACCAGAGTTCCGTTGATTGGTTTTTGTTTGATTTTGTATATACTTTATATTTAAATACAATTATTCAGTTAAAATTTTCTATTAGTAGTTGTTTAACCAGTGTTTTATGTGTTGATTTTTGTTTAAAAGTCTATAAATTCGTTTTGTAATACATTTATGCGATTAAATTGTTTACTCTTGTTAAATAATCACGCTAAAATATTTTTTTTCCATCTTTTTAGTCTCGTAATAAGGTCATAATACTTATCAATTTATCATATATGTAAGCCGAATTTTAAGTGCCGAACTCACATTTATAAAACGAATATGCACATACGTATGTCGTTCCAAACTACTGTCCGAACAACGAACCGTTGAATGGATTTTTGACCGCATCCGACCTATCCGAATCCGTATAACTCCCGTACGTATGCCGTCCCGAACTACTACCCGTATCCCGAATGGCTAACTAGTGTTTGGATATCAAGGAAAATTGTTTACATGTCCAACTCGAGTCTCATGGCTCAGTTTGACTTTGACTCTGACTTGTTTGTCCTACCATTTTACTATGATTTTCAGTGTCTTTTCTTTTCCGTAGTACGGATTCTACGGAAAATATAGATACTGTAGTTTGAACTTCCTGACCAGCTTGTTTACATAATCTTCCGGTCATCAATCAAAGCATTGACACTCTGCCGTTACAGTTTTGTATCACATAAGATATGAGACAGCAAAAAAGAACACCATTATCAAAGCCAAAAGATGGGCACAACACGGTATGAATTAGGTGAAAAAGTACACAGAAAAGATGAAACAACTCTCCAACATACCTCGAAATAGCTTGTTCACATCACATGCCTCATTTGTTTCGAATTTTGAATCATCAAACAGAGAAGCTTGTTAAACTTGATAACACTCGTACAAAGTTACTATAGGTTAAAAGGATCATAGCCTAAATGGGAGTTGTAATTTTCTATGATGGTGGCTGCAAATGTGACAGCAATTCCACAATGGGAGAAGCAGCATCTTCGCTCAAATCATAGAAAACTACAACTTGCCCTTTTACACTATTACAGCCAAGAAAGGCTCCAGCATTAATTCTAGTATGATATCATCAATCTACTACACGTAAACAATTATTTGTAATACGAGAGGCATCAAAGACACGAGATGAAATGTTGGAAGAAATTGAACCCAACTATAGACTCTAGTAGGAAGTGAGAAATCGATTCAATATCCTTCAACCCCCGCCTATAATTTTGACAGACACCTTAATATCTTCTCATATACATTCTGCAGACATTATCTTCACTCATAGGTGAAAGCCGGAAATGAGATGTCGGAGGAAATTGAACCCCCAACTGCAGCACATTATAGCAGTGTGCAACTGGTTCAATTTCCTTCGACTCTCGCTTACGACTTCAACTCGTTTAAATTTTCTCACTTGCACATCTATATTATCTTCCCTTGGTTGTGTAAGCCGGAGATGAGATGTTGTTGGAGGAAATTGAACCCAACTGCACCTACATTATAGCAGCGTGTAATTGGTTCATTTTCCTTCAACTCTCACTTACGACTTCATGTCTACTATTCTGTTTTGTGTTTCCTTACGGTATATGCTGGATGTAAGACATTGGAGAAAACTAAACTGAACACGGATGTATCCAATTCTTACTTTCAACATTTACATCCTTGTTTTTGCTCGTAAGTGAAAGTTGGAGGTGAGATGTTGGAGGAAACTGAACCACATACAACTTAAAAATGGTTCACTTCCCTACAACTCTCACATACAACTTTGTAACACTTTTATTTTGTTAAGCTTGATGTGAACTGGATAAACTTACAATGCCAAGTATTTATAAGCACTTGAAACGAACAACAATAATGCTTTTCCGAAGGCAAAAGTTACATGTGTTTGGAATATCTCAGAGAAGAGAATATCTGACAAAAGACAGGAATAAAGCATGTTGGTTTACTTTACTTGAAAATGTATTACCAAGGACAATATATATCGGTTTCTCTTTTAGGCAGTCTGTTTGGAGGAACTCTTAAAACGCTATCTCTAGGTTACTAGTTATTTCATTTGATTGTTGGCCAAGTAAACTAAGGACCTAGGGGGTGAGCCGCAGAAGTCTCAATGAGCTGCAGCGTCACACTAATTTAACTTTTTTTTTTTCCTTCGATATCTGTTACAAATAATCACAATACCAAACCATCTGCAGTTGTCCGTAGTATTTTTTCACCATTCAATCGCCACTTCGCGAACAAGTCTTCTCGATACATGATATATACTCGCTTTGCCATCTGAGTAAACAACTCATACTTGATTTTAAAGAATGCACTCGGTTTGTAATTTAGACCAAACTTAATTATACGGACTCCGAAAGTCAATAATAAGTGAGACTCGATTTGTTTGAAATCCCAGTATGGATCTAAGCAATTTGAGAAATTAACACAGCAGTGAATAGCGTTTTATGGATAGATTTTTGTTAGTGGGAGAGCAAAAAGTGATAGAAAAAGAAGGGTATATTTGGTCCGAAAAATATAAAACTTGACTTACTCGAAGAATCGACCAAGTTAGCGATTCGAGGACGATATTCTTCGCTCTCCTCAAATCAGTTTTTGCTCTCCCTCTAACAAAAATCTATGGATATACTAATTTTATACCAGATCATAAAATTTGTAATGCAGTTTTACTCACTCTAAAAAAAACTTTTTTAAGTAATTTTTTATTCTTAGCATTTTCCCACTGGATTTGATAATTTTCCTCCTACCGGTGTTTTTCAAACTGACTGCATTCAAATAACTATGATGCTAAAATGTAACAAAATATACTTTCTAGAACTCCATGGTAAAGCTCTTTGCTTTCCAAGATTTTTCATGCAAAGAAGGAATGAATTGAGATGTGAAAATGAAAAATTCGAGAAGAACGAGTGATGTCACAAATATACGTGCATGGCAAATGGATGCGTTCTGTGTATATAGCTGGGACTGCAATTACTCGGAGGGACGACTTAACTTTGCCAATGCTTGTTGTTGGCTAGCCCGACCTGGTCTGGCATCTTCAATTGGCTGACGCCTGTTTGCCTACGTTTTAATTGTCCCGCATGTAGCCATGCACGTCGACAACCCTATTATGTGCTCACTAAACCCCCCTTTTTTTTTTTCGTCTGCACATGCTTTCTCCTCAACTTAGGGTTTCAATGAGGAAGCATTTAGAATTGCGACTGGGTTGATATATTAGATTTACAAGACAGCCAAAAGTTTCAGGGGATACTGATTCATTAACCACCACCTATGTCCTGACTTGAACTTAGTTGTGTGGAATATTGCGCTAACTGTAAATGCTGATTTATCTCATCCCTCTTTCTGTTCTCTTTGTAATACGACGATTGAATCCAATATGCACCTATTCTGGGATTGTCAATTCTCGGTTCGTGTTTGGAGTTACTTCTTTACTCATGCTGATTTGGTTAAGCCTTCGCCCGGGGCGATGATGGACCTTTTCCATCACTGGAAGCGTTTTGCTTTAAATCCAGGTGGCAGGGAGCTTTTTTTTTTTTTTTGAAGCAAAAGAACTTGTATTAATGAAGAAAAGACTAGATCATTACATGAGTTCTGTCTTCACTTAGCTGAGCTTTTATCTCAGTTGGTGAGGAGTTTGTCCAAGAAACAGAAAGACTCTTCTCTCTAGCTAGTCTAGAGAGAATATCAGCTACCTTATTACTTTCTTTTGGAATAAAAGAACACTTCCAAAAACTATTTCTAAGGATTAAAGCTTGGATATCCTTAATCATGTTTAGAAGTCGCTAGTATATGTTGGAACTTGTGGATTGAAAGAAATGGGAGAATCTTCCATGGTAAAAAACGTAATGTGGAGGCGATTATAGTCGAGTCGAAAATCACATCTCTTCTTTGGGCTAGAAGTCTCCCTTCCATCTCGTATTAATCTTCACGAAGCTATCTGTAACTGGAAAATGATGTTTTTTGACCCTCCTTAGCGTTGTTCTCTTTGGGTTTTCTTTTCTTGTTGTGTTTTCCCCCTTGCTTGGTGGCTTAGCTGTGTTGCAGCCGTGTACTCTTTGCCTTACTCTTAATATATCTCTTTATTTACCGAGCAAAAAAAAAAAAAAAAAAAAGCCTCGGCACAGTGTTATGTTTCGAGATCGTGATTATGTTGTTGTTGCGATTATGTTTTTGCTGGTGTTAATTAGCTTTGTTTGACTGTTGTTACCTGGAATTTTTCGGGGATCATCCGGGGACTAATTTGACGTAGGCTGTTATATTTTTTTTTCCAGATCAAAAAGTTGAAATTCTCCTCCATATATTTTTACAATTTAGCCAGAAGAACGGGTAGAACGATTTCTAAGTCAATGGCTCAACAATGAAGAAGTCCAAAGTCAAAAAGACAGACAAATCAAAAGGCACAAAAATATACAACCCTGGTAAATTCTTATGTACTGGTAATATATAGTAGAATTTACTACTATAAAAATTTCAAGAGACGACAAACTAAATCTTTCACCACTATTTGTTCCAATTTTCTTCTCTCTTCTAATACCGATGATAATCCATGTTCTTCCCCGTATTACAAGAACATATCCCGCATAAAACAAGCAACATATATCAAAGTTCAATTTCCTCAAACATCTTACTTGCAAAATCCATAAGACTTTTGTAATCATAAATCTTTTCTTTATAAAATAAATAAGGAGAATGAAATATGTCAAGACCTAAGTCAATGCTTTCACATATGCGTTGCTATATGGAACATATATAGGGTAGAGGGGGATATATGCACAAAAAGCACATGCAAATTTACATGCACAAAAGTATAATACATGAGACTCTAATCCAGCATCTCAATTTCTTATGTACTTTTTGTAGTACCTCAAGCATAGGATAGCTTGTGTTCAGCTTCTTTAAAAACATGTTTCACAGCTAGAAATAAACTATCACCACTGGTTATTTTTTATATCTGGTTGATTCTCGCAAGAGATGTCAATTTTCATGAAAACTTAGATCCTTCAATCATGTAAGTGTACTATTTCTTTTTATGTGGCACTTGAAACAAGAATTGAGATGTCCTTTTTTTCCACCCAAATTCACAAAACCAAGAGGCCATTTCTTAAAAATAACCAAGCAAATAATAAATGTGATTCCAAGAATGAGAATTAATTAATGGAAGCTAATCTTCTGTCGGCTAAGATGCAAGTTGATGCTACTAATGCTGCTGAATATTCCATGCCACGAAGAGGTTAGCTAATATATAAGTAGATGAGATGTAATGAGAGATATGTAATTATTCACTAATTACTAGTACTTAACATGAAATTAATTTCCATGTTTTAGTTTTGATCTTGGTGTTGGATTCAAATTAAGATGGTGTTAATCATTGTTGTCTATGACTTTTTGAGCATTTAAGGCACTGAATCCGACTTAACTCATTTTCGATTCATTAAATCAGTAAAATGAAAACTCAAATTCACTCGCGGCTCCAAATGATTTTAATTAATTGTTAAAGTTAATAATTGTTTGTACCCAAAATAAATTTTGGGCACCGAACACGATGAATAGATGATTTGGTGTATTTTGGGTTAAGAGACGAATTTGAAGAACAAATAAAGAGACACAGGTTTAACGTGGTTCGACATGGTTTGCCTACATCCACGGATGAATCCCCTTAGGGAGAAATATTTTATTCGTATTTTTATTACTGTGTTATTTTCTTGTATTCGCTACCACCTTCAATGATCTCTGCTCCTCCCTATTTATACAGTTCAATATCTAATTTCAATATAAACTTAAATGGCATTAACTGCTCATTCATGCCTCCATTTTCAATTATGCATGAAACTGCTGGAATTAATACTGCATGCCTCCATCTTCACTCCCGCATGAAACCGCACATTTATGCCTCCATGATGAATTTCGCATGAAATCGCGCATTTATGCCTCCATGATGAATTCTGCATGAAACTGCACATTTATGCCTCCATGATGAATTCTGCATGAAACTGCTCATTCATGCTTCCATGCTAAATTCTGCATGCTAGCAGACTGGGATTTATGGTTGACAGGCATAATGGCTGATAATATGGATGGATGCTGGCTGACAGACTGGATTGGTTGCACGGGTAGAGACTGGCTGGCAGTGCGATTGAGTACTTTGCTGGGAATTGGTTGGCAGCACCGCTGGCAACATGAGTGGAAAATTGGCTAGAGGTGCGACTTGCAAACTGACTTCGACAGTTGACCGGGCGTTGACTTTGACCGATCATTGAATTTATGTAACACTGGGCAGGCTGGTGGGTTGCTTAGGTTGACTAGTTAGCGGGCTTGGATGAGGGCCAAAAGATGATCCAAGTACCAATTGGGCACATTATGTGGCATTTTTACTTATGGTACAAACATCGCCCCCTCTTAACCTCCAACTTGTTGGGGGTTAAGAAAATTTCATTTTCCTTAGTCAATGACAAAACTCTCCCCCAATTATGGATTATTCATGTCGAGGTGATTGGAAAACTTCCCTTGTTGTTTGCGGAAATCACAATCAAGACGCCCCTGAGTGAGGCTATTGTGACAGGGAGATCGGCTAGCAACAGTTGGACATGAACAGTTGTTGTATGCAAAAACTGGACTGATGGATAAACTAGACTGCAACGGAAGCGTGATAATGAAGCGGAGTGATGTTGAAAGTGAGCGGTGACTGTTGATGTAAAACTAGACCGTGGTAGCTGCGTAGAACTAAAATAGTTACCATTGTTTGGAATAGATGAGCTATATTTGACGACACCCGGCTGGAATCTGTGTGACTTGTTGGTATTAAGCTGATGTCGATTACGGACTGAGCCGCGGTAGTTGCGGGCGAAAGGGTGTGACCTTTTGGTAGTTGAGATGGTAACAAACTTTGTGTGTTATTGGACCTCCAATGGTCTTGGCTGTGCTACTGGATGTGACATCGATCTTTATATGTCTTCAATAGTTATATGAATCAGGATAGCAGCAGCGATGTCGACTATATCACAACAGTTGCTGTGGAACTGGAATGCAGTGATTGCGGTAAAATTGACTGCCACGGCCACAAAAACTGTCCTCCGAAGTAATGAGGAAAAATGGGTTACAACAGCTTCGAACAAAGCTGGTCTGCAGCAGCTGCATCAACTGGAGTGTAGGAGATACGAACAGAGCTGGACTGTAGCAAATGCGATCAACTGGACTGCAACAACAACGAGCAAAGTCAGATTTCAACAACGCTGATCAATGATTTCAAGCAAGAACGTGCAAAGATGCAATCGCAACAATCGCATCACTGGATCGCAGAAATGCGAACATACCGACTATAACAACTTGATCGTGTGAATTGCAAAAGAAGAACGAGCAAAAATTACACTCAAAGAAATTGACAAACTCCGGACTCGCATGAGCTACGAACAGAGATGACCGCAAGCCGCGATTAGCCGGACCGCATAAAGAATTTAAAGCAAAATTACACGAAGCCTCGGCGATCACTAGACTCGCAGAGCTACGAACAAAGCAGACCGGCAAAGCAATGCGATCACCGGACGCAACAACAACGAGCAAAGCTGCACCGCAAAGCCGCGCATCACTGGATCGGGCAGGAGATAACATAGCTCGACCGGCACAGTTTTGATCGCCTGACAGATCAACGAGCAGCACGGTGATCGCATGTACCGCCGATCACTGACCTCCAGGAGATACGAACATAGCCGACCGCAAAACTTCAATCACCGATTAAAAGAAAGAACGAGCAAAATTACATCGTAGAAAGGGGGCTTGGTGGATCGCACCGGGATTGCAACAGAACGAGCAAAGTCAGCATCGCAACAATGCGACGCCTGGATGGGCAGAGACGAATATAGCCGACCGGCAATCAGCTCTTGATCACCCGGGATTGCAAAGAAGAACGAAAGCAAAGCCGCACCGCAACCGCGATCACCGACCGGCAGGATATGTGAACATAGCCGACCGCACAGCCTTCGGTCACCGATTGCGCAGAAGAACGAGCAAATTACACCGGGCAGCAAACTCGCGATCACCGGGACCGGGCAGGAGATGCGAACATACCGACCGCACAGTTCGATCACCGGATTGCAAAAGCAGAACGCAGCAAGTTGCACCGCAAAGCCTTCGATTAGCCGGATCACAGAATGACGAGCAGAGATACACCGCAAAAGTCATGATCACCGGATCCAGAGCTATGAACAAAGTCGACCTGCAGCTGCTTCTTGACACCGATCGCAGCACCGACGAGCAAAGTTGCACTACAGCAACAAGGGGTCAGCCGGATGCAGAGTTGCAACATAGCCGGATCAGCGGCGCGACGAAAGCAAGACCGGCATTGCAGCAGCAAGGGCGGGTCTTGACCGCAGAGTTGCGTAACATAGCTAGATCAAGCAGCCAGCCGATTTAGCAGCCGGGATCAGGCAGAGCTAAGTGATCGCCAGACTGCAGTAGTGACGAGCAAAGTTGCCAGACCGCAGCAGCTTCGATCACCGGATCTGCACAGCGGCGAAAGCGTAGGGCCGATCACAGCCAGCTGCGAACATACGGGATGCAAGAACTTCGACCAGCGGACTACACAGCCGACGCAGCGTAGCCGACTTCATCGGTATTGAGGGAGTAAACTTAAACAATTCGATAAATCCGAGTGTAACAATTATAAATAAAACCGGTGCATCGCATTCGCGCCCAAATCTGAAATTGATGAGCAAAATCGACTTCATCGATTCGTCAACCGAAAGTCGATAGTTTACTTAAGAACCGGATTACAGCAGTTCGACCAACTTAACTGTAGAAATTTAACCTTACTGATTGCAATAATTGCGTCAAAATATTAGGGTGTATGCTCGCCCCCTCTTAATCCTGCAACTCGTTGGACGATTAAGAAGTTTGGGTTACCTTTTGTTTCGATTTTCAGGAACTGAATTTCTCATTGCATTTAGGTTCTATGTAACTCGCCCCCAAGCGTATGGAGTGTTACGTAGCTCGCCCCAAAAGAGTTATTTTAAACCATGAGGTGTTACATATCTCGCCCCCAAGTGATAGTCAGTCACGTTGAAGTGATATGAAACTCTCCCCCGGAATATAGTGATTATCATGCTGCTCAATACTCGCACAAGGATGTACTGCCTTGCTGAATTTTGCTCGCGCATGAGATTTTGAAGATGTCTGCTACCCGAAATTCGTGCAGGGGGCCAATCCCACTATTCCAGATGCACGTAGGATTAAAATGTGTTCATCTCCTCGTGAGAAAATGCTCGCCACATTATAGGTGTCTCATTGAACAAAGGTATGCATGTTTATATGAAAAGATGCGAAAATATGAAAATTATATACGTACCGTATAAAAAGTGTTATTGCGACTCCGTTTATGAGGTGACTAGGATGTCCATTGGCTATGTTGACGTTTTTAAGCGGCGATGACTAGTGTAGTTGCCTTAGTGTCTCGGCTTGACTCAGCTACTAGATTTGTCTGCGGGTAGTGGAATGCACCAGTTGAATCAAAACTGGATTGAATACAATTGCAATGAAAATGTATTTGCATGCGATCAATGAATCAGAATGATTATAAGTAAAATCGGATCGAAGCGATTTGCGAGGAAGACTATTCTCGAAACATTTTTGTGGAAAAACCGAACTACGATAGGTTCGATCAATCGGATCAGTAGTAATTATACGAAAAAGGACTCCGTGATTCGATCAACTAGACTGCAGTATTTGGTGAGGAACTGACTACAACAGCTCAATCAACTAGACTATAGCAGTTATGTGGAAAAAGATTACAACAATTTGATCAACTGGACTGTAGATGTTGCTGAGAAACTGGACTACATCAGTTCAATCAACTGGACTGTAGCAGTTGTATTTGCACTCACGAACTTTGCATATGAGCAATTTTTGGATAAAAATCGACACAAAAACGTTCACAAAAGTTGAGTGCATCCTTTTTTGATGTCTCCGCTCCATTCTCAAAAAATAACTGTTCTTTAAACGTTTAATTATGCCCTCATGTTGCTGGAAATTGACACGCAATTGCAACGAGTCGGAAATCACTCAGTTTGGATGCACGGAGAAGAAGTTATCGAGGAAACAAAATTGTTCGGTGAGCCCTTGCTCCAAAAATATTCTCCTCCAAACGTAGAATATTAAAATGCGATCGCAACGATCCGAAAATCACCCAATTCAGACGTGGAATACAGAAGATATCAAGGATGCAAAAATAAACAAAAATGTGCTCAAGCCCACAGTGGGGCGTAATTCTCCTCAAGGCAAAGAGTATGGGGCGAAATTCTCCAAGGGCCATGGAATTAGACCGTACCATGACGCGCTGAATCAGATCTACGTTATTAAGTTGCACCGTGCTACACCGAATCAGATGTACAATATTAAACTACGTCGTGCCCCACCAAATCAGATGTAAGATATTAAGTTGCGTCGAGCTACACCGAATCAGATGTACAATATTATGTTGCATCCTGCTACACCAAATCAGTCTCTACGATATTATGTTGCGGCGTGCTACACCGAATCGTAAAGGATTTGCCGTGTGGCCGCCGGCAATGGACGCTTAGGGTCCGCCGCCCGTCCTTTGGAGAAGATGACAGGGCCGGTGATGATGACGTCATGCTGGCGTCACCAAAGGAATATTCCGACGCCGTTGGTTAGATGCTGACACCGTTAAGAATATGCCAACGTCGTTAGGAATATGATGACGCTGTTTAGTTGCTAAATGTACCTGCTGACAGGGTTTGCAATGCTGACTTGGCGTTAACTGGTTGGCCAACACTGCTGACGTGGAAGAGGCTGACTAGAACCAGTTGATGACATGGAACGCCGACGTGGCATGCTGAATGGATCAATGGGCTGACGTGGCAGCCACTGGTGGGTCACTGCTGATGACGTGGCATCCAAGTGATGACGTGGCGTCCACTGGTTGGAGAATTCTGCTAACGTGGCAAACTACTGACTGGTCCAAACTGCTGACGCGGCATCACCGACGTGCACACCTTCATTGATGTGGCGATGCTGACTGGACCACCTTGTGGACGTGGAGACGCCGATGCGAACTACTGGCTGACATGGCAATGCTGACATGGAACCCTTGCTGACGTGGCAGTTGTACTGAATTTTGATGTACCACGGATCATCGAAGTTTGATGTACCAAAGAATATCAACGGTCGGTATACTTGTCGCATCGGAGTTTGATGTAACTTGAAGCAGCGAAACTTTTCCAGAGGGTTGAATTTTAGTGTATCGCCGAACATCGAAGGTTGATGTACCAAAGAGCATCAACGCTTGGGATACGCAGAACATCGAAGTTTGATGTAAGAAGAAGCGTCGAAAATTGTCCAGCGTTTCTGACAAAATTGATAACGGCCGCCGGCTTTTTTTTTTTTTTTTTTTTTTTTTTGAAAGTTTTCGCAACACCTTTCTTTGATTGTGATCTTTGCCCTCGGACTTTTTGTGACATATTTTTCTGAATTGTTGTCTTAAAGCTTTTCGCAACAGCTTTCGTCTGTGATCCTTTCTGCGAACACTTTGAACCAGTTTTGCGAACGGTTATCTTTTCTCGTCTGCAACAATATTCTCCTTAAACTTTTAGCAACGGTTCATCGGGCACTGTTGCCGTTTCCCATGGACAATTCCTGTCAATGTTTTGCTGCACTTTGTGGGATTTTCTGGAACTTTTTGAGATATTCATCCGGAGGTTTTCTCTAGGGTTTTCAAGCGCTCAGAGATGTAAGAAACTTGACAACCCTGCGATCATGATAGTAGCGGTTTTGTCATACACCAAACTCGAACATGTGGATAATGCGTTATTTGAGAAGCAATTTTTTTTTCGAACTTTGGACTTGAACATGTTGCGGATCGAACATCCTGACAACAATCTTGGTGATTTTTGCAGAGAGTCAGCTTTGATGGCTTCCGACCACGAAGCTGGACTGCAGCAGTTGCGATCAACTTGATCGCAAGAATCGTGATTAATCGATCAAAGGCACTGCGATCAATTTGGATTGCGATGATTGAAATCAAAACTGGACTAAACCATGTTGCAGATCGAACATCCAACAACAATTTTGATGATGTTTTTACGACATCTTTTACCGTGGACCGAACATCCTGAGAGCGGTTTCATCGGTCTTTGTAGTGATGCAGTTTTAGTAGTTTCCGACGGTAATAGTTTTAGCAGATCTCGAACAACGAATCCGGGCTGCAGCAGTAGCGACCAACTGGCCTGCAGTAACTGCGATTATCTGGATTGCTGCAATTGTGATCAAAACTAGACAGCAGCTACAATCAGCTAGACTGCAGTGATTTCGATCAGAATTGGACTACAACAGTTTCAATCAACTAGATCATTTGTGTGTAATCATGGAAGGAATCCAAACTGGAAATTTCTGGATGTTTTGTTTTTGAAGAGGTTTTTTCCACGCTTCACAACAATCTTAAAGATCTTTGGCGCAAATTGCAACGAACTTTTGACCCCATCATGTTGCGGATCGAACATCCTACAACAGTTTTGATGGTGTTTCACTACATCTTTTGCCGCGGACCGGGCATCCCGGCAACACTTTCATAAGATTTTGAAGTGATGAGATTTTCAGCGGTATCATAAGGTAATAGCTTCAGCAAATATGAAACAACGAATCTTGATTGTAGCAGTTGCGATTATATGGTTAGCAGCAGCTGTGATCAGTTGGACTGCGATTATTACGATCAAACTGTGTTGCAACAGTGATTTTTAATGACGTTCAAACAACTTTTTCACGGACATGATTTTAAAGCATTCTTTACAACTTTTCTCAATGGGAAAACACGATTCCTTTTCTCGTATTCCCCTTAGTCGGCGCCAATGTTTGTACCCAAAATAAATTCTGGGCACGAAACACGATGAATAGATGATTTGTGTGTATTTTGGGTTTGGAGACGAATTTGAAGAACAAATAAAGAGACACAGGTTTAACGTGGTTCAACATGGTTTGCCTACATCCACGGATGAATCCCCCTAGGGAGAAATATTTTATTCATATTTGTATTACAGTATTCTTTTCTTGTATTCGCTACCCGGCCCCTTCAATGATCTCTGCTCCTCCCTATTTATACAGTTCAATATCTAATTTCAATATAAACTTAAATGGCATTAACTACTCATTCATGCCTCCATCTTCAATTCTGCATGAAACTACTGGAATTAATACGGCATGCCTCTGTGTTCAATTCTGCATGAAACTGCACATTTATGCCTCCATGATGAATTCTGCATGAAACTGCGCATTTATGCCTCCATGATGAATTCTGCATGAAACTGATCATTCATTCTTCCATGCTAAATTCTGCATGCTAGCAGACTGGATTGATGGTTGACAGGCATAATGGCTGACAATATGGATGGATGCTGGCTGGCAATGTGATTGAGTGCTTTGCTGGGAATTGGTTGGAAGCACCGCTGGCAACATGAGTGGAAAATTGGCTAGAGGTGCGACTTGCAAACTGACTTCGACAGTTGACCGAGCGTTGACTTTGACCATTGACCGGGCGTTGACTTTGACCATTGCCGGTCATTGAATTTATGTAGTACTGGGCAGGCTGGTGGGTTGCTTAGGTTGACTGGTAGGCGGGCTTGGATGAGGGCCAAAAGATGATCCAAGTACCAATTGGGCCCATTTTGTGGCATTTTTACTTATGGTACAAACAATAATGAAAAAACATTAATCATATAATTCATGTTAAAAAAGAAAAAATTATAAGAAATTAATTAAAACTTTCACCACTATTTACTCCAATTTCCCTTTTTCTTTCAAAAGGGATTGCAAGCCATGTGATTAGAATGATTTTATGGAGCTAGAGCAGGTGTTAGTCAACCACCCACTCATAATATTAGGTTTTTCCTCTACATGACTGACAATGATTTGATAATCGAAGCCAAGACATCCGTTCTGACTTGGGCAGCAGCTGCAGATCATCGAGTTCAAATAAATTTTACGAACACAGTGCTTAGTAATTGTGACTTAATCTTCCTGTAACTTTTGTTTACTCTTGTTTTTTTTTCATTTTCTTTCTTCTATTCCTGGTAGAGATGTTGTACATTCTATCTTTTATTAATATATCTTCTTTTTTGATCAAAAAAATAATATTAGGTTTTTTAAGTAGCCAAGTTGATTTACTGGCAATGCATGTGAGATGTGATAAGAGACTTGTAATTCTACTGATTAGTTGTATTGGATATGAACTTGATTCCGCCGAGAAAGAAAAAAACAAACATATAAATTTAATTGCACGAATCTGCTGACTGAGTCACATGTTGGCAAGTTATATGGGTAGAGCGATCCATCAAAAAACAAGATGGTAAAACGAGCCAATCCCAAATGTTGAATCTTGGAGATAGCTAAGCACATTTAATATCTGATTCACTGAAAAAATGTCAAAATAAGATCAAAATATGTCATTGGTGGAAAGTTCTGAATCATTTGAATTGATTGTTTATCTGGATAGTTCATAGCCTTACATACCTGAATTTATTCTCTTGAGAAAGGGGCGAATACAATAATAGAACATGAGAGGAAACGGCAAAAACTTAAAGAAATAATAAAAATATATTGGGTTGGATTTTAATAAGCGATAACTCTTGAGTCTCCAAACGCTTCGTATAACTTTGGAATTGGCATTGGTAATCCTTTGCACATATACCCCATGAGAAATGAACAATTTAATATTTTAGGAGTTCAGTTTCCTCTAACATCTTATTAATCTCATAGATTTTATATAACTTGAAAAGTTATAATATAAAATTTGTCAAAGATTTGAACCAATGTCTGCTTTTCCGCTTTGGTTAATTGAATTAAACGTACTGAGATATATATAGGCTCAAAATCTACATGCGGTGATTTATTTATTTTTCTCCGCAGTTGCTTTTGGGTTCCACTTAAAACCCAAGCTTAATCGCCGAAAAGCTAAGAAATAAAGTACATACGAATTTTGTTTCTTTTCATGTCTTATATTTACACATTGAATGGCCATGCATGGTTGATCATTCATCCTCAAATGCACAAAAGTAGAATTTTGTGCGACAAGTACAAAGTATAATACCAATGCTCGAATTGTGGGATTGTTTGTTTTCAAACTACATTATTAGTTATGAGGATTGATGTTACTCAAAATCCGAGTCCGTTATCCTGCACATCTTTTAAATAAATATAAGATAGACAATGTTTACCATAAGAATGTAAGTTGCTGGGTAATAATCAAGTCTGAGATTTTAAAAAAGAACAAATATAGTTTTTTAATGAGAATTACTCATGAGCGTGAGTACGGAAAAGCAAATTCCTGATCTCCCCTGAAATGCATGTAAGATGCGGCCAAATTTGGATTATGAGACGAGATGTGTGTGATCAGAGATTTGTAAATGTTTACCAACTAGTAGTAGTACTAAATTATATGAGGTTAACTCCATGTTTTGGTCTTGATCTTGGCGTTAGTTTCGAATTAAAATTGTATTAATCGATACCGTTTGTCAGAGCCGATCCTGTGTCTAGAAGGGCCCTGTGCGAAATTTTTCGTAGGGCCTTTTACAATGTCGAGTATTTTGTAACAAAAAAAAACAAAAAAAAAATCAATAATTTTTATTTAATTTGTAAGATTATCGACGATACCAAATAAAAATTTACGACTAAATAGTGGTGTTAATGCGTATTTTATATAGATAAAATGAGAGTATTAAATAAGAAATTTTTTTCTGGATGTCAATAAGAATACGCAAGGATAACACAAAATTTATACAGATAAAATGAGAGTAAATAAGAACTTTTTTTCCGGATATCAATAAGAATACGCAAGGATAACACAAAAGATAGGAAGCTTACTCTTGGGAGGTAATGGTATTAGGTTAAACAAGTCTCTAACCCGGTGCGTACGCACCGGGAGTGTGTTGTTGTGCGTGCAATTCACATTAATTGACCTTAGTTTATTATTTTGAACTACAGCCTCATATCTTTAACCTTGCATCTCTTTATTGTTTTGAACTACAGCCTCATATCCTTTAACTTGGCATCTTTATTTGTAATCTTTGATGACATCTTTGTCCAACTGCACTCGATTTTCGGGTTACTTCAATTTGAATATCATGCATGGTTGGGAAAATTAGTTTCAGGTTACTGTTTTGATGACATCGTCTCTTAGCAGTGTGTGCTAATTGTATGATAGTTCTAACCATTGATTCTAAAAACATAAGGCGAATGATAGTGTACCCAGTTACTGTAATACTGTTATGATCTTTCGTGTTATTGTGCATCAATTTTATGAAACAATATAAATGCACCTACCTCCATGAATGTCTTTTCCACGAAATAGCTCCCTCGATTCCTACATATTTGGTGAATGAAAACTTGCACAAGTATAAACATAAGAATGTATAACAGAACCAGAAAAGCAAACTTAAAAATGTAAATGATAAAGGAATGACCTCAATTTGTTCTCGAGAAAGTAACGAATCAAAGCTAATTTCTTTTGAAGTAGAGAATGGCGCGAATGAAAACACTAAAAAACTTTGAGATTCTGGAAGAAGGAGAAGAATGATAACAAAAAAATACAAAGTGTGGTATCCTCTGGTGCCGTCGTTATTCTCTTGGAATTTATTTCTTTGCTTTGAAATGTTGCAAAATCTAATGTATACTCATATCTCCTCTTATATTCTGTTGGGTAAACCAACGGATGCATCTTCAGATCTTCCTGCATGTATCCTGTTAAGACACATCTTCTCAAACATAACAACTGAATTTGGTTAACATGTCTCCTAATTGGGAGAAAACATAAGGGTTAATGTTAGACTGGCATTTTTTTCTCTGTGACATTTCACTAATCAATTAGCGGCAGTCTGCTCCTCACAACCATAATGGCCACATCAAGTCATCAACCTATTATTAGTCAGGTAAAGCATAGAGGATGAATTTAATATGAATATCTGGCATATTAGTGATTCACATTCAGACATATAATCCTTCATTTGCTACAAAGATTTTTTTTCCAAAAGGTTATGTTATTACCTTGTACAGGAAAGAAACATCCCAGCAACAGAAAAGTCGCTTTCTATCAGTTTTGAAGAGTTCCTCTTGAATCGTCACAACTTGGAAGCTACCGATTCACAACAGCATACGGCATGAGAAGTTACAGCCCTATGAACAAAATTACTAATAGAACCACTTTTACCATTCAGAATAGGTATACTCACCTGTATGAATATATAAGTACCAATCTAGAGTTCATGAGCCTAAGGGATACGATAAGTACGATTATTTCATGGCGTTTGAACCGCTGCCTGCTACAGTGGGATTTTCGGAAAATTTCTTTTGTGCTGAATTCATCTAGATGCTTTTTTGTCCAATTGTTATTATCCGGGGAAGAGCCATAAGTGACATGAGATTTTCTGTTAACCAAAAGTAATTAACATGATCATTAGCCAAGGTGGAAAACAATGTTATAAAGCTAGTAGAGGCTAATCAATTAAATTGATAAACAAAGAAATTTAACTCTTCTTTATTATAAAATTTTACGTGAGAACATTTAAAAAAAAAAAAGGAGTTCTGTGGGTCTTGCCTATTGTTAAACTGCAGTAAAAATGAAAATCATGGAAGTTGTGTTTATATCTTTCGGCCAGGTTATATAAAGGCAATGGAGCTAACCTTACAAATTATACCGTGTCCAACTGTCCATCGAGATTAATGAATGCTTTGGATACCTAGTGAAATGAATAATAGAGACATAGATGTAAATGAAGTATAAAAAAAAAAGCAGATTAATAAACCCAAGTGGCGACAAAAGAAATCAAACTTGAAATACAGGGTTCGGAACCATCTATTTCCTATCTGTATGAATTTCTTGTAAGTCATCAGTCACTACAAAATTATATACAATGATTTAGATTCTTACACAGTTGACGGGGATAATCTTTTTTTGTCCCTGGTACACTCGTAGTGTTTCTTCATTCATTTGTATTATACTGCAACCCAAATTAATGGTATCCGAGAAGACGATAACTTAACAAATCGGGTGATTTCTTTCTCAAACTCTCTCTTATGGAAGAACATGCAGGTAATCAATATTGCTATTTTTCCAGGCTTTTAAACTTTAAAGTTTAAAGAACCACGACATTGATTTGATCTGAATCAGGTGCTCCCGCTTCCCACAAACTAATGCTTAAACAAACTCCATTTGCATATTTTGTAGTTATTCAAATGTTTGGGATATGTCGTTTGGAGAATATGTGGCGTTTCGTGATATCTAGTATCCCAAAAGGTGACATTTGATTCAGTGGTTGCACCTCTTTAGTTCCGATGAGCTGGCAAGGTACATGATGCTGACGTGGAAGGATCTGCTGATGTGGATTTACCGCAAATCAGAATGATTATAAGCAATGAAAAACAATGAAATCCAATGGTACCCAAATTACCTGATCAACAATATATAAATCTCTTGTTTCTTTCTTAGACATGAAAATTAGTCAAATCAACCATTAATTCCATGATTTACAGAAAATAGGTGTTTGTGAGGTTTCACAGATGTGAGAGAAAAAGACTAATTTTGTGAAATAGTATAATCTATATATATATGTTTGTAGAAATTTGGACTTCGAAGAAGAATTTTTGTGATGTTTGGCAACTTTGGTCTACATTTAGTGTCCCTTCAAACTAATGCGTTAAACAAATCTCCACTGGCCATATAATATTGCATGGATATTGATGGGATGTGTCGTTTAAAGAACCTGTGATTTCTCATGTTTTGTGGCATTCGCATCCTTATATGTTTCTGAAGGTTTCTTTTAAAAGGTAACCTTTGGCAAGATGTCCCGACCTTTGGTATAACTAAGGCAACTCCTTACGTATGATGAGTTGGCTAAATACATGGCAGTGACATGGAAAAGCATGATGACGTGGTTTAACCACATATTAGAATGATTATTAACACGACATGTGGCGTTTCAGGGGTCTCTTATTATAAAGAAAGATACGGTCAAATTTAAATTTAAATCAACAACGAATTGATTGCTCAGTGGATGGATTGTTTAAGTATTGCCCCCATAGGTTGTGTGTTAGAGTTTGGCCACAATAAAGATTTTTTTTTTTTTTTTTTTTTTTATCGGAAAGAAGAAAATTTATTGATCAAAAAGGCGAGGGTACAAAAGGCTTGTACAACCCTCGAAGAGAACAAAAGAAACCTAAAGAGAAAAAGAGACAAAACTCTGACCACTAAACACACTTACTGAGTTACGTTGTGCTGAAGTACGCTCTAGGCCAACTCTCAATTACATCCATAAAAGATAAATTCTGAAAATCTTTAAACACGAGACACCAAGTAAACATTATATATTGAGCCTTGCTGATTACCGTCTCCACCGAATGTATGAATTTTGGGCTGGAAAAAAAGGCCCTTGGCAGAGCTGGGCCCTGTGCGGTCGCACACCTTGCACACCCTCAGACCCGGCTCTGCCGTTTGTGATTCTTTTTGGGCATTTCGGGAAACTAGTCCGATTCAGTCATATTTTTGATTCATCATATGAGTAAGACTAAAAGATTCAATATTATTCAGTTGTGCTTTTAATTTATTTCTAGAATTAATACCGAAAAGCCATACTCTAGCATTCATAATCTATCAAACTTATTGAGAAAGAATATACGAGTACAAAATAAGAAAATACTCCCTCCGTCCCACTATTAAGTGACCTAGTTCAAGTTTGAACAATTTTTAAGGCAAGCAAGGGAAAAGAGTATAGTTAAGCATTTTTTACTATTATACCCTTGTGGATAATAACTAGTGAAATTTTGAAATGATTTATCTCTCAAACTACACCACGGATGTTCGCAAACTTCATACCATCGAAAAGTATTTTAAAACACCAACGTAACGAATATAAACATGCCTATCAAATTATGCATATTTCTTATAATCAATTAAAAGGATAATTTTAGAAATATATCCTTGTTTAGTGATATATGTCACTTAATGGTGGGACAAAATCTAAAAGTAAATATGTCACTTAATAGTGGGACGGAGGGAGTAGTAAAAGTCTGTCTACTCAGCTGGAAAATAAAACAGGAGTAACAAAAATGCTTTTTTTCTGCCAACAAGACGCGATACACAGCTTGTTGTAGAGAAATCCATGTCATCGAATCAAACATTAAGTAATTATATTCGGTCTTCACATCAAATTCCGCGCACCAGATCTGTCACCTGAGACTTGGATACTTAAATGATTCAATTTCCTCAAACATCTAGCACACAAACATCTTAGATTTTTATAATTTTAAAGATAACGAACATGTATGAGTTAATACCAAATGCGTCATGATTTTGGATCAATGTCTTCCATCTTCTCTAGTTAAAGGTATAAACTTTAGTGCGGCATTTAAGCACGAAAGAAACACAAGAATTTTGTTTCTTCTGTGGTCTCACATTTAAACACTGAATGTGCAATGCATCGATATTTTATCTATCATTCAAATGCACAAAAAAGCATTGGCCCTCTGCCGGTCATCAGTCAAAGCATTGGCCCTGTGCCGTTACAGTTTTATCACATAAGATATGAGACAGCAAAAAAGAACACCATTATCAAAGCCAAAAGATGGGAACAACACAGTATGAAAACAGTCGTACAATTCTGCTCAACTATAAAAAGTTACTATAGGTTAAAAGATCGGATTATAGAGTAAATGGAGTTGTAATTTTCTATGATGGTGGCTGCAAATGTGACAGCAATTCCACAATGGCCGAAGCAGTATCTTCGCTCAAATCATAGAAAACTACAACTTGCCCATTTAAACTATTACAGCCAAGAAAGGCTCCAGCATTAATTCTAGTAGGATATCATCAACCTACTACAGGTAAACAATTATTTGTAATTTATACGAGAGGCATCAAAGACGCGAGATGAAATGTTGGAGGAAATTGAACCTAACTATAGACCGAGTCTATTAGAGTCTAATAGGAAGTGAGCAATTGATTCAATATCCTTCAACCCCCGCCTATGATTTTGACAGAGACACCTTAATATCTTCTCATATACATACTGCAGACATTATCTTCACTCAGAGGTGAAAGCCGGAAATGAGATGTTGGAGGAAATTGAACCCCCAACTACAGCACATTATAGAAATGTGCAACTGGTTCAATTTAATTCCTTCAACTCTCACTTACGACTTCAACTTGTTTAAATTTTCTCACTTGCACATCTACATTATTTTCTCTTCGTCGTGTAAGCCGGAGATGAGATGTTGGAGGAAATTGAACCCAACTGCACCTACATTATAGCAGAGCGCAATTGGTTCATTTTCCTTCAACTCTCACTTACGACTTCATATGTACTATTCTGTTTTGCGTTTCCTTGCGGTATATGCTGGATGTAAGACATTGGAGAAAACTAAACTGAACACGGATGTATCCAATTCTTACTTCCAACATTTACATCCTTGTTTTTGCTCGTAAGTGAAAGTTGGAGGTGAGATGTTGGAGGAAACTGAACCACATTAAAGTGTCTCTCAACTGGTTCACTTCCCTACAACTCTCACATACAACTTTGTAACACTTTTATTTTGTTAAGCTTGATGTGAACTGGATAAACTTAAAATGCCAAGTATTTATAAGCACTTGAAATGAACAACAATCATGCTTTTCCGAAGGCAAAAGTTACATGTGTTTGGAATATCTCAGAGAAGAGAATATCTGACAAAAGACAGGAATAAAGCATGTTGGTTTACTTTACTTGAATATGTATTACCAAGGACAATATATATCGGTTTCTCTTTTAGGCAGTCTGTTTGGAGGAACTCTTAAAACGCTATCTCTAGGTTACTAGTTATTTCATTTGATTGTTGGCCAAGTAAACTAAGGACCTAGGGGGTGAGCCGCAGAAGTCTCAATGAGCTGCAGTGTCACACTAATTTAACTTTTTTTTTTTCCTTCGATATCTGTTACAAATAATCACAATACCAAACCATCTGCAGTTGTCCGTAGTATTTTTTCACCATTCAATCGCCACTTCGCGAACAAGTCTTCTCGATACATGATATACTAGTGGATTGCCCGTGCCATAATGGCACGGGGCGGAAGCAGGGCTGGCTATCTAATACTTTTATTGGTGTGTCGAGGTCACCGGTTTGTGATGATTTTTTTTTTTTTGAATGTTATTCATGGATAACCCGTTCCATAGTGGCATGATATTGTTGTAAATCTTTCTTTGTAATTTCGACTGGATATTTGGGGTTGCGGTGGTGATTGTGCTGGTGGAGGTGCACGTTTGCTATTCTATAAGCCAAATTTTACCCTCTTTGTTGGTTTTTCTTTGTTGGTTTTTCTTCATCCTTGAAGGTATAAAATGCATACTAACAGAGTAACAGATATTGTTAGAGATAATGATAGAACCAATGGAGTAAAGGGATTAGAGTCAGTAGACTGGGGTTGTCTAATACGAAGTATCTGTCTAAAATTTGGTCTACTCCCTATAAGACAGATTGTGCCAGCCTATTTATTTAGTCCCACGTGTCGCATAAGATCTTACTGTGAGAACACAGTGTAAACTTTTAAGTAACAAAATAAGAATTAAGAATAGTGAAGTAAGTTGGACAATTTTTTCTACAGATAAAAAGAAAAAGAAAAGCCCAAACAAACACTTTCTCCTCCACGGCTCCACCTTTCTCTTTCTCTTCGTCTCAAATTTGTTCTTTGTAGATTATTAGGTGGTTCAAGAATTTTGGTACTGTTATTAATCAAATTCACTCAAATGGATGAAATTTATTAGAAATTGTGGACTTATAATTGAAGTATTTGACAGAAATTTATCATTAATTCCTTTAATTCAATTAAGGTATATGAATTTGGAAAAGAAAGTGTTGGGAGTGGTGGTGAAGGAGTTGGTGGCGGTGCGACAGGGACTTGGGGACTGAAAATAGTTTTAACGGTAATTTTGTATTAGTGGTGTGTAGAAGGCAGAGATCGAAGTTGGTGGTGGTGATGGAAGAGAGTAGGCTGAGTACCAGAGGTGGAGGTGGAGAAAGAGACTAAGAGAGTATGTTTTTTTTTTTTGGTTAATGTTCGATTATTATGATTGCTTTGCTGGTGAGGGTGGAGGTGTTGGCGCTGTGGCGGTGGTACTGTTTCTGCTGGTGTTGGTCATGGTGTCTGTGGTGGAATAGAAGATGGAAGCTTTTGATTGTGAAGAATTGAGATTAGAGATTTAATTCAGCTGTGTTTTGTTTTTTTGAAGGAAACATAAAGAAAATGTATTTACCCCTAGGTTGAAAGATTTTAACGAAAAGGCAGGGAGTAGGGTCAAAAACACGGAAGGGTATTGTAGACTTTTCCTGTGCGACGGTGGAAACGGGAGAATTTCCATTTTAGCTTATATTATAGATACTCGCTTTGCCATCTGAGTAAACAACTCATACTTGATTTTAAAGAATGCACTCGGTTTGTAATTTAGACCAAACTTAATTATACGGACTCCGAAAGTCAATAATAAGTGAGACTCGATTTGTTTGAAATCCCAGTATGGATCTAAGCAATTTGAGAAATTAACACAGCAGTGAATAGCGTTTTATGGATAGATTTTTGTTAGTGGGAGAGCAAAAAGTGATAGAAAAAGAAGGGTGTTTTTGGTCCGAAAAATATAAAACTTGACTTACTCGAAGAATCGACCAAGTTAGCGATTCGAGGACGATTTTCTTCGCTCTCCTCAAATCAGTTTTTGCTCTCCCTCTAACAAAAATCTATGGATATACTAATTTTATACCAGATCATAAAATTTGTAATGCAGTTTTACTCACTCTAAAAAAAACTTTTTTAAGTAATTTTTTATTCTTAGCACTGGATTTGATAATTTTCCTCCTACCGGTGTTTTTCAAACTGACTGCATTCAAATAACTATGATGCTAAAATGTAACAAAATATACTTTCTAGAACTCCATGGTAAAGCTCTTTGCTTTCCAAGATTTTTCATGCAAAGAAGGAATGAATTGGGATGTGAAAATGAAAAATTCGAGAAGAACGAGTGATGTCACAAATATACGTGCATGGCAAATGGATGCGTTCTGTGTATATAGCTGGGACTGCAATTACTCGGAGGGACGACTTAACTTTGCCAATGCTTGTTGTTGGCTAGCCTGACCTGGTCTGGCATCTTCAATTGGCTGACGCCTGTTTGCCTACGTTTTAATTGTCCCGTATGTAGCCATGCACGTCGACAACCCTATTATGTGCTCACTAAACCCCCCTTTTTTTTTCGTCTGCACATGCTTTCTCCTCAACTTAGGGTTTCAATGAGGAAGCATTTAGAATTGCGACAGCCAAAAGTTTCAGGGGATACTGATTCATTAACCACCATCTATGTCCTGACTTGAACTTAGTTGTGTGGAATATTGCGCTAACTGTATATGCTGATTTATCTCATCCCTCTTTCTGTTCTCTTTGTAATACGATGATTGAATCCAATATGCACCTATTCTGGGATTGTCAATTCTCGGTTCGTGTTTGGAGTTACTTCTTTACTCATGCTTTTTTAATCAAAAGAGAGATATATTAACATAAGAAGAATTTACAAAATGGCTACAAGATGTAGCAAAGAAAGGAACATAAATTCTAAAAAATACATCAACCAAAAACCACCTCCCAATTGTGAGATGAAACTACAAAATGATGCCCAAAAGCAGCTGCCCAAGCTATTACTAAAGATTTAGCATCTAAAGAAAGATCGTCGTCTGTTTTGAAAGTATGTTTTCTTTCGAAAATGCGAGCATTTCTTTCTCTCCATAAAACCCAAACCACCGTTGCTGGGATTAAGTTCCAAACCAAATTGTTTCCTACATGAAAGGCATTGTTCCAAAGATTTCGCAAGATCATGAATAGACTCAGAAAAGTCCATGCCCAGTTAGGGAAGGAGTAATAGAAGACCAAACTTTGAAAGCCACTTTACAATGGATTAGGAGATGAGATACGGATTCTGCTTCATTACCACGCATAATGCAACAATTATCTAGATTTAAGCCCTTACGATTAAGAAGATCAAGTGTGTTAAGCTTACCATGAACCGCACACCATAAGAGGAAAGTAATATTAGGAGGAACTATCTTGTTCCAAATGAAATAATTTGGAAAATCAGCTATTCCATCGGCTTCGATGAGCTTGGCATATAAACTTTTTACAGAAAACACGCCATTATTTCCTAGAGACCATCTTCTAGTGTCAAACTGATCATTAAGTTGAGGAGGGGAGACACCAATACGTACCAGGAGGTTAGCAAACTGGTTTGCTTCTGAGTTTCTTAATCTTCTTTTAAAATCAAAGATCCAATTACCATCAGGAGAAATATGAGAGGCAATACTCAAGAATTTATCCTTTACCAAACTGAAAATATTTGGAAAAGCTAAATATAAAGCTTCGTCTTCTGACCATTTATCAAACCAAAAATAAACTTTGTTACCAGAGTGAATAGTGAAGGAGGAGTATTTATTGATCAACTGTCTTGTGTCTGCAATAATCTTCCAACAAGAAATACCACTAGTTGAAGTCAAGATTTTACTTGGAATCCAGAAGGAAGAAACTGCACCAAACTTCTCCTCAATAATCTTGTACCAGAGATGATTTTTTTCAAACCCAAATCTCCAACACCATTTTGCAAGTAAGGAAATGTTCATCTGCTTTAGGTTTAACACACCAAGTCCACCTCTCTCTTTAGAGGCATTGACTATATCCCAATTAACTAAATGAGACACTTTTGAACCAGAATTATGTTCCCAAAGAAAATCTCTCATCTTCTTTTCAAGCTTATGAATAATAGAAGCTGGAGCTCTAAACAATGAGAAGTAGTACATTGGTAGTGAAGAAAGCAAACATTTTAAAATTGTAAGCTTACCTCCCTTTGAATAAGAGCATCTATTCCATTGAGAGAGTCTAACATCAAACTTAAGCAAAATAGGATCCCATATGGCTTTAGAGTTTGCTTTAGCCCCTAGAGGCATTCCCAGATAAATGAAAGGTAACTTGTCATACTACATCCAAGCTCCACAGCCCATGATTGCAGATCGTAAGCGCCACCAAATGGGAATGAGTCTAGTTTTGGTAGTATTAATCTTTAGACCTGCAATGAGTTCAAAGCACTTCAAGGAAGAAAATAAGTTGTGAAGTTCTTCTCTAGAATTTTCAAGGAAAAAAATAGTGTCATCTGCATAATGTAGATGATTAATCACTATACCATTTTGCACATTAGAAAAACCACTAAATAGACCCAAGTTTGCAGCTCTATCCAAGTACCTAGAAAAGCCTTCCATAGAAATATTGAAAAGAAGTGGAGAGAGTGGATCTCCCTGCCTAACTCCTCTTGATCTTTTGAAGTAACCAAAAGAAGAGCCATTAATAAGGACTGAGAAGGAAGCAGTGGAGTAACAAAACCTTACCCATTTGCACCAATTTGATGTAAAACCCATTTTGTGTAACATCTTTTCAAGAAAATCCCAACTCACTCTGTCAAAAGCTTTTTCTAAGTCAATCTTACAAATCAAACCAGGCTTACCAGATTTAGTCTAGAGTCCACCATTTCATTAGCAATCAGTGTACCATCAATAATTTGTCTTCCTTCTATGTAAGCACATTAGATCGGAGAGATGAGCTTGTCCATAACCATCTTCAGCCTAGTAGCAAGCACCTTTGAAATAATTTTATAAACACTAGTAAGTAAACAAATAGGTCTACAATCTTTAATAGTTTCAATGCAGTCTCTCTTTGGCTCTAGAGCAATAAAAGTGGCATTATGTCTCTTATCAATACTCCCCTTATCGCAAAACTCATGCAACACTGCCATGAGATCATGTTTAAGAAAATACCAACATTTGAAGAAGAACATAATTGGGTAACCATCTGGTCCAGGTGCTTTGTCATGTCCCAAATCTTTGATTGCAGAAAATACTTCGTCTTCAGTAAAAGTTGCGTCCAATATAGAAGCCTCTTCCCGAATTGATATCACAAACCGTATATCTTCAAAATCAGGTCTTATGAGTAACTCCTCGGTGAAAAGAGTTTTATAAAACTCTACAATGTGATCCCGCAATAAAACTTTATCAGAAGTTAAATTGCCCTCAATATAGAGCTGATTAATTCTATTATACCTCCTCCTTGCAGAAGCCAATCTCATAAAATGAGCAGTATTTCTATCTCCTTCCTTTATCCATTGAGTATGTACGTCTTTGGTATTATTTTCGTACGTTATAATTTACTTCCTCCGTCCTAAATTAAGAGTCTGCTTTGACTAAGTCAAGATATTAAGGAAATCCTATAAATTGTCGTGACTACCCCTTGACTAGCCTATTTAATGTTATATTATTACCAAAACTAAATTATTAGTGTTAAAATAAGTAGAAGTTTATTAGGAATTTTATAACTATTCATAAATGTTTTTATTTAAAACAAGGAATGACAATTTAATACAAAGATATTGAGTAAGTTTTTTTTCATAAATATGGTGATATTATTTAAGATCTGGATATTAAAAATGATTTTATGATTATAAAAAAAAAGGGTATATTTTATAGTTTAAGGGAAAAGTATGTCTATAAACAGAGCGGACAGATAAAAATGGACATACCAAAGTAGAAATTAGGACAAATAAAAATGGACAGAGGGAGTATTTAGAAAGGTTCCGGGAAAGTTGTAGAATACAAACCGTACTGCTATCTATAGTAAATAAGTAGCGATGAAACTTGTCCTCTTCCATGTTCTTGCGACCAACGTACCTCTTTATGTCTTAAAGAGTTGTCAAAGGTGTATTTAAGATGATGGTAATGAATACATACAAAACATAAGGCAATTCTTTCCTGGCTTGATTGGGGTATACCCAAACTAATTGGGGTATACCAAATTTAAAGCCATCCAACCTAGTGTGCTAAGGGGTGTCTAAATGATATTGAAAGACCAAATTGCCCCCAAACCTTGCCGGCTGAATCCTTCCTAAAAAAATTTCAAATTGTTTTCCCAAAACTCTATTCACTCTAATCATACATGATGAGATAAAAAAAATCAGAAAAAAAATAATGAATCATACGGGTTTTGAAATTGGGTATTATTTTGTACCCAATCTCAAACCGAGTATGTATATATTGATTTGAGATTGGGTACAAAATAATACCCAATCTCGGATACCTTATATTAAGTTAGAAATCAAAATTTATGATTTGTGTCTTGATCGGCAAGGTCGTGACATGCATATCTTGCCGACTTTTCATAACAACCATGGCGGCGAATCGTAAAAATTTCAACAGCCTGTAGGTATTTTTTGAAGACCTTGCCGCCAATACAGTAGGAAGGTTATTTTTTGAATACCTTGTCGCCAAAAACAGCGGAAGGGTATTTTTTGAATACCTTGCCGCCAATAATTTTTTTATGTCATCTCCTGTATGTCAAAAAACAAAAGTCGGCAAGGTCGACGATGAAGATCATGTCGGCCACTTTTGGCCGGCGAGGTCGACGATGAAGACCTTGCCGGGCACTTTTTGCCGGCATGATCTTCATTAGTCGACCTTGCCGACTTTTCATACTTTCAGAACTGATCGTGTTGATTTATTCTTTGATTTTGAGTATAATTTCATATAACAGATTTGCAATCCCCTTTTTAGAAGTCTTCATTTTCGTTGCAAGAGATATCTCAAAAAAAAAAAAAAAAAAAAAAAAAAAAAAAAAATCATCAAAAATCATCCCACAAAAGTTCAATCAAAAAAAATTTTTCATAACTTAAAATTCATAAGTTTTAATCTATTCAATCAATTTAAACTTAATTAATTAATCTAATTAAAATTTTAGTGTTAATTAAACGAGGGCAATTTTGCCATTTTAAAAATACAAGGTTAAGGGGTGGCTTGGTTTTACTTCAAAATGACCATATTTTGTCTTATTGGGTATACCCAATTAATCTGGGTATACCCCAATCAAGCCAGGAATTCTTTACTATATTTTTATTGTGGAAAATCAGGGCCCGCTCTACAGTTAAAGAAGCCAAGACCGTGCTTGAGGCCACAACTTTAAGGGGGCCACAAATTTTATTAATTTTATTTTCACTTTTAAAACAATGCTGAATTGGGGGCCCCGAAAACTAATTAGAGGCCTCACATTAGAAGACAAAAAAGGTCACCCAAACCTAATTTCAACACCCTTATCCAAATATTTTAGGTAATGACTAATCTACCCTTATTTAATTAATGATAATTTTACTTAATTAGTGTTAATCTCACTTAATTTGATTTAACTTTTTTTTTTTCCAAATTTCTAATTTGCAATTTTTTTTTCCCGAGACTTGCATGAAAAGTCGTTAGGTAGTAACACTAGTACAAACCTTCACATAGGCCACGTTTTTTGGTTTACAGCCCAGCCACGTTTCGGGTTATTTGCGTGGCTATTGTTCATAAGTATAACTATAGCCACATTTTGTGTTACCATGTAGCCATAGTGCACCATTTAGTCATATGTTTAATCCTAAACCCATCAACCGTAGCCATAGGGTATCGTTTGGTTACAGTTTTTGTCTAATCCATCACATGTAACCATAGATGCGTATACGGCCACATTAAATAATTTTGTATGTGTCGAAAGTGTAGGATGGCAATAGACACACCTATTAATCCGTGACGGAAAGAGGATTTATTTAGCCACATTGGTTTGTTTATGTGTCCATAATATCTCATTTATTAGACACGCATATACTAAGGAATTGTCACATTTTATCAAACATGACAAAAGATTGACATATGGTTACACCATATATTTTTTGGGGAGGATTATGAAAGGGCTACACGAAAAACAAATTGTGACCATAGTGTCGGATCCATTAGACACATGAGATTGAATTTTCAAGAAACATTGCTGGGATAATGTTTATGCTTGTTCACTGCAATACAAAAACCTCAAGCTCTGGTGTATAGAAGGATACATTACAAGTGATTGTGGCTTCTAAGGGAATTGGAATACAACGGGTGCAGCTAGGGTGTTTTGTGAAAATAAAACATGTATAGTGGAGTTCTATTATGTTACTTTCTCCTAAAATTACCGATATACATTATTGATAACCACGCCAAAAAATCCAAAATGGGAAACCATATCTTAAACTTTTCATACAAATCCATAAGGTATCCTGCAAGCGATGGGACCCATATGTGAGACCAACCAAACCCGTTTAACTTTTCAATTCACAAAAGCTTGTATATCTTTATCCAATATATTTAATGAAAAAATTTAGATCTACAACCAATATTTTTTATTTACCTCTTTCGAAAAGAAAAAAAACAAAAATATTACATCAAATTATTATCGGAGCCAGTCACTCCAAAACTGCGATTGCAGTAGGAGTGCATTTCTTTTGCTCTTTATATAACAAGCCAAAACAATCCCATAATCAAATTCTTGATCTTTTAGATGCAGAGTTCGTGTCCTACAATTCGAGTGTGTAACTTATAGAGGCATCTCGATGGCATAAAAATGACTTCGTCAAAGCTCGGGGACAATGTAGAGTGTTGAATAGCCACAACGAACCCGCAACATGAAAATAGGGTTCTCGATTTCAACAAAAACAAGGAAGAAAGAACAAGGGCACAACAATTAATACAAGGTGTCAGCCCAACTCAACATAAATTGTGGTCAAGACTTCTTACAAAGAGGACTTTCACAAGATATGGTATTCAAAACGGTTGAGGGTTAAAATTGGAACAAGGAAAATGAGATTAAAATTCACTATTCTTCACACAGGCTACACAATACAAAATCCTCCATGCAATGCACTTAGGAACAAGGTTAAACATAAGGTCTATCATTTTCGTTCTATCAATATCATGTCACTAATCGAATAACCACGATTAAAGCAAATAAAGCGACGTACGGCGGGAGTGTGTCATTTTGGCTTGCGTATAAGTAAACCCCGACAGTCAGTTCGGAAGTAATCATTTCGGGATTCTTTACCCAAGTCTTGTGGATCTACAGACGGCAAGATATTATCATTCCCAGGAAAGATTACTGTACTGAATTCCTCATCGTTGCCATCATCATACGCATCTCTATAATTTTTGGGAGGTGTCACAAAAACAATCGACTTTTTCTTATCTAACCGGTCTTTGACATAAAATACCTGCCTAGCTTGTGAGGCTAAAATAAAAGGATCATTTTTGTATCCCAACATAGTAAGGTCAACAATCTTGTAGCCAAGAGCATCTCTTTTGACCCCACGTTTATTATCAATCCAATTGCACTTGAACAGATGAACTTTTCTTTCACAAGAATATAACTCCCATATCTCTTGCAAGACACCATAATAAGAGGCTTTACCATATGTAACGCCATCATCTCTAGATATGTGCATGTCATTTGCCGCGACGCTAACCCCACTATTCGGTGAATTTTACCATCACGGGATCTTGTGCGGAATAGATATCCATTGATGCGATATACGGTGTATTTCGTTACCTCGTAGTGTGGGCCATGTGATATCCATCTTAAGTTCTCTCGAGATACTTTCTCTGTCGTCCGCCAACTCTTTTTCAACCCGAAATTCATTATTAGGATGAACCTTGACTTTAAAGGAATATAACACATCAAACAAGACACTTTTTCTACAACCTATTACCTCATTTTTTAACCACTCGCCAAAAGAGTTAGAGTGCTCTTTCTCCATCCATGCTCGCTTTTTAGTAGAATATTTAGTTTCCAAATATAGCTTGTGTCGGCTGGTATGTACAATAACCAATGTTATTATATTTTGTACAAAAAAAAAAACAGGAAAATAAACAAATTAATACTTACTCTATGTAAGGCTCAATTTCAGGCGTGTTCTGCATTACATAGAAATGTGCTTGTCTCAACTGTTCAGGGGTAACGATACACGACTCTTCAGCTGATAGCGGTTCTCCCTCCTGAGATGTATTATGCTTATCCAGTGGAATACCTATTGTCCTGATGCTTTTATGGTACTCACAATATATCTCAATCGTCTCTTCTGCAACATTCTCTTCGGCAATGCATCCACAAGGTTGATTCTTGTTCCGCACATGCCCCTTTATAACCTTCATACACCTTTCGAAAGGATACATCCATCGAAAGCAAACCGGACCACATAATTTCACTTCCCTGGTAAGATGTACAGTTAAATGAATCATGATGTCGAAGAAGGATGGAAGAAAATACTTCTCTAGTAAGCATAACGTCACACAGAGATCCTCTTGCAATTTATCTAGCTCTTCCACCTTGATTTCTTTGGCAGATATTGATTTGAAAAAGAAACAAAACCTGATAATAGCATATCTCACAGGTGTAGGCATAATTGACCGAATAGCGACGGGCAAAAATTGTTGCATAAGCATATGATAATCATGTGATTTAAGCCCGACCAGCTTACGCTCTTTTAGGTTCACAAGGGTGGAAAAATTCGAACAATACCCTTCTGGAACTCTTAACTCGGATAGTGTCTCCAAGAATATGTCTTTTTCTTCCGTGGTTAGTGTATAACATGCTGCGGGAAGTATCGTTCCTTTGTCATCGGTCTTAGGGTGTAACTCCGATTTTATCCCCAAACGCACCAAATCCTTTCTGGCGTTTAATCCATCTTTTGTATTCCCGTTGTGCAGCAGCGTTCCAACAAGACTTTGTCCCACATTCTTTTCGACATGCATGAAATCAATACAATGTTGGACATCATTATAACGCCAATATCTAAGTAGTCGCTGCCATATGTTGTACTTGCTCCAGTAAGTGGTTTCCCTACCTTCCTCTTCCTCGCCTGACCTATCGACTTCCTTTGATATTTTTCTGATGCGCTTCATCTTTCCACCTTTTCCAGGTGTAGCCTGCACGTCTTCCCTTGATTATTCGTCCCCTTCTTTCCCCATGAATTCTTTATACATTTTACCTCCTCATATATTTCTTCCCTGGCCATTGGTTTTGGAGCAGTCTCCCACTCTTGTTTTCCGCCAAATGCCTTCTTCTCGCCTTTTCCGAATGGATGCTCATAGGGTAAAAATCTTCTATAACCAACATAAACATTCTTGTTGGAGTCCCCGGAGCCTAATACCGTGAGTTTTTTTCCGACACACCACACAACCATGATATCCGGGCGTAGCGACAACCACATAATGTACCAAGAGCAGGATAATCGTTTATCGTCCACAAAACCACCGCACGTAGAGTAAACATTTCTTGGGCATATGCATCCCATGTTCTCTTTCCCTTCTCAAATAAGAATTGAAAATCTTTAACAAGAGGTTCTAAAAAGACATCAATGCTGTTTCCAGGCGCACCGTCTATAAGCAACGACAACATGATGAACTTTCTCTTCATACACAGGCCCGGTGGAAGGTTATAAATCACAACCAAAATTGGCCATACACTGTGATGTTTGGTGCCTGTGTTTACATCAACTCCATCAGCCGAAACAGCTAACCGCAGATTTCTTGGATCACCTTTAATTTCTGGGAAATTGTTATCTATCTCTCTCCAAGCATGTGAGTCTGCCGGATGACGTAAAACACCGTCTTTGTTTCTAGTGGTATGGTGCCATATCAAATCTTCTGTTGTAGGCCTCGATTGAAACAGCCGCTGAAATCTTGGGATGATGTCGAAGTACCACAATACCTTTGCTGGAACATTCTCGTACACTTTACCATCCCTGTCAACTTTCCATCTGGGTGCTTTACAAGTAGGACACACTTTTTCATCCTTGTACTGGTTCCAATAAAGAATGCAGTTGTTGATACATGCATGTATCTTTGTGTACCCTGAACCCATTGCTTTCAATATTTTCTTTGCCTGATATGTACTCCTCGCCATTAAATTACCTTCTTTGGGAAGCATGTCCTTTAACAAGGGTAACAATTCATTAAAAAACATGTCCGATGCACCGTGCTTACTCTTCAACTTGAACAACTGCACAATTGCAGACAACTTTGTGAAGTTGGGACATCCTTCGTATAAGGGCTTTTCAAAGATCTTCAAGTAATTTTTTAAACTTTATAGGGTCATCTCGCGAACTCTTCGCAGCCTCGCATCATATCTATAGTGTCCGAGCATCAGTGGGAGTTCCCTTTCCAAAATCTTCGTCTGGAGCATCAAAGTGGGAGATCCCATTTCAAATTCGTGCATACCATTGTTGACGTTAACAGGCCTACTACTAGTTATTGCCTCATCCTTTTCCCCATGCTTATTCCAAATAATATACGTTTGATCAATTCCATTTACGAATAAATGATCTTCTACGTCACCAACCGAGCATGCACAAAGATTTAAACAATTCGTACATGGACACAAAGATAAGAAATTCATCATGTGTCTCACCCTCCTCCTTGAGATGGTTGACAAAGATACCGCAGAAATGCCGCGACTCCTTCTCCATAGCGTTTCTTCGTTCACGTCGCACTCATCCATGATTTATCCATTCGAAATGCAAAGAGAACCAGTAGATCAATTACATCGCTTGCACTCCAATGAAAGCAAAACTCGATAAATAAATTCGTAAATACAAGATTAGCAATAACTAATAAATATGTTTCATTTCAAATCGTAGTTATCCCCTCACTTGACAATTTAGACATACAAGTCTTGAAATTACTAATAAATTCAAAGACCATTTGAAACATAAAAAATCTACATAGACAAACATGGCAATAATGTATGAAACAGCCATATGCAATTTCCCTCATAGAACCCCATAATCATTCCACACAAACCCATAATCACACATCCATTATTAACTCAGAAAATTGGTCTAGTACTTTCAAGATATTGTGTCATTTCAAGATTTGGAAAACTCAATCCGGAGAAGATGGGGAGCAAACTGAACTGGATGATAATAAGATGCATTCTAAGTGGTACTATTTATAATGTAAAGAGTTTGAACAAAGTGGCCAATTCATAGTAAAAAAGAACGAATATGAAAAATGAGCAACTAAAGAGTCGCCAAAGCAAAAGGCCAAATGGTGATATCTAAGTAAAGCAAGGCTTGATAACATACCTATAAGTAAATTTGAATCGCTTTTAGTGATTCTTTAAAAACCGCCTTCCTTTTGTGGCTTTTCTCTCCTCGTCTCAACGTGCCGATTTAGTAGAAATTAGATCCGTAAACAAGAATCGTTGCAAAAAGTTAAGAATTTTATCATTGCAAATTTTCAAATTCTTCACGAGGTCTTAACCGAAAATGCTCGAAAACCGCACGATGGTATTATATATAAAGCAAATCACTAAATCTGGCTCTCCTAGTAAAGTCACACTATTGTCTAAAGTTCATAATCCCCTGAACTGAAACTCAATGCTTTCACAAGCGAATAATGACACCCATGAAACGGAATAGAAGGATTCCAAAACACATGAATGTAGCCAAAGATTGTAACAACAAAAACGTGTTTCCAAGAAGAGTTGTATCAACATCGTTGAAGCATATAATATCTAGTCGTTAAGCTCTCTCAATCAGCAAATACACATAACATTGACACATGTAATTGCCAAATTCTCCTGAAATGAGAAGATAACAAGTCGATTTGAAGAAAAGAAGGTAGGCCTGCTATGAGCATACAAATCGCATTAGCATCGCAAACTTCTGGACATGCAAACTCCAAATAACAAACATAATTAACATAAAAATACAGAATGCATTATACCATGCTAGAATGCAACACAAGCATTCCCAAGTGGAAACCTAAATCTATGGGATTCCGGACATTTCAAAGCATCAATTCCAAGTGGCATTCTAACTGAAACACAATGCTTAGCTAAAAACAAAATTTGATTCCACCCTACAAAATTTGATTAACACAGTGGCTCTGCAGCACTGTGTTCCCTCCATGCTTCTGGATAAGTTGATTCCACCCTACACCGGCCAAATGGACTTGGGCCACCATAGTGTCAATCAATTTGAAAGCAAACCCCATTTAAAAGAAGAAAAAAATGGCATATTGGCATACAATAAAAACAAATACCACAAATTTGATTTCAAAGCTTTGGAAATTGAATCAAGAATCGTGCTTGTTTTTAACTAAGTCAAGTCGATGATCAACCATTTCTAAGGGTTCGGGGAGTTGAGTGTATTGTTACCGCCGACTTAAACTTAATGGGGTTGACTGTTTTGATTTCTAAAAGCAAAATTTGAAACAACTGCTCTGCAATTGTAGTATCAAACAACAACAAAATCGACAACAATTGAAAGGATTAAAATAAGACAGTGAATATGGACAACTTAGTAATTGTTTACGATCTGCAGTGCTAACTTTTTTCCATAAGAACCCTATTGATAAGAATAAAAATTAGCTAAATACTTTGATAAGAAGAGCTTAGACGGAGTGCAGTAAGTACAACTTAGTAATACACAATTAGGATAAACTAAAGGGCTATCATTGTTATCCCGCAAGAATATACCCATTTCATGAAATCGAGAAAAATGGAACCTCTTCCTCAAATATCGATTCACATAAGCGAGGTCCGTAAGACATCTAATCAAGACCTTACACAAATTTAGTTAAATCTCATAAGCATGTGATTATCCCGCAAGAATATACCCAATAAGTTAGTTAAATCTCCATGCTCGGAACTAACTTTTCATAGAGTTTCAACAAACACCAGAGAAGAACACAATAGATGCTCCAGTTAAAATTTAACCTTCCAAAGATTTGCTTCGATTCAATAATCTAATGCATTCAGTCAACATGATTCATATCACAGATTCACATGTAAACTCAGATTACAACTAAACTATCTAGCTAATGCAATTGTGCATTTGGTCTGCAGACTCAAAGAATATGGGTTCTAATGCTGTTGAGCTTAGCTGAGTATGTCAGTATTACTGGTTGTTCCCAGATGAATAGTTTATGAGCTTCTTATACAGCACTATAAAATAATCAACTTATTAACAGGATTTTGCAGAGAAATTGATTGAAATCAAAGTTGTAAATCAAAAAATAAGCAGAAATTTACCTTTCTTCCCCAATTTCTTCAACTTTTCTTTCTTCCCCAATTTCTTCAACTTTTCTTCCAATTTCTTCAACTTTTCTTTCTTCCCCAATTTCTTCAACTTTTCTTTCTTCGATTTTAGTCCCGCAGATAAAATACACATTAATCAACAAATATTGAAGATTTAATAAATCGAAAAAGGGCAATGTTTGTAATCAAGTATAACCTTAATAGAACTTGATTGAAATCGAAAACAATAACAAAATAATCTCAAGATGCACCATCTGTCACTCTAAATAAGAACCCAATTTCAAATCAAAAATCATATGTTATTTAGCTATAGATAAGCATAAAAAGGATATACCTTGTTTGTATTTGACCTCCGATAATTCCCCAAATAAGTTTTATCTCTTAACATCTCTTAGTTGATTTTAGGGTTGAGATTTATAGCTATTCCAAAACACCAAGAGGGAATAATCCCCGCCCAAAAGGATTTTCTTTTGATTTTCATCCCGCCCAAAAATTGTGAGGGTTCAAATCGAAAGCTTTTTGATCGAGATTATTACCGCTTGATATTCTTCTTCCGTTCAACACCATCATCCTACGGCGATGAAGATATATTTCCAAAATTGTAGATCAAAATTTCAATGAATAACCCCTAATTTTCGGCAAAATATCGATGGAGGAGAAATCGCTACCTAAGATAGAGACGAGGATGAATACGCTAGATCTAGACTTGTCTTGGGGAGGAGAAAACTATTTTCACATCGTTTCCATCAAAGACACGCGTCAGTTTTTTTGGTTTTTTTATCTTTTTTTTTTCCTTCTTTATTTCTTTTAGTTGGGCGTACAATTTTTTGTTTTTTTAATATCTTTCTTCTAGTTGGGGGCGCACAAGGCAGAAGTATTGGCTTTGGCTTTTATTTTCAATGATCCTTGACTAGGATTGACTGACACCAATAAAAAGTAAAGGCTTTGGTCTTTTATTTTCAATGATCCTTGACTAGGATTGATCGACACCAATAAAAAAATGCAGAGGTTTTTTTGTTAAATATTGGGGTTACATGGCATATGGCAGCCAATATTGGGGTAATTGTCGAGTTTCGTTCATAAACATGAGGAAATTGTAACTTCAACTTTTCGAATTTAGAAGTTTTTCGTCAAAATTTAGTAACATGATCAAGGCTAGACATTTTATTTCAAAATTTGACCGAGTCGGAACGGTTGGGAAAAATCAAGAAACAATAATTTTATCGTTTAGAATTGCGGCGATTTGGGTCAAAATTTAGTTACATAATCAAGACTCGACACTTCAAACGAAAAATTGACCGAGTTCGAATGAGTTCGAGAAAAACTGAAGAAATTGTAACTTCAACTTTTCGAATTTAGAAGTTTTTCGTCAAAATTTAGTAACATGATCAAGGCTAGACATTTTATTTCAAAATTTGACCGAGTCGGAACGGGTTCGAAAATTTAGTAACATGATCAAGGCTAGACATTTTATTTCAAAATTTGACCGAGCTGAATTTCGGTTCGGGAAAATCAAGAAACAATAATTTTATCGTTTAGAATTGCGGCGATTTGGGTCAAAATTTAGTTACATAATCAAGACTCGACACTTCAAACGAAAAATTGACCGAGTTCGAATGAGTTCGAGAAAATCAAGAAATTGTAACTTCAACTTTTCGAATTTAGAAGTTTTTCGTCAAAATTTAGTAACATGATCAAGGCTAGACATTTTATTTCAAAATTTGACCGAGTCGGAACGGGTTCGGAAAATCGAAGAAACAATAATTTTATCGTTTAGAATTGAGGCGATTTGGGTCAAAATTTAGTTACATAATCAAGACTCGACACTTCAAACGAAAAATTGACCGAGTTCGAATGAGTTCGAGAAAAAATGAAGAAATTGTAACTTCAACTTTTCGAATTTAGAAGTTTTTCGTCAAAATTTAGTAACATGATCAAGGCTAGACATTTTATTTCAAAATTTGACCGAGTCGGAACGGGTTCGGGAAAAACTGAAGAAACAATAATTTTATCGTTTAGAATTGCGGCGATTTGGGTCAAAATTTAGTTACATAATCAAGACTCGACACTTCAAACGAAAAATTGATCGAGTTCGAATGAGTTCGAGAAAAACTGAAGAAATTGTAACTTCAACTTTTCGAATTTAGAAGTTTTTCGTCAAAATTTAGTAACATGATCAAGGCTAGACATTTTATTTCAAGTGATTAATCGATCAAAATTTAAGAAACAATAATTTTATATCAAAATTTAGTAACATGATCAAGGCTATGACCAATTATCAAAAATTTGATCGATCCAACTATTCACAATTTTGCATAAATCGAAAATCACTAGATCATAGTCGCTATGACTGAATGTACTCGTTATGGCCGGTTTATCCCTGTATTTCCATCTACTTTAATCAAATTTTCCGCAATCTTCCAAGAAGATTACTCGACCATACTTGCTATGACCAATTCTCAACAAATTTGATCAAACTATTCACAAATTTGCATAAATCGAAAATCACTATATCATAGTCATTATGACTCAATATAGTCGTTATGGATGGTTTATCCATATGTATTTCCATAATACTTCAATCAAATTGTCCCCAATATGCCCATAAGACTACATGAATGTACTTGCTATGACCAATTCTTAACAAATTTGATCCAACTATTCACAATTTTACATAAATCGAACATCACTAGATCATAGTCATTATGACTGAATATACTCACTATGTTTGGTCTATCCATTTATTTTCATTCACTTCAATCAAACTATCCACAATTCTGGTCAGCATTACCAGATGATACTCGTCAGGAATGATTATCAGCAAATTCATTCCAACCGTACACAATCTTTGGTTATTCCATGGAACCTTTAGATCATTGTCGAAATTATCAAATAGGGCTCGATATAACTGATTACACGCCTGATTATATGTATTCCAATTTTCCTCAATTTTCCCCTAACATTACTGGATCCACACTTATTTTCCTAATTATCCATAAAATCCAATGCAATTTAAATTTACTTTGTTCCAAATAAAGAAAACAAAATGTCTTGATTAATATTTTTAGATCACATGGTTTAACCCACCAGTCCAGCCCAGTCCATTATGGTTTTAAGGTTTTAATTATGTAATTTCCACATACATCGAATAGGATGTCCTTAGTAAATCTAACGGTGCAAGATAGTTATCATCAGCCCAACCATTAGTTAGATCAATAGACAAGCACCTCTTATCTTACGCCCTGCAACACAGCAAATTTCTTTTTCTTTTATCTTTCCTCCTCAACCAAAATACAGAGCGGAGAGACCTAGAGATAACTAAGTCGAAGGAGATAAAGTTTTTGTTCATCAAATCAGGGAAAGTTTGAGATTTCTTAGAGAAAAAAAGGGAAATAAGGTTTCTAAATTTTGGAAATATTTTTAGCTCTACCGTAGGATCAAAATCAAATGGTGTTTTCTTAGGAGATTTTTTCCGAAAGAAGAAATCGTAGATGAAACTCAATCTTTTTTTCAGTTCACCCTAAATAATTTTGAGCGGGATGAAAATCAAATGCAAAATCTTTTCGGCGGGATTATTCAATCTGTTCGACTATATAAAGAGCCCTAAGATGATGAAGAATTGCATCCGATTTCAGCTAAAGCTTACAAAGGTAGATCTTGTTCTCAATTTTTCCTTCGTCTAGAAATCTTAGTTATTCAAATCTTAATTTTTGATTCAGACCCAATTGATTCAAAGGTTAAGATTTGACTCAAACCCTAATTCTTAATTTTTGATTCAAAGGTTAATTTTTGACTCAAACAAAACCCTAATTGATTTTAGTTTCCGTGTTTTAGTTTTTTTTTTTCTTTTATTAGTATGAGAAATTGGTACTTCAGATGTTGCTCTACATTCTTATTTTAATTATTGGTTTCTGACAGAAGGGAATATATGTGGATACTGAGATTTTATAAAAATCAGTCAATTTTTAGTGTTTAGTTATGCATCTAATTTCTGAACATAAATCAAGGTGTGTAAGAAAAGCAATAAAATTGATAGATTATTTTCATATTTGATTCATTGGCAGCAGGGTTTATGCACCTATTTATGTCTTATTAAGAAGAAAACTGGTGTTCTCTTGGGAACTTCTGGATGAATCTATTACCCATTGTTCTAGTGTTTAGTCTAGATACATATATGCATGTTTAAGCTTTTCCTCTGTTATGCTTGGGATCTTTATGCATAATTTATTTATTAGAATGAGTATCTAAATACATGAATTTCCAGAGTATATATGTATATTTCATGACTGTGCATACACAGAGTGTTCTACACATAGGTTGCTCTTTGATTTTTTAAGGTGTTGTGCATGTTTGAACTGGAATCTTGCTTGAGTGCTTTCAATGCTCTAGTAAAAACCTCAATGAGTGATCATTTTTCTGACTCGAGGTTGTTAGAAAAACCCTCATGGACATAAGTCACCTTACAATTGGTTCGATACAATAGTTTTATATTTTTTGGATAGGTTTGGTTAGGACTGTTAACTGTTATAAAGACATCAAATAGAAGTTTGAGGTTTCAGAATACCTATGTGATCACTTTTAGACTACCTTCGATCAGATTTTCAGAGTGTGGATGTACATTTTCATTAAGTATGGTAATATCAAAGTGCACCTTATGAGTATCTACAGAGTTTCAATCTATCTTGAGATTATTTTTTGGAATTTGTCCACTTAATTTTTTCGAACTTAGAAGTAAATGAACTGAGGAGTTACTTGATTGTTTGCAGGTTGGGGTTGAGCATTACTGTTATCTTAAGGTGATTTTTCTCTTGCTAAGTCTTAATCTTAGGTGGGTAATAACTATCATTTTTGAATTGGGAAAAATGATGTGTCAATTTTGTGCCTTAGCGTATTAGGTACAAAATTTTTAACTGGCCATTCTTGCTATTTGTTTGGGTCTGGTGTCATTACTAGTTTTATTAAACCTTTCTTACTTTGTTGTATTTATGAACGTTAATTTTCCATTTCTGTAACACTTGTTACAAGTTACAACTAATTTGTATTTACAATTTTTTTTCTTTTGATGTTCTGAGACTGCATCCTTCTCTTGCACCTAAGCATGCTATTACTTTTATTAATCGTCATGCTAGCAAGATGAAAGGAGAATTCAAGCTGTGCTTTCCTTTTTCTTTGTTACAGAATAGTTGCAGTTTTTTCCCAAAATACTATCATCAGGAGGAGCATTCATCCAAGTTAGTACTGACATAATATATGCAACCAATAATATAATCCTTTGATTGTGTCTAGCTAATTAACTTTTGACTTTTGATTGAAAAGAATTTAGCCCATATTTGATTGAATCATATATATGTATATGCAGTTTCTGATATGCCTACGCACGAGAATTCCAGTTGGGAGACAGAGTATGATGATGATGAGTATGCTGACAATGAGATTGCAGCCTTGGAGGTTCAAGCCTTGCAGAATGTAGGACAGTCAGAGGATGAAGGCGAAGATAGCGAGGGTAGTGGCACCAGTTCCGATGGTGATAGTTCCAGTTCCGATGGTGATAGCTCCAGTTCTGATGATGAATCTACTGAAAGTCCTGAACATCCTGGTAATGTCTGATCTGTTATACTATCTTGTTTGTTTTGGACTTAAGTAGAATGAGTATACTCTTACACCATGTTTACTCTTATTTTGGGTTTTTAAACTATAAAAGACACAGGGGCTCCAAACAATACAATAGAGTCTGAGGAGAATACTGTTCGAGGTTTAACAAGACTTAAGAAGCTGAATAAAAAATTTAAGGGCAAGAAACATGTGATAGAATTTGATAAACTTGGTCGATTTAAGGGGGAGTATAAATCTGAAATTGCTAGTTACATGGGTGTATTGGTACGTCGAGACGTTGGTCTCAGGCACTTGAAGTGGAAGGAAGTGAAGTCAGTGTTGAGGGATAAGTTATGGCACGAACTGTTGGTATGTATATGCTGATTTATATTCAATTTTAATATTATATTTGTTATTAATTTTTTGTTGGGTTACCCGGCATTAACATCCGACTCATATTTTGGCAGCGGTTTTATGAAATTGAGGAGAATATGAGAGGAAAAATTATGAAATATTTTGGTGAACATTTGCGCAACTTCAGAAGAAAGTTGTATGTAAAGTTTATAGTGCCCAATTTGGGTAAACCTGCTAAACTTAATAGGGTTCCTAAACAATATCGTGTTATTGTTAACCAAGAACACTGGGACAAGTTCGTAAAGTGGAGGCTGTCTGATGAATGCAAGGTTGTATATTACACTTTTTAGTGTTATTATTGATATTAATTCCATCTATTAGTATAATTTTCTTATGAATGAAATTCTTTGAATCTGTATGCTCAGGAATTGTCCAGTAAGGGAGTTAAGGCGCGTGAGAACCACAAATATAACCATAGGACGGGAAGAGCAGGGTATTCTGGGCTGTTGGAAAAATTAGTAAGTCCAGTTTCTTATAAAAAATTAGTATTATTTCCATACACCAATGTCCCGTTAGCTTGTATGCTTAATTAAATAGTACATCTAATGATATGAAGAGTATGTATCTAATATTAGGTTTGTTTATTTGATAATTGCTAGATTGAAAAAAAAGAGATTCGTGAAGATGAAAATCCTTCACGGTCTTTACTGTGGAGGAAGGCACATCAAAACAAAAATGGAGAATACGATGACGATGATGTTAGGGAAAAGGCAGCGCAACTTGTAATACGACTGAAACTACCTAGCTATTTGTTCTGTGCTTGAGTAAATGTGCAAAAAAGTTAGTTTTAATTGATTAACACTTTTAATCCCCTAAATTTTTTGTGCAGGAGGAGTTTGATAAGCAGCTGGAAGATGGAACTTTGACGAAAAAACCAGGCACTGATTCTATCACACTTGTGTTTGGGGAAGAACATGGTGGGCGTGTAAGATGTGCAGGCAAGGGAGTGACTCCAACAACATATTGGCACCTGCCACGGAAAGGAGCGTCCAAGGAGCACATTGAACTGAAGAAACAACTGGATGATGAAAGACGCGTGAACCAAATGGAGAGAGAGAGGAAGGATGAAGAAATAAAGGAAATGAAGGAAGCAATGAATGCGCAGGCAAAAATGATGAGCAGCTTAGTGTCTCAGCTAAAATCTCAAGGAGTATTGAAAAATAAAAAAACCAAGAGCAAAAAGGAACGGGTATGTTTAACATCATCTAAGTAATTTTGATCAAGTATATATATCCTAATAAAATTGAAGTATCTAATATGTCAACCGCACTCTATAGAAGTCTCCTATTAGAGAGAACTCGAGAAGTCACTTATGCCCGAGGCCCCCGTTAGAAGCAATTCTTCGACCGAAAGGCGGGAATCTAATACAAATAGAAAATACTCGAATCTCAACACATATCTCAGTCTACGTCGTGAAAGACAGCTTCTGAACTCCAAATGGTATGTTCTTTTTCCAAGTATTTAAATATATATTGTTTTGAGAGTTCCATTTGTTGATGTTAATGTAACATATCCGTTTGTGCAACTGGAAAACACAAACAAAAGTCTCTTGCATCTCGAGCATCGCCCCTTAATTCTCCGAAAGAGCCTCAATCGAAAGAAAAACCGAACTTTCAACCGTATGTCCGTTTCACAGGTGTATTTAAGTATATATTATTTTGAGAGTTGAATCGTTGATGTCAATATAGCATATATGTTTTGCAGATTGGTGGTAAATGTAAACTAGCTCATGCTTCACTGAGAAATATCATTGCATTGGGTAGCATTCTTCCATCAGTGCCAGGTCAGTTAGTACATGGAGATGAGCTCAAGGATGATTGTGTCAGAGTGACGGTTGAAAAATCGATATTCAAGAATCATTGTTTGCCAATCCCATCTACTCATCTCAAAACAGTGGAGGATGCTGAAAAATCTGTAGTAGCTTGGCCTAAAGAGTTTGTGATATGTTGCTCAACTGTAAGTTGCTTTATTATACATGGTTTATTACCTTGCTGATCCTGAGCATATAACTGTTAACATGGTTTGTTTCCATAATTATACATCCACTTGCTTGCCGCAGGCAGCCACTTTGCACTCGATGAACATGATGCCGACCCTGATGAACTTGTAGACCCTGATGAACATGATGCCGACCCAAACACTAAGAAGAGAAAGAAGAAGAAACCTTCAAATACAAAGAGTGGGGAACTGAAGTCTCGGAGATCCAGCAAGAGACTCAAGATTGCAGCCTAATTATTAAGAGAAATAGTCGAGGACCGTAGAATTTGGATGTTTAAACTAGTAAATTTTGTTATCTTAAGGTTATTGTAGAGTTGATCAGATATTAAGACGTTTGATCATATGATTAATAAAATTATTTTGGTTCAATTCTAATTGTAGTGTGATTAATTTTTGTGGATGGTTATTAAGGTGAGGTTTGATACACATGATCGAAAGAAGTGGCCAATAGTGGCCAATACTGTGGTTGAATGTAAAACACGCCACCATTTAGATTTTAAACAATGGACATTCAATAAATTGCAATATTTGAGTGGCTAAGAGCTAATATTTGCCACATTTTTGTGTCATTTTATAAAGTTTATTGCCATGGTTTGTTGTATCCTCTGTGTCCGAAAGATGAACAACAGCCACGTTGAGAACATTTGATGTGTCTTTGGCAAGTTTTTAGCCACGGTGCTACAAATTCTTAGTAGCCATAACTTATTAATTGGCCATGTAAAATGTTTATCACGTGTCCGAAAATATCGATGGCCATGGTACTATAGATTAAACGTGACTACAAGTCATGTATTAGCCATGTTAAATTATTTTTCATGTGTCCAAATGATAGAGATGGCCATGGTTAAGAAAAATTAGTGTGGCTGCAACTCATGAATTGGCCATGATAAAATTAATTTGCGTGTCCAATTGATGACAAAGGCCACGGCTATAATAAAATTCACGTGACTTTAAGGTAAACTTTAGTCACATATAATCAAATTGTGTGTCTATAAGGATCCTATGGCCATGGTGATAGTGAAAATGCTTAGCTACAAAAAAAAAATGAGTACCATATAGACACGGTTTTCGAGTTATGGCCATGGTAAATCATATTTTATAGCCACTCAAAATTTATGTAGCCATAAAGGTACCTCTTTGTCACGGCACCTGATGCCACATTTTTGGAGTGAAAAAAATCCATGACAAAAAGCCTATGGACACGGTGATTAAGTGTGGCCAATGTGAATGTTTGTACTAGTGTAAAGTTTTTCAATCACGACTCTTAACAGTCGTTAAAGTTTCAAAAACGACCCTCAAGAGTCGTTAGTGTTGAAAAATTATTTCTTGACGACTCTGAACGGTCGTTAATGCTTATAAATCGTTATCTACTTTGAAGAGTCATTAATCACATTAGAAGAAGATAACGACTCTTTTATAAGCATTATCGACTGTTTAGGGTCGTCAAGAAACAAAGACGACTCATGAGGGTCGTTGACGACCCTTTAATGTATCTCCCCCATTAATGAATCTTAGAAGAGGATAACGACTCTACTGTTTAGAGTCAAGAAACAATGACGACTTATGAGGGTCGTTTTTGAAACACTTCAATATCATGACGACTCTACCAAATTTGGTGACGATTCTCCAATAAACAATGACGATCCTTCCATATTTTTGGACAGAGATATAGTTTTTGGTCATAAAGAGTCGTTAGTGTATAAAAAGGGGTCGTCAAAACTCAGAAAAAGGGTCGTTATCTCCTACATTCTAGACGTTAACGATTTTTCATACAAATAACATGCATATGAAAAATCGTTAGGTTATATAACTATGAGGTGGACAACTCTTATTTTTCAGTTGTGATGGAGAGTCGAGAGGGAGGGGAGGAGGGGACTGAAAATGAGTTGGGGTTTAGAGTTAAGGGTTAATAGAATTTTAAGTTTTATGATTAGTGAAGGGTAAAACTGTATTTTCACTATATTTTGGGGTGGAAATAGATATTTTTAGGATGGGAATAAAATATCGGAGGCCCCTAATTATTTCTTGGGGCCCAATTAAGCCGTGTTTTAAAATTGGTGTAGAATATGATTTTTTTTATCCCCTTTAACTGGCTCCATTTGAGAAAATAAGTTGATGAAACCGAAAGGAAAAAAGCTCTTATAGGTAAAATCGAAAGGAAAGAAGAAACTTCTCTAGGATTCGGAAATCCAAGTATGTATGATTTTATTTTCTTTCAAATGATTGATTATTATTCAATTGTGTTTTTGTTTCCTCTTTAATTATATATCTTCAATTGTTTTCTTTATCCTGAATCCTAGCCCCTCAGTTGATTAGTGATGATGTTACTTGGTTTTGAATTTTGGAATCTTTGACTGTTTGTAAAGCATGAAAGTTGATCATTCATCCTTTTAGAACTGTTTAGTCTATTCTTTTTTTTTATATATAAAAATCACTTTTATGTTTTGTGATGTATGGACAGTAATTTACTTGCCAACGTATATTTTCCTTGAATGTGAAATTTGGTGCACCATAAATGTTTCAGATTTGCAAAAAAAAAAAATCACTCATTCTTGTCACAAAGATAAACCGAGTCTTATTTCATGTGCACCACAACTGACGAGCAGTTTCTAAACTAACCCCGTTTTCTCGGCCATCTTATTTTGCGGATCTTATAGATAATTAAATCCATAAAATTCATATCAATTTCTTTAACATTTTCGATCCAATAAAGACTTCTCGAGTTTTTATATGCACTTGTGTACATGTACACCTTGTTTATTTTCCAACCTCACATTTATTTGGAATGGAGTGTCAAGCATGATATGAGCATGACAATATATTTACACAATAGTTATCCTTTTACTCACTAATGACTTGTGGTAAGGAGGAGAGGATCACCAGTAAGAAATGTGGCTAGCTCATCTGAGAAAACTGACCAGTAGAGACTGTAGAGAGCACCATCTGAGTAAAATATTGTTATCTTAATACAATAACTCAATGCCTTGTATTACACTAAAAAGGCTTAATTTGAATATGAACACTGAACATGTACTATTCGGAAAAATTCAACTAGCTAAATATTGTTATCTTAAGGCTGGAAAGAAATGGATTCATATATCGATCACAGCTTGTGTTAGAAGAATGGCGCAAGCTAGCACAATCAGTCAATATATGAAATGAAAATAAAATCAAAGTAATTCAAGCATACGCACAATACAAGAATTTATAATAGTTCCATCAAGACGATCAGATTTACTTACATTGACGACGAAATACTTCTCATTATGTACCAAACAAGTTTAAAAATTACAAGGATATGATTCAAACCTTACTCTACCCCTCTCTTTTTCCCTCTCCCAAAAACAAAAGAACACTAAGTGCAAAGAAAAACACCATTGCCCTTATTCTACTGATGCCTTTATATGTCTTAAAATGAAACTAATGGACTTGCCTTGCTTCTGGGCTACAGAACTTAAGCAAGCCCAAATAGACGTCCAACAGTTGTATTCCTTCCCCTGGCATAATAATACAAAGGTACAGATTTTGTGACAGGGAACTTATTTCTAGCCATTTTTCTCTTTTTTGTTTATCAGTAGCCCACCATTAAGATCCATAATATGTGAAACCTAATTGCATACTAGTTTACCAAATTAACCTTTTATCCTATTAACTAAACTGATATATTTGCTTCTTTTTTTCCAACAAACAATCTTTAAAAATACAATAGGAAATTTAAAGGGCGTTCCTTTATATACCCCCAAGAAATACTAACGGTACCCCTAATGATAGTTATGTTAGTTATAATTTAGTTAGAATGAAAATCGTAATTTTTTCTGAATTTTTTGATACCCATACCCCTAAATATTAAACCATAAAAAGAAAGAGAAAACTTCCCTATATATATGCGGATAATTAATGAGAATGAATCCATAATTTTCTTTCCAAAAAAACAAGAAATTATAATAAATAGGGCACAATATTGGGGAAGAACTTAGGCAACTCAATTATGGAATCATTAGAATCATGTTTAGGAAATCCATGGTTTGAAGCATATAATGGGGGATTCAAATTTTTTTTTCTGTTGAAGATTAATTGTTGCACATTCTTAACATCGGTACTGAAACTTAAGACAACTTAGAAAACTGATCTTCTATAGGTGTTGACTTGATAAGCTTTAGAATGATGATTACTGGGTATATAAAATTGATTTTCAAAATAAATAAATATTGTAGAATCACCATTTTAAATCCAAGCAACTGGATTACTATTATTAGAGTTATGCCATTCTAGATGGCATAACTATTATAGAATGTCCCCTTTATTATCTTCTCGAGTGATAGACTTCTAAAACCATAGCAATAAGAATGACAAGTTATTTTTGGATTCTCAAAACTAGATTTAAGAATCTACGATCTAATTAAAAAGGACTTAGTCACTTAGTTAATCAATCAAAAACAAAACTGAAAGAGGTTTTTGTGATGATGGATATTTTTACATGATAATTTCCTGCTCCAAGAACCCTACCGGCATCGTTTAGAAGATAATGATCGAAAGCTGTTTCTTTTTTTTTTTTTTTTTTTTTTTTTTTTTGATGAGATGCTGTTTTTGTTTCTTAAATTTGTTTAGTTGTGAGAGATTAATGGTTTTTCGGGGTACACAAGATATATATTTTTGATGGGGTAGAAAGATATATTTAAAGGGTACATAGATAAAGGGGTACCGTTAGTATTTTTATGGGGTACATAAAGGAACACCCAATTTAAAAATACAACAAGAAAATATAAAACGTAATCTGTTATTCCTAAATTAGCTCTGTTTGACTTCTTTCTTGACGATAATTAGGGCTTAATTAGCTCCTTTAAATTCTCCTTCAAATTTAAAGATAGCTGTAGTATCAATGTGAAAATCCTAATTTTCATAATTTAGTGATAATGGTAATTTTAACATGTTAGAACCATTGTTATGTGAAAATCCAAGTTATCAAAAATTTCTATTATAAAATTTTAGTGATATTACGAATTTCCACTCCTTATAATCGGTTAAGTTTTGTGAAAATCACAATTATCAATGAAAAGTTCGATTTTTCATAAATAGTGATAATTTTAATTTTCAATTGAAACACCCGTGACAAAAAAAAAAAAAAAAAAAAAAAAAAAAAAAAAAGATTGCCTCAAAACTAGGTGAAAATTGATCACTGATATTTCGATTTTTCCCATATCGTGATAATTTGAACTTTTAATAGGTGATAAATAGGTATTTCACATGAAATACCATGAAACTTTGATCTTTCACTTTGCGATGAAACTCTAGATTTCACCAAAATAACTTTACACTTACGCGAGATATGTGAAAATCATTCGCAACTGGTGAAATTTTAATCTCTCACGTTTTGCGACTAGGGAAAATTGCAATCCTTCGATATTCAATCATAGCAACAGGCTCATGGCCGTTTTCATAACAAACCATAGCAACAACAGTCTTGACCTCTTGTACTCCATGATAAAAGATTTGACCAACCCCAGTAATTGCTTGTTCCCACAAATGATTTTTTTGGGCTTCACACCGCAAACCCTCAAAAAAAAAATTTGGCTCTAACATCCTTAGAAACTGGAGAAACTACACGAGACCTTTTAGGAAGAGATGTAGTGGGATTCTTAGTCGGGGTAGAAGATGGAATAGGATCTGTGCATGACGATAAAAAATCTCTCAAACACTGATTGGAGCACAAAATCAGTATCAACATACAGCTGATTGCATTGCCCATGCAAAACGAAACGTACAGACCAAGGATTCAGAACAATCCATTTATCACAAACAATATTCTTTAATGTCTCAACAGTACTCTTTTTCGTCACCTGACAAGACAATGAATCCCTTCAAAGAGAATAACCGCTTCAACACTCGCCTCATCGGACTGGTAAAAGATTAAAACTGAAAAATGTCAGCTAAAACATACAAAGGATTATGTACTCATATTTAGACTTCACGAAATGATGAAAACAACAATTATCACGACTGTGATAATTACAACTTTCAAAGATAATCTGAAATTTCACAAGAACATAACCATAAAGGCCTTCAAAAACACAAAAAAGAAAAAAAAAAACACCAAATTATATCATGATTAACAGATTAATTGATTTATTAGAACACTATACTCCCTTATGAAGATATTTTAGGACTCGTACACAAACAGTAGCAGAAGAAGAAAAAAAACAAAATCTAGATGTAATGATTGATGCATCAAACCTAAAAAAAAAACATTACCTGATAGTGGAGAAGTAAAGATGAAGAAGAAATATAGTTGTTGATGGTGGATTTTAGACAAGGGGTAAAATCGTAAAACCCCATGACCTAGTGTTACCCGCAACACATTAACTAAGAGCATTTAACTCAGGTGTAAATAATTAATAGGGGTATTTTTTCAAAATACCAGATTAGGGTTTTCAACACGTAACCCTAATTCCAAAACCAAGCCGCATATCGCGCACCATGGCAACCATGCCAAACCAAGCCGCATATCGCGCACCATGGCAACCATGCCAAACCAAGCCGCATATCGCGCACCATGGCAACCATGCCAAACCAAGCCGCACCCCGTGCACCATGGCAACCATGCCAAACCAAGCCGCATATCGCGCACCATGGCAACCATGCCAAACCAAGCCGCACTCGCGCACCATGGCGCCCATGCCAAACTAAGCCGCATATCGCGCACCATGGCAACCATGCCAAACCAAGCCGCACTTTGCGCACCATGGCAACCATGCCAAACCAAGCCGCATATCGCGCACCATGGCAACCATGCCAAAACAAGCCGCACTCGCGCACCATGGCAACCATGCCAAACCAAGCCGCATATCGCGCACCATGGCAACCATGCCAAACCAAGCCGCACCGCGCACCATGGCAACCATGCCAAACCAAGCCGCACCCGCGCACCATGGCAACAACGCCATATTTCCGAGCCGCTATGCCTTTGGCCCACGCCAAACATAGCGCCCTAGGTTTGCAAGACTTGCAACTAGGTCAACATGGCCGCACGTGCCATTGGCACATGCCAACACGTGCCATTGGCACATGCCAACACGTGCCGCAAGCCATATTTCTAAACCGCTATGCCTTTGGCCCACGCTAAACATAGCGCCCTAGGTTTGCAAGACTTGCAACTAGGTCAACATGGCCGCACGCGCCATTGGCACATGCCAACACGTGTCGCAAGCCATATTTCCAAGCCGCTATGCCTTTGGCCCACGCCCAACATAGCGCCCTAGGTTTGCAAGACTAGCAACTAGGTCAACATGGCCGCACGTGCCATTGGAACATGCCAACACGTGCCGCAAGCCATATTTCCGAGCCGCTATGCCTTGGGCCCACGCCAAACTTAGCGCCCTAGGGTTTGCAAGACTTGCAACTAGGTCAACATGGCCGCGCGTGCCATTGGCACATGCCAACACGTGCCACAAGCCATATTTCCGGAAGTCGCTATGCCTTTGGCTCACGCCAAACATAGTGCCCTAGGTTTGCAAGACTTGCAACTAGGTCAACATGGCCGCACGTGCCATTGGCACATGCCACCACGTGCCGCAAGCCATATTTCTAAGCCGCTATGCCTTGGGCCCACGCCAAACATAGCGCCCTAGGTTTTCAAGACTTGCAACTAGGTCAACATGGCCGCACGTGCCGCAAGCCATATTTCCGAGTAGCTATGCCTTTGGCCCACGCCAAACATAGCGCCTTAGGTTTGCAAGACTTGCAACTAGGTCAACATGGCCGCACGTGCCATTGGCACATGCCAACACGTGCCGCAAGCCATATTTCCGAGCCGCTATGCCTTGGGCCCACGCCAAACATGGCGCCCTAGGTTTGCAAGACTTGCAACTAGGTCAACATGGCCGCACGTGCCATTGGCACATGCCAACACGTGCCACAAGCCATATTTCCGAGTCGCTATGCCTTTGGCCCACGCCAAACATAGCGCCCTAGGTTTGCAAGACTTGCAACTAGGTCAACATGGCCGCACGTGCCATTGGCACATGCCAACACGTGCCGCAAGCCATATTTCTAAGCCGCTATGCCTTGGGCCCACGCCAAACATAGCGCCTAGGTTTGCAAGACTTGCAACTCAGGTCAACATGGCCGCACGTGCCGCAAGCCATATTTCCGAGTCGCTATGCCTTTGGCCCACGCCAAACATAGCGCCTTAGGTTTGCAAGACTTGCAACTAGGTCAACATGGCCGCACGTGCCATTGGCACATGCCAACACGTGCCGCAAGCCATATTTCCGAGCCGCTATGCCTTGGGCCCAAGCCAAACATGGCGCCCTAGGTTTGCAAGACTTGCAACTAGGTCAACATGGCCGCACGTGCCATTGGCACATGCCAACACGTGCCATTGGCACATGCCAACACGTGCCATTGGCACATGCCAACACGTGCCGCAAGCCATATTTCCGAGTCGCTATGCCTTTGGCCCACGCCAAACATAGCGCCCTAGGTTTGCAAGACTTGCAACTAGGTCAACATGGCCGCACGTACCATTGGCACATGCCAACACGTGCCGCAAGCCATATTTCTAAGCCGCTATGCCTTGGGCCCACGCCAAACATAGCGCCCTAGGTTTGCAAGACTTGCAACTAGGTCAACATGGCCGCACGTGCCATTGGCACATGCCAACACGTGCCGCAAGCCATATTTCCGAAGTCGCTATGCCTTTGGCCCACGCCAAACATAGCGCCCTAGGTTTGCAAGACTTGCAACTAGGTCAACATGGCCGCACGTGCCATTGGCACATGCCAACACGTGCCGCAAGCCATATTTCCGAAGTCGATATGCCTTTGGCCCACGCCAAACATAGCGCCCTAGGTTTGCAAGACTTGCAACTAGGTCAACATGGCCGCACGTGCCATTGGCACATGCCAACACGTGCCGCAAGCCATATTTCTAAGCCGCTATGCCTTGGGCCCACGCCAAACATAGCGCCCTAGGTTTGCAAGACTTGCAACTAGGTCAACATGGCCGCACGTGCCATTGGCACATGCCAACACGTGCCGCAAGCCATATATCTAAGCCGCTATGCCTTTGGCCCACGCCAAACATAGCGCCCTAGGTTTGCAAGACTTGCAAATAGGTCAACCCGCCGCACGTGCCATTGGCACATGCCAACACGTGCCGCAAGCCATATTTCTAAGCCGCTATGCCTTTGGCCCACGCCAAACATAGCGCCCTAGGTTTGCAAGACTTGCAACTAGGTCAACAAGGCATTCCGCACATGCCATTGGCACATGCCAAACACACACGCTGGTAGCCTAACTTGCAAACCGTGCAACATACCACCAAGGCATTCCGCACATGCCATTGGCACATGCCAAACACACACGCTGGTAGCCTAACTTGCAAACCGTGTAACCTACCACCAAGGCATTCCGCACATGCCAAACACACACGCTGGTAGCCTAACTTGCAAACCGTGCAACCTACCACCAAGGCATTCCGCACATGCCAAACACACACGCTGGTAGCCTAACTTGCAAACCGTGCAACCTACCACCAAGGCATTCCGCATATGCCATTGGCACATGCCAAGCACACACGCTGGTAACCTAACTTGCAAACCGTGCAACCTACCACCAAGGCATTCCGCACATGCCATTGGCACATGCCACATGCGCCACTAGCAGCTCCACTTGCACTCAAGATGCAACCAACACTCGAGACATCGACACAAACTGGGGGATGCTTCTTTAGGGTTTTGGTTTGGCGGTCACAAGATGCGCCGTACACTACGCTCACATTAAGAAAGCGTGAAAAGGAATAAAGCGGTCAAATAAAAGAGGAAATAATGGTGAAAACGTTTTCACCCATTAAACCATGCGTTACCACCTCCTCCCATTATTTCACCCTTTACTCTCTTCCTTCATGAGGCCAGTGGTACGTTTCAATCTCGACTTGTATAAATAGGTCTTACCTATTTCCACCGACAACAAGTCTCTGGCCAGAGAAATATACTACACGTACACTCTCAGAAAGGCAACTTTGCAAGCTCTCCCAAAAGCTTCTATCTCTTGCAAGCTTCCTAAGCTTTCACTTTCTGATACAAGTCGAGATACTACTCTCCTCAACACCTTTCTTTGCTTTCCTCCCCAAATCAACCCTTCTCCTCCACTTTGTGACCGAAGCAAGTCTGGAACGGCCATTTCTTGGTTTAGGCCGGACTTGTACAGATCGATCTCTCGAATCTACAAAGTGCTCACGTGCAACACATTTGTTTAGGGTTTGAATTAATTTCTCACTCACCCACCGAAATTACCGAAATCAGCAGAAACGATTTTCACCCATAAACAATAGTTTACCTGAATATGATTCTCCCGAAAAAGTTTTTAGAAGAAAGAATAAAAAACCCAAAACAGTAGCAGCAGTTTCTCCCGTAATTATCAGTCTTCAAAGTCTCTTAAAAGGAAAACAAAATCTTTTTATGATATGCTAAATAAAGGGGACGATGAGATAAAAAAGGAAACTGCCCACCAAAAATGCACACAAAAAACGGCCAGTAATTGACCACTATCTAAATCAACGATTTTTTATTAATTTTGCAAAATAATAATAATTACCTAAGGAAGGTTAAATAAGTCCATCTTAAAATGTAGAATTACATATCAAATCTAAAACTAATAATCTTAGCCGTACGATGTAAATTTTAGGCCACACATATATACCATCTTAATGATGGGTTTCTAAAAGAGAGAGGAACCAGACTTGGGTTCCTCATAAGTTTCCACAAAAAGATTTTGATTATGTAAAAATGATTGAAAGAAATGACAGAATAAAGTAAAGCTAATCTTCTGTCGGTAGATACCAAGAAGAGATTAGCTAATAAGTAAATGAGATGTAATGAGACATTTGTAAAACAATTGTAATTATTTACTTTAGTAGTACTTGATATGAAATTAATTTCTATGTTTTGGTTATCTTCTTGGTGTTAGTTTTCATATTAAGATGGTGTTCATCAACACTGTTGGTGATTTTTTTTATAGCAATTTCGGCGCCGAATCTCACTTAATCCCATTTTTGATTCATCAGATTAGTAAAGGACATCTACTTTGTACGTCTCCTACCATTAATGCCTCTGGTCAACCACCTAGCATTAATGGGCGCACAGGTTGGCGTGTCAAGCCATCCAAATTTGCATCAGAAAAATTTGAATTGTTGTCGGTCTAACCATATTGCTTCCCAGAAGAGAGATGGTCAAGATAAAACAAAGACAGGTTTACTTCCAAAGGGTTCTATATCCATTCTAAAGCGGTCACAATTACTTGGGTATCTTCCAGTAGTAGAGAAGAATCCATTTGAGTTTGAGCTAAAATCTCTCCTTGATCCACCCTTCAAGTAATTGTGACCGCTTTAGAGGTCTCTGCTAATCAGGTATGTAGTGAAGAAACTCCTAATGATTCTTGTTTTTTGGGACGTCAATATGATCCGGTAAAATTGGAAAAAGCAAAATTTTATTTGGAACGTAAATTTGGTCAATTATTTGATATGACAAAAGGGGTTCTTAGTCCAACAGGAATGACCTTCCCTGATTCTAGGGAGGAATTTATGGCAATGGTGATGGAAGGAGTGCAGCTTCACATTGAAGCCTTTAAGTAGAGGTGTAAATCAATGTACAAAGACGAGAAACAAATTTCAAAGACAAAGATGCTAAAATTTGAGCACAGCCCAGCCCAAAGACGTGACTTAGCTCAAAGACTAAGACAACACGTTAGTTAAATGGGACGTGGCCGGGTTTGACTAATTGGCACAAAGAGCACAAAGACAAAGACGCGCACGGAAAAACACGTGGCCCAAATTTCAAAGACAACACGTTAATAGAGCACGCCATAGCATGTATAAATACACCATATAACAAGGCATAATACATCACATTTTTTGTATATTTCACAAAAGAGTCACTATCCTAGCTAGTTTTTAACATTTTATGTTGGCTTATTTATAACAACACATATAATACCTTAATATTTGGAAAATATATTTCAATATCGTTGTTATAATGTCGTCACCTATATTTAACTAGAACATTAATTTACATGACAATAATCCAATTTTATATTTGATGGGTTATTTCTTTTATTGAATAAACTTGTTAATTTTACTTGAAATAATTTCAAAAGATATGTTGTCTAATTAAATTCTTGTGATAATGTCTCGACTTAATGTATACATTAAGTGATTTCAAATTGTTTATAGCACGTGTGCCAAAGACGGCACAAAGACGACACATTTATTCGTGTGTCTGTGGTCTGTGGGGTGTGGCCGTGCCTAGCTTTTGACTAGTAAAGCACAGCACGACACAACAAGTTTAAATCGTTGGCACAACACAACACGTCACATGGCACATGAAGCACGCGACTTCGTGTGCCGGGCCTGCACGTTTTACACCTCTACCTTTAAGGACCAAATTCACGAAATGGGGGAGGTCAACAGTTGATGTTGAGTCTTTTTAAGGGTTCATGGGTTTTGTTTTTATTGTTTAATGTTATTTCCTGGAATGTTAACATCATTAGAAAAAGGAAGAGGAGGTATAGGGCTCATCAATGTATCAAATTATGGAAGCCTGATTTGATTATTCTCCAGGAAACTAGATTGGAAGACTGTAATGATAGAATTGCGAATCAGTTGTGGGGTTCAGGTTTATGTGGTTGGAAGGCTATCAACTCAATTGGTTTTCTGGTGGCATTCTGATTATTTGGAACAAAAATACCATAGAAGTTGAAGATAGTGTTATGGGTAATTATTCCATTAGCTTGAAACGTAAAATGTTGTTGGATGGGTTTCAGTGGATGTTTTCCGGGGTTTATGCTCAATATTATGGGCGGAGTTAACCTTGGCTATTGACTCCTGGAATCTCCCTTGGTGCATAGGTGGACATTTCAATGAGGTTTTGAGAATGATTGAGAGACAAGGCTGCAATAGAGTTTCTAATGGTATGAAAAAAGTTTATTAAATTTGTGGAAGACATGGAATTGGTTGATGTGTATATGATAGGTGCTCAATTTACTTGGAAAAACCACAGTGAAATCGATAGGTTTATTTTGTCCTCCGAATTTGATCTTCATTATCCGTCAATTTCAGCTCAAGTTTTAGGCAGAACGCTTTCGGACCATGCGCCAATTAATCTTAGCTGTGATATCCAGGATTGGGGTCCTTCCCCCTTCAGATTTCAAGCAATGTGTCTTCATGATACAAACTTACTGGACTTGATGCAGGGTTGGTGGGAGTCTTATGTCTTTCACGGTTCAGCAGGCTTTATTCTCGCCAAAAAGCTTCAGGCCTTGAAGGGTGACATTATAACCTGGAACAGAACAGTTTTTGGGAGAGTGGACCGCCAGATGGAAGACATATTATTAGAAATATCAAGTCTAGATACTCTTGCCGACAACAACACCATCTCTACTTCCCAATCGGAGAGACAAGCAAAACTCAAGCACGACTTCGAGACTCTTGCTGATCGAAGACATAATATGTATCTCCAAAAATCTGGGAATTCATGGAATCTTGACGGCAACAGAAACACGAAGTTTTTTCATCTTATTGTCAAAATGCGCAAGAGGAAGAATTCCATCCACTCTCTCAAAATTAATGGGCAGTTCACGGAAGATAAGCAGCTAATTAAAGCTTCAATTACTGATTACTTGTCTCTTTTTCAAAAGAAGACCTCGCCCGACCTTCTATTGGTAACATGAAGTTCAAAAGCTGACCTTTGCTAATCGTTTATCGGGCGGGAGGCTACCATTACGTAACAAGAATGTGTAGCGGCTTTAAAGAAGCTAGGACAGACCGACTCCTGGCCCGAATGGTTTTCAGGTCATGATCATTTCCAGATGTTGGCACTTCATGGGGAAAGATATCATGAAGGTGGTGAAGGATTTTAATCGTTGGGGAACTCTAAACTGGAGATTGAAAAATATTTTTCTATCTTTAATTCCAAAAAAAATAAGTAGTATAGGAAATCAAAGATTTTAGACCCATCGGTCTTATGAATAGTGTTTATAAGATGATTTCCAAGGTGCTAGCAGAGAGACTTAAAGTAGTGCTTCCCACCTTGATTTCGGATCAACACGGCTTTTATTAAGGGAAGACAAATTCTAGATTGTGCTTTGGTTGCAAATGATTGTCTTGATTCGAGAATGAAAAGTGGTATACCCGGAGTCATTTGTAAAATTGATTTTGAAAAGGCTTTTGACCATGTCTCAAGGGAATTCGTTGATGAAGTTCTGAAGAAGATGGGGTTTGGGTAACTTTGGCGTAAATGGATACAGGGTTGTATTAATAACAATCCAGTTTCTGTCTTAATCAATGGATCGGTTCACACAAAGTTCACATCGGAAAAGGGCTAACTCAAGGTGATCTCCTTTCCCCGTTCCTCGTTCTTGATAGTTTTGGAAGCTCTGAATTTGATGCTGCAATTGGGTCATGAACAAGGACACATAGGGGGTTTGGCAATGAACCAGAATGGATTCACAGTGAGTCATCTACAATACGCAGACGACACTTTACTTAGACGACTGCAATTCTTAGACGACTCACCATACCAGATGAATTACTTGAGATACTATTTGCTCGGTTTCGAAATGGTTTCTGTGTCTGAAAATTAAATTTGCAAAATGTGGCCTTTTTGGTGTTATGGGGCGAGTAACATAGACTCCATGGCAGCAATGTTGGGATGCAAGGCGAAAATTCTCCCCTCCTCTTATTTGGGTCTCCCTCTGGGCGATTCTTCAACATCAATCAAATGGGAAGCCCTCATCGAGAAGTGCAAAAGTAGACTTTGCTCGTGGAAAAGATCGAGTCTCTCCAAAGCGGGTAAATTAACGCTAATTAAAAGTGTCTTATCCAGCATTCCGATATATATGTTATCTTTGTTTATTGCTCCTCCAAAAGTTATCAAAGCTCTTGAGAAAGTAATCAGATATTTCCTATGGGAACCTTCGGAAACGAAAAAAGGTTACCACTATATGTCTTGGAAGAAATGTCGCACTCCTCTCAAATCAGGAGGCTTGGGTATCAAATCCTTAAAGAATATGACAAGGACTTGATTTCAAAGTGGTGGTGGCGTTTTAATAAAGAGAAGACATCCTTATGGACAAAAGCCATGGCCTCCAAATATGATGCAATCCAGTTTGAGAGAGAGACCAAAAGCCGAAACCCATCCCACAACAAATGCGGAGTTTGGAAAGGTATTTATTCTGTGTTAAATTGCGTTAAACTCTGCTCGAAACTGAATGTGGGCGATGGAAATACTATTAGGTTTTGGGAAGATACTTGGGTTGGAAATCAACCCTTCAACCTGAAATATCCTCATATTTATTGGGTCACCACTGCTAAGAACTGGACTATCAAGCAATCTGCGGAACCCATAGCTAATGGAGGGGCTTGGAATTTTGGTTTAAGTAGAAGACTTTCCAACACTCAAATTGAAGAAGTCACTGGCCTCATTTCAAGTATCCAGGATATTTGTGTGGGCTCTGAAGAGGACACTCTTTCTTGGTCGATTGATAAAAATTGGATCTTTACGGTAAAATATGCGTATTCTTGGCTTGCTAAGGAGCGGGATTTGGAGACGGAGAACCTAAGTATTTGGTCGAGGTCTTGGCCACATAAAGTTGGTTTCTTCTTATGGAAGGTATACCACAAACAAATAGATATTCAAGATGTGCTTTACAAAAAAAGGAAAATTGTCGGTCAATGGTTGCAATTTGTGTCGCAAAGATGGCGAATCGGTTACTCATTTATGCTCCATCGCTTTTTTCAACAAAAGTATGGCAATACTTTATGTCTTTGCTAGGATTGATTGGGTAATGCCGAATTGCATTGATATTATAATTAAGGGATGGAGAATAAAAATCTGTCCCCAATTGGTGAAGTACTTTGGCAAGTTCTACCGGCGGCAATCACTTGGACCATTTGGAACAGCAGAAATGATGTTATCTTCAACTATGCGACAACGAATGAATACCAAGTGATGCATCAAGTGAAGATTCAAGCTTATAATTGGTGTAGAAATTTAGAAACTCTTAAAGGGATCTCTCTAGAAAATGTTACCGCGAATTGGTATCAATTCTTTGTAGCTTAATGGGTTGTAAGCTTTTTTGGGTTGTTTTTTCTCTTTTTTGGATGAGTTCGGCTTGAGTTTCTCAGTGCCTTCTCTGTGTTTGGGATCTTTGTTCTTCGCTTACTTCCTGTAAGCTTTTTTCAATGAATTATTATCTTTTCCGAGGAAAAAAAAAAAAGATTAGTAAAGGACGTACTTCTAAATAGGGCTGCACATGGTTCGGTTTTTATCGGTTTTTGGCAAAACCAAAACCGAAACCAAAGTACTCGGTTTTCCAATAATGAAAACCAATGAAACCATTAAGGTAGTTCGGTTTTGTTCGGTTCGGTTCCAACTCGGTTTTTTATAAAACCATTCGGTTTTTGGTTAACCAGCTGAGTCAATGGAATTTTTTATATCCGGTCCTCACAAACCGACAGCAAATTTTTTCAACTCGTTACATCAAATGTTCCAACTTCCAATACATATTGATAGAAACATTAAATGTTAAAGAGTCTAGTTTCTCCTTAATAACAAAAACAAAAAACATCAAAAATTCATAATCATAACTGACTACACATCTTTAGATGAAAAATCAACATAGAGGTCTCATTCGTAAAAGGGTTGACAGGAAATAGTTTGTTACAATGAATACACTTTGCATGTGTAGAAATTGGGTATTCCACAGGAGGTTGTAACTTGTAATGGTAACCTGCACATACACAAACTCAAGTTAAATATGAATTTCTCAATCATGATCAGTGCAGTGGTACATAATGTAACTAAGAACATCAAGATTAGCAACCATTATGTTAGACATTTATGTTATTCAAGCCACAAGAACTGAACCAAGTAATCGCTTTTAAATTTAAATGTATAACAAAAAAGAGATCAAAACTCTCATATGTTCAGGGTACTAGATAAAGGAGTAGATGCACAACAAAAAACCTGCCTAGAAATTCAATTGTTCTCGTCCAGTAAAATTCAAAGACATAACCTACCTAGAAATTCAACAACTATTAGCTCTCTAAGAATAAGATAAGTCCAATCTAAAACCAAAAACCAAAGACACAAAAAAGAGATGCACAACGAATAACTTAGTTGTTTCCCAACAGTCCACAACTTGCTTATTAATTCTAAACATCTGTTGATGATTCAATACTTAGAAAATACAAGAATAAGAAGGGCATAGAACTGTTATGAATTATTTTGAACTCGACTGCTGAGAATAACTTACAATAATACGTCCATGTATCCTTGTATCCTCTTGTTCAAACCACATGGAATTTTCGTGTTCATATAGATAAAATTTAACAAGCAATTCGAAATGGAAGAGATTATATGTGTGTCAAGCATTGGAAGAGTATTGTCTGCATTTTACGCTTTTATGAAACCATGATACAACAAATCATTTCAACCCACACAGAAAGATTGAGCAATCATCATATATGATACCAACAAACAATCCAGTACCTTGTTGTACAGATAACTCCAAATTGCCAAGAATCTCTAATGCTTCCTGCGCTGCAATTAACAAACACAAATTCATCAACACCAACAAAACCTGATGTATTCGATTCCTCAAACAAAATTGGTAACCCCAATACAAAACCTAATCAACCTAAAATCAAACTCAATCGCTTCTCAGACCTCTTGAAAGCTTACCAATTACAACAATTAGCTTCAAAATCGAGAGAAACCCAAAAGATAATTGAGATCACAGATCCTTAGTTCAACCACAGAAACCTGAATATCAAACATGTAAAACTATTAAATCAATTCAATCAAACGAAATTATCCCACATATTAACCTTAATTCATAAACTTAATGAAACCCAATGTTCATAAATAAGAAAAAAAAAAAAAGAGAAAGAACATCACTGAAAATCAAAATTCACTTACAAGGGTGATGAATTAGAACCTTGCATGGTAGATTTGTGATTCTATTATGATGAACAAGATGAGGAAAAAGAAGGTGGCGATGTATCTGGTGATGGTGGTGAATCTGTGTGCGTAGTAGAGAAGCAGTAGCAGCCGATAGAAAGAGTGAAAGAGAAAGAACAAGCGTTCTGTTAGTTGGAAAGAAAAAGATGAGACCACTAACCTAATTCTGACGGCTACGATTAACTATTATAAATATCGATGGCTATAATTAGTCAGTGTATATAACATTCGGTTTTTTCGTGTTGGTTAAACAATAACCGAAACTGAAACCAGTGTTGTCGGTTTTCTGGAACTGACAACCACAATCAAACCATTGTGTTATGGTTTAGGTTCGGTTCGGTTTTATTTGGTCGGTTTCGGTTTCGGTTCTCGGTTTAGGTTCGGTTTTGTGCAGCCCTACTTCTAAACCATAGCAGACTAATAAAGAATATAAACAGACAACAAACTAAATCGTTCCCCACTATTTATTCCAATTTTCTTTTTTTCTTTTAATGGGGATTATAATCCATACAAGAACATATCCTGCATAAAACGAGTAACACAATCAAGAACCAGCAAATTAAATATTTGAAAGGTCAATTTCCTCGAACATCTTACTTGAAAAATCCAGAACACATTTGTAATTATAAATTTTTTCTTTAAGAAAAAAAAAGGAGAATGAAATGTGCCAACATCTGGATCAATGCCTTCACCTATGCTTTGGTATATATATATATATATATATACTGTAGTGGGACATATAAGCACACAATGCAGATGCGAATTTACACGCACGACAGCACAAAGTTATGATGCACTACCTCCGTTTCTGTAAAAGTGATACTTTCACTTTTTCATTTTAGCCTAAAAATAGGCCAAATTGAAAAAGTGAAAGTATCACTTTTGTTAAACGGAGGGAGTATGAGTTATGTATTCGTGACAAGTACAATTTAATAGGAATGACACATGGAATTGTATTTCTAAGGGAGATTGGTACTTACTTTGTCCTGACCGAGTCTCATGACTTGGTTTATATTTGACTCACCTGTGCCAATTATGACTCAAATCCCTTTTTTCAGTCCAACTGATCAGTGGTTACATAGAAATGTGAAATGATTGTGCATAATAGTACAAGGGTGCTACAAAAGTTACCAAATTCTACCAAGGTTACCATTACTACAAAGTAAAAATCATTTTTCAGTGACATAGAACCTCGGAATTAATCCCATATGGAATTATAACTACCAATTTTGGCGGTCTAGTGACGTTGAACTCAGTTTTATTGAACTTTAGATCACAGCTTTGGAATTATCATTTTTTTGTTGATTTAAGTAATTTTTTCTTTGGAATTATCATCCATTCTTCCCTGATATATCGATCTTTTTAGAACTGAAAAGAATTTCATACTTTGGAGTATAATTTTCTTCTCTCTTGCACAAAAGAGGACCCAACGTCCAAGGACAAACTGATTTTGGAAAAAGATTTTTTCAAAACTTATATCCGCCTGGTTTCTCTTAATATAACCTTCCCATTTCAAAAACTTATATTGTCTTGATAAACGTCAGTAGTTTATGTTATTTCTAGTAGGAGTGGTTGTATAAATCGGTTTTTGTGTGTCTAGAACGGAACGGATCACACTGACTCAGATGTATAGATGGAAGAACTTGATGATGCACTTGTTGATGATCTTGATTCATTTGATGTTATCTTTGTTTCCATAACTTGAGTTGTTGCTATCCCTGTTATTGTTGTTGATTTTTCTCCATAAAAAGATATTTTCTTTCACTATAACAGACTCTTCAGAAGATTGAAGATGAACAACGATAACCCAAAATAGCCTATAATCCAATTCTAATCAGAGATTTTTTAAAAAAAAATAAAAATAAAAAGGGATCGGAGCTGAGTATGTTGCCAGGCTTCCATCTAATGCTTGTAAACTCCTTTCTGTTGATGATGATCAAAAAAGAAAAAAAGAAAAAAAAAATCTAAATACTCTCACCGAAATCGAACTAGGCAAAAGAGATGCCATGAAGAACATATAAGATATAGGAACCATATTTCTAAAATTTCGTAAACACAATTTTTATTATTTATTTTCTAATAATACAGTATAGATATTTAAATTTATCAAAATATTAATACTCAAAACCATACTTCAGAAAATTGTTAAAATCTTGATGGAGAATGAAACTTCCGCTGTAAGTAGTATTTCACTCTTTTTAATCCCTTTCTTATAGTTAAATAACATAGCTGCCAAAAAATCCATATGCCTTCCACCACCAAGTCAGATACAAAGGTTATAATTAAATATTGTATGGGTTCAATTTTCTCAAACATTTTTTTTTATCGGTCAAGTAGAAAATTCATTGCAAAGAGGCACTTAAGAGGGGTACCTCGACCCAATGATTACAACCGAAAAAAAAAGGGGGAGCCTAAAGGGGATTCGGCTACCCAGGAAGAGAAACAAAAACTAAGGGAGTCGGTGTAAGGAATCCCATAAAGAAATCAACATATTTGCCGTAAGCTCGAACATCTTTGTGTTCGATTCGGCCAAAAAGAACGCTTGTAGTTTGATATCTCTAATGAGGCTCACCAAATTTTTCTTTTTGTTATCAAAGATTCTTGGATTCCGCTCTTTCCATATGCACCACCATATAGCAACCGGGATTTTGTTCCATATTCGACTAAGTCTTTCATCTCCCCAATTGAACTTCCAAGATTTTATAGATATAGTGACACTAGGGTGGCACCCTTCGACAAAGTAATCCCATATTCTCTGGATTCTCCAACACTCATAGAACAAGTGCGAGCTCGTTTCATTATCTTCTTTACAAAAACAACATTCACTAGAAACATCCATACCTCTTCTTAAAAGTTTATCCGCCGTCATTATCCGATTATGAGAAAGAAGCCAAAGAAAGAAATTGATTTTGTGAGGGAATTCACGGCTCCAAACAATATTGGTTGGGAAATCCGTCTCACCTTGATCCCCTTCATCTTTAATTCCAACCTTAACCATATATTGGCCATGTTCACTTCCAACCCATATTCGGGTATCCATAACCCCTTCTTGAATAGAGATTGAATAAAAAAGGTTTGATATAGCTAAGACTTCACTTGAGATATTTTGTGGATATCTTTGTCTACTAATAAATTTCCATCTTACACCACCTTCGCTATATTCATACATATTAGCCACCACAAACTCTTTCTTCCTTGAAGCTCTAAAGGCTAAAGGAAACATATCACACAATTTTCCATCACCAAGCCAAACATCTTCCCAAAATCTAGGTTCGTTTCCCCCACCAATTTTGAATCTTATACTTTTATTGAAATCTTTTAGCTCTTTGTAAATATTAAACCACAAACTACCTCCTTTTGATCCTTTGGGTTGTAGAGTTTCCCATCTGGTGGATGTTTCACCAAATTTTTCGACCATCATCTTTCTCCAAATTAAATGCATTTCTCTCTATGCCAAAACGCCACCACCATTTCTTTAGCAAAGCGAAATTCACTTGCTTAGTCCTTCTAATACCTAGACCACCTTTCTCTTTTGGTTTTGAAACTATTGTCCATTTAACATTATGAGTTCTTTTCTGGTTAGAATTATCATCCCATAAGAAATCTCCACAATTTTATCGATTTTATTAGTTGTGGAGCAAGGGACAACAAAAATGGAGAGATAATAAATTGGTAAGCTAGCCAAAACACTTTTGATGAGAGTTAACTTACCTCCTTTAGAAAGTGTTCTCCTATTCCAATAAGCAACTCTTTTTGCACAAGTTTTAAGAATTTTTTTCCCATTTTTGTGATCCTCCACCTTGTCACCTAATGGAAAAACAAGATACACACTAGGAAAAGTAGCATTCTTGCATCCCAACATGTTAGCATACGCCACCATGACCCCTCCAATATCGCCAACGACACCTCTGGCGTCAAATCCAAAGGCTACTTCGGTCCCGTCAGACGCTCCCTCGGAGGTTTTCTCATTGACTCTTCGAAGAAATTTTTTTGATTCATCCGCATCAAAATCGAGAACCATGGCGCTTGCCTCCAAAAGCTTCACATGCTCGATTTTCCGTTGCTCCGACCTAGAAACAGTTCGATCCGCCCTATAACTAGACCGAGGAAAGGTTTTGCCGCACTGGAACTTCTCAACACGCCAAGGTTCTTCCTCATTTTCTCGTCCCTCCTCCATGTTCACCGAACCCAAGAAATTCCGAACACGCGCCTGCACTTCATGGAGATAGATAGAAGGTAGGTCCTTGATGATGTCACCACCTTCATGGAACAGAGATTCGATTCTAGCTAATGCCTCCTCATGAGAAGAGGAGCGGTTTCCGCCAATTCTGAAGTCCTTCTCCGAAGAATTAAAGTTCCATCATACACTGCAAAGAACAAGGAAAATGGTACATCCTATCTATACACACATAAGAAAGAGGATAAAATAAAAATAAGAAGGAAACGCGAGGCGATATCTGTAAAGAGGATGGACGAGGACGAACTACGCGAATGTAGAGTTCAAGATAATCTTTTATGTACAGCAAGATGACGCAACCTCAAAAGTGAAAGCTTTTATACCGGCAGAGAGTTAAGGCATGATATCCGATCCTAATTAAACCTCATGCCTGACTGTGAGAAATAATTATGGTTGGTTAGAAATCGTGCAAGAACGTGCTCAAGGCACACTAGATCGTGTTTTCCTTTCCCACCGCCAACGCTAAGCTTCGGAAGTAAAACCGGCAACATAACTAAAGCAGAAAGAGTAATGATTTTCCTCTTTTCGTGGGCGTAACGTTTTGGGTTGAAGAGAAGAAAAAATTCCTGGTCGAGTCAAATAAGGAAAGAGGCAACCAAGCCCTTGAAGAAAAATCACCAAGCAATCCATGCCATGTCTCATCCTTACCGCTACTGGCCATCTGTGCACGTCTCACCCCACCAAACCGCGCCTTGTCATAGTCACGCCAGGCCAAGTCATTCGCTCTATTGTCGCGGCCCCACCACGCCTAGCCTTCCGTCTCGTCTCGTCTCGCCAAGTCCACACTATGCCAAGCCTCCTGCTCCACTGTCACGACCCTATCATCCACACGCGTTTGCCTTACCAAGACCACGCCACCTCTTGGCCCCTCGAGACAAGCCGTCCACTTGCGTTGCCTTCCAAGACCACACCCCCTTTGTCTTGGATATGTACGACTGCATTCAAGCTTCAGAACTTTCATCTCACCACTCCACGGTCTGCATTCCTAGTAAAACGTTAAAGAATTCCGATAATTTCCATATTAAGAATAAATCAACGAAAATAAATTTTTATGGGATTCTATCATTGTTAGTTTACTTTTGGATTAGTATCAATATTTATTCATCTCTATATTTAGATTACTCCAAATATAGTGGTTGATTGGCCGATAATTTATGCTTAATTTAGTGAAATTTCTTCTTAATCACAGTTACCATGTCTGGAATTATAATTAAGGAGTCCATGTATAAATGTAACCATATATAATCCCTGCGGAAATAATTTTGTAAATGTTTTTTAAAACTAAAAATAGATTTTTATTATATAGAAAGGGATGGATATTATTTAAAAAATAGAATTCTTTCTTTTTATGGAATTTTTGGGTTCAGTGATTTTGAGTATATATAGAACATCCTAGCAAACACAAAATATTTTCTTGCACCCGCACCTCTTTTCCTCTTCTTATTCTCCTTCGCTCTTCTCAAACCCTAATCATCTTTTCCCGTTACTTGATCATATAATTGACAAAGTCTACTTTTATGTTTGTTGGTTGTAACCAATCTTTGTGCATCAAATCAATTTTATAAGGCCTCTTCCTATGCACATGCCAAAAAAATGGTGTTTGGCATGCCACCTGGCATGCCAAACCATTGCGCCACTATGGGGAAACCGCTGAGCAATCGAATCCATATCGAGCGATATTGACAATATCGCCAGCGATAAAGACTTTATCGCTGGAGATATTATGATTATCGCTGGCGATATTCACTCTAGCGGTAACGGTATTTCTTCATCGCTATAAATAGGTAACTTTCAAACTCCACACTTACCCCAAATTTTTTACACAAAAAATTTCTCTTCTTCTCAATCTATTATTCTCTTTTATCAATCTAATTTATTTCTTCTATTTTATCCAAATGGCACAATTAACCCAACTTGATTCGGCAACACAACTTGATTTTTCTGGAGTAGTACTTGAAGGTGCCGTTGAGAAGATATGTGATAGATTTAAAGAAATAAGTAAGAAGCAAAGAAGTCTCCAAGTTTTGGATAGCAACCAAGTCAAAACCGCAACTAAGAGAAGGCCAAGAAAGGTTAAAGGCAAGGAAAATCAAGTCAAAACAAATTTGAAGCCGAAGAAGAAGATAAACAAAGGAGACTCCGTTCATGAGCACATTGATTGGAAGTTTAGTGAATGAAGAAGATGAACAAGATGAAGAACATTGTTCCAAATTTTTTTTTTAGAGTCTTTCCAATTATTGTCTAGTTTTATGTCTTGTAAAATGACTATTTTAATTATATTGAAGTTTTTAATTTTGTGAAGTTTAATGAATTTGAAAATTTGACGAATAATATTGTTGAAAATTAATATTAATTATATTCTTAAACATTAAAAGTATTACAAATATTTAAACTTAAACAAACTTTAAAAATATTAATACTTTAAAAATTTTAAACAAATATTAAAACTTTAAAAGTGGACAATTGAGAAATTACAACACAAATGTTGGACAATATTGGGGCAAATATCTTAAAACCTCGAAACAACTTTCAAAATGGAATTTTTGCCCGTAGATGCGGTGATATTCCACACGACACCTTTCCTGAAATTCCACCGTGGTTTCACCACTTCTCAAGGTTGGACCTTCTCGCTGAAGTAAAGCAACATACCTAGTAACTTCCTGCTTAATTATACCGAAGCGTCGAACCAAATCTGAAACACTACGACCGCGTAGGTTCATTGTTTGTTCTTGAAATTTAAAAAAAATACTTTCCCACAATAGTTGGTGATCAAATACTGGCTCCATTGTCAAATAAATATAATTCCTGCAAATACATTCATCTTCTGCAGTTTTTAATTTTAGGTTTCGCCTCACTTGACATTTCCTAATTTGACTTCTCCTAGTTTCACTGTCTACAATTGCACGACAAGCGGCTCTTCGATTTTGGATAATACAGTGGTTTTCCATGCACTCAGCCGGATTCATATTATCATCCATGCTCTCTAAGGAACTGGAAGAGTGATGAAAAGAACTGGAGATTAAGAAATTCTAGAGAGATTGAGAAATTCTTAAGAGATTAAGAAATTCTGGTGTGAGTTGAAATGAGATTAAAATTAGGTATTTATAGAGGGGGGAAATATATAAGCCGTTGGATGAAGATCTGATGAGCGATTATCATAGTATCGAGCGACAACTTGACTGTCGCTGTCGAGTGAATGACTATCGAACGATAGTTTGACCATCGAGCGACGAAGACTCTATCGCTCGCTGGAAACTCTGTCGTGTATGCCTCCAGAAATAACATATTGGCATATGAGTTTGGCAGTTTGGCATTCCCATAGTGGGTGCATATATGCCAAATACCATGTTTTGGCATGTGCATAGGAAGAGGCCTAAGGTATTGTTTTTTTGCCTGTTTTATAGAATTGAGTTTAAAACAAGATCAAAATTATTTCCATGTTTATTTTTTGTCGATCCATTGCATATCAGTGTCACCATAATCTCTATTCTTCTTTATATTAGGTGGTTTGCTAATGTAATTAAGCGCATTGTTTCTAGGTTCAAATTTTGTTACAATTTTGAATGCTTGAGAATCCATTTCAAATTATCTCTTTGTTATGACTATTTGGTTTTGAGGATGCTGTTATGACTTAGAGAGCAATTAAAGCTCCAGCGAGTTGTGATCCTAATTGAAGTGATCCTTTTTGTGCAGGTAGTGTTAAAATGGACATTGTGATCAATGTTAACTTTTGCTTTAATTTTCTTCTTATATCAGTAAGTTTCTTCTTCACTTCTATTCCTTTTTTCTATCTGGGCTAAACAACAACTCCATGGAAGGAATCAGTAGAGTTACTAAAAGCTTAGGTCGTCATATGTGCTTTGGTGTTGTGGATTGTTTCTGAAATATTCATTGCGGTTGTTTTGCAGGCAATTAACATTTTTTATGGACCTAAGAGCTTTAAGAAGAGAGTCGGGAAAAGGTAATTACCCCGGAAACTTCTTTTATGTTTTCTTCACATTTTCTAAGGATGTTTTGTAAATTGCTTTAGATGTAAAATTATCACTAGCCAACATTAGTAAGTTATGAGTACTGATTTAGCACTGGCCACCATAAAAAGAAATGTAAAATTATCATCACCATTTTCATCTAACAAGAAATAGGATAAAGTGTACTCTAATTAATGCCACAATGCTTTTCCGGTTATCACTTTCGTCAAACTTGAGTCCATGCGAATTTCAATATCTAGCAAACTGAGAATATTTCTTTTTAATCAATAGCAATTGAGAATGTTGACGGTGGAGAAAAACTTTCAACTGCCGGAATTGATGATTCAAAAAGAGTGCAAAAAAGTAAGTAACTTATTGAGCATGCTTTGATGGCTAGACTTAAAAAAGTTGCCGAGTCCCTGGAGTCTGAGAACTCTAAGTTAAGGTTCAGAAGGTATCGCGCAGACACACCCACACATATATATAGTTTTAGAAATATTTTCATGTTGTAGTTGGCTATCTTAGCACAAATGGAAGAGCATATGATGGGTTTGACTCCCACGGATGGCAACTGCAGAACATTTTTCATTTGTACGCTGAGTTGCTTCACATTACAAGGGAGAACAAAATGAGATTTTTGCCATAAAGAGACTTAAGAAATGGTCCAATTCCGTGTATATGACAAAGTACAGCTAAATTCCAAAACCGGCACACATGAAATGATGATGTACACGACTACATGATCAGTGAAGTGAGGACAAATTTTGGAGTGAACTAATAGTGCGTTTGAAATATTTGACCGGACAACTGGACTTATGTTCACTGGTCAACATCACTCAAGTTTCGTACACCTTTGTTTACCATTGATTCCAGTAGGAGTGCACCCTGATTGTTAAGTTTTGATAAAAGTGAGATTACATTGTGAAAATTTGTTTTTGTTTCGAAATTTTTGATTCTTGACTAGGTTGAATTCTGTACTTATACTGATTGAGATTATGTATGTAGTTCTAAAACGAAGTTCATTGCATCCACCTGCTGTTTCTACGAAGTTTCTACGAAGAATTGGAGTTTGCAGCAAATATGTTAGAGGTGTTGCTACTCATTATAGGGGGACCTAACTTGTGACACTTCGAGACGTGCACAGTAACAAGAACTTTAAGGACTTGGTATACAGTGCAATATACGGAAGCTTCATGTAAATTTTTTGATTTCGATCTTCCTATAGTTTTTAAGCTCTTGGCTTTTAAGTACTGTTAATTACTTATTTCCTTCAAATGGATCAGTAGCTTAAGTACGCCAGCTTATTCCAAGTACTTTCTTTATTTGGTATGATGCATCATATTAATTATTTAAGTGAGAGTTGCTGGAGGAAATGTGCATTATAATTCGTTGAGGTGTCGTTGGTATCATTAGTGTTGCTTACTTGGATTTTTTTTGATGTAGTAACATAAGGTGTAGCGAGCTTGATTATTAGGCGCTGGGCTATGAAAAAGGCTGCTGGATCATCAAAGATTGGAGGATCCCGCTTGAGAAATGATACTCATCTTACAGGTAACATTTCTTATGAACAAATCCAAAAAGATTTAATGGGATTTATGTTAGTGTAAGATTTATGTTATATGGCCATTATTCTAACCTACTGTGGAAATATAGGTACGATTAGCCTTTGTAATACAGCTGTGTTAGTTTTTATCAATCTGGATTTTCACCTACAATTTAAACTATTTGGTAATTGCCGTAATTAACGCAATTACCTACAGTTTAAATTATTTGTAGGTGAAAATGATTTCTGCTGATTTTGGTAATTGCGGGTGTGCAGGTGAGAAACAATTTAAACCCTAAACAATGTACTACAAGGGAGTACTTTATATTCGAGAGATCAATCTGTACAAGGCCGGCCAAAACCATGAAATGGCCGTTCCAGACTTGCTTCGGTCACAAAGTGGAGGAGAATGGGTTGGTTTTGGGGAGGGAAGCAAGGAAAGTGGTGAGACCAGAATAGTTGATTCTGGAAGAGTAGTTGGGTTACTACGACTTGTTATCATAAAAGTGAGAGAGCTCACAAGGTCAGCTAGCAAGAAGTTATTTCTGAGTGTTTTATCTCCCGTATGAACTTGTTTTTCAATGGAAATAGGTAAGACCTATTTATACAAGTCGGAGTAAAAACGTACCCTGGTCTCATTAAGGAGTGGGGAAGTAAATGGGAGGAGGTGGTAACCGTATGCATGGAATTGATGTTCCATAAAGTGGTTAACGCATGAAATCGCTAACGTTATGGAATTGATGTCCCATAAAGTTGTTAACGCATGTGCTTTATGTCCCATGAACGTTTTACATAACTTCCCGTATTTACTAACCGCCTCACCCTTATGACACTTCCTTATGACGGGCGTAGTGTACGCCGCACGCTCGTAAACCGCCAAACTAATACCCACAGAGGATCCCTCGTTTGTGTTGATGTCTCGAATGTTTTGGAAAACATGTAGCACGTTGTTGTGGCTTAGCAAGTCAAGCTCGGGAAACTTGCCAAAGCATGGTGACCTTCGACGGTCGAGATATTGCATCTTGAGAGGAGGGGCAACCGTTGATCGTTGCACGCCTTCATTTTGGTAGCCACGTAGTGAGGGCCAACGTGGTGGCGCGGCTTAGGTTGGCATGCCGTTGGCATGGCAAGGTTTGGCGTGGCTGAACTTAGGTTTTCGGGCCAAATGTTACCATGTGTTGTCTGGTAACCTTGAATTGCTAGGATTTGCTCCTGGGATTGAAGGGAAACCGTTGATTGTTGAACGCCTTCATTTTGGTAGCCGCCTAGTAAGGGCCAACGTGGTGACGCGGCTAGGTTGGCACGCCATTGGCATGGCCAAACTTAGGTTTTTCGGGCCAAAGGTTACCATGTGTCGTCTGGGTAACCTTGGATAGCTAGGATTTTCTCCTAGGATTGAAAGGCAACCGTTGATTGTTGCACGCCTTCGTTTTGGTGGCCGCGTAGGGAAGGCCAACAGGGTGGCGCGGCTAGGGTGTGGTTAGGCTTGGCATGTAGGGCCAAGGGTTCGCCTTGGGAGTGGCTAGCTTTGTCTAGGTGCGATTTTGGCTTGGCATGTGGGGCCAAGGGTTTTCCATGGGCGTATGGCGTGGCTAGCTTAGGCTAGGTGCGGTTTTAGCTTGGCATGTGGGGCCAAGGGTTTGCCATGGGCGTATGGCGTGGCTAGCTTGTGCTAGGTGCGTTTTTGGCTTGGCATGTGGGGCCAAGGGTTTGCCAAAGGCGCAAGGCGTGGCTAGCTTTTTCTAGATGCGATTTTGGCTTGGCATGTGGGGCCAAGGGTTTGCCATGGGCGTATGGCGTGTCTAGGTCTAAGGAAAGGGTGTTTGGCTTGGCATGATGTGACTAGCATGGCTAGGGACAAGGCAAAGTGCGTTTGGCATGGCGCGGCTAGCTTGGCTAGGTTTGGTTTGGCTTGGCATGTACGGCCAAGGGTTTTTCATGGGCGTATGGCATGGCTAGCTTGGTCTAGGTGCAGTTTTGGCTTGGCATGTGGGGCCAAGGGTTTGCCATAGGCGCATGGCGTGACTATCTTGGGCTAGGTGCGTGAACAAGCTAGGGTTTTGGGGAAAAGGTCTTTTGGTAACCTTAGACGGCCAGGATTTGCTCCTAGGATTGAAGGGCAACCGTTGATTGTTGCACGCCTTCGTTTTGATAGCCGCGTAGTGAAGACCAGTTTGGTGGCGCGGCATAGGGCCATGGCGAGGTGCGTTTGGCATGACGCAGTTGGTGTGGCTAGCATGATTTGCCATTGGCACGAGGTGCGGCTAGCATGCTTTGGCGCGGTCGGTGTGGCTGGCATGATTTGTCATTGGCACAAAGGTGCGGCTAGCATGGTTGGCATGCTTTGGCACGGTCGGTGTGGCATGCTTTGGCACGGTCGGTGTGGCAGGCATGATTTGCCATTGGCATAGAGGTGCGGCTAGCATGGTTGGCATGCTTTGGCGCTGATCTCGTGTGGTCGGGCAAGATTTGCCATTTGCAAAGAGGTGCGGCTAGCATGGTTGGCATGCTTTGGCGCGGTCGGTGTGGCTGGCATGATTTTCCATTGGCATAGAGGTGCGGCTAGCATGGTTAGCATGCTTTGGCGTGGTCGGTGTGGCTGGCATGATTTTCCATTGGCACGCAGGTGCAGGCTAGCATGGTTGGCATGCTTTGGCGCTGGTCGGTGGTCGGGCATGATTTGCCATTGGCACGCAGGTGCGGCTAGCATGGTTGGCATGCTTTGGCACGGTCGGTGTGGTGACATGATTTGCCATTGGCACAGTGGTGCGGCTAGCATGGTTGGCATGCTTTGGCGCTGGTCGGTGTGGTTGGAATGATTTTCCATTGGCACGTAGGTACGGCTAGCATGGTTGGCATGCTTTGGCGCTGACTTTCGGTGTGGTGGCATGACTTACCATTGGCTCAGAGGTGCGGCTAGCATGGTTGGCATGCTTTGGCGCGGTCCGGGTGTGGTGGCATGATTTGCCATTGGCACAGAGGTGCGTCTATCATGGTTGCCATGCTTTGGCGCGGTCGGTGTGGCTGGCATGATTTTCCATTGGCACAGAGGTGTGGCTAGTATGGTTGGCATACTTTGGCGCGGCCGGTGTGGTTGGAATGATTTTCCATTGGCACACGCGGGAATTAGGGTTTGGTCGTCGTAACCCTAATTTGAAAAAGATACCCGGTAATTATTTAGGGACACATTAAAGGTTTCAGTAAATGTTCCTAGTAAATGCTTGTTACTTTAAATGTTGTGACATCATTGTCTGCTAGGGTTTAGTGTTTTACCATTTTAACCCTAAGCTAAAAACCACCATAAACACCTCTATATTCTCCTTTTCAACAAAATTAATAGTTGAATTTGGAGTTGAAAAACTGTTTCCCACCGATTTGGAATGATTATTCTGGGGTTGTTCCGCCGAGTTCCAAAAAGTTGCAGCTTCACGAACTGATTCTACCCTTTTTATGTTATTTTTCTTCTTCTTTCATGTATATGTATTCCATTCCCCCTCTGATGTGTGAGTCACCTTCTCCAAGTCTCCCATACTCCCAACTGAATGATTATCTTTTGGAGATTGGTTCCCCACTTGAGTAGTCTCCTTTGAGGCTTCAATAGTAACCTGCGCCCTGATCAAATCATTCTTTCCTAAATTCACTAAAGTTTCTTCTTCCACATGAGCAATCTTTTCTCACCCTCTAAGAAGATTGAAGGTTGAGATTTCTTTGGTGACCAAGTAAGGCTTTGTCGTTGGTCTCCCTTTCGTAGAACAGTTGCTAGTTGTATGACCAAAGGATAAACAAGTGAAACACTTTGGAGGTTTCCATTGGTATTCCACTGGTAACTCCATTACTACACTTCGATCAATAATTAAAGGGATATAACTAGGGAAAGTACAATCAATTCCAACCTCAATACAAATCCTAGCATATGAAAGTCTAGTCCTGTTCATAGTAATATCATCAACCATTAAGGGCTTTCCAATCCAACTAGCAATAGCACTAAGACCTAAATTATCCCAGAAATGGATTGGGATATTGTAGATCCTTGCCCAGATTGGAATGGTCTTCATTTTATCCGCAGACTGTTCAATCAGAGGGTTCCAAGGTCTAACTATAAACATTCTACCAGCTATGAATGAGACTCCCTATTCTAAAACAAGCCTTCTTTAAAATCATCCTAACAGGGTTTTTTACTGCGCACCGCATATAATGGGGAGGAGGAGAACAAAATTTTGAAAATAATCATTCCATGAAACAAAAAATCATTCCGTTTATCCAAAGGTTACACGGTCGAGCTGCTTTTTCATGGAACACAAAAGAAGGAGAAGAATAACATTTTTATTACGGTCACGGTTATGGTGCGCATTATATATGTTGTTCAATGTAACCTAAGGATTAAGTAGGTATCTATATGATGTTCTGGAAGATAATGTGCATGAATTGTTTGGTCTAGGGAAGTTGAGGTCTTCACTTATATTTGGTTCCTAGTTGTTTTTGGAGGCGTTTCTTGTTTGACAACTTCTAGAAATGAGAACTACTTCTTATGTTTATGTTAATTCTAAGAATTTGAGAATTGCAAATACTTGTGTTTATCTGAACTTTGCTCGAGAATTGAGTATCTCGCGAACTTGGTAATTCTCGCTTGCGGTTAGCACATTGTATTGATTGATATACTCGTATTAATTCCATACGTTTATTGCATCATTGAAACCCTTACGAATCTCTGCACATGATCGAGGGAGTACTCCCATGGAACAAAACATGCTGGTGGCTTTTGTTTCTGATTGTTCAATTCGCACATTCCTAGAGAGTTCTGTCACATGGGTGGAAGAACTCCGGTTCACATTAAGACGGTCTCCTCTTAGTATCCCTTGATTCTTGTCCTTCTTTTACTAATCCCTTTCCTTGTCATCACAATCTTTTCTCACGAACATAAGACTTCATACTTCTTTCGCCGGATTTTGGACAACCCACCTCGTCTGTTCACTCATATGCCTCATTACTATGCTAAGGATGCATGTATTAACCAGCTCTGACAACTCCATGGTTGGTCTCTTCGTTCCAAGCCTCATCGTGTCTTTGATGCTATAATCTTTAGTCATCAACTTGACTTGTTAGAACTAAGATGGACAGAACGCTACCCATATGTCACCAAATTCGTCATTCTTGAATCAAGTACTACTTTCTTGGAATTCCTAAACCTCTCTTCTTTACGGAAAATTTAGATATATTTTGCCAAAGTCGAATTTGGCTATTCATCTTCCTGGTTACCTGTTAAATAAGCTTAGCTTTCTTTTACCAAGTGGTTTTTTACTGCCGCCCGAGTAAGAATTCATCACTGAACAAATATTTGATTCAAGTTTATTTCCTCAACATTTGAGGTAAAAGTTTCATTTATATTCCTGTTTCTCTGTGTATATAATATCTGTATTGATTATTTGGGGAGAAATCCCAATTTTATCATGAATTATTTGGGGACAAATCCCAGTTCATATCTCTAACTTGACCCTTTATTTGGTCAGGGTGTTAAATGCAAGCAAGTACGGGGGTGAATTAATGCTGTCATTCTTTAGGAGTATGTTATTGTTTGTGTTCAACAAATTCAGGCTCATTCCATTTGGAAGAGTAGGTTATTGTTTGTGTTCTTCAAATTCTTCTTGTTGATTCATAACATTTGGTATCAGCTTCGTCGATCCTGTGTTTGATTCATGACAGGAGGTGAGAAAGCACCTACAGTAAAGGACGTCGCTCATCAACAAAAACTTGATGGAGAACGTTTATCAGTTTTGGAAAAAGTTGTTTCAGACATCTAGCTCAAGATTTCATCAATCAAAGAAACCTTGAGTTCTCAGTTCGCTACGATTTGTAGACACCTTCGTATACCAGTACCTCCATATCCAAGTGCTTCTGCGACACAAACGATGTTCATCATCAAAATGACTCGAATTCTCTTCTGGTATGATTTTTCCTTTAGCTAATTTTCTTCGTCAACCTAAAATTGATTTTCCCAGATTTGATGGTTCTAATCCGAGAGTTTGGCTTCGTAAATGTGAACGATTCTTTTATTTAAATGCTATCGATACTTCTAAGAGGGTAGATTTAGCTTCGATTCATATGGATGATAAGGTTGATGCCTGGTTTTTGGATTATCAAGAGGGTAAACTATTTATCGATTGGGGTATGTTTTCTTCTGATGTTTGTTTTCGATTTGAAGATGTTGCTTATGATAACTATGTTGGTAGCTTCAATAAATTATCTCAAACCTCTACAGTAGAAGAATACTTTGAGAGATATGAGTCTTTGAAAGCTGTTATGAAAAATAAGAATCCAAGTCTATTTGAGGATTCTTTTACCATGAATTTTATTAGTGGATTAAAATAAGAAATTTGTAACCCTGTTCAGATGTTCAAACCAAATTCTGATTCTGAGGCTTTTTATTTAGCTCGTTTACAACAAGCTTCAGTTGATTCTCAGCTGAATAGATCTAAACCATTTCATCTACCTTTCATACCATCATCGGGCTCTTTTTCACCATCATCTAGCTACAAACCCTCACTAGCACCACTCACCAATCTTCCTAAACCATCCTTTTCATCTGATAAACCAATCATTACACATCCTCTTACCCTAACCAAACCTGAACCATCATTACCACCAATAAAACGGCTTACACCTGCTCAAATGCAAGCCAGACGTGACAAATGCTTATGCTATAACTGTGATGTTTTTTACAAGCCGGGTAATCATTGTAAAACTCAATAACTCTTCATGTTAGTTGCCTCTGATAAGGAAAACTCCTCACCACCTATCGAGGACTTAGAAGAAGAAGCAACTTCCCCTACAACTTTAGGTGACACCACTATGGAAATATCCTTGAAGGCCTTGACTAGTTTAGTGAATCAGAGTACCATCCGAGTACCTGGTAAGATTCATCGGCAAGATATTTTGGTATTGATAGATACAAGGAGTACTCATAGTTTTGTTGATGCATCCTTAGCCACCAAACTACACCTTCCATTGGTTTTAACTGGTAAAATGTTAGTAACAGTGGCAAATGGTGATACTACTATAAGTCACTTTGTTTGTAAGGATTTACTATGGTGTATGGAGGGTTATCAGTTCTCTGGTGATCTGAGAATACTTCCATTAGGTGGATGTGATATGGTGCTAGGTGTTGACTGGCTAACAAAATTGGGAGATATAATGTTCAATCTGGCTGAGCTCAAAGTTTCATTCCATTATCTGGGGAAGGGCAATCACCTAATTCTTCTTGCAGTTTGCTCAATGGTGAATCTTTTTTCAAATTCATCCAGAACAACACTCCTGCTCTTATTGGTCAATTCTTCTCTATTTCAGCCACTCCACTTACCTCTACACCACCAGAGATTACTTGTTTACTTCAAGACTATCAAGATGTATTTGAAGAGCCATCTACTCTCCCTCCACCAACAGAGTTAGATCACAAAATCTCTTTAAAACCATCTTCCTTACCCACTTCTCAAAGACCTTATAGATTCCTTTACATCCAAAAGGCAGTAGTGGAGAAGTTGGTGCAAGAAATGTTGGATGCTGACATTATTCAGAATAGTCACAGTCCTTTTGCTGCTCCAATACTATTGGTCAAAAAGAAGGATGGGTCTTGGAGATTCTGTGGACTATAGAAAACTTAGTGAAATGACCATTAAAGACAAGTTTCCAATTCCACTCATTGAAGAGCTGCTGGATGAACTCAATGGAGCTATCATCTTCACTAAACTGGATCTTAGATCTGGTTACCACCAGATTAGAATGCATATACAAGATATATACAAAAATGCATTCAGAACCCACCATGGGCATTTTGAGTTCAAGGTGATGCAATTTGGTCTCACCAATGCACCAGCTACATTTCAAGCACTCATGAACAAGGTGTTCCAACCCTTTCTAAGGAAGTTTGTTCTAGTTTTTTTTGATGATATTCTTATCTACAACAAATCCTTGGAGGACCATGTGGAACATTTATCTCAAGTGATATCTTTACTAAGACAACACAACTTCTCTGCCAACTTCAAGAAATGTTGTTTTACTCAACCACAACTAGCATACTTGGGTCATCTCATTTCTTCTGCAAGAGTTGCTGCTGATCCTGACAAAATAGCTGCAATGCAAGATTGGCCTCAACCAACAAATTTAAAAAAACTCAGAAGGTTCCTTGGCCTTACTGTCTATTATAGAAGATTTATCAAAGGGTATGGCACCATTAGCAAGCCACTTACAGATATGCTCAAGAGGGACTCTTTTGTTTGGTCTCCTACAGCTCTCAAGGGCCTTCACAGACCTTAAACAAGCTATGACAGCTTCTCCAGTGCTTGCCTTGCCAGACTTTTCATCTCCATTTGTCTTAGAAAATGATGCTTGATCCAGAGGTGTGGGTGTTGTATTGATGCAGTTTAGTAAACCTATTTCTTTTTTCAGTAAGTCTCTTGGTCCTAAGGCCCTAGCCCTGTCAACTTATGAAAAAAAACTCTTGGCAATAGTGATGGCAATGCACAAATGGAAACATTATCTCTCCCATTCTCAGTTCATCATCAATACTGATCATCAAAGTTTGAAGTTCTTCATGGAGAAAAGGATGACTTCAGTACTCTAACAAAAGTGGCTCATGAAAGATCAAATATAAAAAAGGTCAAGATAATGTTGTGGCTGATGCTTTATCAAGGCTTCCTAAGATTTCTGAATGTTCAGCAATCTCTTTATCTCATCCCCTATGGGCTAAAGATATCCTTAGCAGCTATACAAATGACTCTGTGGTGCAACAACTTTTGGCTCAGCTCCACATCAATCCTTCCCATTAATCCTTCTCATTGCAAGGAGGCATTCTCATGCAGGTACAAAACTAGACTGTATGTGGGTGCTAGCAATAATATTAGAACTTCTATCATGTAGTCACTACATGCTTCAGCTATTGGTGGTCATTCAGGCATGTTAGGCACTTATAATAGAGCCAAAGCATATTTTTTCTGGCCAAAGATGAAACAAGATATTTTGCACTTTATAGATACCTGTGATGTCTGCCAATGTAACAAGAATGAACACAATGCTCCTGCTGGCCTCTTACAACCATTGCCAATTCCAGATACTGCTTGGCAACATATTTCCATGGATTTCATTGAGAGTTTGCCACTTTCAAACAGAAAATCTGTGATATTGGTGGTTGTGGATAAATTAACCAAATATAGACATTTTATTGCACTTAGCCACCCCTTTACAATTGTCTCTGTATCTAAGGAATTCTTGCATCATGTTTTTAAACTCCATGGCCTTCCATCATCTATAGTTTCAGATATAGACAAAATATTCATTAGCCACTTTTGGAAGGAGTTGTTCAAGTCTTTGGGAACCTCATTACACCTCAGTACTACTTACTATCCTCGATTTGATGGTCAAACAATGCATGTCTGGAGCAATACTTAACATGCATGACCTATGCACTACCCCCAAACTTTGGGCAAATTGGCTGGCTTTGGCAGAATGGTGGTTCAACACAAATTATCACAGCAGTTTTAAGATGACACCATTTCAGGCCTTGTATGGTTATATTCCTCCCCATATTGCTTTTCCAATTCATTCTACTACTTCAGTGGCTTCTGTCCAAGAATATTTGCAAGCAAGAGACCTCATGTTGCAATTGATAAAGGAAGACTTACTCATAGCTCAAGAGAGAATGAAGTTTTATGATGATTCTTCTAGATGTGACAGGTCATTTATTGTGGGTGATTGGGTGTTTCTGAAACTTCAATCCTACAGACATTCTTATGTGGCCCTCAGACAGAACTTTAAGCTATCAGCAAAATACTATGGCCCCTTTGAGATTTTGCAGAAGATTGGTACTGTTACTTACAAGCTAAAGCTACCAGTTGGTTCAAGAATTCATCTTGTCTTTCATGTCTCTCAACTGAAGAAAAAGATTGGTCAGCAGACTACCTATTCCTCCTCTCTTCCACTGGTGGACACTTCTGGTACATTCATTGTTACTCCTGTTGCTGTGTTGAACCATAGAGAAATCCTACAGGGTGGCAAGGAATTCAAGCAAGTACTTGTTCAATGGTCAAACTCTTCCCCTGAAGATGCTATCTGGGAAGATCTGTCACACATCAAGGCTCAATTTCCTGAGTTCATCCTTGAGGACAAGGATGTTTATAGGGGCAAGGTATTGTCATATACCCATTTTAGCTAGGCATATGACTAATGGGCTATCTTAATTTAGTTAGATATTTTTTCTTTTGGGAACTTTCTGAATTAACCATTGGCCAAATTTCTTGTTAAACCGTTGGTGGGTTGGTAGAGTACGTGTCTTTTTTTCCATCGTCACCTTGAGTCTGTTGTAAGACACACGATTAGTTGGTAAGATTTAATCTAACGACTAAGAGTGTAGCTAAGGGAAGAAGAGGTCAAATGTTGTATTTATTCAAGAATGATTGATTGTATTTGGTAAGAAGAAAGAATTAATGAAATTTAGGCTCATTCCATTTGGAAGAGTAGGTTATTGTTTGTTTTCTTCAAATTCTTATTGTTGATTCATAACAAATTATATTTTGATTTTGAATCATTCCATGCATTGCTTACCGGCTAAGCTATACTTTCTACTTCCTAAGTTGGGAATGTTTCACTTGGGAAGTAAAAACAAAGCTATCCTTTAAAACCCTAGCTTAGCCTTTGATTTCATAACCATAGGGCACTAATAGCCATATGTAAGCTAGACTCACAACTTAGAGCTTTGGCCAGATCTTTAGTTCAATAGCTTTGGCTCATCTTGTCCCATAGAACAAATACCCATTTCTTTTTTCTTAGGGAAGAGATGAAGGGAGTAACAACATTCTTTTTTGCAAGTCCTCTTAACTTTCAACAAATTTCAGTATCTAATCACTAGTCTGTAATATTTTTTTCACATGATCTTGAAAAAGCCCCTTCAGCTCTTGTACTTGTTGCCAAGGCTGGTTATTGGATAGCCTGACCTGGTCTGGTATCTTTAATTGGTAGACGCTGGTTGTGCCTACGTTTTTGGAAAGCACGCATCGTCCAAAACCTTATACCCCCGTCTCCCTAAAACCCTAAATTATTCTTTTTATATTTCGTCTACCGTAACTACTATGCATATTCCTTCTCCTCAACTTAGGGTTTCAATGAGGGACTTCATTAATGTGCTCCCGTTGGAGATCTTGTTTGAAATTTTCTCTCGTTTGCCAATTGATTCCGTTTAAGAATGCAAATTAATATCCAAACCTTGGAGAAATATTATTCAACATCCGTCGTTCAAACAATTGCACTTAAAACATCTCAATGATTCAGATTATGATTTTGGTAAGTCGAGCTTCATATTTTATTTTATAGGGGTTGAGAAACAATTTTCTTACATAGAGTATGATGAGAATTTAAACCGGTTTAGTATAACAACCAGGATCAACTTAAGACATCCCTTTGAAAATTATTATATTCTCGGTTCATGCAATGGTTTAATTTGTCTCAATGCATGTTATGATAATACCTACTAAGAACCTGCTTATATCTGTAATCCAATCACCAGAGAATATATTCTCCTTCCAAAATCCGAAGGAAAAGAATTCTTAGCTGGATTTGGTTACAGTCCTTCAGCCAATGAGGACAAGGTTATTAAAATCTGTAACTCCAGGGGAGACTCAGATTTTGGACTTGTTCAGGTATACACCCTTGGCAGTGGCATTGGATGGAGAAATATGGGAAATATGGATGTGAGGTCCATTAGACACCATGGCGTGTTTGTGAATGAACCTATTTATTGGGTGGAGTTCCAAGGAACCATTTTTTCCTTCGATTTGGCTAAAGAAGAGATTCACAAACTTCCATCACTACCTGTTTCCCACGAGCTGGTAATCCGCAGCCTCTTTTCCTCTTGTGGGGAATTTACCTTAAACTATGACTGAAATGTGCATTTCTTCCAAAAATGTGACCAATTTGAAAATTCTTCTAAAAGTGTAACCATTAACGGTCAACCGACATATTTGACCTAGTCTTTTATGGAAATACCGGATTTTGCCTCAGATGTGTACATATCGACAACATGTGTGTACACATCGGGTAAGGATCTGTAGACACCCCTTCATGGATGTGTACATATAGACACACTGATACCCCACCATATTTTAACCGATGTGTAGATATTATATGTAGACATCCAGAATCTAGGCGTAATCATATGTGGACATCCATGTTTCGAAGTCTAGACATCAGACACTATTCATAAAATATGTGGACTTCAGGCTATAAATATGTGGACATCAGCTATAAAATGTGGACATCAACTATAAATATGTGGACATCAGGCTATAAATGTGTAGACATCGGGCTATAAAGGGTACCTTGGGTATTAGGTAAAGTCAATCACACTTTTGGAAGATATTGAGGATCAGTCACACTTTTGGAAAAAATGGACATTTCAGTCACAGTTTTGTGTATTTCCTCTTGTCGTACATTGCATGTTTTAGGTGATTTTCTATGTGCATATTATCTCGATGCTAATGGTTGGGACGTGAGGTTTTTAAAGTCGATTACAAATTATCAGGATGCGATTTGGAGTACGAAAGAGGTTGGTGGGGTTCTTCATATATATAAGAAACCGATCACCTTAACAAAGAGCGGTAGGAATTTTCAATTTGGTGTCCCTCACAAGAACACCTTGGTGTCATTGAAAGCATTAGGCGAAGAAGATACGAAGCAAATGGAAACAGGTGAAAGAGATCTGAAAGAGAAGATATGAATGGAAGGACGTTAGATAGATGTCATTACTCATTAGACAGATTATAATTGTAACAATATTAGGTTTCATTTTTTATCTGACATCAAAATTATTATGATGTTATTACTCAAGGCATTATGTGGCAGAATCTGTTTTAGAAAGCAATCCAAACCTTGTTCAGCATCAATCCTTCGCAAAATTGCACTTGAAACATATCAATGATCTTGATTCGGCTCATGATTCTGGTAGGTCGAGCTTCATATTTTGTTCAATAGGGGTTGAAAAACCATTTTCTTATACCGAGTATGATGAGAATATAAACCTGTTTAGTAGAACAACAAGGATCAACACAAGGTTAGATTTTACTGAAAAAGAAAAAAGAAGGTACAAGAAGGAAAGCGCCAAAGCACAACAACAGAAGGCACAAGAGCCACCCTAAGCAAAAAGCTACAGCAAAGGAAAAAACACAAACGCAACTTATAAGCTTCTTCTTGGCAGATGACTTTAGTTACATCGGTGAGAACAACAGTATTTTGCTCGATCGAGTGAGAATTGGTGCAACGTAGGTATCCAGCGGCCGGTCTCACCACAAGCTCACATCTATGTTCATTGCAATATCGTTACTATATTTTCCATGGAAGAGAAGCGTGAGTAAAAGGGCTTTGACTTTGTTATATGATGCTGTGCTGTGTATAAACGTGTTCATTACCCAGCATTGCTGCATTGATGAGGTTGGTTGGTTGGTGCTGTTTTCATATACGCTGGGCCTGGACGGACATTTTTTTTTATGCACACTCTCAGATTTCTGCTAATCCGATCAATGCCGTAAAAGAGTATTGAAAGTGTTCATTAATCCAACAGCAACCGATAAGCATAAAGGGGGCAAAGTTTGCCCGTTGACGATTTACAAACCCAAATTTTAATTCAGGAACAAATTACAACCTATATTTGTTAAAAAATGGTCCAACTCCGATGATTTCATTGTGGTGGTGGTTGCAGTGGTGTATTGCAAGCTAATATATTTTACATGATCAAAGTGACATCAAATAGGCAGGGTAAATATACACACAATTTCCATTCACCTTTTTGAGTTTATTGCTGCAATTTTCTTCCACTTTAATGAAAACTAGGACCTTATGCTTTTAAAAACCAACGAACAGAGAATTTTTAGGTTGACATGAATAATATGATGAACTAATTCCTCTAGAATCAAAGGAGAAAGGCCAAGGAGAAAAAAGAAGAAGAAGCAATTAGAGGCACAAGCAACGGCAAAATCAACCTGTATCAAAGCAGCTCTACAAGTACTCTAATCTTTCTTTATAATAAGAGACCCCAAAATCGCCACATGGCGACCTCACAATCACTCTGGATTCTGGTGAAGCCACATCAGCAATGAGTTTCCATGTCATCAGCATCTGATTGGCTATTCCACAATCAAGTTGGCATCCCCAAAGGTCACTTATAATGTTTAAGACATAATGGTCGACCCCAACGGTCATTTAAAAGAACACAATAGCATATATTTTAGAGAAAATGGGTCATTTGTCCAAAAAAATCTAAAACATGGTTCAAATGGACAAGTAAAAAAAAATACGGGTGAAATAGCCAAAAAAAAAAATAGCAAGGATGAAACTGGATTCATCGTGGCTTATACTTAAAAAATAGCAAGGATGAAACTCGGACGCATCTGTGTAAAATAAAAATAAGAAAAAAATATTTGAAAATGGATGGGATGAAACTGGTTACATCCTCGCCTATTTTTAATTTTTTGTCCATTTAAAAAATATCTTTTTAATTTTTGGCTATTTAAACAGTATCAAAACCTAAGTGTCTTTTTCACCCAGGAATTGTTGATTTTGGTCTTTTTGACCAATTTTGTGTATATTTTAACACGTATGTGTGGTAACTCGACTTATACAGAATGCATCTCTTTGCCCATATTGCCACCCCCTCGAAAGGAAACCAAAAAAGACGTAACTAATGTTATTACCAAAAGTCACCTATAACCGTTACTCTTTCTCTAACCGCTAGAATCCATGAAAATATATTCCCATCCCAAATCATAACCTTTCAAAGCATCACATCATTTGTAGCGATACAAATACACAGGCACACCACAACAAAACTACTTAAACCTGTCGTTTTACATTATAAATGGGTATCTTGGTAATGGAAATGTTCCGGCAATTCACTTACAGATATGGAATCTTGGATCAAAATACCAGATGAGAACCTAATTAAAAAGTAAAAACAAATTCTAACAATCGGAAATTGTGTGCCAGCAAGATTGTTTATTGATGTATGGTGACGACATACCTCTGCATATGGAAAAATTCGGAAGATGGATCATGCATGCATGTTTACAGGCGCGCGGTCATGTACAAATTGATACAAGTAAATGAAGGGGTTAATTGGTGTTTGATACTTACATTTTGTCCAAAGTTAGTCTTTGGTCTAACTTTTGTCCAACTTAGGGGTTGGTACTTGGAAATAACGTTGACCCGGTTAAATCTAGACTTCTGTTTAATAATTTACTAAAAAATTTTAAATAAAAATTAAATATTAAAGAATTTACTATTGTACCCTTCATTGTATTAATATTTACATAATAACCTAAAATAATGTTTCCACCCTCAAACATTTCCCTTTGTACTTTCACCCCCACCATTTATATACCCGCCCCTCCCAGGCTCCCACCATCAAACAACAACCGAGACTGAAGATACCTCCATTTATGATTTTGCAAAATATTTTCATTCAATCTTCAATTCTCTCCGATTCACGGAACCATCTAGCATTCATTAATTTCAACCTCGATTTGCAAAACCTAATTTTATTAATAGGATAATCAAACAAACACAGAAATTCTAGAGAAAGAAAATTCAAGATGTTAGGAAGAGCAACAGGAGGAAAGATATTAGGTGAGCAAAAGGCATACAAAAATTTACAGAGAATAGTATTCAAATTTACTTACGTTGATTGGGAGGATGATGTTACTACTAGGGATATGATTAATGCCTAGGAACGACAGGGAAGAACTCTTTATAGATTCGGAGGTTAGGGTTTGGTTTTTTTGAAATTGGGTTTTATGTAATAGTAACAATAGGGTATTATGTTGTTTCCGAGTTTAATTAGTTGTTAATAAAGTAATTCGAATCTGTTACAAGCTTGATTTAATGTTTCAGAAATGAATGGTTAAGGTTTTGATTGGGTTTTAAGTGGTTTTGATTAGGTTTGATTGAATCAGTTTAGTTGGGTTTTGATTGATCAAATATGTTTTTGGATGCTTTATTTTACTGTGAGTCGATTTTTCCTTCGCTGTGTGCATCAATGGAGTTGTTATCATATGCAGAGAGTGTGGAGACGGAAGTGGAGGCGGAAGAAGAGAGTAGAAAATTTAGGTCAGGAGGATTGGATCATGACCGTAGGTTTAGTAGTTATATTAGAGTCGTTAGATGTTAAGCCCACATCAGGGATATATTTGTAAACTCATATATTCTATTATACAAAAATAATTAAAATTTAGTCAATAACAGTCAATAGGAGTCAACGTCTTTTCTAAGTACCAAATACTAACTTGGACAAAAGTTAGACCAAACACTAATGTTGGTCAAAATGTAAGTATCAAACACCAAATAACCCTAAATGAAGACCACAATTAGATTGTATGAAAGTGGAAATGGTCAAAGAAGTAAATAACTTCTGGATAAATGCTTCATTAATTGGATCTTCGTAGTGATGGGAAGAGTATTTACGTAAGGGGATTAATATTCAAGACCAATGGACATAAACGAAAAGCCACGATATTCTTTCAAAATGGTAAACCTTTAGCCATTTTATTCAAACATATTATTTGGAAAAACGAAGAGGAGAGATATTTTGCGGAGACCAAGATATAATCTACAAAGAAATAGAGAAATCCATGGGAAATGGACATAAAAAGGACAAGATGAAAGAGAAAGATGTACAGAAAAGACATTATTGTAAAATAGCATCCCGTTGAATACAAAGTTTCCATCTTTCGATATCATAATGTCCCAGCGCTGCCCAAAAATAAACATTAGCCTAATATCTATACTCAAATTACGAGCAGACTTCTCCATGCCTCCAAAGATTCTTAGACTCCTCTCAAGCCATAATGGAATAACAAGCAAGGCACACCAAAGTCATAACCTATCGAATTTCGGGTTCCGAGTTAAGAATCCTCTCCTCACTTAGGTATGTAACAAAGTACATACTTTTGAGAATGATACAGAATCGGATAGAGCGGTATTTGCACTTCCACAGTTCACGTAAATAAAGCACATTTGGAAAACATATACACACGATCTAGAACAAATTGAATAGAAAAAGGTTAACATATTCATGAATGACATAACGATCATTATTAATTATCTCTCTCAATTTGTTACATGAATGATTATGAATACGTGATAAAGATTATGTAGTATTGCGGTAATACGTACAGTTAGGTGGTTAGCATGGAAGAGAAGTAATAAGAATTATGTACCGTTAAAAGCTTATGATTCTTCGGCTCTAAAACCAGGAATTGACTGTAGGCATGAAAGATAAGTAACAAAGATTATAGATTATGTATGATCTTCATGTGCCGATGAGGTTTATTTTGATTTCTTCCTCACACAGTTAATCATTGGATCCGTTACAAGAGGATTAAGATGTCTAACCGAACAAGAGGATGATCCAAAAAAAAAAAAAAAAAGAATCCTAATTACATCAACAATGATTTGTGTAACTCTATCCACTAATACTGCTGTTTTTTCGGATGGATGAGTTAACATAAACAAGCCCCTAAACACAAATATCGGGTGCATATCCGGTGCGTATGCACCGGGTTAGAGGCTTGTATCAGTAATAATGCTTATTGAAATCCTATCTAAATTTGACAGTGATGCAGGGGCTATTTTACGACACATTCCTTCCTATTTTACAATATATGTAACTACAGATCTAAACATACCGGAGTTTTTGTGAATGGAAAATTAAGAAAGAAAAAAACCTGATACTAAACAACCTTGCAGAAGTTGGACATACTAGCCTGATGCTTTAGAAGACCTTATTTTTTTATATACTTTCAAGAGCTACGTTTTAACTTTATACATAACCATACAAAAAACTTCCACCATAGAAAGGATTCAAAATGTCAAGCATATATGTCAATGTTAGTGGCCCGCTTTTCTATCTAAAATGGGACATCGATGGCTTCTACCTGTTTAAAGAAACCTCCCTGTAAGAAAGAACGGTGTGAAACAAAATAAGAAAAGGTCGAACAATGTGAAACCAAATCATAAGAGCTGACTATCATGGTTATGTGTTGCGACATACTAAACAATAGTTACACTTTCACATACAAAAGCAACTTGGGGCTAAGAAGTAAGAAGACTTCAATCAATGATTCAGGGGAACTGAAAACTTCCAGTACTACGAGACGAGCGTCTTTTAAACGTCTATCACATTTCAAGCAACACACTTCTATATACCCATACTAGATGAGGGTCTATACATTTCTTGTGGAAACATGTGGAGGGCCTGAACTCAAAACTATCTATATCAGAATATTCATAATTTATCAATATTTTTCTACTTCTATATACCCATACTAGATGGTTAACCTTATCAACAAAATCAGGGAGGCCGGGTCACACGATTCCAACTAAACCATCTTAATCACCAAGTGTGAAAGGTACCCTAGCCCAATCAACCCGGAGTTTTTGCTCCACTTTGTTCATGAATGGTTATTGTTCATCTAATCAACATCTACCAGTTCAATTTCACTCCCAGTCGGACAGTTCAGGTTCTAATGATACACTAGCACTCGGGAATCCTAGAAGTAATAATCGGAACAGTAGACCAGGGTAATAAGTGTACTGGTACCTAACCCGAATGCATCTTGAAGCTCTTTATTTTCGTGATCCAGATTCAAACCACCGGAAAAGGAAACTGCTGCATCATCAAGTTTCTTCCTTAACAATAGTTTTAGCAGCTGTAGTGGAGAACAAAGTCTTAAAATTTCTCAAGAGTTTAGATTCATTAGTTGATGATCCAAAAGCAATATTTCCTACATCTGAAGGTCGTGCGGCCATCACTAAGTTTAAGTTTCAAGAACTTGCAGCTGCCACTGAGAATTTTTCCATAGAAACCTTTTTGGGTGAAAGAGGACGCGGGTGCCATATACAAAGGTTTCTTAAAAAGCAGTGGAAAGGTTACCTAGTAGTATCCCTTAATCTGAAACAAAAGGTTTTGATATCATCGTTTTTGTTTTAGATTGTTTTAGATCTTCCACGCGATAAGAAGCTTCGGACTGGAATGCGAGGATGAAAATTGCAGCTTGTGCAGCTAAAGGAATAAAATACTTGCACGAAATATCAAATCTTCCCGTAATACATGGAAATATCAAACCCTAGCTCCAACATTCTTCTATGCCAAGGATATCACTCCAAGTCATCGATTTCCTTGGGTTTAAAGAAGAGATTCAGTTAGTATCCTGTTAGTATCCGTTAACTTGAGCAAAGGTTTTAGTGTATCAATTAAATTTTTGCTCCTAGAAGTTATTTTGAAATGGTATTCCGAAACTAAATTTTGACTTTCTTGTTTTTAAATGTCGAAAAGTATGTGGTATCGTAACAGGCTTAAAACTTTTTGTTTTTAAAAGTCAATTTATAGGCCGAAAATCATTTCAAAGGTTTTGGCGGAGCGTTTAAAGGTACACCTTCCTACTCTAATCTCAACAACTCAATCTAGTTTTATTAAAGGAAGACAAATTCTTGATGGAGTATTGATAGCAAACGAATGTGTGGATTCTAGACTTCGTCAAAAATCACCGGGGTTGGTTTGCAAGCTTGATTTTGAAAAGGCGTTTGATAATGTGAATTGGAATTTTTTAAATGAAGTCTTGTTCAAAATGGGGTTTGGTGGGGTTTGGAGGGCTTGGATTAGAAATTGTTTAACATTCTCAAAGTTCTCGGTTCTTGTTAATGGATCGTCTTTCGGTTACTTTGGTAGTGAAAAGGGACTTCGTCAAGGAGATCCTCTTTCTCCTTTTCTCTTTACTATTGTTGGTGAAGTTTTAAGTTGTATGTTGAGCAAAGCACAAGAACTTGATCAAATCTCGGGTTTTTTCGGTCAAGGAGGGGGGAACAAAAATAAATCACTTGCAATTTGCCGATGATACTATCATTTTTCTTGATGCTAAGAGAGAACAAGTCGATGCCCTTCGTTACCTCCTTCTTTGTTTCGAGTTAACTTCGGGTTTGAAGATAAATTTCTCTAAAAGTAGCTTATTTGGGGCCGCGGTCGAGGAGGAAGTTGAAAATTATGCTAACATGCTAGGAAACCTGTCGTTTTACATTATAAATGGGTATCTTGGTAATGGAAATGTTCCGGCAATTCACTTACAGATATGGAATCTTGGATCAAAATACCAGATGAGAACCTAATTAAAAAGTAAAAACAAATTCTAACAATCGGAAATTGTGTGCCAGCAAGATTGTTTATAAATGGGTATCTTGGCTACGAAAGACTGAAGATACCTCCATTTATGATTTTGCAAAATATTTTCATTCAATCTTCAATTCTCTCCGATTCACGGAACCATCTAGCATTCATTAATTTCAACCTCGATTTGCAAAACCTAATTTTATTAATAGGATAATCAAACAAACACAGAAATTCTAGAGAAAGAAAATTCAAGATGTTAGGAAGAGCAACAGGAGGAAAGATATTAGGTGAGCAAAAGGCATACAAAAATTTACAGAGAATAGTATTCAAATTTACTTACGTTGATTGGGAGGATGATGTTACTACTAGGGATATGATTAATGCCTAGGAACGACAGGGAAGAACTCTTTATAGATTCGGAGGTTAGGGTTTGGTTTTTTTGAAATTGGGTTTTATGTAATAGTAACAATAGGGTATTATGTTGTTTCCGAGTTTAATTAGTTGTTAATAAAGTAATTCGAATCTGTTACAAGCTTGATTTAATGTTTGAGAAATGAATGGTTAAGGTTTTGATTGGGTTTTAAGTGGTTTTGATTAGGTTTGATTGAATCAGTTTAGTTGGGTTTTGATTGATCAAATATGTTTTTGGATGCTTTATTTTACTGTGTGAGTCGATTTTTCCTTCGCTGTGTGCATCAATGGAGTTGTTATCATATGCAGAGAGTGTGGAGACGGAAGTGGAGGCGGAAGAAGAGAGTAGAAAATTTAGGTCGGGAGGATTGGATCATGACCGTAGGTTTAGTAGTTATATTAGAGTCGTTAGATGTTAAGCCCACATCAGGGATATATTTGTAAACTCATATATTCTATTATACAAAAATAATTAAAATTTAGTCAATAACAGTCAATAGGAGTCAACGTCTTTTCTAAGTACCAAATACTAACTTGGACAAAAGTTAGACCAAACACTAATGTTGGTCAAAATGTAAGTATCAAACACCAAATAACCCTAAATGAAGACCACAATTAGATTGTATGAAAGTGGAAATGGTCAAAGAAGTAAATAACTTCTGGATAAATGCTTCATTAATTGGATCTTCGTAGTGATGGGAAGAGTATTTACAGAAGGGGATTAATATTCAAGACCAATGGACATAAACGAAAAGCCACGATATTCTTTCAAAATGGTAAACCTTTAGCCATTTTATTCAAACATATTATTTGGAAAAACGAAGAGGAGAGTTTTGCGGAGACCAAGATATAATCTACAAAGAAATAGAGAAATCCATGGGAAATGGACATAAAAAGGACAAGATGAAAGAGAAAGATGTACAGAAAAGACATTATTGTAAAATAGCATCCCGTTGAATACAAAGTTTCCATCTTTCGATATCATAATGTCCCAGCGCTGCCCAAAAATAAACATTAGCCTAATATCTATACTCAAATTACGAGCAGACTTCTCCATGCCTCCAAAGATTCTTAGACTCCTCTCAGGCCATAATGGAATAACAAGCAAGGCACACCAAAGTCATAACCTATCGAATTTCGGGTTCCGAGTTAAGAATCCTCTCCTCACTTAGGTATGTAACAGTACATACTTTTGAGAATGATACAGAATCGGATAGAGCGGTATTTGCACTTCCACAGTTCACGTAAATAAAGCACATTTGGAAAACATATACACACGATCTAGAACAAATTGAATAGAAAAAGGTTAACATATTCATGAATGACATAACGATCATTATTAATTATCTCTCTCAATTTGTTACATGAATGATTATGAATACGTGATAAAGATTATGTAGTATTGCGGTAATACGTACAGTTAGGTGGTTAGCATGGAAGAGAAGTAATAAGAATTATGTACCGTTAAAAGCTTATGATTCTTCGGCTCTAAAACCAGGAATTGACTGTAGGCATGAAAGAGAAGTAACAAAGATTATAGATTATGTATGATCTTCATGTGCCGATGAGGTTTATTTTGATTTCTTCCTCACACAGTTAATCATTGGATCCGTTACAAGAGGATTAAGATGTCTAACCGAACAAGAGGATGATCCAAAAAAAAAAAAAAAAGAATCCTAATTACATCAACAATGATTTGTGTAACTCTACCCACTAATACTGCTGTTTTTTTCGGATGGATGAGTTAACATAAACAAGCCCCTAAACACAAATATCGGGTGCATATCCGGTGCGTATGCACCGGGTTAGAGGCTTGTATCGATAATAATGCTTATTGAAATCCTATCTAAATTTGACAGTGATGCAGGGGCTATTTTACGACACATTCCTTCCTATTTTACAATATATGTAACTACAGATCTAAACATACTAGGAGTTTTTGTGAATGGAAAATTAAGAAAGAAAAAAACCCGATACTAAACAACCTTGCAGAAGTTGGACATACTAGCCTCGATGCTTTAGAAGACCTTATTTTTATATACTTTCAAGAGCTACGTTTTAACTTTATACATAACCATACAAAAAACTTCCACCATCGATTCAAAATGTCAAGCATATATGTCAATGTCAGTGGCCCGCTTTTCTATCTAAAATGGGACATCGATGGCTTCTACCGTTTAAAGAAACCTCCCTGTAAGAAAGAACGGTGTGAAACAAAATAAGAAAAGGTCGAACAATGTGAAACCAAATCATAAGAGCTGACTATCATGGTTATGTGTTGCGACATACTAAACAATAGTTACACTTTCACATACAAAAGCAACTTGGGGCTAAGAAGTAAGAAGACTTCAATCAATGATTCAGAGGAACCGAAAACTTCCAAGGACTACGAGACGAGCGTCTTTTAAACGTCTATCACATTTCAAGCAACACACTTCTATATACCCATACTAGATGAGGGTCTATACATTTCTTGTGGAAACATGTGGAGGGCCTGAACTCAAAACTATCTATATCAGAATATTCATAATTTATCAATATTTTTCTACTTCTATATACCCATACTAGATGGTTAACCTTATCAACAAAATCGGGAGGCGGGTCACACGATTCCAACTAAACCATCTTAATCACCAAGTGTGAAAGGTACCCTAGCCCAATCAACCCGGAGTTTTTGCTCCACTTTGTTCATGAATGGTTATTGTTCATCTAATCAACATCTACCAGTTCAATTTCACTCCCAGTCGGGACAGTTCAGTTCTAATGATACACTAGCACTCGGGAATCCTAGAAGTAATAACGGAACGGTAGACCGGGTAATAAGTGTACTGGTACCTAACCTGAATGCATCTTGAAGCTCTTTATTTTCAGGATCCAGATTCAAACCACCGGAAAAGGAAACTGCTGCATCATCAAGTTTCTTCCTTAACAATAGTTTTAGCAGCTGTAGTGGAGAACAAAGTCTTAAAATTTCTCAAGAGTTTAGATTCATTAGTTGATGATCCAAAAGCAATATTTCCTACATCTAAAGGTCGTGCGGCCATCACTAAGTTTAAGTTTCAAGAACTTGCAGCTGCCACTGAGAATTTTTCCATAGAAACATTTTTAGGTGAAAGAGGACGCGGGTGCCATATACAAAGGTTTCTTAAAAAGCAGTGGAAAGGTTACCTAGTAGTATCCCTTAATCTGAAACAAAAGGTTTTGATATCATCGTTTTTGTTTTAGATTGTTTTAGATCTTCCACGCGATAAGAAGCTTCTGGACTGGAATGCGAGGATGAAAATTGCAGCTTGTGCAGCTAAAGGAATAAAATACTTGCACGAAATATCAAATCTTCCCGTAATACATGGAAATATCAAACCCTAGCTCCAACATTCTTCTATGCCAAGGATATCACTCCAAGCTGTCAGATTTCCTTGGGTTTAAAGAAGAGATTCCAGAAGTTAGTATCCCTGTTAGTATCCGTTAACTTGAGCAAAGGTTTTAGTGTATCAATTAAATTTTTGCTCCTAGAAGTTATTTTGAAATGGTATTCCGAAACTAAATTTTGACTTTCTTGTTTTTAAATGTCGAAAAGTATGTGGTATCGTAACAAAGGCTTAAAACTTTTTGTTTTTAAAAGTCAATTTATAGGCCGAAAATCATTTCAAAGGTTTTGCGGAGCGTTTAAAGGTACACCTTCCTACTCTAATCTCAACAACTCAATCTAGTTTTATTAAAGGAAGACAAATTCTTGATGGAGTATTGATAGCAAACGAATGTGTGGATTCTAGACTTCGTCAAAAATCACCGGGGTTGGTTTGCAAGCTTGATTTTGAAAAGGCGTTTGATAATGTGAATTGGAATTTTTTAAATGAAGTCTTGTTCAAAATGGGGTTTGGTGGGGTTTGGAGGGCTTGGATTAGAAATTGTTTAACATTCTCAAAGTTCTCGGTTCTTGTTAATGGATCGTCTTTCGGTTACTTTGGTAGTGAAAAGGGACTTCGTCAAGGAGATCCTCTTTCTCCTTTTCTCTTTACTATTGTTGGTGAAGTTTTAAGTTGTATGTTGAGCAAAGCACAAGAACTTGATCAAATATCGGGTTTTTCGGTCAAGGAGGGGGGAACAAAAATAAATCACTTGCAATTTGCCGATGATACTATCATTTTTCTTGATGCTAAGAGAGAACAAGTCGATGCCCTTCGTTACCTCCTTCTTTGTTTCGAGTTAACTTCGGGTTTGAAGATAAATTTCTCTAAAAGTAGCTTATTTGGGGCCGCGGTCGAGGAGGAAGTTGAAAATTATGCTAACATGCTAGGATGCAAGTTTGCAAGTTTTCCTAGCATATATCTTGGCTTACCTTTGGGAGACAAGGTAGGAGGCACTCAAAAATGGGACAAAACACTTGAAATTTGTGGGAAAAGAGTTACTTCTTGGAATGGAAAAACAATAGCAAGAGGAGGTAAGTTAACTCTCATTAAAAGCATTTTAGCTAGTTTACCCATTTATTATCTCTCTATTTTTCTTGCTCCTTGCTCCATAACTAAGAAAATTGATAGAGTTGTGAGAAATTTCCTATGGGATGATCAAAATAAGAAAAGAATTCACATTATTGGGTGGAAATTGTCTTCAAAACCAAAAGAAAAGGGTGGTCTTGGTATAAGAAGAACTAAGCAAGTGAACTCGGCTTTGCTAAAAAAATGGTGGTGGCGCTTTGGTGTAGAGAAAGATGCGTTGTGGAGGAAGCTCATAGTTGAAAAGTTTGGCGAAACATTTACCGGTTGGGAAACTCTCCAACCCAAAGGATCGAAAGGTGGTAGCTTGTGGTTCAATATTTATAAAGAACTTGAAGATTTTAACAAAAGTATTAGATTCAAGATTGGAGCGGGTAGAGAAACTAGATTTTGGGAAGATTTTTGGCTTGGTGAAGGAAGATTATGTGATATGTTTCCTTTGGCTTATGAAGCTTCAAGGACCAAGGAGTTTGTTGTGGCTAGTATGTATGACGTTAGGGAAGGTGGTGTAAGGTGGGCGTTTATGTCTAGGCAAAGATACTCTCAAACCATTACAAGTGAGGTGTTATCTATATCAAATCTTCTTTCTTCCATATCTATTCAAGAAGGGGTTATGGATACCCGAATTTGGGTTGGTAGTGATCATGGTCAATATACGGTTAAGGATGGTGTTAAAGACAACGACGATCAAGGTGAGCCGGATTATCCATTCAATGTTGTTTGGAGTAATGAGTACCCTCACAAAATCAATTTCTTTCTTTGGCTTCTTTCTCATGATCGAGTAATGACGGCGGATAAACTTTTAAGAAGAGGTATGGATGTCTCTAGTGTATGTCGTTTTTGTGAGGAAGACGATGAATCAAGTTCGCACTTGTTTTATAGTTGTTGGAGAATCCGGAGAATATGGGACTACTTTGTTGAAGGGTGCCACTTTGGATGGTCATACGACCCTAATATCGTTACATCTATGAAGGCTTGGAAGTTTAATTGGGGAGATGAAAGACTTAGTAGAATATGGAACAACATCCCGGTTGCAATATGGTGGTGTATATGGAAAGAACGAAATGCAAGAACCTTCCATAACAAAAAGAAAACTTTGGCAAGCCTCATTAGAGATATCAAATTACAAGCCTTCTTTTGGGCCGAATCGAATACAAATATGTTAGAGCTTACCGCAAATATGGTGATTTCTTTATGGGATTCGTTATACCGGTATCCGTAATATGGTTATTTCTTTTTGTATCTTTCTTCTTGGGTAGCCGAATCCCCTTTCGGCTCCCCTTTTTTTGTTCGGTTGTAATCATTGGGTTAAGGTACCCCCTAAGTACCTTTTTTTTTTCAATGAATTTTCTATTTGACCGATCAAAAAAAAAAGTCAATTTATATCGCCAAACTAAGGTTCTACAAGATTTAGTAAACTCTTTCTTCTTTTTGTTTTTTTAATGCGAAAGGCTCTATTCATCTGTCCTGGCTGGAAGAAAAAAAAAGAGAAAGAAAAACCCTAGATGATTTCCCCCAAAATAAACAGTTTTGGATGAAATAAAAGAAGAATTTGATTTAAAGAAATGTTAGGAGGAGGAAGATCATTGTTTTGGAAGCTTAAGAGTCTAAATCTTAACAAAAAAGAAGAAGCAAAACCAAAACTAATAGCAAGAAGTCTTCCAGATGAGTTATACCTTGAAATCTTTATAAGATTACCGGTGCAATCAACGTTTACATGTAAGTGTGTTTCTAAGACATGGTTTTCTATAATTTCAAACCCTGATTTTGTTAAATTGCATCTTAATCATGCACTCAAGATGAACAATGTTAGATTCATACTAAGTGGTTATGACAGAATGTTTCAGGTAACTCATATTTATACCCTTACTGAACATTCATTATTCTCAACCACTGCTAAACTTGTTGAAACGGAGAATTGTCCATTAAATTTTTCAAGCTTTATTTCTGTCTTGGGTGCATCCGGTAGTTTGGTCTGCTTACGCCATTATTATCATCAGGAGAAAACATTTTATTGTCTCTGGAATCCAGCCACTAAAGAGTATAAGATGATACCTGATCCACCTCATGAGTCAGTTTACTGGGCAAAATCTTTTTGTTATGATTACAAAAATGACGACTATAAGTTAGTTTGTGCTGGAATCTGTTGGGTTACTCCTAGTTTTTCGGTGTACGTCTACTCGTTAAGATCGAATTCTTGGAAAAGGCTTCAAACTAAATTTTATTCTACTAATGATTTCGATGGGGTGCTTGTTAATGGAGTTCTTCACTGGATAGCTAGAATCCCCAAAGTTATTGTTTCTTTTAATATTAGCGATGAGAGCTTCAAAGAAATAAAAATTCCAGGAGATATGATGGATAAAAATCACCAATCTGCCACAAGCAACCTTTCTTGAGCATATCTCTAATTGAGAAAACAGCAGTCCAAGTGCCAGGTGGTGCTAACTGCTTAGGTGAAGGTTAAAGTCCACTTTAGTGCTCGTGTCTTCATTGTCCACTTTAGTGGTGCTATTTTGCTTAGGTGAAGGTTAAAGTCTATCTCTGTAACCTACCTAATGTGACCGGTTTTCTTTCAAATGTATGGGTGGCCACCCGATTTTCAAAAAACTTGATCCAGCTATATTTTCATAAAAGTGTATTGAGATGTTTAGGGTACGTAAATACTAAACATAAGTATTTGTAAAACCTGGGTCTCTAAAGTCACATTAGGGTACGTATCTAACTGAGATAAGGAAAGCAATTTTATCAAATTACTGCTCTCTAACTGCCTGGTGTGCTAGCAGTATCTGATTGGTGGTGTACCCCTAAATCTCTATATTCTCGTAATGGGTAAGGATTGGAGAATTCTATAAAGGAGGGGAGTCCCTCTTCTCATCGTGCCTTGCCATTCGTATCCCATATACGGCAGATTCCGACAGAGAAGAGAAGACATTCTCAATAATTGCTGCTGTTTTTTCCTGCTATTCTTGACCTATCTGCTGGAGCTAATCAGGTATGCAACATGATCACTCATTATGTTAGTAAATCATGATCTTAATCTTTGGCAAGATCCTTCATTATTTCTGTTCGCTTCAAATATTTTGTATGCTAATTTTTCTACAAGTTGTTCTTCACACCACAAGCTATTAGTTTCCCATAATCAAAATACTTTTATATTAATTAGCAAAGCAAGTGCTCAGTACAAGAGAGAATAGATTCTACTCTTTTTTACTAAAAAATTTAAGAGCTTCAATAAAAATCTCTGATGAACTTTGGCTTTCTGTTAATCTTCAACTGGTGAGGCTTCCCTACACGTTCTTGAGAGGATTTTCCTTGGTTGTACCGGGTATTGCTATGACTCTTCTTCCCTACACGTTCTTGAGAGGATTTTCCGTGGTTCTTGTACCCAGTATTGCTATGACTCTTGAGGTTATTAACTTGAAGCACTTGAATTGTTCTTTGCCTCTTTGCTGCAGATTAGAAGAACAATTAACAAATAATTAGCAAAATATCATAATTACAAACTCAATTAACAGTGCGTAGCGGTAATAACATGTAATCAATTCAAGAGAATTGGGCGCAGGGACTTACCATCAGCAATTCTTTTATACCCAGCACGCAGCTTCTCGACAGAAGCTTGAAGCATGGATTCCGATATCTCACAAACTCGTTCTTGTTTCTCGATTTTGGGTTGAATAATGTTGTGGTCTTCCATGGTGTTGTTACTTTCAGCACTGAACAATGAATTAAACAGATCTTGTTTCTGATGCAACATTTGACCAACTTGTGCCATAATATATTGATTTCTTGTTTACGTACGTGTTATCAGAAAATTATATATATATGTATTCTGCAATGAATTTGCATGAACGCATTAGATTAAAAGATTGAGGAAAGAAATAAAATTGGTATCGATTCTCAAACCAGGCTCACGAGGAATCTCAGATTATAAGCATACCTTTTTGTAGTTCGAAGCCCTTGCTATAAACCTCTTCTTCTAATTCTTCTTCTTCTTCTACTTGTAGAAAATAAATAACAGGGTTGGGGTTGGCCTGTGCATTATATATAGGCTTCGATCATAGATACTTGGAAGTTTTGGAAGTTTCTATATATTAGGTTTTTGAATCCGAGTTCAGGTAGTAAAACTATCTGCCAGTTTACCAAGACTAGGAAAACTAGCTACTAGGTCGGCCATTGTAATCAACATGTGTCGAGCATATGGGATATTAGTGACCAAAGGGGGTTTGGTGACCCGAACTCCATATTATGGCCCCTACCCCAAATTTTACCCATCCAAAGTTTGCACAGTAATTCATCAAAACTTTACGCTGTTTTGGCATCACTCAAAATCTACCTGGAGCCCTGAAATTACCTGGATAGCATCGATCTTGACCAAGGAACTGTGCGCAAGAGCTGACAACAACAACATGGCATACCAGGATAGCTTGAATCATTTCCTAATTCATGACTTTGATTACATCTATGAATCATTTCAAAATAATTGTTACATACGATCTAACTGTTACCATTGGTCTTAGGAGGCGATGGTTGTGGCACCTGATTTCCCAGACCACTTGTCTTCTTGCCCATTAGGATTTGTTTTTGAAGAAGATGCAACTTCACGAACTATAATTGTACTGTCACCACGTCTTTTTTAAGGTGTCGATAAATCAATCGTGGACTTCCTTTTGAGCAAGTCTTCATACTTTCATCCGCAAATACAATGAAATGCAATTAAGTACATATAAAAACCATTGAAAATATGCTGTTGAATACCTACAATATTAATTTAGTCAAGAAGTAACTTGATTTCAAAGTCTGCCATTATTCTCGTCATAAGAACTTGATCTTTTTGCCAAACACTGTAGTAAAACTATCTGCCGTTTTACGGCGACAAGGTGCGATCCCTAGGTTATTGGTTTTCAATTGATCAAACCATCTCCTCTTGATCTCTTCTTTCGTCTTCGTCATCCTATTCTTTCTCCCCTCTTGAAACGCTACGGTTTGATACCTGTTTGTACGGTAGAAATACTCCTACCCCAAACACAGAATTTTGTATGATGATTTTGATGATCTTTGATTCGTGGACTGGAGCTTCAGCTGAATGATGGAGGAAGGGGGGGTACCTGCAAAAAACCCTCCGATGCTAAAGTCAGTAGTGGATTTTTTCAGGATATTTTTGGTATGAAGATTGCTTACCTTTTTGGTTGTGAAACTCTCCATTTATATGTGCGGATTTCAGTTTATTTTCTGTGATTTTATGGCAGACATTGATTGCCATAACTGGCCCCTGCATGCCTCCCTGCAATAACAGTCCCTGCATGTCTTCCAGCAATAATGTACCTGCATGCCTGGCATGATCGCATGTCTTCCAAAGAATAATATTCCAAAGCATGCCCGCATGACCTTAGAGGAATACTACTTGGGACGCATATATCCAGGGGACTACGGGACCAAAATACATCGCGCGACAACGAATCGAAGGATCAATTCATTGCTGCCAATTAATCGCCAATTAATCGGCGATTACTATCAATAAATCGCCGAGTATTTCCATTTAATCGGCGATTACCTCATTAATCGCCGATTGCCGCTCGCTTGGGGCGTGGCTCGTGGTCGCTCGCCGGCTCGCTCTTGGCCAGCCGGCTCGCTCGGCCGCCGGATCGCTCTTGGCCGCCGACTCGTGACGCCGTTAGGAAGATCTTGACGTAGATTAGGAATATCCGACGCCGTTAGGAATATCCGACGCCGTTTGTTGCCGACGTGGTGGCGACCCGGTCGCCAAGATATTCGATGACGTGTTACATGCCACGTCGCAATAGTGCTGATGTGGCGACTTTCTTTGACGTGGGATATGCCACGCCGCATTCTTCCGACGTGGCGTTATTTTGTTGGATGTACCCATGCCACGTCATCGCGCTTGCTGACGTGGCACTTATTACTGACGTGGTGTCTGCCACGTCAGCTCGTCTGCTGACGTGGCACCTGGCACGTCACCTTCCCTGCTGACGTGGCACCTGCTGACGCGAAGTCTACCACGTCATCTCGTCTGCTGACGTGGCACCTGCCACGTCATATTTGCTGGCCGACGTGGCACTCGCCACGTCATCTTGGCACCGACGTGGCACTCGTTTTACGACGTGCCACGCCTGGTGACGTGGCACCTCGATGACTTGTCAAGGGTGAAGTGGAAGGCTTTTGTTGTGAAACTTTTTAGCCCATGGGCTTGTACATGGGGTGTTTGTTAGGCCTAGTTAGCCATACTTGGGTATATAAGGGAAGCACCTTAGGCCGAATGAATCCTCCTTTGCTAGTAATAGGAGCCTTGTAGGCCTAGGTTAGCCCATTTATTTGTGTAGAATATTAAGGGTACAAACATCGCCCCCTCTTAATCCATTACTTGTTATGGGTTAAGAAGTTCGGGTTCCCCTCTGATTTTGCATTTTTCTGGAGTGCTACATAACTCGCCCCCGAGCGTGTTGTTCGGAGTGTTACGCAACCCATCCCCAAGGATGTGTTGATTCTTATTGGAGTGTTACACATCTTGCCCCCAAATGGTTGAGGTGACATATAACTCGCCCCCAGTATGTTTTGTGTCATGCTGCTCAATGCTTGCGCAGGGGTGCACCTCCCTGCTGCATTTCGCTTGTGCATGGGATGAAAAGTTGAGTTTTTCTGCTACCTTGAATTTGCGCAGGGGGCCAATTCTGCTATTCAAGATGCGCGCAGAGTTTGGGATGTGTACATTTTCACGTGCCTGGACAGATGAAAATGTTTGCCACATTGGTTGCTGCCCCATATGATGGGGATAAATTTGAGATAGGGTAGAAATGCTCGAACTGTGCACTCACCCTATCCACGAGGTGTCGAGAGACGCTTGCCGAGTAGACTTAAAACTGCATCAAGTTTCATCATTTAGGGCTCGATCGCGTGGTTCGATTACCGCAGAGCTTATAATTAACACGAACAATATTGATAAGGTATGGAATACCAAAATAATGTTGGACTAGAATATCTGAATTGAAATAATAAGATAAATACCTACTGCTCTGATTACAGCTGCCTCGTTAAAACCTTTGAGTGAAAACCCGGTGGGACAAAACCATCAAAAAGGAAAAAGAGTGCAGCACAGCAGGATTTGAATCTACCTCTAATGATAAAACTTTTTCAAGTGGAACGAATTCCACGGCTTCAACGGATTCGAATCCTCAGTTCCGTCGAGACTCCTCAAGTAGTAGGATCCACGAGATGCTGGTCTATCCACTATGTATGGGCCTTCCCAGTTTGCTCCGAGCTTCCACGATTCGGTTCCATTGTGGCTGCTCGGGTTTTCTTCAAGACATATTCCCTGGTTTGAACGACCGTTTCTCGACCTTGCGATCATATCCCAGCCTTGATTGCCTCGCTGGTATCGGACCAAACCTTTGTAAGGCCGTCTCTCTTTGTTCTTCCAGCAACTCTTTATCCAAAGCCAGTATGCTGTCATTTTTTCCAGACTTGACAGCACGAGTTTTGGTAGTCTTGAGTTGTACCTCGGTGGGTATGACTGCCTCTGTCCCATACGCCAATGTGAATGGAGAAAATCCGGTGGATCTTTCGGGGGTTGTTCGATAAGACCATAAGACTCCAGGGAATTCTTCAGTCCATTTTCCCTTCGCCTTCTCCATCCGTTTCTTGAGGTTGTCCATAATAACTCGGTTGGTTGCTTCTGCCTTCCCGTTGCTTTGAGCATAGTAAGGAGACGAGAAATTGTGGCGGATATTCAGGCCCTTGCAAAAGTCTTTGATTACTCCCCGAATCGAATCGCTTCCCATTGTCTGATATTATCGCGTCTGGGATTCCGAACCTGCAGACGATATTCTCCCATATGAACCTTTTCACATCATGTATGGTGACGTGTACCAGTGCCACTGCTTCGACCCACTTGGTGAAATAATCGGTAGCGGCTAGTACGAATCTGACGCCTCCAGGAGCTTTGGGGAGCGGCCCGACGATGTCCAATCCCCACATACAGAACGGCCAGGGACTAAAAACTGGATGTAATTCGTTGGCGGGCTTTTTCGGAATTGGAGCGTGTTCTTGGCATGGCACACATTTACGCGCATATTCTTTAGCGTCTTTCTCGCATGTACGGCCGTAAATACCCCTCGGGTAAGTATCCTGTGTGCGAGACTCGCGCCTCCAGAATGGCTGCCACAAATCCCCTCATGGGCCTCTCGCTAGTATTATTTGTCCTTCCTCATTGATACGCATCGCAAAAATGGCTCCAAAGCAAAGGTTTGCGGTATAACATCCTTCGATCATTGAGTATCTCCATGAATTCTTTCTCACCTTTGCAGCCAGTTTCTCATCTTCGGGAGTTCGCGGTTGTCGCATGGATGTATGGTTGACGCCATTCTCGTAATGTTTTTCGACATGATCGCCTGAATTATCATCCATTGATTGTCAACATCCATATTGCTGCCGATGTTCTTAGTATCCCCCTGTGCTGATGTAGCTACCATCTCGCCCCCACTAGCGTGTTCGAGAGCCAGAACGAATTGGCTGTCGGAGATGCTAGGTAACTCTTGGAAATCTACTACAACGAAACGGGTGGAATCGGTTTCGATTTGGAAGAGAGATATGCCAAAGCATCTCGCATGCCTGTTTTCCAACCGTGGCCTCTGCCCAATAGAAAATTGGTCGAACTCATTTTCCAGGTTTCTCATATGATCCAAATACAGGGCCATTCTCTCTTCCTTGGCTTTGTAGGTCCCAGAAACTGGTTGACCACTAGCATGGAATCAGTGACCAGCTTCACATTCTTCGCATCTAACTGTTTGATGACTTTTAAACCGATTATTGCAGCTTCATATTGACTTCATTATTTGATGCTTGAAAACCCCACTGTCGCTTTCTCGATCCTCGAACCTTCGGGAGTAAGTATGACGCATCCAACTCCAAAGACCACCAACGTTTGATGACCCATCAGAAATACGGTCCATAATGGTTCTGGTGTATCGATCTCCATTGCAGACTCGCCCCCAGTCTGATCAGTGACTGGCTCAGTGGGTTTGAACAACTCCACTTCTTCGTCAGCAACCATTTCTATATCGTCCACAGGAAAATCTGCTAGCAGTGCAGTAAAGTGCATGTCCCTTTTTCTGCAGTTCTGGTTTCGTACTTGATCTCATACGCCCCCAGAAAATTTGACCATATGGCTAGTCGACTGGAATCATCAGCACGCTCCAGGATTCTCTTCAGCGGGTATTCCGAGTATACTACGATCTGATCGTCCTTGAAATAAGGCTTGAGACGACGAGATGCATGGAAAAGTGCAAGTGCTATCTTCTCAATTTTCTTGTACCGTGTTTCCGCCCCCGTCAAGGATTTCTCGACGAAGTATACGGGTTTCTCATGTGGATCCGTAATAAACAAAGACCGCACTAACAGCGTTCTCCGTTGCAGCCGGATATACTCGACGGTTGGCCAGTTTTGACTTACCAAAACGGGGAGTTGACAAACGCTTGATCTCATCAAAAGCCCTTTCGCACTCATCCGTCCAACCAAAATTCACCGCTTTTTCAAAACATCAAAGAATGGCTTGAATCGATCCGACGATCGTGAGATGAAACGGTTTAAAGTCGCTAATCGTCCCGCTAGCTTCTCGGACCTCCTTCTTCGTTCTTGGGGATGGCATTTCTCGATGGCTCGATTTGTTAGGATTCGCCTCGATTCCTCTGTGTATCATCAAGTATCCAAGGAACTTTCCCGATGATAGCCCAAATGAACATTTTGTCTGGATTGAGCTTCATACGATATTGCCTTAAGATATCGAACGTCTTTTGTAGATCAAGAAAATGCGATTCTTTTTGCTGAGATTTCACTACCATATCATCGATGTATACTTCCATCGACTTCCCAATCGATCCTTGAACATATGGTCTACCAAGTGCTGGTAGGTTGCCCTGCGTTCTTTAGCCCGAACGGCATTACAAAGATAACAAAGAGACTCCTCTGTCGATTCTGAACGCAGTATGCTCTTGATCGTCCTCGAACAAAGGTATTTGGTTGTAGCCGAAAACCCGTCCATGAATGACAGTCTCCCATATCCTGCGGTTGCATCCACCAAATCTCTTATCCGCGGCAGCGGGTAGGGATCACTCGGACAAGCTTTATTCAAATCAGTAAAATCGATCTGAGATACGAATTTTACCATTCTTTTTCTGAACAGTACGACATTTGATGGCCAGCTTGGATATTGTATCGGTCGAATAAATCCTCGCCCAACAGCTTTTCGACCTCTTCAGTAACTCCATCTTTTTTGCTTTGTGCCATATTCCTGATTTTCTGTCGAACAGGATGGAAATTCTCATCGATGTTTAGCCTGTGGCAGGCTACGTTCGGATCTATCCCTGGCATTTCAGCAAAACTCCATGCAAAAACATCGGCATTTGCTCTTAGCAATGTAATCAAACCATCACGTTCCTGTGCAGGCAGGTCTGCCCCTACGAACGTTGTTTTGTGCTCCTCGTCTCCAATCTGGACCTCTATCAGTTTCTCAACTGTTGGGGGTTCAGCTGCGTCCTCTCCCATATATGATTCCGGAGGGAGAGGGTTCTGTAATTGCTATTTCTGCTCGACTCGCATGATCTGGTTGCCACTGACTTCTGACTTTTTGTACTCATTCATTGCACTCTCATGACACTTATGGGCGGCCATCTGGTCGCCTCTAACTTTCACGACTCCCTCTGGGGTAATAAACTTCAGGCATTGATGATTAGATGATGTGACTGCACCGATCTCATGCAGCCAATCTCGTCCTACAATCGCATTATAGGGTGCTCGGCAATCCAACAACAAGAAAGTGCCCAAGACGGACTTGTCAGCCACTGTGATAGGTATCTTCACTTTTCCAATCGCCTTTGTAACTTCTCCGCTGAAACCGATAATTGGATTTTCATCCTCCTCGATCAAGTCATGTGGAAGATTCATAGAGGAGTAAGCTCCTGAGAACAACACGCTCACTGAACTTCCTGTATCAACTAGAATCCGGTGTACACGAAACATGCCAATCCAAGCAGTTATAACGATAGCATCATTGTGGGGAGCATATACACCTATCATGTCTGCATCAGAGAACTCGATCTTTGTGCATCCAAGTTCCCGAGTTTCTGCTCCATTACCGCTGACAAAATCGATGTGATTTGTCAAGTACCACTCTTTCAACTGCCTGAGCTTCCTCCTGGTTTCATCTTCTGATGCCCGCCTGGTCATTGAATGGATCCTGGCGTGGCTGACGTTAATCACATGTGCGTTAATCACGTTGGTTGTGCCAAACTGTCCGGGCCCTTTCCCAAAGTCCTTTTTCACGTACTGCTGCAGCTTCCCAGCGTCGATCATTCGCTGAATCTCGATCTGTAACGAGCGGCAGTTCTCAGTTTTATGACCATGGTCTTTATGGAACTTGCAGTATTTGCTCCTATCACGTTTATCTCGTGTTTTTGCTGCCAAAGGGCGTGGGGGGCTCAAATCTTTGTGTATTTTCTCGTATAGCTCTGTGATACTTATGCTCAGCGGGGTCAGCTTCATATCGTGAAATTTCTGATACCCAGTTTCCATGCGTTCACCTTGATTTTTCTGTCCAACATCCCCGCGATCAGTATGCTGTCCGTTCGAACGGTTCTTGGATTTTTCTCTCTTACCATCGTTTGGATGATTGGATGATTTGTGAACTTCTTCTCGAGCTTTAGAATCGTCCTCCACTCGGGCGTACTCTTCTACTCGATCATATAGTTCTTCCAAAGTTTTTGGTGGTCTCTTGACCAAAGAACCGTACACACCTCTCTCGATCATGTTGGTAAGCTTGTTTGTATGCCGCAATGACAACTTGGTCGTTGGCTCCATCCACGTCCGCTAACTCTTGCTTGAAACGCCTAGTGAACTGTCCGATGCTTTCCTCCTTCCGAATTCCTAAAAGGAACAAAGTGAATGGCATCCTTTCCGGTCACGTTTGTTGTACTTATAGTTACAAAGAAAATCATCGATCGACTTATGGTAAGTTCCGATCGATTGTGGCCGGAAGCTGGTTGAACCATGTTATAGCTCCTCCTGTCAAGGATTGCGGAAACATTTTACACATCAACTCGTCATTTGCATCGCCACAAGGACATGGCAAGTCTCATAGTGTAAAACGTGCTGATCTGGATCATCAGTTTTCTCATCGAATTCCGGTAATTTTGGAACTAAAAAGTTCATTGGCGGCCTGAATTCTCTGATATTCTGTTTGAAAGGAGCTCCTGCTGCTCGATGTAGCCTTTCCATCTTTTCTTCTCGGGATTGTTTTTTCATCATTACTTTCTCGATCATCTTGGCAAGACGAGCTTCGTTATCGCGTCTAGGTCGCCATCTGAGGAACTGCCTTCCCGCTCATAATCCCGATCCTCCGGACTAAGATTATCCGATCTCATTTTCTTTCTTCGGTGCAGAGTAGTCTCTCTCGCCATGCCTCGCCTTGCTCGAACGAGCATAGTAATCGTTTGAAAAGTCACCCTCGTCGTGTTGGTCTCGAGCTTCATTCTCGTCATTCCCGAGCCATTTTGAATGAGACGTAGCCCCGCCGCGCTCCGTTGGGTTGCGGCTGTCCGTTTTCCCCGCTCGCCCGGGTCGTTTTGGTAATTCTCCAATGACCAATAGATTCCTGTCTGGTCGATCAAGATTGATCACATCTCTGTTAGAGTCTGCGACTTGTGGTTCAATCCGACTTCCAAGGCGTTGCCAAACAGATCGGACCCTCTGATTATTCAAAACACCAGACCTAGGCCGAGGTTGGTTTTCACGTTCTAATCTCAGTAGAGCATTCTCCTTCTCTAACTCGTCTAGCCGATTCAGTAGTTGTTCTTCCTCTGTATTGGGAGTCGCGGTGCGGACATCTCGCAGATCATGTCGATTGCGATTCCTCCTAGATGGGCTGCCGAACGCATACCCTTTGTTTCCACGAACATCTGGGTTTTCCCCATCAACGTCAATAACTTCGTTATCGACCAGACGTTGTTTTTCCTTTCTCCGGTTCAGATCTGGAGCACTATCACGAAAACGATCTCGATCTCGTCCACGATCCAGTGATCTGTTGTGAGTATGATCTTGACCCCGTCATTTCAGTGGGTATAACAGTGCGAGATTTAACCTCAATTTCGTTCCTCTCAATTTCGCGTCTCCTGCGCGGTTGGGGATTGCTGTTAGAATCAGACATTCGTGCAGTCTGTCTAACTATTGCCATAACTCGATTTGGTAAAACTCGATAATCTTTTCTCGAAAACCCTTAGTCGGCGCCATTGTTTGTACGGTAGAAATACTCCTACCCCAAACACAGAATTTTGTATGATGATTTTGATGATCTTTGATTCGTGGACTGGAGCTTCAGCTGAATGATGGAGGAAGGGGGGGTACCTGCAAAAAACCCTCCGATGCTAAAGTCAGTAGTGGATTTTTTCAGGATATTTTTGGTATGAAGATTGCTTACCTTTTTGGTTGTGAAACTCTCCATTTATATGTGCGGATTTCAGTTTATTTTCTGTGATTTTATGGCAGACATTGATTGCCATAACTGGCCCCTGCATGCCTCCCTGCAATAACAGTCCCTGCATGTCTTCCAGCAATAATGTACCTGCATGCCTGCATGACTGCATGTCTTCCAGCAATAATATTCTAGCATGCCTGCATGACCTTAGAGGAATACTACTGGGACGCATATATCCGGGGACTACGGGACCAAAATACATCGCGCGACAACGAATCGAAGGATCAATTCATTGCTACCAATTAATCGCCAATTAATCGGCGATTACTATCAATAAATCGCCGAGTATTTCCATTTAATCGGCGATTACCTCAATTAATCGCCGATTGCCGCTCGCTTGGGCCGCCGGCTCGTGGCCGCCGGCTCGCTCTTGGCCGCCGGCTCGCTCTGGCCGCCGGATCGCTCTTGGCCGCCGACTCGTGACGCCGTTAGGAATATGCCGACGCCGTTAGGAATATGCCGACGCCGTTAGGAATATGCCGACGCCGTTTGTTGCTGACGTGGCCGCCGGCCAGTCAGCATATTCGATGACGTGTTACATGCCACGTCAGCAATAGTTCGAAAATCGCCGAGTATTTCCATTTAATCGGCGATTACCTCAATTAATCGCCGATTGCCGCTCGCTTGGGCCGGCGGCCCGTGGCCGCCGGCTCGTGACGCCGTTAGGAAGATGCTGACGCCGTTAGGAATATGCCGACGCCGTTAGGAATATGCTGACGCCGTTAGGAATATGCTGACGCCGTTAGGACAATGCTGGCGCCGTTTGTTGCTGACGTGGCGACTGACCAGTCAGCATATTCGATGACGTGTTACATGCCACGTCAGCAATCGTGCTGATGTGGCAGCTTCCTTGCTGACATGGTGTATGCCACGTCAGCATTCTTGCTGACGTGGCGTTATTTTGTTGGCAGTACCCATGCCACGTCATCATGTTTGCTGACGTGGCACTCATTACTGACGTGGTGTCTGCCACGTCAGCTCGTCTGCTGACGTGGCACCTGGCACGTCACCTTCCCTGCTGACGTGGCACCTGCCACGTCATCGTGCCTGCTGACGTGATATCTGCCACGTCATCTCGTCTGCTGATGTGGCACCTGCCACGTCATCTTGCCTGCTGACGTGGCACCCGTTTCGCTGACGTGTCACGCTGGTGACGTGGCACCTCTGATGACTTGTCAAGGGTGAAGTGGAAGGCTTTTGTTGTGAAACTTTTTAGCCCATGGGCTTGTACATGGGGTGTTTGTTAGGCCTAGTTAGCCATACTTGGGTATATAAGGGAAGCACCTTAGGCCCAATGAATCCTCCTTTGCTAGTAGTAGGAGCCTTGTAGGCCTAGGTTAGCCCATTTATTTGTGTAGAATATTAAGGGTACAAACAATACCACTCTTAACGTTTTTGCGTATCTTTGGCTTCTTCACCAAGATTTCTTCTAGGGGTTTTTTAAGGTGATTCTGATGCCTTGTTCCCTTACTTCTGTAACTCCTACACCTGCTGCTACATATGCAACCCCCACTGTCTTGTATCAATGCTCCTGTTCCGAGCTAAGCAGGGGACTTAATGTTGATGGTGGTTTTTAGCTTAGGGTTCAAATTGTAAAACTATGCATCTGATATGATGTCACTATGACCACTAGCACACTTATTCGTATTCCATATACGTACTTCTGGATTATACAAAAAAATGATAAAACTATTTATAAAAAACAAACAAACTAGCAATAGACTTGTATCCCACACTCCCATTTCTCCTTTAATTTCCCATACAAACACCACCTACAAAAAAAAGTAATGAATATATATTAGGCTATAACATTCGGGAATCGATTTCAGAGAATCCAAAACCAAATCAAAGCAGTATTTTTTAGTATGACATATATGTATTACTGCATTCATAATCTAAAAATCAACTGCATGTCAAAAAAAGTCATGAATCTATGAAAAGGTAATTAAAACACTTTTGTTTCAGTATTCCATATATGTACTTCTGGATTAAAAGGGAGAAGAAGAAGATAAAACTATAAAAATAGCAAAATCAAAGAAGTAATTTTCAGTATACCATATACGTACTGCTGATTCATAACTAAAATATCAATTTACTGTCAAAAATATGTAATAAATCTGTGAAATCGCACTTTTATTTCAGTATTCCATAAATGTACTTCTGGACTAAACAAAAAAAGTAATAAAACTATAAGATAAATAAAAAATCAAATCAATATTCTTCGGTATGCCATATATGTACTGCAACATTATTCAATATGCAATATATGTACTTCTGAAACTCTTGTATTTTAGTATTCCATATATTTACTTCTGGATAAAACAAAAAAAAGGCAATACAACCATAAACAAAATTTTTAGTATGCGATCTATGTACTGCAGTATTTTTCAGTATGCCGTATATGTACTTCTGAAAAGTGAGAAAATCAAAAGCATATTTTCCAGGATGACGTATATACTTCTGAAAAGCTTTTATCTCGGTATTCCATTGTTTATGGGTAAAAATCGTTTCTGCCGATTTTCGTAAATTCGGTAGGTGAGTGAGAAACTGGTTCAAACCCTAAACAAATGTGCTGCACGTGAGCACTTTATAGATTCGAGAGATCAATCTGTACAAGTCCGGCCTAAACCAAGAAATGGCCGTTCCAGACTTGCTTCGGTCACAAAGTGGAGTAGAATGGTTGATTTGGGGAGGGAAGCAAAGAAAGGTGTTGAGACCAGAATAATTCTGGGAGAGTAGTGTCTCGACTTGTATCAGAAAGTGGAAGCTTCAGAAGCTTGCAAGAGATGGAAGCTTTTTTTGGAGAGCTTGCAAAGTTGCCTTTTCGAGAGTGTAGTATTTTTCTCCCGACCGAGACTTGTCGTCCGGGTGGAAATAGGTAAGACCTATTTATACAAGTCGAGATTGAAACGTACTCTGGCCTCATGAAGGAAGAGAGTAAAGGGTGAAATAATGGGAGGAGGTGGTAACCGCAAGGTGTTTATGGGTGAAAACGTTTTCACCATTATTTCCTCATTTATTTGACCGCTTTATTCCTTTTCACGCTTTCTTAATGTGAGCGTAGTGTACGCTGCAAGTCGTGGATCGCCAAACCAAAACCCTGGAAGGCATCCCCCAGTTTTTGTTGATATCTCGAGTGTTGGTTGCACCTTGAGTGCAAGTGGCAATGCCAGAGCTGCTAGTGGCGTGCGTGGCATGTGCCAATGGCATGTGCGGAATGCCTTGGTGGTAGGTTGTACGTTGAGTGTAAGTGGAAATGCCAGAGCTGCTAGTGGCGTGTGTGGCATGTGCCAATGGCATGTGCGAAATGCCTTGGTGGTAGTTTGCATGGTTTGCGAGTTAGGCTACCAGCGTGGGTTTTGGCATGTGCCAATGGCGCGTATGGCCAAGTTGGCCTAGGTTGCACGGCTTGCAAGTTAGGCTACCGGCGTGCATTAGGGGCACGGCTAGGTGATGAAGGCTACCAGCGAGCGTGTTGGCATGTGCCAATAGCATGCGTGGCCGTTAGGGCCGTGGCCTTGGTAGGAAAAGCTACCAGCGAGCATGTTGGCATGTGCCAATGGCATGCGTGACCGTTAGGGCCGTGGCCTTGGTAGGAAAAGCTACCAGCGAGCATTTTGGCATGTGCCAATGGCATGCGTGGTCGTTAGGGACGCCGCCTTGGTAGGAAAAGCTACCTGCGAGCATGTTGGCATGTGCCAATGGCATGCGTGGCCGTTAGGGCCGTGGCCTTGGTAGGAAAAGCTACCAGCGAGCATGTTGGCATGTGCCAATGGAATGCGTGGCCGTTAGGGCCGTGGCCTTGGTAGGAAAATATACCAGCGAGCATTTTGGCATGTGCCAATGGCATGCGTGGACGTTAGGGCCGTGGCCTTGGTAGGAAAAGCTACCAGCGAGCATGTTGGCATGTGCCAATGGCATGCGTGGCCGTTAGGGCCGTGGCCTTGGTAGGAAAAGCTACCAGCGAGCATGTTGGCATGTGCCAATGGCATGCGTGGCCGACTTGGCCTAGGTTGCATGGTTTGTAAGCCTAGGCGCGGGCGCCATTTTGGCATGGCATGGCTAGGGCCAAGGCAGAGTGCTTGGCTTGGCGTGACGTGACTAGCGTAGCTAGGGCCAAGGCAGAGTGCGTTTGGCATGGCGCAGCTAGCTCGGGCTAAATGTGGCTGGCATGATTTGCCATTGGCACGGAGGTGCGGCTAGCATGGTTGGCATGCTTCTGCGCGTTTGGTGTGGCTGGCATGATTTGCTATTGGCACAGAGGTGCGGCTAGCATGGTTGTCATGCTTTGGCGTGTTTGGTGTGGATGGCGTGATTTGCCATTGGCACGGAGGTGCGGCTAGCATGATTGGCATGCTTTGACGCGTTTGGTATGGCTGGCATGATTTTCCATTGGCAAAGAGATGCGGCTAGCTCGGGCTAGGTGTGGCTGGCATGATTTGCCATTGGCACAGAGGTGCGGCTAGCATGGTTGGCATGCTTCGGCGCGTTTGGCGTGGCTGGCATGATTTGCCATTGGCACGGAGGTGCGGCTAGCATGGTTGGCATGCTTTGGCGCGTTTGGCGTGGCTGGCATGATTTTCCATTGGCACGGAGGTGAATTAGGGTTTTGTTCGTTGTAACCCTAATTTGAAAAAAATACCCCCATTAATTACTGACTACAAGCATTAAATGTTCTAATAAATGTGTCACTTGGTGACATTAGGTTATTTGGGGTTTTACGATTTTACCCTTTGTTTAAAAACCACCATCAACATTAAGTCCCCTGCTTAGCTCGGAACAGGAGCTTTGTTGCGAGGTAATCATAAGATGGTGACAGACTATCAACAGCAAATCGTAAAGAGAATTCAGAAGATCTGTCTGACCTTTTTTTATAAATAGGATTTGGAATCCTTGCCTCTGGCAGTTTTGCACAAATCGGGAGGCTGGCGCAATTGGGAAGTCACCATCATCGAGAGACAGGAAGCTGGGTGGCATTGAGAAGTTGACGCGAGTTAGGAAACTGGGCGTGCTAGCTGGTGGGACCGGAGCAAGGTAGGGAAGTTGTGCGTGCTTGCTAGCGTGACTTGATGGGGTTGGTTTGAACAATGAGGGAGTAGATATTTCTACAGATAGCAAAGTTTCCTTATTTTGCCTTTCCTTCACACGCGGCTTCAATTTGGGCATCGTCCATGCCAAAAAATCTGGAAGCGTTATGTCCCTCATTGCTTCCTTTCCTTTTTTAAGGTTCTGTATTCAAACCCAACGCAACTGCATCATCTCCCTCATTTGAGAAAAGGTTCTTCTTGTTGAATTTCTCTCTTTGTCATGTCACGCAGATTCGAATCATCTTCTAACCAGTCAGGTTCTCCAGATGAAGGCGCGAGGTCTGACTCTTGCATGAGCATCCCAACAAAGGTTATTCGGGTTAAGAAAATCATACCAGTATGTTTTCTTCTTCTTTGGCGGACTGACGTACACTTTACCGCTTGTTGTATAAATGGAAAATTTCCCTTTTGTGCAGAGATATCCCGTTGGAGCATGCGTCACTGTTATCGACGAGGATAACCTAGTCGTTCCCCTTCCTTCAAATCCGACCTTGTTGACTGCTGCAGAATTGGAGGACGCTGATTTAGGGCTCTCTTTTCATGAATACCCTTCTGCAGGTTTGTCGTTTGGGACTCGTATTAGGTGTCTCTCCTCCAATTATCGGAATGTTAGTGGTTTCCTGGTGCGGAAAGAATTCGTGGTCCTTTATACGAGGATATGGAAAACATATGGCCATATTGCTACCAGGAGCGTAGTGAAGTGTTGTTCGTCCGCCTTGGTTTCCGTAGTGAATTGTCTTTTTCCAATGATTGCTGAGATGGAGAATGTGTCCATCCGTGCTGCTGCAGAGTCAGCCATTCAAAGGTGGGAGAATATGGTCTCCACCTGTGAATCCTTGGAGTTTAATATCAGCTGTTTGCGGCATCGTCTCAATATTGTGAAGGTCGACAGAGCTGGTATTCTTGCTGGTGTGATTCCTGCCACAAAAGTTATGCTGGAAGAGGAGGAAGTTTTGGCCCTGGAGTCTCGGAGGATTGAAGAGTTAACTCGAGACTTGAAGAGTAGGACTGAAAGATACCATGGTCGATTGAAGATGATATTTTGTAGGGATTATAATTTACTAGATGGGCTTTTCTGATTTGCATCATGAGATTTAAAGGCTCCTCTTTTTTTTTTTTTTTTTTGAAGAAATAAAGAGATTCTGTTAATCTGTTGGATTGTATTGAAATTTCGATAATTGGCAAGAAAGAAAGTAAAAGCAGAGAGAGTGCCTGGATGTTCACACTTTTGATGTAGCATGTTGCAGGGAAATGATTAGGCGTAGTATGCCTTAAGCCACTTTCCGTTGATGACCGCCTCTAGCTTTCCCCCATCTTCTTTAATAATCTTGTAGTAACCATTGTTATATGCTTTACTGATTATGTACGACCCTTCCCATTTGGGAGAAAACTTCGGTGCCGATGCATCTTGCTGGATGTGTTTAGCGGTTTTTAGCACCAGATCTCCTTCCTTGAAAACCACGGGTTTTACATGGCATTGTACGCCCGGAAATCTTGTTTTTGTATGCTTATGCATGTTCCTCTGCCCGGGATCTTCTCGGGAGTCCATAGTGTCTAGTTCCGCACTCGCATTGAGTGATTCGGCTTCATTCCACCGGGGTCCGCTTTGCTGCGGCAATTCCGCGGACGGGATCTTGATTTCTGCTGGGAGGATCGCGTCTGTACTGTAAACGAGGGAGTAAGGAGACATGCCGGTGGATCTTCTAGGAGATGTTATGTACGCCCAGAGAGCCATTGGCAATTGCTCGTGCCAGATTCTGGGATTGTCGTGTACTGTTCGGCTGAGGATTCGGATCAGAGTCTTGTTGGTACTTTCAGCTTTCCCATTTCCCTGGGGATAATAGAGGTAGAGAAGACTTGTTTGATTACGTATCTCTTAAGTAGTTCCTGTACTTTCTTGTTAGCAAAAGGCGTACCGTTATCGGTGATGACGTGTTTAGGTACGCCAAAACGGCAGATGATGTGTTCCTTGATGAATGCCGCGATTGTGGCTCCAGTGGTTCCTTTCAGCGGGATAGCTTCAACCCACTTGGTAAAGTACTCGGTCGCGGTTATTATGTACTCATGCTGTTTTGAGGACGGTGGGTTGATCTTCCCAATGATGTCGAGTCCCCAGCTATAAAAGGGCCACGGGCTACTTATCGCGTGCAAGGGTGTTGGAGGCGCGTGGATGAGGTTTCCGTGAATCTGGCATTCTCGGCATTTCTGAACGAAAGTAGCCGCGTCGTCTTCCATGGTTGGCCAGTAGTACCTCTCGTGTATCTGCAGGAATAGTTTCTGTTTCCCTTGGTGTTCGCCTTCGTGCATTTCTCTTAACATAACTGGGATTTATGTACCGCTTAAATACCGCAGTAGACTTCCTCCGAAACTCTTGCGATATAAAACCCCATCATGGAACACGAATCTTTTGGACTTTTGTTTTAGCTTGGACGCATCCTCTTTGTTAGTAGGAAGAATGCCGTCGCGAAGGAAAACGATATACGGCTCCCGCCAGTCCCCAGTGTGACTGATGTTGAGGACTTTTGTCTTACATGGGGGCGCCTTGCAATTTGGGCACGCTTTCTGGAGTAATCGGGATTGGGTTTCCATCTCCGGCAAATAATATCCAAGTAGTTGTAAACGACGGTAGAGAGTTACTACTGATGTTATTCCACAGACTTCGGTATGAACATGTTCAAGTCGTTGTTGTGCTTCCTCTTTTCCGAGATACCTTGACAGAGAGCTGTCTGTATTTCAACGATACAAAACACCTTGAAGCATAAAGAAATTCCGCAAAGTCTTGAGGTCGACCTTCCCTTGGAAAAGTGAGTTGTTGAGTTCTTAAATGATAGGAGTTCTCCAGTCATCGTCTTCGGCTTTCTCAGAATGTGAAAGCCACGTTGAAGCTATGGTTTGCCGTTTTACTGTCAGGGTTTCCTCAGCTCCTTCGAATTATAGCTTTGATGCTAGTGTAGCTAGCTCAGTCGGCATGCTTGTTGCTGCTACGTACCGACATGTGTGATGGTTGCTTGATTGAAATAATTTAGTAGTTTTTGTGCTTCAGCCCTGTATGGTGCCAGCGTCAGTTCTTTCAATGCATAAATCCCATTTACCTGGTTGATGAGTAATTTGGAATCTCCTCTTATCTCCAAACGCGTGGCCCCAGCTTGTTTAGCTAGTGATAGTCCAATGAGGAAGGCTTCGTATTTAGCTGAGTTATTGGTGCATGTAAAGTCTAGCTTGAAAGAGTGTGAGAAGACTTCTCCAGCAGGAGATACTAGTACAATACTCGCTCCTCCGGTATTAGTGCTGGGGGTGGAAGAGCCGTCGAAGAATAGCAGCCATGTTTCTTCTTTGACTAAGAAGATATCTGGAAGGTCTCCCGGGAGATCTTCTCGTAACCAGCGGCTAGTAATTTCTGGACCTCCGCCTTGATTTGCTCTTCTACGTCGTGTCTGAATTGTCTGGGAGGATGCTTGACTGGTTTGGATCCGAGTATCACGTGCAGATGGTGGGTGACCAGTTTTCCATCCAAGCCAGGCATTTCTTCGTAAGTCCATGCGAAGACGTCCTGGTATTCTTTGAGTAGGTCGACCAGCTTTGAGCGTTCTGCAGGATATAGAGTCGAACTGATCAGAATGGGTCGCGGAAATTCCTCATTCCCTATATTGACAGTTTCGAGTTCGTTGGTGGTTAAGTCGGTCCCATCTTGCAGCTTCTGAGGGGCGTCCAGAACTTCCTCCTGGTTATTGTGAAAGCATTCTTTCGGGCGGAGAGACCGGGTCATGGTCTCCCCTGCTAATTGCTAACAGCGATGATAATGTGTGAGTTTTCCCTTTTTGCTTCGTCCTGCGGTAAGGGTGTACTCTCGTTTAGTGCGGGCATGGGTTACGCCTGGTGGCGAGAGACTGGCGGGTCTTCCTTCTGAGGAGATGGTGGAAAGGTGGTTTCCTTTGCGGGGTATCTCCAGTTTGTCACTATCTCTGAGCGATGTCCACTTTGGTAGTAGAAAACTGTGAATCTTGGTCGCCACGCCTTTTGAACCCTCCTTCGGCCCATGTGCTTCTACGTAGTAGACTGGTGCATAGGGGGACAATGACGCGGGGATGCGGACAACTTCTCCGTTCAGTACTGTTTTCAGGCATTGGTGGTATGTTGAAGGGACGATTTTGAGATTGTTCAGCCACGTCCTTCCCATTATCATGTGGTAGTCTGGTTCTTTTTCAATCACTTCAAACTTCACGCTGGATTGGATTGACCCTACTGCCAGCTCCAAGTTGATGTAGCCGTATGTGCTGGTTTGGTTGCCTTCGAAATCTGTCATCTTAGTGGGTTGTCATACGATCTCGTTAGGTCGCACCCTGGCAGCTTTAAGTGTCTTGAGAGTGATGACATTGGAAGATGCACCCGTGGCAATGAGCGCTCTTCGAAACTCTATGCTCCTGACGAAAGCCGTAACATGCAAGGCCCGGTTGTGACCGTCTTCTACCATCATGTCGTCATCGGTGAAAACAATATTGTTGGCGGATCTTCCGGGGATCCTTGGAGTCCCCGTGGGTGCAGGAACTAGTGATGCGTTCAGTGCTATTCGATTTATAGCAGAGAATGTTTTTATTCGCTGGTCCTTGGAGAGGTGCAGCAATTCGCATAAGTTTTCTACCAACATGGTCGCCTCCTGGTCCGCTGGCTTCCAGTCAGTGACGAAACCGTTGATTTGAGAATGCTCATTCGGGATGTTAGTCCCCTGCTCTTGATCTCCTGGGGAACATGAATCACTTAGCCCCGATGTTAGATTGATGAGAAAGTCGAGTATGCTGTTAATCGCATCCTTCATTAGGTCCATGCTTTTGGCGTGGATCTCTTGAGCACGCATCAGGTCAACCAGTCTTGGGGCCTCTTCATTGGTCGTATTGCTTCCAGAAATTGAGGAGTTATCATGACCTTGAGCGGGATCAATGTTTGTGGAGGTCGCCTGATAGCCGACCATGCTTGCGTGAAATTTGAGGACGGAAGCTAGAATTTGATATTGTAACCGAAAGATCAATCCTCCCGCTGTGGTCGCCAATTGTTTCTGGGTAAAAATCGTTTCTACCGATTTTCGTAAATTCGGTAGGTGAGTGAGAAACTGGTTCAAACCCTAAACAAATGTGCTGCACGTAAGCACTTTATAGATTCGAGAGATCAATCTGTACAAGTCCGGCCTAAACCAAGAAATGGCCGTTCCAGACTTGCTTCGGTCACAAAGTGGAGGAGAAGGGTTGATTTGGGGAGGGAAGCAAAGAAAGGTGTTGAGACCAGAATAGTGCCGGGAGAGTAGTGTCTCGACTTGTATCGAGAAAGTGGAAGCGGAAGCTTGCAAGAGATGGAAGCTTTTTGGGAGAGCTTGCAAAGTTGCCTTTTCTCGAGAGTGTAGTATATTTCTCCGACCGAGACTTGTCGTCTCGGGGTGGAAATAGGTAAGACCTATTTATACAAGTCGAGATTGAAACGTACCCTGGCCTCATGAAGGAAGAGAGTAAAGGGTGAAATAATGGGAGGAGGTGGTAACCGCAAGGTGTTTATGGGTGAAAACGTTTTCACCATTATTTACTCATTTATTTGACCGCTTTATTCCTTTTCACGCTTTCTTAATGTGAGCGTAGTGTACGCTGCACGCCGTGACCGCCAAACCAAAACCCTGGAAAGCATCCCCGGTTTGTGTTGATATCTCGAGTGTTGGTTGCACCTTGAGTGCAAGTGGCAATGCCAGAGCTGCTAGTGGCGTGCGTGGCATGTGCCAATGGCATGTGCGGAATGCCTTGGTGGTAGGTTGTACGTTGAGTGTAAGTGGCAATGCCAGAGCTGCTAGTGGCATGTGTGGCATGTGCGGTGGTAGGTTGCATGGTTTGCGAGTTAGGATACCAACGTGGGTTTTGGCATGTGCCAATGGCGCGTACGGCCAAGTTGGCCTAGGTTGCACGGCTTGCAAGTTAGGCTACCGGCGTGCATTAGGGGCACGGATAGGTGATGAAGGCTACCAGCGAGCGTGTTGGCATGTGCCAATAGCATGCGTGGTCGTTAGGGCCGTGGCCTTGGTAGGAAAAGCTACCAGCGAGCATGTTGGCATGTGCCAATGGCATGCGTGACCGTTAGGGCCGTGGCCTTGGTAGGAAAAGTTACCAGCGAGCATGTTGGCATGTTCCAATGGCATGCGTGGCCGTTAGGGCCGCGGCCTTGGCAGCGAGCATGTTGGCATGTGCCAATGGCATGCGTGGCCGTTAGGGCCGTGGCCTTAGTAGTAAAAGCTACCAAATGAGCATGTTGGCATGTGCCAATGGCATGCGTGGCCGTTAGGGCCGTGGCCTTAGTAGGAAAAGCTATCAGCGAGCATGTTGGCATGTGCCAATGGCATGCGTGTCCGTTAGGGTCGTGGCCTTGGTAGGAAAAGCTACCAGCGAGCATGTTGGCATGTGCCAATGGCATGCGTGGCCGTTTGGGCCGTGGCCTTGGTAGGAAAAGCTACCAGCGAGCATGTTGGCATGTGCCAATGGCATGCGTGGCCGACTTGGCCTAGGTTGCATGGTTTGTAAGCCTAGGCGCGGGCGCCATTTTGGCATGGCGTGGCTAGGGTCAAGGCAGAGTGCTTGTGTAACACCCGTGTTTTTAGCATGGCGCATGCTAAAAGATACGCCATTTGCTTGTGATGAAGCTTCATCCAAAGCTTCCGCAGCGTGAAAAAGGTGGATTGGGTTAAGGCCAATACCGCGCCAAAAATGGCGTATTATGTTTGGCATTTGGCCAAGGGCCAATGTTGCATCATCATGATGCATTAGGCCAGTTGGGTAGGTGGCCTTGAGCTTACAGCGTAATCATTGCGCATTATGAGAGTTATTGGCCAACAACCAATATCGCACAATCATTGTGCATCGGACTGCAGAGGGTCTGGTCGAGAGAATATTACATAATCATTATGCGATATGCCAAAGGGAATGTCGCATAATCATTGTGCAACAGAACGGAGACTCGACAATCATTGCCGGTCCTTCGAAATATATGGCAACGGCCATGAATAGTGAAGCAAGCATGTCAATATGCTCCCTTTCCATACTTGTAGAAATTCCATTAAGACATATATAGGGAGGGGTAGTTGGTTGAAGGTGCATATGCGGACTATGTACCAAGTAAGCTTCATAGCTTAGCCGGAAGAGTATAAATGATGCTTAAGGCTCATTTATAGATGCGTAGCCTCGCGAAGAGGGCATTTGATGCTTAGGCATCGTTATGCCATATTGCGGACCAAACATGCATCACTTGGATGCATTTCGACGGAACGGCATATACGGACTAGGCCATTTCCATTATTGCTTGGCCACACCCATGCAAACGAGTTGGCTTAAGTTTCTGTCCCTTCGAGGATGAACTACGGTCTGTGCTTGATCCCTTTAGAGTAGGGAAGGGTACGTAGGCAGCCGCAATGAGTTGCAGCATTGCCGATCCAAAGACTTTGTCGCTCATATCATCTAATTCGGAGATGATTGCGACATTCGGCGCCCTCATATCATCTAAGCTCGGCAGCTCGACGCAAGAGATGATTGTGGTCGTACTTGATGAGGCTTAGTTGCATGCCAGCCAGTGGATGCTCATACTTCCTATCAAGTTATAAAGAGTTGGTAAGCGAGGTAACGTAGGAAATGACGAGGGCTTGGTGCGGCCTACGCCAAAGTCCAAGGCTTATGCCTGGACAATGACGGTTGCTCAGCTAGCTAGGAAATTCAGTGATGAATTCCTACGTAAAGGCAAAGCCAGAGATGCATGAAAAATACATTGGCATTGGCCTTATGTCCTTAATAAACCCTGTGCGGAACAAGGGTAAGTTGGAATGGTGTGGAAGCTAAGTTAGATGCATCATGCTTCACGAGCATGCTTGCAATGGCAAATGGACGTGCATTTGCCTAGCCCTAAGGCCCGGATCGTAGCTTCATCATCATGGCGCATCGGGGGAGTTACGGCCTGCGGGGCAACGCGCCAAAGGCGTAATTTTCCGGTCCGTCACAGATGGTATCAGAGCAAGTTCCGAGAAAACTCTAGGGACTTGTGCGGAGTGGACTCATTGGCAAGTATTTTCCTTAACGGAAAAACTTTAAGTTGGAGAGTAGGCCAACTTATGCGCGTAAAGAGTTGGTAACTGCTATGCCAGTTACATTGCGAATCGAGTTGAGCTTGTATAAGTGCTGTGAGTTTGCCAGGCCTTTGTGGAACCCCGCTTACGAGCATCCGGAAGACCAAATGCTGGGACGGTGGGTAGACAATGGGACTCGATCATCCCCACACGTTGGCACTGGCCAACGGTGTGCGTTGTCGCCCGGCTAGCATCACACTTACGAGTGGCAACCGGTAAATCCGTCGTGGACGGTGGCTTGCATCCAACTCGCACTGGCATTAGAGATTGGTACTCACAAAGTGTTGCGTTGAGTTTTTCCTTGTCATTTCGATGACATCTTTCAACCTTGTGAACCTTAGGGACTTCTGAGTGCGTAGTATGGGATGCGCATTCAGGATACCTTGTCGAGATATCCTCTTGGCACTGGCCAATTGCGATTCTTGGTTTTGTTGTGGGCACTTTTGGATCCCTGGGCAGGTGGTATGGGACATGTGCTCAGAAGGTCTAAATTGTTGTTCATGACAACTTGAAGAAACCCGCAATTTCGAGCTTGCACGGACTTTTGCTCAGAAATCCAACTCGAAGAGATTGTCCACAATAGCTTTGGTTTTGAATTTCGGGGACGAAATTCTTTGAAGGGTGTGATAATGTAACACCCCAGTGTTTTTAGCATGGCGCATGCTAAAAGATGCGCCATTTGCTTGTGATGAAGCTTCATCCAAAGCTTCCAGCGTGAAAAGGTGGATTGGGTTAAGGCCAATACGCGCCAAAAATGGCGTATTATGTTTGGCATTTGGCCAAGGGCCAATGTTGCATCATCATGATGCATTAGGCCAGTTGGATAGGTGGCCTTGAGCTTACAACGTAATCATTGCGCATTATGAGAGTTATTGGCCAACAACCAATATCGCACAATCATTGTGCATCAGACCAGAGAGGGCTGGTCGAGAGAATATTACATAATCATTATGCGATATGCCAAAGGGAATGTCGCATAATCATTGTGCAACAGAACGGAGACTCGACAATCATTGCCGGTCCTTCAGAAATATATGGCAACGGCCATGAATAGTGAAGCAAGCATGTCAATATGCTCCCCTTTCCATACTTGTAGAAATTCCATTAAGACATATATAGGGAGGGGTAGTTGGTTGAAGGTGCATATGCGGACTATGTACCAAGTAAGCTTCATAGCTTAGCCGGAAGAGTATAAATGATGCCTAAGGCTCATTTATAGTTGCGTATCCTCGCGAAGAGGGCATTTGATGCTTAGGCATCGTTATGCCATATAGCGGACCAAACATGCATCACTTGGATGCATTTCGACGGAACGGCCTATACGGACTAGGCTATTTCCATTATTGCTTGGACACACCCATGCAAACGAGTTGGCTTAAGTTTCTGTCCCTTTGAGGATGAACTACGGTCTGTGCTTGATCCCTTTAGAGTAGGGAAGGGTACGTAGGCAGCCGCAATGAGTTGCAAAGATTGCCGGTCCAAAGACACTTTGTCGCTCATATCATCTAATTCGGAGATGATTGCGACATTCTGGCCCCTCATATCATCTAAGCTCGGAAGCTCGACGCAAGAGATGATTGTGGCCGTACTTGATGAGGCTTAGTTGCATGCCAGCCAGTGGATGCTCATACTTCCTATCAAGTTATAAAGAGTTGGTAAGCGAGGTAACGTAGGAAATGACGAGGGCTTGGTGCGGCCTACGCCGACGGTTGCTCAGCTAGCGAGGAAATTCAGTGATGAGTTCCCTACGTAAAGGCAAAGCCAGAGATGCATGAAAAATACATTGGCATTGGCCTTATGTCCTTAATAAACCCTGTGCGGAACAAGGGTAAGTTGGAATGGTGTGGAAGCTAAGTTAGATGCATCATGCTTCACGAGCATGCTTGCAAAGGCAAATGGACGTGCATTTGCCTAGCCCTAAGGCCCGGATCATAGCTTCATCATCATGGCGCATCGGGGGAGTTACGGCCTGCGGGGCAACGCGCCAAAGGCGTAATTTTCCGGTCCGTCACAGCTTGGCTTGGCGTGACGTGACTAGCGTAGCTAGGGACAAGGCAGAGTGCGTTTGGCATAGCGCAGCTAGCTCGGGCTAAATGTGGCTGGCATGATTTGCCATTGGCACAGAGGTGCGGCTAGCATGGTTGGCATGCTTCGGCGCGTTTGGCGTGGCTGGCATGATTTGCTATTGGCACGGAGGTGCGGCTATCATGGTTGGCATGCTTTGGCGCGTTTGGCGTGGCTGGCATGATTTGCCATAGGCACGGAGGTGCGGCTAGCATGGTTGGCATGCTTTGGCGCGTTTGGAGTGGCTGGCGTGATTTTCCATTGGCACGGAGGTGTGGCTAGCATGGTTGGCATGCTTTGGCGCGTTTGGTATGGCTGGCATGATTTGCCATTGGCATAGAGATGCAGCTAGCTCGGGCTAGGTGTGGCTGGCATGATTTGCCATTGGCACAGAGGTGCGGCTAGCTTGGTTGGCATGCTTCGGCGTGTTTGGCGTGGCTGGCATGATTTGCCATTGGCGTGCGGCTAGCATGGTTGGCATGCTTTGGCGCGTTTGGCGTGGCTAGCATGATTTGCCATTGGCACGGAGGTGAATTAGGGTTTTGTTCGTTGTAACCCTAATTTGAAAAAAATACCCCCCATTAATTACTGACTAAATGTGTCACTGGTGACATTAGGTTATTTGGGGTTTTACGATTTTACCCTTTGTTTAAAAACCACCATCAACATCCATATATGTACTCCTGGATTAAACAATAAAAGTGATAAAACTATATAAAAAAAAATAACAAACCAAAGCAGTAATGAATGTATATATGAAAAATCAGAATTTGAACACTTTTATTCCAGTATTTCATATATATACTTCTGGATCGGACAAAAAAAAAGTGATAATACTATGAAAACTAACAAAATCAAAGCAGTATTTTTCAGTATGCCATATATGTACTGCTGATTCATAATCTAAAAATCAGTTGTATGTCAAAAAAAAAACTAATGAATCTATGCAAAAACAGAATCGAAACACTTTTATTTCTATATTTTGTATATGTAATTCTGAATCAAATAAAAAAAATTGTAAATCTAGGTTTTTGTCAGTACTGCAGATACGTACAATCGGTTCATACAAAAAAACAAACTCAAACAAATGTAAAACCAACAAGATGAAACTGATATAATCAAATCTACTGAAGAAATGAACAAAAAACGTGATTATTCATCAAGATCCGAACTATTTTCATAAAAATAAAATAAACAATCAAGCATTCATAAAACGATTAGATATCAAAAACCCTAAAAGAACAATCAAGCATCCACTATACGAAGATAAAAACTTTACGAAATCGATCAGATCTTCATGTTTCAGTTGAGAAACAAAAAAAAAAAAATTGGAGAGAAGATTACGTACGCATAGTAAGAGAGAAGATTACCTGGAAACCACAAAATATCATCGTAAGCAATCTTCATCACAAAAATGAATTGGAGAGAAGATTTTGTAAGAGGTAGTAGCAGAGAAGATGAGATGGAGAGAGAAAAACGCATCTGAGCATGAAAAGAAAAATGAAAATACCTAGATTATATTTGTGTTATAGTAGAAGGCTATTTCGGGAAATCTGAATATCTACTTAATAGGTTCCCCACGTGTACAGGACCTAGGCTTAAAAATTGGGTCCATTTTTATGTTTTCTTTTAATTATGAACCTCCAGTTACTAGGCTTTAGTGGGTGGACCTGCCACTAACTAATAACACTATATTAGTACTTATAGGTAATTCCTACAATCAATCATGACTAGATATAAAAAAAAAATGAAAATACCAGAAAGGGTTAATGAGATCTCTCTCTCCCATCCATAGTTTAGCCTCTTGGTACTATGTAATGCATGTAGGTGTGTGTATGTAAATAAAATGCCTACCGTTGGAATTGAGGTAAAGTTTTTATTTACTCGGTGCTCAATAAAGACAATGAAAATGTTGTTTTTAATATGAGTAGGGCCCAATTAGTAACTTTGGAATAAACTGTACCTGAACGTATTAGGCCTTATTAAGTAAGTATGTTTGGTATTTTGTATTTTTAGTTTAGCCTTCAGTTACGCCTTACGTTTTGAAGGAGCTAGTACTGTCTCTTGGATTAACATGCAATAGGCTTGTTTCTTTCTTAGTTTTGAACAGATATAAAACGACAATAAAGTGTTTTTGTGGATGATTACTTTTACTCCATGGTTTGCTTGTAACTTGGCTATTTAATATTTTTTATAATCGCTTATTGTCTGATATGGTTGTATACAGTAGAAGTGAAGTGAACAGTTAGTTATAGCCATTTCACGGATTAAACAATCTACCACAAGATAAACTCCAGAAGATGAGCATGTGAATTTTTAGGTCATACAGTGCAATCCTAAAAATACAGTTGATATGAGAAATTTCAAAACCGCTCCAGACTCATTAGACTAATCTAAAGGAGAATAGGAGTAACAAGTTGTCTATTATGTAACACAAGCACTACATATACAGTACTTCTTCTATACTTAATAGGATTTCATTTTAACTTTGAACGTGTTATGGGTATGGTAGGACTATCCGTCATTTTCATTTTCCATGGTGGTAGTCAGCGTTACTGCGTTAGACTATCTTTCCACTTTCTGTGATTGGTTATCGATAGCTAAAATTGTTAACAATATTTGCTTAAGTAGAATGCTTAGCTGATATCCATATGTAGAAGTTTACAGACCTGGAACCTTTAGTATTGATTGAACTACTTTGCTTCTAAATGTAAAAGTTGGTGTGCTTATAACTTCTAAAGTAGTAATGGTAGTAGGATTGGATTGTTACCAAACGAACGCATGAAAGTCATGATAGGGACCTATAATTCTCTAAGAATATTCTAGTTGAAACCTAAGGATCATGAAATACCTTGTACTTACATTATTATGTAAAGTTTCTAGTTGAATCTCTAGTTTAGTCATACATTAAAGAGATAATTTATTACAACACCTTAAAAATAGTCCAGAATCTACTTGTATTTCTCTTGGAGATGTGCATTCTCAGAGTAAATTTAATCTATGCACTCACTACATAGGACTGTGGTTGATTGGACACTTTAGATAGTGACCTTCAAAACTATTGGCACATTTTGTAATTACGGCGATAAAGTTTAGAAGTTAACACTTAACAGACTTGTATAATTTGGCTACACTTGGAAATGTGGGTAGCATAGAAGGTGATTAAGAAATTTGCAGAAAGCTCACAATCTACGTATGACTAGACACTGACACTCATGTTTTTCTAACTCTTGTGGTCTTTTAGTTTGGCCTAATGGAGTTTAAAGGATCCTATATCACTGGTTGTCACATATCCTTCAAGTCTTTGAAGGTGGAATTGAATATCTTTGTTTTTTTTAAGGTGATATTATGACTTGTATGCTCTGTTTCATTGGGTTATCCATGTGTGAGCTAGATTTCAAACAGAACTACAACAAGAGTCTGAACTCAATAGGTGTATTTGAGGTTTAAATAAGTACGTCATAGTTTAGTCATATAGTGGTCGTCTTACTGCATCATTTTGCTTTTATAAACATAATATGGTTTGACCTTTTTTGTTTCTACTGTAATTATTGTTTTTGCTACTTTAGAATTCACCTGCTTAGTAATAGCTTTTGTTTCACCAGATCCTGTTAAGATCTTCATAGTACGGTTTTGGTTAATAGATTCATCTCACTGATCAAACCTAAAACAAGGGGCCTATTAGTATGTTATGATATGTGAAACAATTTAGTCCACGTTCCAGACTAAGTGAGAGTTAGGCCAATGACACGGTTCCTATAATGATATGACATATCGTACTATTAATTTGAATCTGGTGTTATGATTATTTCTTGTCGCACCACTTGATAGTATGCGTGGTTTTAGTTACAGTCAGTTCCCATGGGTAGATACAGATTAGCTTGAAGGTAATACTGTAGATTGACCTCAGGGAACATACATATGTTGTGTAATCAGGTAGTTCTAATGTTGATTGTTCCTTGTCAAGTATTGTTGGGACATGACAAACAAGCTAAATTACGACCCCTTGTTAACACCTTCTCGACTTGAAGTTGCAAAATTTGTACTTATTACCAATCAAAGGAGCTATACGGTTCAAATTAAAGGAGACACCGATAATAAGAAATATTGTTGTATGTTTTAGGCGTTTTTCAGTGGGAGTTTTTCTCTCACAATTATTGTCTTAAAAGTGAAGTAGTTATTTAATTATTTGATTATGTTTTCCAGTGGGAGTAAAATTCTGTTAAAGTTAAAACATGCTGGTACGATTGTCTTTATCAAGAGCTTTGGTTAAGTTCATGAACACGTTGTTGTTTTCCAGTAGGAATTAATACTTCAATTAAATTCATAAGGGAATTCAAAACTAGATTTGTTTGGTTCAATAAAGTTCCATTGAGTTTTATTAAGTTGCAGTGAAGTATTACAGTAAGGTAGCTTTTGTCTGAAGTAAGATTGTTTTTCGTTGATGCATCGTATACTTTGTATACATACAGTAGCCTAAGAAAGCTTTACATAAGCTTTGAATTTCGCTTGAGCTTAACATGGGTAGGCACCATGATTGATGAGCTTTTATCCTGGATAGTTGATAATTGATTTTTACGTGCAGAAGCAATAATCTATCAGGATGACATGCATATTTATTGCATGAAGCGTGGATGGACTAAGGATATAACACGCTCAGGGTTGCGCTAAATACTGTGTTATACATCTACACCACATTAATAGCCACCGTAAAGAATAAAGATGGCCTAAAATTCTAGCAATTGCTAAAACTAAGATTATGTACTGACCTTGCATCATATTGACTGCTCGTGTCTTCCGGAGTGAATGATAATCTTTGAATCCGCTGTAATGAGTTCATTTGTGTCTACAATTGCTCTCCAGCAAGAAACTCCGTAAGAAGAGTTAACTTTTCCAGGAATCCAAACCGAAAAATCATTACCATATTTGTCAGAAATGATTCTGCGCCATAACCTATTTCTTTCAACGCCAAACCTCCAACACCATTTAGCTAGCATAGTAAGATTCATTAATTTCAGATCACAAACACCAAGACCACCTCTTGAAATGGGAGCTAGAACCAAATACCATAATACCAGGTGTGAAGTTTTCGATCCAGTATCATGATCCCAAAGGAAATTCCGCATCTTCCTATTAAGGATTTTTAGTACAGAGGCGGGAGCTTTGAACAAGGAGAAGTAGTAAATTGGCAGTGAGGTTAAGATACACTTAAGCAGAGTTAACTTACCACCTTTCGAAAGATTACAACGTTTCCAAGTAGATAACCTATCTTCAAACTTCTCAATAATTATATCCCAGATGTGCTTTGAATTAGCCTTAGAACCAAGTGGCATACCGAGATAAATGAAAGGAAGAATATCGCAGCACACCCAAACTCATTTGCCCAAGCATTAAGTTGGAACTTCTCCAATGGCAATCAGTCTTGTCTTTGTAGTGTTTACTTTGAGACCTGCAATGTATTCAAAGCAATGTAGAGCAGAGAAAAGGTTGTGTAGTTCATCTTTGCTGTGATCGATGAAAAAAATTGTATCATCTGCATAATGTAGGTGATTCACAACAATACTGGTAGGGGTGACAGAGAAGCCACTAAAAAGAGTCAGATTAGCAGCCCTGTCCATGTACCTTGAAAACCCTTCCATGGCTATATTGAACAATAGAAGAGAAACCGGACAGCCTTGTCTAACTCCTCTTGAGCTCTTGAAGTAGCCAAAAGCACTCCCATTTATAAGAACTGAGAAGGATGAAGTAGAATAACAAAACTTGAGCCAATTACACCATTTTCTACCAAAACCCATCTTGGACAAAACAAACTCAAGATATTTCCAATTAATTCTATCAAAAGATTTTTCTAGATCAATTTTGCAAACAATTCCAGACTTTTTTGATCTGAGTCTAGAGTCCACTAGCTCATTAGCAATAAGGGTTCCATCTATGATCTGTCTTCCTTCAATGTAAGCACATTGAACTGGGAGATATCAACTTATCCATCACAAGTTTTAGTCTAGAAGCAAGCACCTTAGAAATGATTTTATAGACACTAGTTAATAAACAAATGGGTCTACAATCCTTTATAGTTTCAATATGCTCTTTTTTTGGAACTAAAGTGATAAAGGTGGAGTTATGTTTAGAATCAATAGTACCAGTAGTGCAAAATTCAAAGAATCTGTATCCATTATGTCTCTTTTGAGGAAGCTCCAGCACTTTAGAAAGAACATAATAGGGAAACCATCTGGACAGTGCTTTGTCATGCCCAAGCTCCTTGATAGCATTAATAACTTCTTCTTCTGTAAAGTTTTCCTCCAAGATATCTGATTCTACTTGATTAATACTTTCAAACTCAATGTCCACTAGTTCTGGCCTAATAAGTTCCTCCTCTGTAAAAAAAAGTTTCATAATAATCTACAATATGCTCCTTAAGTTTATCTCTATCTTCAGTTAACTCACCATTGACATAAAGTTGCCTGATCCTGTTTGCTCTTCTCCTTGTTGAGGCTTGACTAATGAAGAAAGCAGTATTTTTGTCACCTTCTTGCAACCATTTTGTATTTGACTTAATATTCCAAGAAATCTCTTCCATCTTGGTACTCTTCTCAAATTCAGTTTTCAGCTTGATCTTTTCATTCACCATAGTTTCAGACAGTATGTTATCCTCTGCATAACCATCAATGTCTTGAATTTCCTTAAGGATTAAATTGAGCTTTGAGTTTGTGATACCAAACACCTCCTTGTTCCATATCTTCAATTTCTCTTTAAGAGCTTTTAACTTGAGCCACAGAACTGTGCTAGCTGTACCTGCAAAACAGAAAGATTGCCACCATCCCTCTAATAAAGTAAGAAAACCGTTCTCCAAGAACCACATAACTTCAAACCTAAAAGGACTAGGGCCCCAAGAAGGATCAAAAATGTCTAGGAGAAGAGGAATATGGTCTGAGGTAGGTCTGGCTTTAGCAAGTTGAGAGGCAAAAGGAAAATGAGCTTCAAAAGAAGGGGAGAGTAGGAATCTGTCTATTCTTGACATGACAGGATTAGATTGTCCATTAGACCAAGTGTACCTAGCACCTTTCATAGGAAGATCAATGAGATCATGTGTGTAGATGAAGTCAGCAAAATCCCTCATGCTCTTAGTGATTTTATTGCAGCCTTTCTTTTCATCACACTTGATAATGACATTGAAGTCACCTCCAAGACACCATGGCAGGTCCCATAATCTTGAAGCATTATCAAGCTCCATCCAAAAATCAGCTCTCTCTGTAGGCTTGTTAGGTCCATAAACATTTGTTAGAACCCATTTAAAGTTGTCTGCTTTGTTGATACAAGAGATGGAGAGAGTATAATCTCCCACAATAGAATCTGTAACTCCCACAAAATCCTTATCCCATAATGTTATCATTCCACCAGAACTCCCAAAAGATTGCTGATATGTCCATCCCAAATTTTGATAACCACAAATTTGTCTTATGTCAAAGAGAGAACAATTAAGCATTTTTGTTTCTTGTAGGATGACAATAGGATCCCTTATGAGATTGAGCATTTTTTTCACCACACTTCTTCTATCACTAGAATTGAGGCCTCTAACATTCCAAGTCAGTATTTTCAGACTCATTGATAAACTTTTGTATCCCTTGGTTTAGCAGTTCTTCTTATTCTTGGTTGAGAGGTGTCCAAATCTGTTGCCACCACCCCTAGCCTTTTACATTCTGATTTCATTCTCTTTGGTATTAGAAGCATTTTTCCTTCTTCATCATTACTTGAGCTTGCATCATCTGAAGTTGATGGCTCAAATCCCGGAGGATAGATGGATGAATCTGATGTATCAGAACTATACAGCTCATCTGTTTGTACCATAAAAGTGACAGCTAGCCCTTCTGCATCCATGAGAGGAATAGCAGGTTGTTTAGGTTCATGAATAGTGATAGCAGTGCTATCCAAATTAATCAGACTTTGCACAGCTGTTGATGGTGGTTTTTTAGACAAGGGGTAAAATCGTAAAACCCCATGACCTAGTGTTACCCGCAACACATTAAATAAGAGCATTTAACTCAGGTGTAAATAATTAATAGGGGTATTTTTTCAAAATGCAGATTAGGGTTTTCAAATACGTAACCCTAATTCCAAAACTAAGCCGCATATCGCGCACCATGGCAACAATGCCAAACCAAGCCGCATATCGCGCACCATGGCAACAATGCCAAACCAAGACGCATATCGCACCATGGCAACAATGCTAAAACCAAGTCGCATATCGCGCACCATGGCAACAATGCCAAACCAAGTCGCATATCGCGCACCATGGCAACAATGCCAATCCAAGCCGCATATCGCGCACCATGGCAACAATGCCAAACCAAGCCGCATATCGCGCACCATGGCAACAATGCCAAACCAAGCCGCATCTGCGCGCACCATGGAAACAATGCCAAACCAAGCCGCATATGCAGCACCATGGCAACCATGCCAAACCAAGCCGCACTTTACGCACCATGGCAACCATGCCAAAATAAGCCGCATCTTCGCGCACCATGGCAACCATGCCAAACCAAGCCGCACTCTGCGCACCATGGCAACCATGCCAAACCAAGCCGCATATCGCGCACCATGGCAACCATGCTAAAGCCAAGCCGCACTGCGCACCATGGCAACAACGCCAAATTCCAAGCCGCTATGCCTTGGGCCCACGCCCAACATAGCGCCCTAGGTTTGCAAGACTTGCAACTAGGTCAACATGGCCGCACGTGCCATTGGCACATGCCTACACGTCAAGCCATATTTCCAAGTCGCTATGCCTTGGGCCCACGCCGAACATAGCGCACTAGGTTTGCAAGACTTGCAACTAGGTCAACATGCCTACACGTGCCGCAAGCCATATTTCCAAGCCGCTATGCCTTGGGCCAACGCCCAACATAGCGCCCTAGGTTTGCAAGACTTGCAACTAGGTCAACATGGCCGCACGTGCCATTGGCACATGCCAACACGTGCCGCAAGCCATATTCCGAGCCGTTATGCCTTTGGCCCACGCCAACATAGCATCCTAGGGTTTGCAAGACTTGCAACTAGGTCAACATGGCCGCATGTGCCATTGGCACATGCCAACACATGCCGCAAGCCATATTTCCAAGCCGCACCCGCGCACCATGGCAACAACGCCAAATTCCAAGCCGCTATGCCTTGGGCCCACGCCCAACATAGCGCCCTAGGTTTGCAAGACTTGCAACTAGGTCAACATGGCCGCACGTGCCATTGGCACATGCCAACACGTGTCGCAAGCCATACTTCCAAGCCGCTATGCCTTTGGCCCACGCCAAACATAGCGCCCTAGGCTTGCAAAACATACAACTAGGTCAACATGGCCCCACGCATGCCATTGGCACATGCCAACATGCTCGCTAGCTAGTTTCCCTAGCAAAATCACAGCCCTAACGGCCACGCATGCCATTGGCACATGCCAACATGCTCGCTAGCTAGTTTCCCTAGCAAAATCACGGCCCTAACGGCCACGCATGCCATTGGCACATGCTAACATGCTCGCTAGCTAGTTTCCTAGCAAAATCACGGCCCTAACAGCCACGCATGCCATTGGCACATGCCAACATGCTCGCTAGCTAGTTTCCTATCAAGGTCACGGCCCTAACGGCCATGCATGCCAACATGCTCGCTAGCTAGTTTCCCTAGCAAAATCACGGCCACTAACGGCCACGCATGCCACCGGCACATGCCAACATGCTCGCTAGCTAGTTTCCCCTATCAAGGTCACGGCCCTTATGGCCACGCATGCCATTGGCACATGCCAAACACACACGCTGGTAGCCTAACTTGCAAACCGTGCAACCTACCACCAAGGCATTCACACATGCCATTGGCACATGCCAAACACACACGCCTGGTAGCCTAACTTGCAAACCGTGCAACCTACCGCCAAGGCATTCCGCACATTCCAAGCACACACGCTGGTAGCTCAACTTGCAAACCGTGCAAACTACCACCAAGGCATTCCGCACATGCCATTGGCACATGCCACACACGCCACTAGCAGCACCACTTGCACTCAAGATGCAACCAACACTCGAGACATCAACACAAACTGGGGGATGCTTCTTTAGGGTTTTGGTTTGGCGGTCACAGCATGCAGCGTACACTACGCTCACATTAAGAAAGCGTGAAAAGGAATAAAGCGGTCAAATAAAGAGGAAATAATGGTGAAAAACGTTTTCGCCCATTAAACCATGCGGTTACTACCTCCTCCCATTATTTCACCCTTTACTCTCTTCCTTCATGAGGCCAGGGTACGTTTCAATCTCGACTTGTATAAATAGGTCTTACCTATTTCCACCAGACAACACGTCTCGGTCAGGAGAAATATACTACACTTACACTCTCAGAAAGGCAACTTTGCAAGCTCTCCCAAAAGCTTCTATCTATTGCAAGCTTCCTAAGCTTTCACTTTCTGATACAAGTCGAGATACTACTCTCCTCAACACCTTTCTTTCCTTCCCTCCCCAAATCAACCCTTCTCCTCCACTTTGTGACCGAAGCAAGTCTGGAACGGCCATTTCTTGGTTTAGGCCGGACTTGTACAAATCGATCTCTCGAATCTACAAAGTGCTCACGTGCAGCACATTTGTTTAGGGTTTGAATCAATTTCTCACTCACCCACCGAAATTACCGAAATCAGCAGAAACGATTTTCACCCATAAACAATTGGAGACCACGGCGGGAGGATTGATCTATCGGCTTTAATGTCAGACTGTCGATCTCGTTCTTCGACCCAGATGTCAAGATGGTAGGGGAAGGCGACTCAATCCGACTCAACTGCCAGACGCCCCAGTTACCAGTTGTAAAACTACACCTGAAAACTGGGGACTCGTTGAAGATGCTACCAACGATTGGGGACTTGCGACTCAATCCGACTCAACTGCCAGACAACCCGGTTATCAGTTGTTAAAACTACACCAGAAAACTGGAGACTCGCTGAAGATGCTACCAAAGAATTGGGGACTAACTGGCGATGCTACCAAAGAAAGCCGCCTTTACACAGAGAGGGGCGTGTTCACAAAACCTATGAAAGAAACGTTCAAGGAAAATCATCCGACAAAAGTCTGCTTTTCTTGGAGAAAGTAAACTTTGCATCTTCAAGAGCCGCTTTCTTCATAGTCAACATCTTGGAAAGCTTTTCGAGTTCCACCTCCTGTCGTGCAATCTCCTCGGCGGAAAGGCTTTCGATTGCTGCATCTTTGAACTTTTGGATCTCAGCAAGGCCTTCGACAAACCACGAAGTGTTGAACTCCTTTTCTACACACACGTCGTGATGGTGCTCCCAGTCGGCAACAATGTCTTCATAAACGGTATGACCAGTCACCTCATGCATATCCTCGATGGAAGGTAAAGCCTCTTCCACACGCTTAACCAGCGCAAATCGACTAGTGGTTTTCTTGGTTGTGGCCATATGTCCGTACTTCTCCCAGATTCTGGTGTACAACGCCTCATGCTTAGCCGGCACTCGAAGCCGCCAACCAAAGACATGACCTAGATAAGGAACCAAGTACGGGGGATCAAAATGGCGCCGCACCTGGCCTCACGACTCGCAGAGGGTCTTCTTCCATGTCTACTAAGAAAGAACCATCAGAGAATCATCCACCGTTTGAACCACATCTCGTGCCCGGCAATTGGCTAACGCCCATCTCCAAGTCACCCGGTCACAAAAGGCAAGTTTTCGTGTGGCTCTACCGGAATCATCCTCCGAATCGGATTCCTCCTGCGAACTTGAGTTAGACATTTTTCAAAAGAGGAAACAGAAGAAGAAAGAAAAGAAGTGCTTGCCAGACACGCTTGCCAGACGCGGTTCCCAGACGCGCTTACCAGACGTGCTTACCAGACATGCTTACCAGACGCACATGCCAGGCACACATGCCGCACGCGCATGCCAGCCGCAGTACCACACTCTGTGCTAACAGTTTGCATCCTTCCAACGCTAACATCTTGCGCCCTTCTAGCACCATCCTTGCCCTTCGAAACAGCGCCATGGCTCCAGCACTTCGTGATCAAAACCGTGTCATCTCCGCACGATACACTTACGATCACCAGAACCAGAGCCGCTTCCGCCACCCCAACGGTTCTTCAAGCATGGCAGCTTCAACCGTCAGTCACCGAGACGCTACTCCACCATCGGGGCAAGATCTTTGGAAGATCCGGAAGAGGTCGACCTTCTTTTAGCACTGTTGATTTGATGAAAAGACAAAAGATACTTGACAGGACATGCGTTTATAGATGAAGAGGCTCGCGTTGCTCTTGGACGCCAAAGAGAAGGGGATAAGCAATCCAATTTCATCACACATGAAGATCGTGGATAGACTTCTCAAAAATCGAAAGCAAGGGAAGTCAACAACTCTCCCGAGTTCACGGAGACCCTTCTCCGTCGGGACCCGCACAATGGGAACTTCGCCCACAAAGTCGCACGAGTCTATGATGAGACAAGTTATGTGAGATTCTATGTTTCTCCAAGGCGAAGGCCAAGACATATTTGCACCCGTCAACCGCACCGCATCGGGAAAGCGGGCGCTTCCGGCCGGGGAAGCCGTTCCCAAACCCCAACCTCTCCTAGAAAGCACGATCGATAGATGAAACCGGGGACTCTAACCTCTGTTCTCTTGAGGGATGTCGAGTTTGACAGAACGTGACGCGGCCCCGACTTCAAAATGGTAAGCTGTCAAGGCTCTAAAAGTTGCAAGACGTCGTTCCAACATTCTCTGTAAGTAGCTCCGCATCAACGTTCTCTCCAGTAGCTACGCATCGGTGTTCTCCAACAGCGGCTTCGCTTCAACGCCACTCCTTCCCCGCAAAGTTTGCTCGCTATATCATCCAACCTACCTTGTTACCGGGATAATGTAGTCTCTCCTGATTACATCTCCGACCAAGAACTGTTGCTCCTAACCCGTTGATACCAACCAGAGCCTCACCACAAGATCAATAATGCGCTCGAGTCGGGTTGGTGCTTATGTGCTCCTTACTCACCATGAACTCAACCCATCTATCAAAAGAACGCAATGGGCTTTGACATATCCCGAAATCAATGTTGGAAGAGGAATATACCTCTTTATGAAGATGAACCGTATGGTGTTCTCTCGGGCGAACCGAACGTGTCTTCTTTTCATCTTCACTACTAGGTTAACAAAATTGGCACGAAACCTGGGTGATTTTTCCGAGCGAGAGACAAGTTTTTGGGCGAAGAATTCATCATCCGTGTTTGGTTTGGAACTATGAACATCCTTCGATGAGGCGAAATTTTGTCGGAGTGTAACATCTTATCGGATTTCTTCATAACAGGTTTAGTAACGAGATATTCAGATACGAAGAAAGACAAAATTATCTCCCTGACACATAATCACACCCAACAACAACAAAAAAAAAGAGAGGGCGTATTCTTTACTGGCTCAAAAATATACACGCAGTATCATTCTTCGGGTTCAAAATTATATATGGAGCATTTTTTCCTACGGGTTCAAAAATATACACGCAGTATCATTCTTCGGGTTCAAATTATATATGGAGCATTTTCTACGGGTTCAAACATATACACGCAGTGTCATTCTTCGGTGTTCAAATTATATATGGAGCATTTTCTACGGGTTCAAAACGCACTTTATGCAGTATTTCTTTCAGGACCGAAATTCATATATGCAATATTTCCTACGGGTTCGAAGTCATATGAAGCACATATACGGTATTCTTCTTCGGAATTCATATACAGTATTTTCTACGGGTTCAAAAATATACACGCAGTATCATTCTTCGGGTTCAAATTATATATGGAGCATTTTCTACGGGTTCAAAACTGCACGCGCAGTATTTCTATCAGCACCGAAATTCATATATGCAATATTTCCTACGGGTTCGAAGTCATATGAAGAACATATACGTATTCTTCTTCGAATTCATATACGAAAGTATTCTCTACGGGTTCAAACTCGCACACGCAAGATTTTCTTCGGTGGTTCAAAATTATATGCGCAGTATTTTATGCGGGCTCAAGTACGTCTACAGTATCCTTCTTCGGGTTCAAAATTATTTATGGAGCACTTTCCTACGGGTTCAAATCATATATGCAGTATTTCCCTTGGGTGCATATATACAATATTTTCTACAAGAAGCACGCCAAGAAATCACATGCGCAATATCATTGCAAGCGCTTACTCTTAGGGTTTACACCTACGCGAAAGGGAAACAACAAAAGCATCGCGAGACATGCTTGGAAGCGGTTGCCTCTTTATGACTCGTCACTGGTATGAAAAGATGAAAGTGCAAGATGGGAGAAAGGGACTTTATATATATAGGCGTGAAGATTCTGAAATAGGGAAGGATTTCCCTTTACCAAAATCGTGCGTTTAAGAAACGGGCCCACAAGGGCGCCCAACTTCCCAATGTCGCCCAAGTTGCACCGGCCCCACCAATTGCATCGACTTCCCAATGACCGCCCAAGTCACGCACACAAGCACGCACAGCTTCCACACCCTGCGCCGGTCCCACCAGCTAGCACGCTCAGTTCCCCAAGTCACGCCCACAAGCACGCACAGCTTCCAGACCCTGCGCCGATCCCACCAGCCCAGCACGCTCGAGCTTGCCCAAGTCACGCCCGCAAGCACGCATGCCTTCTACACCTTGCGCCGGTCCCACCAGCTAGCACACTCCGTTCCCAACTCACGCCAACTTCCCAACGTCGCCCAAGCTACACCGGGCCCACCAATTGTGCCAGCCTCCCGATTTGTGCAAACCTACCAGAGGCAAGGATTCCAAATCCTATTTATAAAAGGTCAGACAAGCCTCTTTCAATTTTCTTTACGGGTTGTTGTTAACAAGTTTGTCACCATCTTATGCTTACCTCGCAACAAAGCCCCTGCCCGAGCTAAGCAGTGGGACTTAATGTTGATGGTGGTTTTTAGACAAGGGGTAAAATCGTAAAACCCCATGACCTAGTGTTACCCGCAACACATTAAATAAGAGCATTTAACTCGAGTGTAAATAATTAATAAGGGTATTTTTCAAAATACCAGATTAGGGTTTTCAAATACGTAACCCTAATTCCAAAACTAAGCAAGACATCGCACCATGGCAACAATGCCAAACCAAGCCGCATATTGCGCACCATGGCAACAATGCCAAACCAAGCCGCATATCGCGACCATGGCAACAATGCCAAACCAAGTCGCATATGCGCACCATGGCAACAATGCCAAACCAAGTCGCATATTGCGCACCATGGCAACAATGCCAAACCAAGCCGCATACTCGCGCACAATGGAAACAATGCCAAACCAAGCCGCATATCGCGCACCATGGCAACTATGCCAAACCAAGCCGCATATGCGCACCATGGCAACAATGCCAAACCAAGCCGCATATCTGCGACCATGGCAACCATGCCAAACCAAGCCGCACTCTGCGCACCATGGCAACCATGCCAAACCAAGCCGCATATCTGCGCACCATGGCAACCGTGCCAAGCCAAGACGCACTCGCGCACCATGGCAACAACGCCAAATTCAAGCCGCTATGCCTTGGGCCCACGCCCAACATAGCGCCCTAGGTTTGCAAGACTTGCAACTAGGTCAACATGGCCGCACGTGCCATTGGCACATGCCAACACGTGCCGCAAGCCATATTTCCAAGCCGCTATGCCTTGGGCCCACGCCCAACATAGCGCCCTAGGTTTGCAAGACTTGCAACTAGGTCAACATGGCCGCACGTGCCATTGGCACATGCCAACACGTGACGCAAGCCATATTTCCAAGCCGCTATGCCTTGGGCCCACGCCAACATAGCGCCCTAGGTTTGCAAGACTTGCAACTAGGTCAACATGGCCGCACGTGCCATTGGCACATGCCAACTCATGCCGCAAGCCATATTTCCAAGCCGCTATGCCTTGGGCCCACGCCAAACATAGCGCCCTAGGTTTGCAAGACTTGCAACTAGGTCAACATGGCCGCACGTGCCATTGGCACATGCCAACACGTGCCGCAAGCCATATTTCCGAGCCGCTATGCCTTTGGCGCACGCCCAACATAGCGCCCTAGGTTTGCAAGACTTGCAACTAGGTCAACATGGCCGCATGTGCCATTGGCACATGCCAGCACATGCCGCAAGCCATATTTCCAAGCCGCACCCTGCGCACCATGGCAACAACACCAAATTCCAAGCCGCTATGCCTTGGGCCCACGCCCAACATAGCGCCCTAGGTTTGCAAGACTTGCAACTAGGTCAACATGGCCGCACGTGCCATTGGCACATGCCAACATGTGTCGCAAGCCATACTTCCAAGCCGCTATGTCTTTGGCCCACGCCAAACATAGCGCCCTAGGCTTGCAAAACATACAACTAGGTCAACATGGCCCCACGCATGCCATTGGCACATGCCAACATGCTCGCTAGCTAGTTTCCCTAGCAAAATCACGGCCCTAACGGCCACGCATGCCACTGGCACATGCCAACATGCTCGCTAGCTAGTTTCCCTATCAAGGTCACGGCCCTAACGGCCATGCATGCCATTGGCACATGCCAACATGCTCGCTAGCTAGTTTCCCTAGCAAAATCACGGCCCTAACGGCCACGCATGCCATTGGCACATGCCAACATGCTCGCTAGCTAGTTTCCCTATCAAGGTCACGGCCCTAATGGCCACGCATGCCATTGGCACATGCCAAACACACATGTTGGTAGCCTAACTTGCAAACCGTGCAACCTACCACCAAGGCATTCCGCACATGCCATTGGCACATGCCAAACACACACGCTGGTAGCCTAACTTGCAAACCGTGAAACCTACCACCAAGGCATTCCGCACATGCCATCGGCACATGCCAAGCACACAGCCGGGTAGCCCAACTTGAAAACCGTGCAAACTACCACCAAGGCATTCCGCACATGCCATTGGCACATGCCACACGCGCCACTAGCAGCGCCACTTGCACTCAAGATGCAACCAACACTCGAGACATCAACACAAACTAGGGGATGCTTCTTTAAGGTTTTGGTTTGGCGGTCACAGCATGCAGCGTACACTACGCTCACATTAAGAAAGCGTGAAAAGGAATAAAGCGGTCAAATAAAAGAGGAAATAATGGTGAAAAACGTTTTCGCCCATTAAACCATGCGGTTACTACCTCCTCCCATTATTTCACCCTTTACTCTATTCCTTCATGAGGCCAGGGTACGTTTCAATCTCGACTTGTATAAATAGGTCTTACCTATTTCCACCAGACAACAAGTCTCGGTCAGGAGAAATATACTACACTTACACTCTCAGAAAGGCAACTTTGCAAGCTCTCCCAAAAGCTTCTATCTCTTGCAAGCTTCCTAAGCTTTCACTTTCTAATACAAGTCGAGATACTACTCTCCTCAACACCTTTATTTGCTTCCCTCCCCAAATCAACCCTTCTCCTCCACTTTGTGACCGAAGCAAGTCTGGAACGGCCATTTCTTGGTTTAGGCCGGACTTGTACAAATCGATCTCTCGAATCTACAAAGTGCTCACGTGCAACACATTTGTTTAGGATTTGAATCAATTTCTCACTCACCCACCGAAATTACCGAAATCAGCAGAAACGATTTTCACCCATAAACAACAGCATAATCTTCTTCAGGCAAAATCTTCAAAGGAAGAACAGGTATAGGTTTAAGGATTGGTCCTGTACCCGTAACTTTTATGGTTAAGTGATTTAAAGAATGGTTTGGCATATACAAGAAATCAATTACCAATCTTACTCCCATATTGAAAAGACGAGTCACCTCAGTAATGACCCATATAGGTATGTTGATGTGTTTGATGACTTGGTTGTTTTTTGATATGAGAGAGAGATTAAATTCAGATATGGATGGCTTGAAGGAAGGTTCAGTAACATAGAATTTAGTCACGGATGGAGGAGGTGCATGGTTTATGGTTTGGACGAGAGAATAATTGGGGCATTTGTTCTGGGAGAGAGGTGGTGATGAATTGCAGGTCTTAGAAGTTTCAGATGCAACATCTTGTACCGTAAAATCTTCCATAGAGATCTTGAAAGCAGGCTGGCAGTCGGTGGCCACATCGACATCCATGTCATCTAAAGTATTCTCTAGCTCAGTGGAAGCTAAAACTGTACTCAAGTTGTCTACAGATTTTTGGATACGTTTCCAAACTTGCTTCGGCATGTACTTCTTTTTCTTTTTCGATTTCTTTGACCCATGATGACCCGTTTTTCTGGTAAAAGATTTAAGCTTTTCTACTGGTACAGTAAATGCTAGCTGACTTGGCATGGAAGTTACCTTATTATCCGTTGTAGATTTTGAAGATCGAGAAATATACGCAGGAAGAAATTTCCTCTTCTTCTTTCTACTTTCTTCCAAAAAGCGAGCACAATATGTGACCGGTTTTCTTTCAAATGTATGGGTGGCCACCCGATTTTCAAAAAAACTTGATCCAGCTATATTTTCATAAAATTGTATTGAGATGTTTAGAATTGACCAAGTGGGAGAATGTAAGATATCTCGTATCTTGTGGTCAATACTAAACATAAGTATTTGTAAAACCAGCTGGGTCTCTAAAGTCACATTAGGGTACGTATCTAACTGAGATAAGGAAAGCAATTTTATCAAATTCTTTGCTCTCTAATTTCTGGTGTGCTAGCAGTATCTGATTGGTGGTGTACCCCTAAATCTCTATATTCTCGTAATGGGTAAGGATTGGAGAATTCTATAAAGGAGGGGAGTCCCTCTTCTCATCGTGCCTTGCCATTGGTATCCCATATACGGCAGATTTCGACAGAGAAGAGAAGACTTCATTCTCAATAATTGCTGCTGTTTTTTCCTGCTATTCTTGACCTATATGCTGGAGCTAATCAGGTATGTAACATCACTCATTATGTTAGTAAATCATGATCATAATCATTGGCAAGATCCTTCATTATTTCTGTTCGCTTCAAATATTTTGTATGCTAATTTTTCTACAAGTTGTTCTTCACACCACAAGCTATTAGTTTCCCATAATCAAAATACTTTTATATTAATTAGCAAAGCAAGTGCTCAGTACAAGAGAGAATAGATTCTACTCTTTTTTACTAATAAATTTTAAGAGCTTCAATAAAAATCTACGATGAACTTTGGCTTTCTTTAATCTTCAACTGGTGAAGCTTCCCTACACGTTCTTGAGAGGATTTTCCTTGGTTGTACCGGGTATTGCTATGACTCTTCTTCCCTACACGTTCTTGAGAGGATTTTCCGTGGTTCTTGTACCCAGTATTGCTATGACTCTTGAGGTTATTAACTTGAAGCACTTGAATTGTTCTTTGCCTCTTTGCTGCAGATTAGAAGAACAATTAACAAATAATTAGCAAAATATCATAATTACAAACACAATTAACAGTGCGTAGCGGTAATAGCATGCAATCAATTCAAGAGAATTGGGCGCAGGGAATTACCATCAGCAATTCTTTTATACCCAGCACGCAGCTTTTCGACAGAAGCTTGAAGCATGGATTCCGATATCTCACAAACTCGTTCTTGTTTCTCGATTTTGGGTTGAATAATGTTGTGGTCTTCCATGGTGTTGTTACTTTCAGCACTGAACAATGAATTAAACAGATCTTGTTTCTGATGCAACATTTGACCAACTTGTGCCATAATATATTGATTTCTTGTTTACGTAGGTGTTATCAGAAAATTATATATATGTATCCTGCAATGAATTTGCATGAACGTATTAGAATTAAAAGATTGAGGAAAGAAATAAAATTGGTATCGATTCTCAAACCAGGCTCACGAGGAATCTCAGATTATAAGCATACCTTTTTGTAGTTCGAAGCCCTTGCTATAAACCTCTTCTTCTAAATCTTCTTCTTCTACTTGTAGAAAATAAATAACAGGGTTGGGGTTGGCCTGTGCATTATATATAGGCTTCGATCATAGATACTTGGAAGTTTTGGAAGTTTCTATATTTTAGGTTTTTGAATCCGAGTTCAGGTAGTAAAACTATCTGCCAGTTTACCAAGACTAGGAAAACTAGCTACTAGGTCGGCCATTGTATTGAACATGTGTCGAGCATATGGGATATTGGTGACCAAAGGGGGTTTGGTGAACCGAACTCCATATTATGGCCCCTACCCCAAATTTAACCCATCCAGATTACCCATCCAAAGTTTGCACAGTAATTCATCAAAACTTTACGCTGTTTTGGCATCACTCAAAATCTACCTGGAGCCCTGAAATTTTTGTTTGATACTCAGTCATAAGTCATATCGTATATATGTATTTGTATGAGATTCATTTTGAGATTGGATATTAAGTAACCTTCGTAGTTTGGATATGTTGTTTTAAACGTTTTACCGGTTCCTCCAAAAATTGCTCAGTTTTGCTCTAGTTTCTTTTCTCTTTACTGTGATATGTGTAAGATTGCCACTGGAACTTAACTTTATCTTTTAGTGGAGTAATCAGAAATCATTGATGAATCATTGATATGTTGGTTCCAGCAGACTTTGTTTGTTAGTCCCGCAGGGTGTCATGATGAGTATTACTAGTGGGAAGATGTGGGTGCAACAGTTCCAGGGTACATTTGGAAGACCCGGTGCGCCTTGGTCTTTTAGCAACAAAATGTAGTGCCAGATGACACGGTTTTCCTGATTAAGAAACACCTGCTAGATTTCACCATGGCTAAAGAGAAGCAAGCTCAAGCCTTTAATATGTTTTTTTTCACCACCTGCAGTATTGACTCAAGATTAACTGTGATGGCAGTTTTGTTGATGCTTCTTTCTATGCAGGAACAAAGTTACAAAACTGAAGAATTTGAAGCAGATTGCATATAAAATGAAGTAAGACTTAAAGCAGATAGAATGAACGCGATATACCAGATTAATTAGAAATATGATTAGGCTTTCCTAAAAATTGAATACTTGCTCAGCAAAGGAGCACAAGAACAATATAGCCAAACATGCAAATGTAAACTTGCATCCTTTAGCATATTGGCCAAGTTTTGAAATTCAGCAAAAACAATGGTTTCAACTATGTTTTATTAAGAAAATACAAGAAAATTGAAACCTAGCTAGGATGCCGATTGGGTAAGCACATAGAAGAAAATTGAATGAATAGCGTCAAAAGGATACAAAGACTTTACCCTTGCAATAGGTAACACATAGTAACACTGTGCACCAAATCTTACTTCAGATCCCATAAAAAGAGAGGTACAACACAAATGAAAACGGCGGTATACTGGCTCCAGAATGAAATTTAGGCTTGAATTCTAGAGCTCCTGCCCCCAGCCAATAGGAATCAAGAATTTACATAGCAAACTAAAATGGGCAGGTAAATGAGTACCGAATCATTTTCACGAAACCCTCGTTTTACACAAAACCCAATCTTTCGTTTTTATCTTTTTTCCGCCTCCGTCACCTCTTTTTACTTACTAGGTGTTTATCCCGTGCGTTGCACGGGCTTGAGTTTAGATTTCTTGGATATTAATTGCTCTTTGTTGTACTATATTTACCACCACTTTACACCTTAATTCTTATTCTTAAATTGGTTGTTGTACAGTTGATCATTGCACCAATCAAAACACAAAATATCTAGCAAATTAACATAATATATTAAAACAAAAATTTGCATTCCCATAAAAAAAAAATATTTGAATTGTTAAACACGGTATGAAAACATTTCACCTGGAGGCTCGATGACCCCATTGTTCAACCAATATGTGCAACCAAGAAGCAATATATTACTGAAAACTCTATACACTGGTAATCACATCCCATAGTGGAGTTTTCAAAATCATATAGTATATTGATTTTTATCCTCCAAGTCAATCCCCACGGAATCCGACACTTTTTAGTCACCCCACATCCAGGTCTCGAGTACGATGTGGCTACTGATTCAACCTACCCCGGTAGTTAATGACAATGAACTAAGAAGATAGAATTAGCAGTAGTAGCCTAGGTAAATGACAACAACAATTTTTTTTTATCTTCTATTGGTATACACGTATGATAAGAACATGAATCACTCTAGAGTACATAAATAAAATGCTAAGAACCAACCACTCAATTTACCAATTCCAAATACAGTAAAGTTTCTTATTATAAGAGAGCTCAATAAGAAGATATACCTTGCCAAGAGGGATGCCATTAATACTAGTTCATGCCCACCATTGTATCATTTCTTTGGAAATCTTAAATGCTAATGAACAGCCCAATACCGGCAAGAGTAATTATGATGGATAAACAAATTAAAACCATATTCATCGACGTAATTGAGATCATTTACCCTGTAAAAATATAAGGACTATTCATTGTGAGTCCAATTAAAAGATTCATTTCTCGCAAGAACTATCTTAGGTAAGCTACATAGTCAAAAATATAACACTACTTCCACTTAACAGATCATGACAAATATGAAAATGCTTCAAGCACATCACTGTAATTGCATGCTTAGTCTGGTCTATTAACTTTAACCTAGTTAAGAAATGAAAAAATAACATCGACAAATCTATCTTCACAACATGGTAGGAAAAAGAAAAGAATACCTACCACCCTGAGTTGCAGAAGTTTTCATTAAGCGTACCAAACACATCCTCTAAAAGTCTTCAATGGTCAATAACTCTTTGAGCTATCATCAAAATAACCTGAAATTATTTATCAACAATAGCACAACAAACTTTTTAATCTATTTGAAAAACTATGAACAGTTTCTAAACTACAAAACTAATAGGACTAACTTCGCGAATTTATATCCAAGTACCATACCCTTGAACATGCATGTTACCAAGTTAAACCCCATATGTGCAATCAAAGTTCACATTTAATTAGTGTTACTTGTTCTAAATATCCATTGCATTAAGTTCAAGAAAACAAAAACATGTACCAGGCAAGCGCTATCACAGACTAGATCTCCATAAGACACATTCGAAGAAAAAGAAACCAAATATGTATTTCCTAGTCATATAACAATTTAGCAAAATAAAAAGCTAACAGTAGTTTAAATTTTCAATTAAGTTATGTTCACATAGATTTATTGTTCGAAATTTCTTTAAGAACTGAAAATTTGAATGAAACTTGCCGGTTTATATATATTCAGAGACCTCTTTCTTCCTTCTATTCCTTTGGCTAATGATTACTGTTTTCTGTCTCCTTGCCAGATCTTGCTCTTTCAACTGAATCCATTAGTTTCGTATCTTCTTCTCCTAACGCTTTCAATGACACTAGGGTGTTCTTGTGAGGCTTTCCAAAATGAAAACTATGACCAAAATTTGCTAGCATTATGGGAAACGAACCTTTTGGAGGGTAAAGATAGACATTTTCTTCAAGATAACAGTAGAATAGAAGCCCGCCACTCTTTGTTAAGGTGATCAGTTTCACAAGCATATGCTCAAATTTTAAGTCACTAAACTCTTTACTCCAAATCACATCCCGATAATTGTTGTTCTTCTTTAAAAACCATATTTCCCAACCATCACCAAGTTTATCATAAGCACATAAAAAATCGCCTAAAACATGTAATGTAAAATGCAGATTATCAGCTCGTGACGGTGATGGAAGTTTGTGGAACTCTTCATCTGTCAAATCGAAGGCAAAAATGGTTCCTCGCTCGCCCGCCCAATGAATAGATCCATTCACAAACGCTCCACGTGGTTCAGACGACCTCACAAAATATTTAAGCACCTCCCAAATTTCTCCATCCAAGGCCACCGCCAAGAGTGTAAACCTCAACAATTCCAGCATATAGACCATAATAGATTCTAACAACTTTGTACTCGTTGGTTAATGGACAGTAACCAAATCCAGTTAGGATTAAAGAACAGCAACTAAATCTAGATAAGAATTTCCCTCCTTGATATTGATATTTTGGAAGGAAAATACACTCTCTGGTGATGGGATTACAGATATAAGCAGGTTCATAATTATAAGTCCCATTAAACCATGCCATTTCATTGAAACAAATTAAACCATTACATGAATCAAGAATTGAATAATAATCTCCTAGTGGAGGTTTTAAATTGATCCTTGTTCTCCTACGATTTAGGATTTTGAGGAAAAAATTAAAGATCGTTCGTGATAACGTTAAAATTGTGAAGAAAGATTACTATAGTTATCCCGACTAAGACGCCAAAAGATGCGATAACCTTGCGTTCGTGGTAATCATTTATTTCCCTGTTCGTGATAACCTTCCGTTCTCTTCGAAACAAGAAATCATTTCTTCAAGTACATAGATGTCTTTTTGTACAAGTGAAGCTCAAACTCTATAGAATTCTTTCTTAATGTAAGAAATCAACTTAACCTCACTAAAAAGACACTCCCCTATTCTTTCTTTGCTAATTCTAAGTTGAACTTGATGGTGCTACTCCATGCGCAAATTCATTAGAGACCTTATTAAAAACATACACTGCAAATCGAATTCCTGCAATGATAGCACCATATGAAGTTATGGTCTCGCCTAACTGGTCCAAATAAACCGGTCTGTACTCCTTATTGAGCACATATACACAAAAGTACAACACTAATATTTTTACCAAAAGAAAGCTTATCTTGTAGTATGAAAGTTCGAGATAAGCACTTTATAGGAATACTACCAGATGGATGTGATACGAAAAGCCAATAAATTTAGAACCACAACAACACCAATAAACAGGTTGTAATTGAAGCTCGTGAAGCAAATAGCACCAGCAATTATTTCTTGGACCCTCTTCTCTTTACCGAACATCAAGGTTTTAACATTCTCTAACCGAAGACTAAGCTTAACATACTCTTCATTGTGAAACTAGGGTTTTTATTGCTGTATTCGAAGAAAAAAGCAAGGCTATGATCACCAACAGGAAAAAATGGTCAGCCTCACAAGAACAAGGAACATAAACCTCCAAAATGACGGATGCAAGATTTTGGGATACATTTCTTTTGTGGATTCTGGGTCATCTTGTAGGATCATAATATCGCAACATACAAGGCTCGCGGGATTAGTAAACGACGGTGTCGCGAAGGAGTCGCAGGAGCTAAAAATAAACGCGCATGAATGAATAAACGACAAGCAAAACATAAAGAAGACGTGAAACCTGGCGAGGGGTAAGAAGTGTCGCGAAAACGAATGTTTGTGCATCTGCGACACTTCGCGAGACATTCCCGAAAATAAAGGGTAGCTTAGCTGTCCTCCACTATGTATTACCCTATATAAAGGGCTAAACGGGTCTGTTAAAGAGAGAGATCTCTTTGGAATTGTTGGGCAAGTCATTAGAGAGAGAAAGTTTAAAAGTGTTTTAATTTCTAAGTGTAATTCTATTTTTCCTGTGTAAACATTTCATGAATTCAATCAATAAATACTCTTGATCTTACATCTTGCAATGGATTAATTAAGCAAAATCGAGTAAGGGGTGTAGTGTGGGAAATCCACGCTACTACATATGCGCTAGAAACAGGGGATCGAGCAGAGATTGACGTAGAGATCGGAAAGAATTTGGATTAATGAGAGAAAAGGATTGGAGAAGATACTCAAGAATTCATTGGAAAAGAAAAATGGCTAGAGAAGAAATGTACAAGGGCAACCAACGATTGTAAGAAGAAGTGGGAGACTTGGTTTGGAGAAAGAAGGAATGAAACAGGAGAATCGTCAAGGATGAATATGAGAAATGATGGAGAAGATCAAAACCAGCCACCGATCTCCCCAGTAGCAAACGCGGCTGTGGATTATGATAGAGTAAGTGTACATACTTGGAGGTCTGATTCTGAAGACGAGAGGGAAGAGGAGCAGCAGCTGGTGAACAATGGACAAGGAGAGCAAGGAACGAATGGAGAAATGAATCCAGGAAACGAAGAAATCGCAGCATTAGAAAGATTGAGACAAACAATACACGAAGAGAGACGGCTAGAGGCAGAGGAACGAGCAAACTTGACAAGACAGAATCATGAATTGAGGATGGAAAATATGAGGTTGCAAAATAGGAGATCTAGAAGTAGCGTGAGATCAAGTTCAAGATCGAATAGGGAAGAAAGAAGGAGAGTTTTACCAACAGAAAGTACCGAGGAAGAAACACAAAATCCGAGTACAGAGCATGGCGAGAGAAGAGGGAAATAGAAGATCGTTATATTCCTCAAATAGAAAATCTTCAAAATGAGCGGAATAGGGAAAATCAAGGAAACATGCAACTCCAAGAACCGAATGACCCAATTCTTTGAAGGGAGAATAATCTTGCACGGGAGAGAAGAATTGAGAAGAAACCGAGAGATTGAGGATGACATTGAGAGACACTACATTGAACAAGCGCGGCTAGCTCGCGAGAGAAAAGGGTAAAGAGTTAAAATGGAAAATCAAGAGATGGAAGAGGCAATCCGTGAGAATAACCATGACAACCGCGAAAGAAGAAGGGAACAAAATCGTACCAATAGAAATATTAATGAAGAATATGAAAGGGTGCGGATGAGAGCCGAGAGACAGCCAAGAAGAGAGAACAACCGATATAATGGCGTGCGGAGTGTGACGAAAGAAACGAAGAAGAGCGTCGCAGGGAAAGAAGAGGAGAAAATAACGAGCGGGAAGGTCAAAATAGACACGAGCGAAGAAGGAGAGAAGCGAGCTAAAAAGACCAGTAGAATCAAATTCTCGAGGCAAATGAACAAATCTTAAGAGAACTGGTCGAAATGAGAGGATTCTTGAATAATAGAAGAGAGGGAGGAAGGAAACAATTGGACGAAGCCATCGCAGAAAGCTGCGAAGAATCCCTTCACGCTAGAAGTACGAGATGGGAGGAATACCTCCTAAGTGCAACCTACCTGCATTAACCAACATCTTTGATGGAACAACTTTATGGTACAACATATTAAGGCTTATATGAGATGTATGTTACAATGGGAGAATCATGATGCAACATCGTGCAAATATTTCGCATCAAGCTTAATAGGAGAAGCACTAAAATGGTTTGAAGGTCTGCCAAGGAACACAATCACATCATTTAACCATTTACAAGCCACATTCCGGGAGCATACATAAGTAACAACTCTTCGCGACCAGGTATTGAAGATGTATTCGGGTTGAAACAAAGGGTTGGCGAGAGCTTAAGGCGATTGACAATAAGATGGAGGACCATGTGTAGCGAAATGGCGGGGACGGGTTGAGGAAAGATATCTCATACTCTCATTTGTGAATGCTCTCTTCGCGACCAACTTGTTATACATTCAAATTTTTAGAATCAAAAATACAATCACGATGGCGAATCTGAGAATTACGGGAAGAATATATTGCCTTAGAAGAAAGACGAGAATGAAATGAATTCTTATCCGATTGCGAACACAAGCTCTAATGCTGCGAACGCAAGCTTTGTTGCCTCAATTCATAAATACGGTGGCGAGCACTTCGCAAGCAAGGACAGCTGATGAGGGACAGCAGAAGATAGTAGCCATGGGAAGCCACGATCAAGAAGAGTTTGAGCGAGAAAGGAACTACTACAACCGTAATGCAACAATAAGATTAGAGGTTAGATCATGTGCAAGAAACTTACGGTGGACGAAGGCAAAATAACCGTGGAGGACATAGAAGTCGCGAGAATAGTATGGGAAGAGATTAAGATGCCTCCTTTTGAACGCTAGTGTGGAAAAGATATGGGAAGCTATACTTGTGATGGAAAATGTACCAGCACCTTGGAACGTGGGAATGGAACCACCGGGGGCGATAGAAGTCATGAGTTTTGTTCTTACCATCGCTTCCATGGGCATCAAACAAACGATTGTAGAAACATAAAGAGAATTATTCTCAGGATGATTGATCAGGGGAAACTAAATCACTTTATGAAGGGAGAAGAAACGGGCCAAACATTACCACCACCACCAGAGATGCATAGAACAGTGTCAGCGAAAGGAAAGGAAACATTTGTTATAGAAGTTGGAGCAAAAGCTAGAAATTTGAACTGCAACTCTATCGTCCACTCCTATCGCACAATCGAAGATTTTCATGACAACGTGCTCAGTAGAGTCTTTGCGAGAGATGCTAATGATAAAGAAATAATGAGTCCAAGCGAGAACGACGCATTAGAAAAGTGGCAGTCAAGACTATTTCTTTCTCTGCAGATGAAATACCAAAAGGAAGAGAAACACACGATAGCCCGTTGGTTGTGAAACTAGAGATTAACCCGAAACCAGTCGATGGAGAAGATGATGAGGCGAGGAAGCTTGTTGGGCGATCAACCGAATTCTAATCGACACCGGAAGTTCGGTGAATATTCTCTTCTACCATACTTACAAGACGATGGGAGGAAAAGATGAGGATTTAATCACCTCGACATACAAGATATATGGCTTTAATGGCACTGCAAACAAACCAAAGGGAGAGGTTCACATGAGAATACCTCTACAAGGATTATCAACCGATATTTTATTCGTGTGGTTGACGTGGAATCTCCATATAATGCGCTGATTGGGAGGCCATGGCTTCATGAAATCTTAGGAGTCGCATCCACATATCATCAATGTATAAAATTTCCACATCCAAATGGCATTGGTATTATACAGGGAGATTGGAAGGAGTCGCAACAATGTCATGAGGTCGATGTAGAAAGCTGCGAAGAAAGAAATACCAAAAGAAAAGGTTGGAAGCAACATGTGGGAGATGAGCAGAGAAAAGAAAAATTGATGGTGGATGCTATAGAAGTAAGGACTGAACATACCTCGCGAGGTGAATACCTAGAGATAGGCGAATATTATGATAATGGAGGAGCAAAAGATATGAGGAACAAAAGGCATAAGAAGCGAATAATCTACAAAAACAAGAGAAAAAGCAGCAATTGAAGTAATGATGTGCGAGAATCTCGCAGCCAAGAGTATATGGGAATTCAGTTAAGAAAGAAAAATGAAAGTACAACAAATGAAACAGAATTGTGCGAATACTTCGTAAACAAATGTCAGCAAATAATGAAACATGAATGATTGGATGATTTAACAAATATGAATGAGTAAAAGAATGGGACGAACCTTTATGGCGTACACCCTAGTTCGCGAATAACATTTCGTAAGAGGCAAATGTAAGACCTAAAGTGCGCGTCATATAAGGGGTATCTCTCAACATGGCTCAGGGGGAAAGGTTGCACCGCTCCCGAAGCCCGAGTCATGAAAATTTGGGGCCCATGAAAGCCTATCAGGGAGAGGTACCTTGGATTCCCAACTATATATATAAGGTTATACTGGTTGGGCGACCGAGGGTCTCTTTCAAGGAGTCAGTGTATGCTCAAGGCGCCGAGGTACACGGTTGAGCCAGAGTGCCCGGGATGGATGAACCTACCTGGCCATTCTTGGCAAGTCTTGGCATATGTTGCACTCGCCGAAGAAAACTCCACTTAGGGTGCGGTCTCGTAACCATAAACCATATAGGTATAAGGGATAAGAGGGCTGCGAAAACAAGCAGTTGTTGTTAAGACCGGATGGGAGGAGCTAGTCTTGTATGGCCGATGTTTCGCCTCCTTGAAGGGGCAACCAGGGAGATGATAAGGCGACGCTCTCCAATAGGGGGAGTGTCAAAACAGACGCAAATGTCATAAGGCTATGTTTTCGCAAGAGAACTTAGGCTCGTCATATTTGTGCAATGATCTGCGAGAGGCAATAATACTAACGCGAGGGTAAGGCGAGATCAATGGGTCTTTACGAAAGTGTACGGACGTCTGCGATTTTCGTCGCACGACGCAATGTCATGGGGCTTTATGTTCGCAAGGATATCTAGGCCTGTCATATTGTCGCAACTAAAACATCTGCAGAGGCAAAAATACTCGGAAAATGATAAGGCAAGATCAATGGGTCTTTACATGCAAGTGTAAAGACGTCCTGCGATTTTGTCGCGATGAAAGGTGGCAGGGGAAGACCTCTAATTAGGGAGGTCTAACTCGGAAGACCACACAAAAATGATAAGGCAGGGTCAATGGGCCTTGCTTGAAAATGTAAGGGCGGCTTGCGACCTTGTCGCAATGAGAATAGATAAAATACATTTATGAAGATAAGACAAGGCAAGTAAAATTCTTGATTTATGAAGATACCTGCGACCTCGTCGCAATAATACATTTCAACAACAATAAAATTATTATCCAACCAAATACATGAAGACAACTAAAATCTTTCCTCTGAAGATAAATAACAGAGGCAAGTATGGGAATGGAAAAGATGGAATATTGTTATTCATCTTCTGATGAAAGAGTTATACATCAATAAGGTTAGCCAATTATATTACAAGGAAGAACTGCCAAAAAAGGGGGGTGAAGATTGAATTCAGGGGGGAAAAATCCAAGAAGTACACTATAATAAAGATACAGAAATATACAGATATTACAGGCAAACGAAAGAAACAAAAGAGTTATCTCTTTGGTGATTCTTCTCCTTCATCCGATTCTTGATTCTATTATTTTCATCGCCAGAATTTTCTCCTTCGCTAGCCTCACTATCAGAAACATCTGAGACAGGCAGATTCTCAGGAACCTTTTCGAGGAGCCAGGGATATGAATGAAGAGGGATTTTGTGGTCATTACAAACATACTCCATGGCTCCATTGCGAAAACGAACTGCATCATTACTAAAATTCGCCACTGTCGTTTCAAATTGTTTCTTCAACTTGGAATACTTGTTATTACGAAGGGAGAGACTCTTGGCGAAATATTGTTTTCAGTTTCGAGTTCTTCAATTCTCGCTGGAAAATTCCTGGCGAGTTGTTCTTTCTCAGATTCAAGCTCTCTAATTCTAACCTGAAGCCTCTTCTCAGATTCTGCAAATAAGTAACAACAAGTTAATAATTTACAAGCAATACTACATAAATAAGAAGCGAAGAAGGTATAATAAGTAACCTTCTCTATCAGATATCATATCTTTAATCAAGGAAGTATGCTCGGCGTGAAGACTAACATCAACACCTAGGTTATTCCTGGCATTATCTAAAACTTTCGCAGCCCAGGCGAATTCATCATCACTATTAATAACAAGAAGAGAACGAACTTGCTCTTCTCGCTGCTTAAGCATGGTATTTTGATGAAGGAGTTCATCTCGTTCAACTTGCACACCGAGAAGAGATTTGTGGAATTCTGCTAACGCCTGTGCACCTCTGTTAGTAATGCGATCGTTCTCATCTATGAGATCACTAATTTTCTTCCTTAAAATCTTGATTTTATTCTCGGAATCAAGATACATTCGTTTAAAGCGATTGGTTAAATTCAAACTAGATCTGTGTTCGATCTCTAAGAGATGATATTTGGATTGAAGATCCTTTAATGAAAGGAGGTTAGTTTTATTTGAGGAACTACTTAGATATTGATTAAGGTGAGCGAGAAGAAGGTCATTATCCATAGGTTCAGGAAATGTATGGAGAAGAATAGCCTCATCGGAGAGATTATATACATCTGCGAAGGTAATAAGTTAGGTAGCAATATGCGACCGATAAGATAGAAATAATAAAAGAAGGAAAAATCTTATACCATAAAGTTCTTTGATTAGCGTTCAAGAGTGGACACCTATCCCTTTGAGAGTCAAGTTCGGTATTTAACTTTTGAATTCTCTCGTCTTTATCGCGAGATGATGCAGCTTCAGTCTCTAATTCTCGAATCTTCTTGCTCAATTGCAAATTCTTCTTTTCAAGATTGTTGCGTCTTCTCTCGAGATCTGAGGCAACTACAAAAGAAGTTCTTCCAACCTATAAAAGAAGATAGAAAAATCATTAATATGCATATATTTAAAAATTTAAAAGGGAAATATGACTGCATGCATACCAAAGATCCAAGTGCATTCAAGAAGTCAGGAGACACGATTCTAGAAGCCCCATTGAAAGAATCATTGCCTTCTAGTAAAGTAGCATTGCACACATTCGCGAGAGTCCCGCAAAGGGAAGCTAGGGGAGCATCTCCCATTCCTTGGAAAGAGTCTGAGAAGATGCTAGATAACCGATCCATAGGAGAACCGGCCAATGGAATCTCTTTAGCGAGAGAGAGATTCGAATCATGGTCATCTTCATCAGAAGATTCAGAGCTTGAGTTAAGGCGAGAAGAAGATTGAATCTTTCGCTTCTTAGTTAATGGAGCAGAAGATTTATTCTTGCGAACCACAGTTTGCCCTTACTTTTGATCTTGCGCCACAAGATCTTGGCTCCAACCTTCGCATACGGTTAAAAATAAGAAACAGAGGCAACAATATTGTTTCAAATGACAAAGGAAATGTTTCTTACTTCACCCGTAAGCGATCGAAGTATGGTCAGAGTACTCTCCAACGGATTATCCTTGTACTTTCTTCTCAATTTGGCGATCTGAAAAATTTTACAAACTCAGCATATATAAAAAGAAAGTTGCAAAAGCAAGATTTAAAATGGGAAACATACCTCATTTGCCTTATCGGGCCATTTGAATTCCCAAGGATGATACCCTGCGAGGTTCGCAGGAAGAACGTGCGAGCCCGCGATATAGGGGCCATTTAAAATCAAAGGTACAACCCACCACTTCTCATCTTTGGAGTGGCGAGGAGTAGTATTATTGCCCGAGTGCCAGTCAATATCTTGCATGAGCAATTTATCCTCAGGGACATTATCCTTCTTTTTCAGGCGAATGCCCCAGCGAGATTTCGCATTCCTCATCTTTATCACTGAATAATTTTCAAAAAAAGTTCTCTCATGTGTACTTCTCAGCCAGCTATTTCCAAATCTGCGAAATCGGGGTGTCTAACAAAGAGTAGGGTATAAAGATCCTTTACCAAAGACCACGATTCGCGAACTCAAGCATTAGGCGAATGCAATCGCCACTCAATTGATAAACATTGAGAGAATTTTTCATGGGCCAAGATTTCATAAAATAAAGGCATCTCAGGATTGTATAAGGGAATGGGAAGTCCCGCGAGAAGCTGACCTAGCGAGACTATAATCTTTTGATCATCACATTGATGATCAGAAAATAACTTTGCAGAAAGAATGGATGAAGATTCTTGATCGGGAATGGTTGATAGAGTGAAACCCTTCTCGAGCAACTTCTGTTGAACTTCCTCAAAAGAAGCTTTATATGCACGACTGATGAAAGCCATTATCGGTATGGGAATGGATGGGAGGATGGAGATTAGGATCAGCGTTAGAAAAGACGAAGAAAAGATTTGCAGTAGCAGAAGCGCAAATTGCGGAAAGGAGAAAATCAAAGAGAAGTTGCAGAGAGAAACTAAAGAATGAAAAAGAGAGGAAAAGAAAACTATATATAGGGAAAAAGATCCTCGAGAAAAACGAGGTCATTTAATGCGAGAAGAGACATGAACGGTCAAGAATAAACGGTTGAAAGAGACGTGTCAAGAAAAAAACATTAATAATCAAAATCCGTGTAAAAGTACAAAACTGAAAAAGATAAAGATAAGCAGTCGCGGCAAATCAAAAGAATCACTCTCATGGTACTCTTCCCTTCGCAGAGAAATATGAGGAGAGACAGGAAACAATACTAAATATACATCTCAAAGAAGCTTCGGAACTTCGCCAAAGAATAGAGGCAAGTACGTACTTTTTAAGGAAAGTATTCTTTCGCTCGTTCCTCCATCAACGAAGATCAAAGATCGCTACAACAACAAATTTTTCCTTAAAGATTGCTCTACAAGCAATATTCAAGGAAAAAGAGGCAAGATGTAGGATCATAATATCGCAACATACAAGGCTCGCGGGATTAGTAAACGACGGTGTCGCGAAGGAGTCGCAGGAGCTAAAAATAAACGACGCAATGAATAAACGACAAGCAAAACATAAAGAAGACGTGAAACCGGGGCGAGGGTAAGAAGTGTCGCTGAAAACGAATGTTTGTGCATCTGCGACACTCGCGCGAGACATTCCCAGAAAATAAAGGGTAGCTTAGCTGTCCTCCACTATGTATTACCCTATATAAAGGGCTAAACGGGTCTGTTAAAGAGAGAGATCTCTTTGGAGTTGTTGGGCAAGTCATTAGGAGAGAGAAAGTTTAAGAATGTTTTAATTTCTAAGTGTAATTCTATTTTCCTGTGTAAACATTTCATGAATTCAATCAATAAATACTCTTGATCTTACATCTTGCAATGGATTAATTAAGCAAAATCGAGTAAGGGGTGTAGTGTGGGAAATCCAGCTACTACACATCTAAATGGGATCTAGAAGCTAGAAAAATTTGCGTGACAGTGTCATATTTTGCTCGGATGTCTCGTTTGCCAACTAGTTCCCAAAATTCTGGTTATGCATTTTTCCAAAAATTCCTCCAAGACTTGATCTTTTATAAACATGAGATGCACCCATTGGATTGATATGATAACGGCCTTGATTTTTCCCAAGACAAGAATTGGAGACTCTCTCTCTCTGTCTTCAAGGTAAGAAAAACATTTAACACTTAGGAAAACCTTCTTTTGATTCTTATCATCTGTAACAAGCCTCTAACCCGGTGCATACGCACCGGATTGAATTTCTTATATACTAAGATATAACAATTGCTATTACTATCATTATGTTTGTACCGTTACTCATCTTGTTCTCTCTTTATTGATACACATATAATAATTTGCTTCAAAAGTCTGTTACAATCTGTTATATATGCCAAAGTGATTTAATATTTTCCATTAATTTCAATATTCTTAGATTCTTCTTCTTCTTTTTCAATACTCCTGCTTCAAACCCTCATTTTTCTTTAATGAAATGCCTTAATTCATTCAATACTTCTATGTCAGAGCCTCTTTTTTCTTTAATAAAATGCCATATTTGTGACACGTGAGTAAATGATCGAAGCTTCGTTTCCGATAAAAAGAAAAGGTATACTATTTATAATTATAACATTTTGCTACTAATTCCCTTATGTATACTAAACTCAATTGTATGCCTATATTTCTGGGTTTCTTTCTAATTCACATAGGGTCAAAAGCAAGTACTATATGGCAAGTACTATAAGCAAGTACCTTATCAGAAGCAAGTACTTTGTGTTGGCGCTGTACTGGCCTATTGAAATAGGTGACTCTTTTTCTACTATATGGCATCTTTGTGTCTTTTATTTTCTGCTAGTGTATGTGCGTGAAATCTGATATATACGATCGGTGGAATAATTTTTTTAAAGAACTCATAAGCCATTTAATTAAAAGTAAAATAATAAGAGGAGCTTGACATTCCTGAATATGTACTTGATGTTTCTCCTGAAGATCTACTTCGTTGCCTACCAAGGCACATAAGCCGTGCAACATGTAGATCTTCTTCTGCAATTATCAAATCCAAAACGGAGAGAAACCGAAAATTCAAAAGTGTCTTCCCTAATGTTACCATGACAATTCTGAAACCCAAAATTCTATTTCTATTCGTATTATTTGTTAGTGCATCGATTTACTCACTTAAAAAGTACAATGAATTCAACTTGGTATGAAATACTAAATAATCCAAAAACACTCACTTGCAATTGCATCTTACGTCAGATGTATAACGATCTTCCATCATCTTACCTTTTGGCACTTCTCCTTGGTTAAACCCAAGATAAGAAGAAAGAAAAAGAGAATCGGGAATAGGATTCTTACCTGTGCAGTATTAGGAGGCAACATGGATAGTTTAAGACTCTCGGAGGACTGCATAAGTTCTCAAATTTTTAGAACTTTATAATGAAGTTTCATCACACTTTGATGTTCCCTACCGTCCTGAACTCTTTTTAGTCTCTTCGTTTCCAAACGACATGCTGCAAAAGCTGGACTTTGTTCTTAAACTTTATATGAATTCTGAATCTGTATCTCATTGATATCTCTGGCAATGTGGTGAAGTTATAGAATCTTCGGGCTGTTCATAAATTTGATGTCATGCATCTCAATTTTTTAAGAAAAGAAAAAAGCTGTCCAACCTTCATCTAAAACTGGGCTAATGCTCCCCTGTAATGTAACCGTATACCCTTAATATATATGCGTAGTGCTTGAAGAGTTGTTGCTATTGACCAAGAGTCATGGCTGTTGGTAAAAACGTAACCATAAATTTGATCTAATTGAGTATTAGTTGACATGGATTGAAATGTAGGAATGAGTTTTTACGTTAGCCTCTTTTCATTATATCCTTAGATAACCTGACTTGCATGGTTATGTGGAGCTTGAATCTGAATATATAGTTTACGATTGCAATCGATTAATATGTAATTTGAAGAGAAACGGTGGTTTGTGTAAATAAATATGCACTTAAGTTACTGGTGATTCTTGGAAGAGAACGTATCGGTAAACATGTGACTCTTGAAGGTGACTGATTAGCTTTTTGTGTACATTTGGTTAGCCAGGCTGATATGGCAATGACTTGGAAAGGTGCAAGTAATGATGCGACTTGATCACAAAAACTTTTCACAAATGTACCTTTTCAAACGTGACTTATGAGATCACTTATGTAGCTTTTCAAGAGTGACTAATGGGATAGTTCTGTCTTTTTGATTGACTAAGATGACATGGCAATGACATGGCAACATCTGATGACGGTCTTAACTACAAACCAGAATTAATATGGCGATGACACGTGGCAACTTGGGTCTCTTTCTTTATAATAAGGGACCCCAAAAGCACCACATGGCGCGACCACAATCATTCTGCTATGTTGTGAAGCCATGTCAGCATCTCTGTACATGTCATCGCCATGTCATTACACACTTTTCCAGCCTAATAGGCAGCAATGAGCAGTTGCATAATCCAAATAGATTATAGATATCACACCGTTTGGATGAACAAAGAGGAATGAAGTCTCCGAGTTTGGTTTCCTACTCCATCAAGTAGTGGATACTCAGAGAGGCAATCCCTAGTTAGAGTAAGCCTTGAAGAATTAGGCCATGTATTTGATTCACTATTGTTTGTTCATCATATTCGTATGCTACTTCCTCCCCATGCATCCAATCGACTAATTTTTAGCTGCTCAATTGCAAACACTGTCATTTCTCAGGTTTTTTTCAGCGTAAATTTCAATCGGGAATGTGACGCATAGGTACGACCAACCCATCATGAGGTTATGCTTCAAAAAAAAAAAAAAAAAACCATCATTGAGGAGGACTCGGAGGTACCTCAGTGACTCAGTCAATAGCCACGAGTTGTTACCACACTTCAGAAACTGGGTCTCAAGAACAGATCCACAAAGACAACCCGTGGGGTGATAATCGGGAATGTAGCAGAAGAAGTTGTTAGTCATTGTATTAGTTGTACCTTCGCCGAAGAATCCGGATTTCATACTTGACTTGTGTTACATTAATCTGTCTTCTCTTCCCGTATTTTCTTCCCAGAATACATCCTTTGTTTTCAACGCATTTACTGTACACTACAAGAAAATTTGCCATCAGCGACGCACTTTGTTGTCGCCAAAAATATGACTTTCGTCGCTAATACCCTTAGGCGACGAATTATTTTTGTCGCTTAGATTGTCGCTAATAGTGGGTCGCTGAATGTAAACAGCGACGCCAATTTGAATTTCGTCGCTAGATTTTTATCAGCGGCAATATAATATGTCGTGGCTGAAAATATGCATTTACCGATGAAAGTTACAATGTCGCAATTAGAAATTATTAGCGACAGCAAGTGTTGTCGCAGAATTTATTCTCTGGCGACTAAATCTATTTTTCTGCGGCGTACTATTTGGCAGCAAAATATTATACAAATGGCGACTTGTGTCTTAATTTTGCGGCTAAAAGGACAATTTTGCCAAGATCAGATATAATAGGAAAATTTTAATGAATCAGAATCATATTAACCAGAACAATTGTTTACAAGTTTACAAGCTGCAACTAACAAAGTTCTCTAATACCTAATTATCTATAGCTATAACAACAACAAAAGAGAGAAAGAGAAAGCAAAAAAAAAAACAGAAAATCACAAAGAATGGAAAAAAGATTCTTATAAGGAAACATCACTGGGTAATTGAGTGTCTTGCTTACGTTATAACGCCTGCAATTATGACCAACAAATGTTGTTTTTCTCTAACATCTCCAAACGTTGATTATAATCTTGAAGTGTTTCCTAATCTTAAGACTTGCGAGTAATTCTTCAAGCAAGAATTCTTAGACTTTGGTCCTTAACCAAGTCCTTTGACATAACCTGATTTGGATCCAATAACTTGATCACATATTTGTTTTTTAGTAAGGTGCTCGGATTATCTTTGTTGGCGTGTTCCTCTAGCAGGAGAGCCATCATTTAATCCTGCATGAGAGTGAAAATAATTAGCCTCAATGGAAATACAAGATAATGATGCAGCAAAATTAATTTATTTTTCGGCTACAAATATGATAGTTCAGTTCTTTTGAAAATAATCATGGAAATGATATAAATGAATGCTAATTGCAGTGAGTACTTAATACATATAAATGAATGCTAATTGCAATGAATGCTAATTGCAGTGCAAATAAACTAAGAAAATCTGAAAATGTTTCTTTAATATTTTTGAAAAAATAAATAAAAGTTGCCCGTTGTGTACGATTAACTCAAAAGCTCGTCAAACTGGACAAAAAGTCTGCATGTCGAATTTGGCAGGAGGTATTAATGGATGCCAAAAAGTACAAGTTTTGATAAGTACGCATTATTCTTCTCGTAGATAACATACCACCAAAGGGTGTGATAGAACTTACCTATTATGCTCAAGTCCAATCTCTTTCACATCCCATTTATCATTGACAATTCTGTCCACATACAATTGCTACAGTTAGACAGGGCACCTTTGGCGAAACTTCATGATAAGATATTTTTATAGAAAACAAACACAATTGAACTCCGGTATTTCCTGGAAAATTAATTACCGCTTAACAGTAGTGAAATGTTTTTCCCGAGCAAATCCAACATGTGCCAAACCATAATTTTCAAGAAGAAACTCTTAGATATTTACAAAACCAGGATGTTTATGAGAAAAAAAGAGCATGATGGACAATAGTGATTGAAGCAAAAAATGTTCATAGCTGACATATTGGTATATCCTTGTATGAGAACAAGGCATAATGCTCAATGCTCCAATCTGACTTGCAAAAATACTCACACTAAATTCACATAAAAATCCTCAACTTCGGGTCAGGAACTGCATTGTTCTATATTCTATAAAACCAGTGAGTACAGTTGATGAGCCTTAGTACTTTGCAACAACCAAGAAAGAAGATGAATGGTTTCCGCTCTTGAACACCTTTCCTGTATTAATATTATAAGTTCCATCACTGTGCAAGAAAAATATTTACTCCAGAAGTGTTTACATAATTAACAAAAGGATACTTGTTCCAAAACAACACCCTACATTACACAGGCACGCAAAATCAGTAATATGAGTTTTTCGTAAGAACTAGGTCGTGTCCATTCTACTACACAGTGCACATTTGAACTCACTGAACCAAGGTGCGACAAATCAATAGAATAAGATGGTACCACAAGGTGATGGAGAAGCTTTGAGATTTCTTGTGAATGTAGGAAGTTGGGCCATTGGGGTATAACCAAACTGGAAATTACAACAAATAATGGAGAGTTTCTGGAGTTTATGTGGCATTAGGATAAGGGTTTATTAATACCCAAGTTTTCAAAAACAAATTGAGATATAAATAAGTTACGGACATCCAAGGAAGAGCCTCATAACAAAGAGCATCTTTTAACTCGACAAAAGATCAGATTTAAACCTAAAAAAATAATGATAAAAAACATTAACATGTGAGAGTTGTGTTTTTGCTTACCAAAAACATTTTGAGTACGACTATCTGTAATGATAATCTCAGTACGCATAGGTGCAACCCTAATTTCAACTTCCGTCTTCATAAGTCTCATGTCAGTATTTCGTTCAGTTCAGCAAAGAAGACTCCATCAGCAACAACCTGTAATCATCATCACAAAATTCAACCAAAACACTTGATTTTTACCTCAGGAAAATTAGAAAAATTATATAGAAACATGGGATTAAAGGACTTATCTTTCATGTTTTACTCAACTATGTGGCTGTGTCTCGAGATTCCTTCTGAAAATGAAATGAAAATTGAAAGCAAAATCAAATCAACTAACCACAATATAACCACTGAAATTATGATGTAACTTAAAAATAAAATAATAGTTGAACCCTGGTTCAAAATCAAACCAAATAACTGATACCCAAAATAAAAAATCTCAATTTTAAGATGAACTGAAACCCTAGATTTCTTAATTCCTTTTCAATTGAGAGAAGAGAACTGAAACCCTAGTTCTCATATTGAGGTGGAGAGAAGAAATTCTCTCATTAAGATGGAGATACGAAAAGAGAAAGAGGGGTTCAGTTATTTGATTATCGGGGGTTCGTTCAGTTCTTCTACACGAGAGGGGAAAGAATAGAATGTGAGATCGTGTGTTTTTGGGTATGCATGAGCAGTTTGTGGGCACTCGGGAGAGATTAGATTTTCACCAAAAGTTTAGGGGGAAAACTCGACCAAAATTCTCCCTAAAAGATTCTGTAGGCAAAAAAACTAGCTCATCGCTAAAATGACAATTCCGCGACCTAACTGAAGTGAGTCTCTAAAGTTTTTCTTTATCGACCATTAATTTTGTCGCTAAGAAATAGTTTTGGCGATAATATCAATTTTGGTCGTTTATAATAGAATTTAGCTACAACAGGAAAATCACGTCGCTGTTTATATGATTTACCGACCATCCTAGCTACGATTTTTTAACTTGTCGCTAAAATTGTTATTTTGCGACAATAATTTATATGGTCGGTGATTATTATATACAGCGACGAAGTGCCATGCGTCGCCAGGAATTTTGTCGCTGATGGAATGTTTTCTTGTAGTGTGTAGGTTGCCCTATGTTATGATGGCGCAATGATATGATAATTCCTTTATCCTTTGTACGTACCCGCATCTCAAACTGTGTAGGTCTTTTACTGTTACTGAAGGCTGCCAACATTCCCCGAGAATTCTACATAAGTTAAATCTCATGCGTGACAATTCCTATTCTCAATTTACATTCTTCTATTGTATAGAAATTGTATTATTAGATCGATAAAAAAAAAGAAATTTGTGTTATTTAGTCTAAAAACAATTGCAAAGTAAACTATGATAAATGTGAACTAACCTCTCTGCTTCTGTTCGTTGTAAATTTGTTATCACTTGTGTCGCAAGTTTTCACTTCATCTACTTATCTTTCCTTGGTTTGCCTAAATCAACTTTCTAGCTTGAACAACCGCACGATCTTTTCTTTGTATATATAATATACTTGAATAGAAGGCTTCTTTGAGCTTTTCAGTTGAAAAAAAGTCTTGTTGTAGGTTTCCACTAGTGTAGTATCTCCATATAATTCCTTGAAGAAGAAAGATCTCCATATAACATCTTCTTTACAGCATGAATCGCTTTGTTTTATCCTCAGTGGAATTGCAATTCCATGCTTAATTCTTTGAACAGTTGCAAAGCGTTGTGCAAATGTGATGTGTGTTTGCAGTTTTATATTGTTCCCAAAAGATGGGATTTGGTAAAGACCAAAACAAAACGTTTGGGGCTTGCCTAGTGCCGTTTGGAACATCTTTAAGTTGAAAACAGATGTCTTTTAACAAAGTTACGCGTAAGATTACAACCATTGGAGGTGCCACATAGATTGTGATGACTAGGAAAGTGCTGCTGATGTGGCTTTACCAAAATCAAGTGTGATTGTGGTGCTGTCATGTGGCGATTTGGGGTCTCTTATTATAAAGAAAGATTGACAATATTTCGGTTGTACCGGTCTCCTTGCAACTTGAGTTAAGTAAAAAATCTACCGACCGATCTATTTTGGATTTTCATCTCTTTGTATATATGCTGCTAACATGATTGGGCCGACCAATCGGAGGGCCCGCCGGGAGGGAGTCCTTTTTATAACCACTTTTTTTTGTCAAATGGACCCTAACGCAAATTGCAAAAAGATTTAGAAAATTTTCTGTGTCAATTTTAGATCTGGTCCGTTGGATCAGATAGCTCAAAAACACGGAATTGAATTGATGTGAGCCATTCAGATCTCTGTGAAAAATCGACCTTTCTCTTTATTCTTCTTTTTAACACTCCAGCAGCACCGCCACCACCTAATTTCTTCACCTACCTCCACCGTCACTAACAACACCTCTACAACCACCAGACGTTCCGCCACCACATATTCACCTCCACAACCACCGCCGCCATATCACCACAACACTATCCTCATAAGTCATAAACACTTACCTGATTTAGTTTGACATTTCTTTCGACCCAACCGAATCAATTTCAATCTTCCTTTGTCACTGTATGTTTCCTTTGTCAAATTAAGTTTCGATCTTCCAACATTTAGTATCGGAATACAGAAACTGAAATTTCTACCTCCCCCACCTTGATACAACCTTAGTGAATTCATTCTTTAAACTAATCATGAAATTAACCATCAAATCATGCATAAACTCAACTGAGCTCAATTCTTCTTTTATTTTCAATTAAACCCTACCAGTACGAAGTTACGAACACAACAACATAGAAACCCATTTACAAAAGTAACACACCACATCTATTCTTCCCATTTCTTCATCTTCTCTAAAAGTGATATTCAATAACCCACCAGTGGCCATACTTGTTGTGGTCCATTCTTCTCAATGAAAAATCAAATTCATATACCAAAAATAAAATTGAATCAAAATCTAATATAAACCCAGTAAAGATATAAACCGTAGAATCACAAAAACATACACTTTGTGATTAATATAATGAAAACCATGAAATCAATAGAACCATTCAGATCAGCACAAAACAAATCATTTAATCTTTGTTTAATATCACAATTCCTGCAATCAAATCGTTTATAGTCTTAATTAACCCAAATTTAAACTCTCTAACAGTTGTTTCATCATCGTCAACACAAAAAGATAATGGAAACAGTGGTAGTAGCTTAGATTTGTTTTGAGAGGTAGGAGAACAGGGAGCAAAAGAGGCAGCGAGAGTAAAAACAGTGAAGATAGATTAGGTTTTTCCTTTTAGTTTTATTAGAATAACTCAAATTACAGGATTGTCCTTAGTGCCACCTGTTCTTCTTTTACAAAACGTGGAAGTTGGTACATCAAAATTGATGTTAGAATGAAACAGGACATGTGAGGTCAAAATTACATTTGTCTCGTTTTATACACTGAAACAAGTACGTGCATAAATAAAGTTATTAATAAGCAATTTCATGACTCCGGATATCCACTGCGCCAGCGCCATAATAATTATGTGACAGCAAGGCCGGCTCTGGCATATAAGCAAGCAAAGCCTTGCTTGAGGCCACAAAAGTCAAGGGGCCACAAAAAAGATTCTTGTACGCTAGTATGGCGTGAGCCAAAATGAATAACAAGTAGATTTTGCATATGATTTAACTTTAAAAGAATCCAAAATTAGATTAACTAAAGTATTTCAAGGTGGATTATGAATTGTATTCTACTGTTAAATGTGAAATTTTGATAACTGCCGAAAATAATATATATGTGTATCCGCTATAAACTACTCCCTCTGGATCTGGAAAAAAGATATTTTCACTTTTTCAATTTAGAATATTCTTAGGGTAAAATGAAAAAAATGAAAGTATGTCTTTTTCAAAAACAAAACAGTGGGAGTAGTATCCATAAACGTTTTACTTTGCAATTTAATTTAGCTGGCAAAATCAATAATAAACTAGGAAAGTACATCGAGCTTAGATAGCTCTTTCAGTTAGTCAAGCATTTGTACATTTGTGGTTATCACAAGAATTTATTTTTCAGAATTTATCATGGATCAATTCATGTTTTAATGGGATATGTAATAAATATGCTAGTTTGTTTGGTGTATTTTAAGGACTGATTGCTTCCCCTCTTAATAATTTTCTCTTGATGATATGCGATTGAGCTTTCTAACAATATTTTGGCTCTTCTTTTTGGGGCTACAATTTTTTATTTTGCTTGAGGCTACATAAATACCAGGACCGCCCTGTGTACAGTATGGCACCTGCTCACGCGGCATCCACTTAGTGCAATCTTATTGTATCGGTGTTTCGTTTTTGTTTTTTTTCGGTCGGCCCTCCCACCGTGGCAGCGGTGTTCTAGTATATTGAGCTGACATTAACCTTTCCCCTAGTCAGATAATTAACAGATTTGAATGCATGGGAGAGGGAGAGGTAATCAGCTGAAGGACGTCTATACAGACCTCACGCTATTTCCTAATAAAAAGCAAATCATTGCGCTTAGCTAAATTATTGCTACTGTTTGATGAGCGGTCACACTGGCGCATAGGATCTTCAAAGCAGATGATTTTGAAATCATTTTATGTTCGGAAAACAATTTTGATGGACTGCAGAAGTGGGTGGGTATTGGATACTCAGTACAGGGAATACGATTAAAGAATGAATAAAATGTCTGCGAATGGGTGTTTGAGAATTGAAACGGTTCTTTTTGTGGTTATGAAATTTTAGGGAAAAGGACTACGCTGAATTGGTGATGCAACTTCTAGCACACATCAAAGGCCACCGCTTTTCCTTCAGCCACAATGTAGATCTCCATTTGGAAGGCTGCGGCTTCAGTAAATGGTAAAATTTCAATGTTGGATTTCCCCGATACATTCAAGACATTGACTGCAGAGTCTCTCGGGGAAGGAGGGTAGCTGAATGCTAATACTAGCCAAATATATTTCCTAGATCCACTGAGAAGAAAGCTTTCAGTTTCCGTGGTTTTCCCTGCATATAACATTATTCTGATGGACAATTAGATCACTTACTAACGTAGAAATTTTGCATATTTAAAAGCTGACCATATTGTCAATTGAGTTATATTCAGAGAGATCCATTGTTCTCAAGATTCGTGTGAGAACTGATAATTAATCTGTCTAATGATATATTTTCTAATTTCCTTCTCCTCCTTTGGCTAATGATCACAGCTTTCTGACTCTACGCACGATCTGTTTCACCTGTTTCCATTTGCTTCGTATCTTCTTCACCTAATGCTTTCAATGACACCAAGGTGTTCTTGTGAGGGACACAGTAATTATATTTCTCACCAGAATCCACAAGTAGTATTCTAGAACATGAAGCTTCTGGAGCATAAAGATAGACATTCTTGTCAACAGAATCGTAGCATAGAAGCCTACCACTCTTTGTTAAGGTGATCGGTTTCTTATATATATGAAGAATCCCACCAAACTCTTTCGTGCTCCAAAAACCTCATGTCCAAACCATTAGCATCGATATAATATGCACATAGAAAATCACCTAAAACATGCAATCTAAAACCAGAAAGAAACGGATTACCAGCTCGTGGAAAACCAGGTAGTGATGGAAGTTTGTGAAACTCTTCTTCAGCTAAATCGAAGGCAACAATGGTTCCTTGGCACCAGTCCACCCAATAAATAGCTCCATTTACAAACACGCCATGGTATCTAATAGACCTCACATCATAGTCCATCTGTCCTATATTTCTCCATCCAATGCCACTGCCAAGAGTGTAAATCTCAACAAGTCCAGAATCTGGGTCTCTCCTGGAGGTACAGATTCTAACGACCTTGTACTCATTGGTTGAAGGACTGTAACCAAATCCAGTTATGAATTCTTTTTCTTCGGATTTTGGAAGGAGAATATATTCTCTGGTGATTGGATTACAGATATAAGAAGGTTCGTAGTAGGTATTATCACAACAGGCATTGAGACAAATTAAGCCATTACATGAACCAAGAATGTAATAATTTTCGATTGGAGGTCTTAAGTTGATCCTGGTTGTTCTACTAAACCGGTTTAAATTCTCATCATACTCCGTGTAAGAAAATTGTTTCTCAACTCCTATTAAATAACATATGAAGCTCGACTTACCAGAATCATGAGCCGAATCAACATCATTGAGATGTTTGTTGAATAAGATTTCTCCAAGGTTTGGATACTAACTTGCATTCTAAAACAGAGTCAGTTGGCAAACGAGAGAAAATTTCAAACAAGATCTCCAATGGGAGCACATTAATAAACTCCACCATTGAAACCCTAAGTTGAGGGGAAGCCATGTGCCGAGAAGTTACGGTAGACGAAATATAAAAAGAATAATTTAGGGTTTTAGCTAGGGAGACGCGGGTATAGTCTTCCAATGAAAAATACGAGACCAGGTCGAGGTCGGGCTAGCCAAGAACCAGCCTTGGCAACAAGTACAAGAGAATTGACAAAGATGGTCCCTCCGAGTAATTGTCAAATCTATTTGCAAACGCTGTCCATTTTCATTAACAAACGCAGTTGAAAATGCTTAAAAAAGTGTTTTTGTTTGGAATGAGGATAAAAATCCATTACACGTTTTAACATCTGGTATCAAATTATACGTCTCCTACTTCAAAACTCTCTCTACTGGGTCCTCAAATTGCTTAGATATCGAGTCACACTTATTACGGAGAGTTGAGTATAAGTTTTTTTTTTTTTTTTTTTTTTTTTTTTTTTTTTGATTCAAAAATAGAAATTTATTTATTGATTAGATAGATGTGAGGGGTTGTCCCTCATATCTTCTTCAAGTTTACTACAGATAAAATATGGTGCTGTCTCCTGCCACGACTCAGACACCTTAAAACGCCTAGAGTGTTTAGCTAATAGGTCTGCCACACCATTACACTCTCTTATTACATGCCTTACTTTCCAAAGCCTAAAATTTCCTAGATAAAATTTGATGTCTTTAATAATTGGTAGTTGTTCCCAGCCCACTCTTGTATCATCACCATTGATTGCAGCAGCAACATTGGATGAGTCAGTCTCTAGAATGATGCAGTCCAGATGTAAACTCATAGCCCATTGCACTGCCTCCAACGCTGCCATACATTCTGCTTCCTCAGCACTTAGAAGTCCATTTCTGAAGATGCATTTCGATCCTTGATAAGCCCCTGCAAAATCCCTTAAGATTAGACCTATACCACAATCTTTATGACGTAATTTAAAAGAAGAATCAAAGTTAATAGACAAAAATGGAAGTTCTGGAGGGGACCATCTACTATTCCTAGTTAAAGACAAGGTGTTCCTAGCTAAGTTAGGCCTTGTATTATCAGTAAGAACAGAATGATAGAGATTTTGTGCCCTTCTAATGCAGGATACTGGATTTGGTTTAGTGTTTTCGAAGAGTGCATTGCATCTTTCCTTCCATATCTCCCATATTGTACTTGAAGCTTGAATAATCCATTCCTCAGTTACTTGGTTGTCAGGGTTGAACCAGCTCACAATCCAATCTGCAACATTATTGGTATTGGCCATAGAAATAGAATGGATGCCTCCTGGAACTGAGGTAAGAACTGTTTTGGCAAAGGTACAGTGCATAAGAATGTGATCCGTAGTTTCCCAATCATGATTGCAAAATTGGCAAACTGAAGTTTCCCCTCCAACATTTCTCATAAGCCTTTCACTGGTGGGCACATTATCAGTAAGACACTTCCATAAAAACAGCTTTACTTTTGCTGCAGTTCTCAGCTTCCACATTGCTATCCATATTTTTCTTTCTATACCATTTTGATATTGATCTCTGTGTTTCAGTTCCAATAACTTGTTGTAGGCAGATTTAACAGTGAATGCCCCATTGTTAGTCAGGATCCACACTAGGTTGTCTTCGGCTTTTTGAGGAATTCTGATTTGAAGAATCTTCTCAGCAATCTCATCTTCAAAAAGTTCTTGTATGATGTCCACCTTCCGAGTTTTTTGGTCTGCATTAATCAAATCAGAAACCAAGTTATACTCTTGAATGTTTAGTGTAGATCCTGTAGCTGGTACAAGAATATCTTCAACCCCCAAGATCCATTTATCTGCCCATATCTGTATGTTTTTCCCATCACCCACCTGCCACATGCTGAATCTTCTAATGAAGGCCACACATTTATACACACTTTTCCATGCCCATGTAGCATTTTTCTTTTCAGGAGCATTAAGAAGAGAAGTAGTAGGGAAGTATTTAGCTTTTAAAGCCTTTGAACACATTTGGCTAGAGTGCTTACACAATCTCCATGCAGATCTTGCTAACAATGCTTGATTAAAACATTTCATATCTCTGAATCCCAGGCCTCCATTCTCTTTATCTGTACACAGTTTTTCCCAAGAAATGGTTATAATACCTTTACCACTTGCTTTGTTCCACCAGAATAATCTTTGAATTCTCTCAAGCTCTTCTATGGTACTGCCAGGCAACTGAAAGGTTCCCATTTGATGTACAGGGGACGACATTGGAACATGTTTCACAAGAGTTGTTCTTCCAGAGTGATTAACTAACTTTCCATTCCACCTTTTTAATTTGTTCTTCATGTTGATAGTAATTTTAGAAAAGGAACTTGTCTTCTTTCTGTTGAGAAATAAGGGGATGCCGAGATAAACTTCTTCCATGCTGATACACTGAACTTTGAGATTTCTTGATAGCATTCGCAATGTCTTGGGTGTATATTTTGAGAATAAAAAACTGCTGACTTTTGAAAATTAATTTGTTGTCCTGAGCTTTCACTGAATTCCTGAATAACTTCTAATAGATTATTGACATTGTGTATGTTTGCTCTAGTAAAAGAAGAAACTACTTTCCACATGTTCTTTGAATGTGACTATGCTAAAGCAGTATGGCAACTTCAACCAATGCCAAGCCAGGGAGTACTTTCTAACCAAAATTCTTCTATTTCTTCATTCCTTGATATGTACAATGAATGGATAAAGGGAGATCTGAATTCCATTTCCATGGCCTTAGCAGCCACCAAATGTTGGTTCATTTGGAAAGAGAAGTGTCCTAGAGTGTTTGAAAATATAAGTAGAACACCACAGAAACTTGCTTTAGATATTCTGCGCCACTATGATTACTGGCATCCTTTGATTGTCCCATCATGCTCCTCCATTATAATTAGTACTACTGCTAGAACACATTCCAGCTTATATTGGACATTCCCAACTAGAAATTTCTATAAATTGAATTGCGATGCTTCTTGGAAGTCGGCTGATACTAATGCAAAGTTATGGTTTTATTTTACGAATCGGACGGTACCTTGGGCGAGCGAGAAATGGGTACTGCAGGAAAATGCGAAGAAGCGAAGGCATAGCGTTGCTCTGAGACAATTCAATGGGCCATCACACATGATTTGCAAAATCTGGCAATAGAAGGTGACAATCAAAATACTATCCGGTATTTACAAGGCACACAAACCTCAATCAAATGGCAAAGCTTGGCAATCTTGGATGAAGTCAAAAAGTTAGCACACAACCTCACTTCTTTTGGGGGATTCCATCTGGTGGATCGTAGAGCTAACAAAGTGGCAGACCTTTTGGCTAAAAAAGGGAGGAATACACCACAAACTACTAGTTTTACTGAAATTCCAATGTTTTTAATTCCCATAATAGCTTTTGACACTGTCAAAGCGCAAGAGATATGTAATATGAACTCCAACTATGTACCTTTTCTTGAAGATACTCATCACACAGATTCAGTCATCGGACGGATGGCTCACTTTGAACTGATTCCAAATGAGTCTGAATCTGCAGATTAGCCCCTTCTTTAGTAATATATGTCACTTTCAAAAAAAAAAAGTATGGTAAAAATATGGAATGTCAAATCTAATGGATCTCAAATTGTGGTCACCCACATTTTATCCAAGGCATTTTCCAAGATTTCATGCAAGCTATTCGGCTTAGCATTCAATATGAACCACTCATTTAAAAGTTATCAAAGGATGCTAAGGCCTAATGTGGGTGTGGCAATCCAATTAATTGACGTTTTGTGGAAATCTGATTGGTATTTTACATCCAACTTGGAAATTGCAATTTTTTCACTGTTAGACTTACATTTCCATGATTGATTCCAAGTGTCGATGTGTCATGGAAAGCTCAGTTGGTCAGATAATTATCTTTCTTTTGATTTTCTCTTTGGTGCGTATCAACGTCATGGTCATGACTATACTTGAACAACCATGTATAAAGGCAAAATCACAGTTTACCCTAGAAATAGTTAGGAAAAGCTATATATATAAAATTAATTAAGAGTTAGTTAGATCAAATCAAAATCAGGTTTCTCAACTTTTTATTACTCTGTCGTACCCACCAAGAGCTGTTATGTCAAGTTTGGTTGTCAACTTTTAGCTCCAAAACTCGAATCTGCTTGATTAGATTACTCGAGTCAACCTCGTTGACTTAAACTAAGAACAACAAAAATGTTGAGACTTGTTCGTATTACTCTGAAGATACTGAAGAAAACTTGAACATTCTATTATGATCAAAGTGTCAAGGAAGTATATATTAGTTGTTTTACACAACTTAATTTGGTATATATTGGTTATGAGTTAATGCTTATTATAAATATCCGCAAGTTAAATATAAAAGAAACAATCCAAAATATTAAGTCACTGTCTCAAACACGTTTAGAATAATACTACATTCAAAAATATGTATTCAAAAACATGTCACGTGCGGTACCACATGTATCACATATTTCAACATATTTTCGAATGCAAGTTATGTTTATAGAGGATTACACGATTAACTGCAACACATGTTATACTATCTAATATGTTTTTCGAATTATAAGCAGAAATATGCCCAGTAACAGTAGCCTGGCCTGCAAATCATAATAATGTACAATTTTTTATCCTTAATGAACAAATCATTGTGTGAATTGTCTCTATGTAAATGTGTATATTGATGATCACATGTTGTAGGATTTTATTCTTCATTTTGAACACCAATTCTCTCATTTATATTGTCTGATCTTGTTTTTTTAATTGTAAATATGGATTTACATCTATAAGAGATTAATTACAAGAGTTTATACCTTTTTTTTTTTTTGTTGAATTTCTTTGAACAACTTCTCACTTTTGTTGCTTGGATAAATTCTAAACAATATGCGGCATGAGCATGTTGGCCTCTGTATTATTATTATATGCTTGTCTAATGTCATTTATTCTTATAGCTAGCATCTCCAGCGTTAGAGTGCTGATTAAATCCTGATATTGGTTGACATGATGGAAACTAATCAGCAAGCAGATGATACCATCATTTCTATCAATAATCAAAATTCAAAAAGAGAAAAAGAAGATTTTGATTTGCGCACAGTAAAGAAATCAGAAAGGTAATAACTTATTCCTTGTAGTTTATTTTGCTTTTCAAATTTTTTCTTTACCACAGAGAGATAACTCAACCTTTGAATTGCAAGACCAAAGAAGAAAAGTGTATGGAGGAGGACCGTACAAAAGACAATCTCGATAGTTTGGATGACATAGAAAAAGTTAGATTCACCACTTTAGGAGATTTTGGGTATCACACTAACAAATTTCGGAAGTGTTGACGGGAGAGACAACTGCGACGCTGGTCTAGATGTGGTTAAAATGATACTCAAGATAGGAGGTGTGGCATTAATTCTTCTTTCTTGTTCTGCAATTTCTACTATTAGTACCAAATTTCTAGCAAAATCGTTCAAACACCAAATCAAGGATTAAATGAAGAACATGGTTTTCTGTTGGACTTGCTGCTACTGGTTTCATTTTGTTGGGAATATATTTTGGGGAAGTGTTTTATACAACTTAATTTGGTATATATTGGTTATGAGTTAATGTTTATTATAAATATCCGCAAGTTAAATATAAAAGCAACAATCCAAAACATTAAGTCACCGTCTCAAACATGTTTAGAATAATACTGCATTCCACATTAAATATTAATTTATTATGACGTATATATACATACATATATATAGTTTCTTTGGTATAACGTATTTGTAAAGTATGTAATAAAAAAACATGTCACATATGGTACCACATGTATCACATATTTCATTTAAACATATTTTCAAATACAAGCTATGTTTATAAAGTATTACACGATGTATTGAGAGGATAGCAGTTAAGATGTTTACAGTAAAATCTTGCTACTAGCAGATAAGGAACGAAAAAATCCTCCAGAGGTAATTATTAGAGCATCGCTCGATCAAACTCACAAGTTCTGATATGTTAAGCTTTTTTTTTTTTATCAATTTTGGTTGACCAAAACTATGTCTTGAATTATATATAGTCTATTGAACTCAATCTTGGACTGTGATTAGAGCATGGTAATTAAGTATTAGATTTTACTAATCGACCTTGGAGATTAAAAGACCGAAGACAACGTCAACCATATCGTCATCAACAAACGTATGTGAAGATTGACTCTTCTATTTGCTCGTACATGATAGACGCATTTATGTGTCTACTTTGTTCTCAATTGTATATATTGTTAGTGCTTGATTTTGTACTTATTTGGCTTTTTATGTCTTTATAGGTGTTTTTGGAAAAATAAGCTTATGCGACAAAATTGGCTCGAAAAGTGGTATTTGCGCTCGCCGGAGAAAAGTGCTAAATGGACCCAAGATTTGGATAAGGGGCACCTCATTTGCTAAGGGGTAGCCCAACTGCGATTTACACCCCATGAGAGGATAATGGGCATCCCATTCGAGTCAACTACTATTATGCGACAGGAATCGGTTAGGGGGAGTTCATCTTCCAAATTCAAATTTACAATTTGGCGGGAAATGTGCAGTGAAGAACAGTTTGAGAGTTCGAATTTCCGGACGAGTTTTACTGAGATTTAATCTCATATTTTGATTGGGATGGACTCTAATGGGATAAAGATGGATGATAGAAGTGATTTTATGTCGTAGGCTTGGCTGGATAATCGCATCTCGACAACACAGGGGAGGATTGTTTAATCGAGCTTCCTGGGAAAGATTAAAGCCGAGTTTTGATTGGAGTTTGCCACGGGAATGGACTGTGGTAGGTTTGTTGTGACAAGACAGGAGCAGTAGGGCTTTCGAATCGAGAAAAATAAGGAAGCTTACACGGACTTTTGGTTAAACAGGGAAGAGTTTCTCGGGTTGGTTTTTGATTATTTAGGGAATGTACGCAAGCATCAAGGGAAGATATCCTGAAAGGATTCTTACTTATCTATTTTTGGGAGTTTGGAACAACCAGAAGAGGCGTAAAACAAAGAAGAAAAAACTCAGTGAGAAGAAAAAGGAATGTTTGAAAGGCCGTAACTTCCGGTGAAAGAAAAATAAGATAACGTACCGGAGAATTTCTCGAGTTTTAATCATCATGTTGGATATAAATAGAGTTGGGATAGGTCAGAGAAGGAGAGTCGAGAGTTTGGGGTGGTTGCTGTGAAGAAAACCCAGCTGCAGAGACGATTCATCATCAGCAGGGAAGAAGAAGGAAGAAGAACAGAGAACAACACTCAGAACCAGTCGCAGAAACCATTGCGTTTTCTTTCAAATCCAACACTTTTGTAACAGTTTCCAACAATTATATTCATCTTCGCAACAGTGATGTTACTGTTTCTTTGTACCAGTAGGCTCTGTAACAGCTATAATAGTTACAAACCCGCTGTTTTATTCTTTTCCTCTCTTTTAATCAACTTTTAATCTATGAACAAATATTTTGAGAAAGTGATTATTATGATGAGCTAAACCCCTTAGCCGAGGCGACGGAGGAAGCCATTGTTCCATGAAGAGTGGTATATTTCTATTTTAATTAATTCTTGCAATTTCTTTTATGATTATTTGCATGGAACTAATATTGGAAAATTGATTTTTATTGAATGATTGCGATTCATTTTGATGTAGCATGCTTAGTTTAAGACTTTTGATGTTTCATGCTTGATGCATACAATTGTTACTTCGAAAATCTACTATAGGCAATAGATTAGAATCACTTCAAACGCAAAGAATTGCATGGATATTTATTTGATTGAATCACTTAATTGGTCAAAGGTGGAATCCTGAGTCTCGCTGCTTTTTATAATCTTGATAACAACTTCAATTCAGTTTTCTTTATTTTTAGTTTTCGAAACTTAAGTCTAAAATCAAATCTCTACAAGTCTTTAACGAACCACTTTTCTTACCACTGTAAAAACTACATCAATTTTTGGCACCGCCGACGCGGACTTGTATTTAGGTTTAGGTTTTAGGTTTATTGTATTTTTAAGTTTTGTATTTTTATTACTTTTTTTTAGATTTTTTGTTCTATTTTACGTCTTTGGTATTTTTGTGTTTGTTGTGAAGGATTGACTCGAAGCTATAAGTGGAAAGTTGGACTTGCCAAAAAAGGAGAAACCAGAGATATTATTTTTGGACTTTTATTTATTAGTTTCTGTATTTTCTTTTGGACTTGTAATTTTCTTTTATTTGGTTGCTTATTTATTTTTATTTATTATATAAAAAAAAAACAGTTGCACACACCAATTGCATCCCTCATCAGATCACCGAGTTTAGGAAAACTAGTGGATTAGTAAGCTGAACCCGTTCCTTGGGCCTTTTGGGAGTTACCAGCTGAAAGTACACAAACCTCAGCCTCGTACCTTTGGGTATATTTTGCTGTGGTAACCCAAGCTTACCTAAATTAGTGAGCCCAGCATTTGCATGTGCACAGATTTTTGTTGAATTCTTGTGTATGCCGGAACGAAAAAGAGACGCTCTAGGACGGTTTATGCGTGAAAAACCTAGAAGTGATATTTTAGGAAACAAGAATCTTGATTACCTTAATTTAGAGACCTCTGATTTTGGAAAGTCTAGTTTTGAACATCCATCTTTTACTGAGGAGAGAATCCCTATAACTCAGGTAGAGCCAGAAATGGCAAATTTGAAAGCTTTGTTGAACCCGACTAGGACTACTCGTCTCTCGTGTATCATGTTAGCTGAAACGGAAGCAACTTATGAACTTAAACCTGGGACCTTATAGCTGCTCCCAATCTTCTTAGGGAAAGAAAATGAAAACCCCTATTTCCATGTTAGGGACTTTGAGGAAATTTGTAGTACCCTAAAGATTAGATACCTTGATGATGGTGCTTTGAAACTTAGGTTATTCCCTTTTCTTTTGAAAGATAAAGCTAAATCGTGGCTATATAGTTTGGCTTCTGGTTCAATTGAAACATATGAACAACTTACATCTTCCTTTTTGAACAAGTTTTTCCCTAGGCACAAAACATCGCCTATTAGGACGCAAATTTGCACGTTTTCTCAACAAGAGGGAGAATCTTTGTATAGGTATTTGTAAAGGTTCAATGATTTATTAGCCCAATGTCCTCATCATGGTTTAGAAAAGGTAAGGTTAGTTCAGATCCTTTATGAGGGTTTAGATTATTCCACTACGACCACAGTAGAATCTATGTGTATAGGTGGGTTTGAAAACCAAACAGTTGATGAGGCGATGACATATTTGCATGAAATCACCGAAAAGACCCAACAATGGGAAAATAGTAGGGAACCCAAGAAAAAAATTCTTCTAGGAAGAGGAAACGTTAATAGGCTAAAAGGAGGCTTTGAATCGGATGCCAAAATTGCAGCAATATCTAAAAGGTTAAAAGCTTTAGAATTGGGTCACACTAGCGGTAGAGTGGAGATTTTTTGGGAAGGCCAGACTATTTAAGAGCAAGCCAATGCTATTTATAATAATAACACTAGATTTGATAACCGTCAAAAGTTTGACCCATATTCAGAAACCTACAATACTGGTTGGAGAAACCATCCGAACCTCTCATGGTCTAAGGACCAGAATCAAGGTCAGTTTAGTAATTCGAATGCTCCCCCAGGTTTTGGCTATACTAAGAATCTTTCAGGAGTAGCTCAGTTTCAAAATCAGTCCGATAAGAAAATTTTAAGTCTAGAAGAAACTCTTGCCTCATTTATTCGAAACACTGAAAAGACGCACCAATCACTTTCACAAAGCGTAGAAGCTAGTAACAGGATAGGGAAAGAAAATAGTCAAGCTATTGTCGAGTTAAAAACTCAGGTTAGTCTGATAAATGAGTCCTTGAGAGAAAAAGGTAGGTTCCCTAGTCAAACACAACCAAACCCTAGAGGAGTTCATGAAGTAGGCGCAAAACCATCACATCAGTTGAATTGATTTAGAACCCTTAGGAGTGGCGAGTAGTAGACAATCGGGTAACCATGCCCGATAGTGAGCATACTGTAGTTCACCCCTCAGGACCATCCATAGCTGAGGGGACTGATAAAATCTCTGATGATGCCGTTTCGGTTCCTGAGAGGCCCTAATTTATGCCTAGAGCCCCATTTCCCCAGCTATTAGTACCAACAAAGAATGAATCCAACTTTAATGACATAATGGAGGTTTTTAAGAAAGTTACCATAAACCTTCTGTTACTAGAAGCAATTAGGAAACTTCTGGCTTATGCCAAATTCCTTAAGGATATGTGTACGCGAAAGCGCAAGCTTAGTGTCCCTAAAAAAGCCTTTTTAGCTAGTCATGTAAGTTTGATCATTCAGAACAACACAACTCCTAAATTTAAAGACCCGGGTGCCCCCTACCATTTCTTGCACGATAGGAAAACATCGGGTAGATAAAGCTTTACTTGACTTAGGAGCTAGTGTGAACTTACTGCCGTACCATGTGTACTTACAACTAGGACTTGGTGAATTGAAACCTACCAAGATAACACTGCAATTAGCTGATAGGTCTGTTAAAATTCCTCGTCCTTGTGATAGAAGATGTTCTTATTGAGGTCGACAAGTTTATTTATCCTGTGGATTTTGTGGTCCTAGATACCCAACTTTGTCACGACCCAAAGAACCGGATACTTGTGATTTTAGGTCGCCCATTTTTAGCTACGTCTAATGCGATCATAAACTGTCGAAATGGTATTATGAATCTATCTTTTGGTAATATGACTATTCAGTTAAATATTTTTAATGTCAATAAGCTGCATTCTGAGTTAGATGACATGTGCATTGAAGTGGTGAACATGATAGGAACCTTAGTTCAGGAGTCATTACCAAACATCATATCATAAGATCCATTAGAGAGTTGTCTAGCCCATTTTATCATGGATTTCGACGATGATAGCAACATTGAACAAGTAAATGCTCTGTTGGATTTTATTCCTATGTTAGATACCGATACATGGAAAGCTAGGTTTGAACCATTATTAGCTTTTGAGTCTACCTTAATCCCTTGTTTAGAAGAGCTTCCTAAGTTGGACCCTAACTATGCATTTTTAGGCATATCTGAGACTTTCCTGTTATTATAGCTTCCGGTTTGGATAGTGATCAGGAGAGTAGGCCAGTGACCGTGCTTCAAGACAATAAGGAAGCTTTAGTTTGGACCATAGAGGATATTAAGGACATAAGTCCTCCTTTGTGTATGCATCAGATGCATTTAGAGGATGAACCTTTGATTATAACTTAGATAAAGCAATTGACCTTTTTCGGGAACTTGATGGTCTAGAAATTAGGAATATTGTGACTAGTCTATTTAAAGACACCCAAAATTCTAAGTTTGGGGGTGGACTTGGAATATATGCCTCTACCATTTCATAAGAGTATCTTCATATAGGAGTTTAGTTGTTAGAAACCCATCCTCTGGTTGATGTGGTTTATCCAGGATATGATACCCTGATTGACTTTGTTTTCCCACCAAATATTTTTCTTCCAAATGTGGGAACGTATGAGTTTCAAATGTGTCCGCTATTCAGTTTTAAGACTAAGCCTAAGTATTTTAGGAGATTAGAATCGACACATTTACTTAAGAATGACCACTACTTTCATTATGGTCAACTGCGTGAGTCAACTTTGAGGATCCCCAATTATTCAGGTTATTATTATGTGCTTCAAAGTTCTTAGTTGAGCTTTTACAGACTTTACAACCTGAACCGGATCTTAGCTTTGAGGAATTCTAGCACATGAAAATATTTTATCTCGACCCAGTTCTAGATCCTGAACCTGAACCCCAGCTAGATGTAGTTGTCTTAAACAGGAAACTAGACAAGGGTATGCTTTATTTTTTAATTTTCTTGGCATGTTGCAGATTCCTTTTACTTGTGATAGCTCTATTTCGGCTATTACTTTATGATTTTATGAGGTGACTAATCCTTTTTTAGTCTGGCTGAAGACTTTAAACTTAGCACTTCTTGGGAGGTCACCCAATATTCATGTGACGCGGTAATATCTTTCCTTAACTCTTTTACTTCAAATGGTAACAGTTTCTCCTTGTTCATGCTTTTAATTTTATCTTTAGAACATTGAGGACAATGTTAGATTTAAGTTTGGGGGTATGGGAGAAACTTTTAGTTGCATTATTAAACTCCAGAGCCTAGAAATTTATCCTTATTAAGGATGGCACTAACCAATCTAAGTGGATGGAAGCATTTTGGTTGTAGGAGTTGAGGAACCAATCTGATTAGTTGGAAACATCTAAAGAGTCTATTCATAAAAGCACGAGCTCGGGTGTTAGAATTAAAGAAAAAAACCATGGTAGTTTCGCCATATCTTGTTGAATCCTTTTCACTTCTATTCTTATTTTGTTTTCTTTAAAATATGTTTTTCTAAGTGATTAGGTGGGGCTCAAGATTCAAGTTGTTACCACTGCTAGGGTGAAATAGAGTGACTGAGATACAAAAATAAAAATAAAAGGTGAAAAAGAAAAAGAAAATTGAAAAAACGAAAAAGAAATATCATGAAAAAAAAAAGAATGAGACCAGACCGTCGGACCAATAGGAATAAATTCAATAAAGTCGACCACTGGAACCCATGTATATGCCAGTTGAGTTGACATAGAGTTAGGATTATCGACCACTTTGGTTCCCTTGTATATGCCGGTGTGTTGATATTAGTCCGAATCAAATATCTCGGTCCATTAGGATAGGTTTATTTTGGCGGTGGACTTGAGGGAGGATATGGGAAACACCGTTCACCTTAGTCAACATCAAAACCATCTATGTTTTTCTATATCCATTTCTTAATCTATCCATGTGATTGGTTGACTCAGGTTATGATGTCCGAAACTATCTGAGTAGAGCTCGTGACTTATATATGAATTTTAGTATGATTGAGTGCAAACTCGTGTACAACAATTGGAATTTCGCATCAGGGTACTTCCTCCTGTAGTCAATAAGTATGCCAACTAAGGAGATTCTTTAGTGCTTTCCAAGGTTCTGCGTAAATAGTTAGGGTCTGGAGTAAAGGTTTTGTGGGTATACCTCTTGTAAACCCTCCCGAGACTATAACTCGGCCACTAGGGCCCCCTAGGGGTTTAAAGGCTTGTTGCATACGCTAAATGCAACCGACGATGCCTGCGACAGTGAGTTAGGATTTTATTTTCTAGATTTTATTTGCTCGGGACTAGCAAATAATAAGTTTGGGGGTATTTGATAGACGCATTTATGTGTCTATTTTGATCTCAATTGTATATATTGTTAGTGCTTGATTTTATACTTATTTGGCTTTTTATTTCTTTATAGGTGTTTTTGGAGAAATAAGCTTATGCGGCAAAATTGGCTCGAAAAGTGGTATTTGCGCTCGCCGGAGAAAAGTGCTAAATGGACCCAAGATTTGGATAAGGGGCACCTCATTTGCTAAGGGGTAGCCCAACTGCGATTTACACCCCATGAGAGGATAAGGGGCATCCCATTCAGGTCAACTACTATTGGCAGAACGAAACTGGTTAGGGGGAGGTCATCTTCCAAATTCAAATTTACAATTTGGCGGGAAATGTGCAGTGAAGAACAGTTTGAGAGTTTGAATTTCCGGACGAGTTTTACTGAGATTTAATCTCAGATTTTGATTGGGATGGACTCTAATGGGATAAAGATGGATGACAGAAGTGATTTTATGGCGTAGGCTTGGCTGGATAATCGCATCTCGACAACACAGGGGAGGATAGTTTTCTCGGGCTTCCTGGGAAAGATTAACGCCGAGTTTTGATTGGAGTTTGTCACGGGAATGGACTGTGGTAGGTCTGTTGCGATAAGACAAGAGCAGTAGGGCTTTCGAATCGAGAAAAATAAGGAAGCTTACATGGAATTTTGGTAAAACAGGAAGAGTTTCTCGGGTTGGTTTTTGATTATTTAGGGAATGTACGCAAGCATCAAGGGAAGATATCCTAAAAGGATTCTTACTTATCTATTTTTGGGAGTTTGGAACAACCAGAAGAGGCGGAAAACAAAGAAGAGAAAACTCAGTGAGAAGAAAAAGGAATGTTTGAAAGGCCGTAACTTCCGGTGAAAGAAAAATAAGATAACCGGAGAATTTATCGAGTTTTAATCGTTCTGTTGGATATAAATAGAGTTGGGATAGGTCAGAGAAGGAGAGTCGAGAGTTTGGGGTGGTTGCTGTGAAGAAAACCCAGCTGCAGAGACGATTCATCATCAACAGGGAAGAAGAAGGAAGAAGAACAGAGAACAACACTCGGAATCAATCAGTCCACGTAAACTGCTGCGTTTTCTTTCAAATCCAACACTTTTGTAATGGTTTTCCAACAATTATATTCAACTTCGTAACAATGTTATTCTATCGTTTCTTTGTAACTTGAGAGGCTCTGTAAAAGCTATAATAGTTACAAACCCGCTGCTTTATTCTTTTCCTCTCTTTTAATCAACTTTTAAGCTATAAACCAATATTTTGAGAAAGTGATTAATATGATGAGCTAAACCCCTTAGCCGAGGCGACGGAGGAAGCCATTGTTCCATGAAGAGTGGTATATTTCTATTTTAATTAATTTTTGTAATTTCTTTTATGATTATTTGCATGAACTAATATTGGAAAATTGGATTTTATTGAATGATTGTGATTCGTTTTGATGGAGCATGCTTAGTTTAAGACTTTTGATGTTTCATGCTTGATGCATACAATTGTTACTTCGAAAATATACTAGAGGCAATAAATTAGAATAACTTCAAACACAAAGAATTGCATGAATATTGATTAGATTGAATCACTTAATTGGTCAATGGTGGAATCCTGAGTCTCGGTGCTTTTTATAATCTTGATAACAACTTCAATTCAGTTTTCTTTATTTTTAGTTTTCGAAACTTAAGTCTGAAATCAAATCTCTACAAGTGTTTAACGAACCACTTTTCTTACCACTGTAAAACTACATTAGTACAATCTACCATTCTATCTACTGAGACATGTGGTTTAACTTTAGTATAATGACGAATGTAGGCTATAAGGAGTAGTCAAGTTTAATTTTAAAGTTCACAAACTTTTTTACTTGTTCACAGTTGAACCTGTAAATATAAGAACTTTTAATTGGGGGATATAAAAAGTAATTGGGGGATACTGATTACTTCTCCCAACCCATGGTGTCTGCTAAGGGGTGACTTTTGGGTATGAAAATACTAAAATACCCTTCCCTCAAAATAAAAATTAAAAAACTTAAAATCAAAAAACAAAATCATATCCCCCATTTCCATCTCCACTTCTTGTTAATCACTTTCAAGGTTAGAATTTGAAACCCAAATATTCCCCATTCCCTTTCAAATTCTGAACTCTCCCACTCTCTTTCAAATTCTCTTCTCCTTCTCTGCCGGCTCCTCACTTTGGAAATGAATTTTTTTTTTTTAATTCGGAAGTGATGAAGATCATGCTGCAAGTGATGAAGACCATGCCGGAATTGATGAAGACCATGCCGGAACCTGGTGCCGGCATGGTTGGTAACTAACATTCAATGTCAGAATTGAGTACCGGCATGCTCAATAGAAATTTATCAATGCCGGTAGTCAAGTGAAAAAAAATTTGAAGTTTCCTGGATACTTTTCATCATGTGCCGGCATAGAAATTTAAGCAACATACTATGCCGGAAACCGGTGCCGGCATGCTCGAGAATTAACTACTTGTGCCGGAAGTGGACTGATTAAAACCAGAAAAAACTCAAAACGGAATATTTTTACATCGCCGGAAGTGATGAAGACCATGCCGGAATTGGTGAAGAACCACGCCGGAAGTGATGAAGACCATGCCGGGATTGGTGAAGAACCACACCGGAAAATGGTGCCGGCATGCTCGATAGAAATCTATCAATGCCGGTAGTCAAGTGAAAAAAAATTGAAGTTTCCTGGATACTTTTCATCATGTTCCGGCATAGAAATTTAAGCAAAAACCATGCCGGCACCAAGCTTTTGCAAAAACCATGCCGGCACCAAGCTTTTGCAAAAACCATGCCGGCACCAAGCTTTTGCAAAAACCATGCCGGCACCAAGCTTTTGCAAAAACCATGCCGGCACCAAGCTTAAGCAAAAACCATTCCGGCATAGAAATTGTATTTGAATACCATGCCGGCACCAAGCTTTTGCAAAAACCATTCCGGCAAAAACCATGCCGGCACCAAGCTTTTGCAAAAACCATGCCGGCACCAAGCTTTTGCAAAAACCATGCCGGCACCAAGCTTTTGCAAAAACCATGCCGGCACCAAGCTTAAGCAAAAACCATTCCGGCATAGAAATTGTATTTGAATACCATGCCGGCACCAAGCTTTTTCAGCTGCAACAATGGTGGATTCAAAGAAAAAAAATCAAAATTTCAACCTCTTAGCAACAATTCTCTCTTCACAATCATCCTCCACTTCCACCAAAAAAAGTTCCCTCTCAAAATTTTTTTCCATCTTTCTACTCTCATCTCATTCACCCAAATACAAATACACACTAATCATTTAACAAATACTTAAGATTTTTACTAATTATTATTAACCACTAAACCTGATTAGTGAGGGGTAGATTAGGATTTTAAAAAATACTTAGATAAGGGGTGACCCCGAATTGATATTTGGACTTTTTTTTTGTCTTTTTCCTATATCCCCCAATTACTTTTTATATCCCCCAATTGCATGTTCAAATATAAATACTTGACTTTTGTATCTCAATTAACTCGCGTACACAGACTGATTTGATTAGTTCTCGAACTGGTCGATTTTGAGATAATACTGGATACAATTTAATTCAGCGTACCCGAACTGATTTGCTCAGTTCACGAACTGGTTGATTTTTGATGTTTCCTGTACACTTTTTATTCTCAAGTACACAGACTGTTTTGCAAGTTTGCAAATTTGTCAATATAAATATTCCAAAGTTACAAGATGACTTTTTAGTTGACAAACCGTTTTCATAACTCACAAACTGATTTAAACTTGTGACTAATTAAGCTTGTTGGTTCAGGAATCACTTAACCATGGCTCTATGGAAAACCACTTGGTGCAATATTGTTGCTCACATCTTTTTTGTAATTCAAAGCAAACTTCTCACATGATTTCATGCACAATATACTTGAATAAAAAGAAAATTATAAATTAACATGGAAACTAGCTCTTGAAACTGCTTTGTTTAGCAGTGTTCGTCAATAAAAATAGAGGACTCCTAGCATATTAGAAAATTAGTTATGGCACTTCTATGTCCTAGTTGCAAGAGTCATCCTCTAAAAACTTAATTTCTTTACGGAACTGTATTACAAGTTACGGCTTTAAAAGTTTTTACTAAGGGATTCGCAAAGCCCGATCATACTATGTTTTACCTGATAGTTCTTGTTATCCAGATCTTGTTCTTATTGATATTTTAAGTTCTCAAAAATTTAGATCATGAACTTGATAGATAGAAATCGCAAAGTTCTCTTCGTCTTAGATTTTTGATTCCACAAGATAGATATCTAAATCACTTCTGGTTTAATTTTTGTAAATTGTTCTTGTGAGGTGGAATTGATTAGGGATCTCTATAACTTTTGAAGAAAAATAAGTTCAACCTAATCTTGAGTTTGGTTGATATCTTCTTTTCTTGAAGATTTCTCATAAGCATATAAATTTTCATTACCTTCATTTAAAATCTTTATGAAGGAAATAAAATAGGCTTTCTATTAGAGGCAAAATAGTCATAAGAGTCCTTACCTAGGTTGAAGAAACTCCTAGTCTTGTTAAGGACATCAGTAGGGTCTTACGAGATAAAGACGTTATGGAGCGGAAATGAAGCTGATAAATTTCTCGTAGGCTCGATTCTGATCAACTACATTCTAGTCCGAAGTCTGATAGTAGGCTAATGTCTTTAACGGTTTAATACATTGTGGTGCCAAGTTCTGACTAGGTCCCGCGTTTTCCCGCTTTGTAGTTTTTCTAGTTAACAAAATTTCTGGTGCCTTTTGTTATTTATTTTCTGCATTATATTGTTTATCTTTATACTAAAAATATCACAAGTAGTACATTATGAAAAAGTGGGGGTCTAACAACCACACCCAATATTTCGTTTGGCAATCTGAATAGACAAACTCCAATATACTTTTAAGAGAATCTACTAGACAGTTATACTCAATCTAGAGAAAAGTATATCCAAGAGTTTTGTATCTCTCTTTATCAATTCAATCTGCAATCAACAAATAGTAATTTGCGAGCCCGATTGAATATAAGAGAAGTAACTTGAATGGTACCAAAAACCAATGTTCAAGGATCAATCAATTTCAATCAACAACCAAAGGTTGGATTTCCCGATTGATCGATTCAACGTACAACCTGTGATATTTCAATTATATAACCAAATATAATGCGGAAAAGAACTAATACAGGCACCAGAACTTTTTTAACGAGGAAAACCGCAAATGCAGAAAAACCCCTGGAACTAGTCCATATTTGAACACGACACTGTATTAAGCCGCTACATACACTAGCATGCTACCAATGAACTTCAGGATCGGGATCGTAGTTGAACCCTAATCAATCTCACACTGATTCAAGGTACATTTGCGCTCCTTACGTCTTTGATCCCAGCAGGATACTAGGCACCTGATTCCCATAGCTAATCTAACCCACAACTGAGATTTGCTATGACCCAAAATCGAAGACTTGATAAACAAATCTATCTCACACAGAAAAGACTATTAGAATAGATAAATCTGTCTCCCACAGAAATACCTACGAGTTTTGTTCCTTCTTTTGATAAATCAAGGTGAACATGAACCAATTGATAACCCAAACTTATATTCCCAAAGAACAGTCTAGTATTATCAATCACCTCACAATAATCTTAATCGTATGGTAGCGAAACAAGATATTGTGGAATCACAAACAATGAGAGGAAGATGTTTGTGACTACTTTTTATCTTGCTTATCGGAGATTAAATCTCTAGACAATCTTAAATAAGATAGTACTCCATACGATAGAAACAACAAGATCAGATCACACAACTATAGAGAAAATAGTTGGGTTTGGCTTCACAATCCCAATAAAGTCTTCAAGTCGTTAACCTACAGGATTTAGTGAAAAACCTAAGGTTAAAGTAGAATCGACTCTAACTTATGCAACTAGTATCACACAGGAGGTGTGGGGATTAGGTTTCTCAGTTTCCAAAGTTCTCCTTTATATATTTTCAAATCAGGGTTTGCAATCTAAGTTACCTTGCTAACAAAGCATTCAATATTCACCATTAGATGAAAACTTGATTAGATTCAAGCTAATACCTTTCAACCGTTAGATCGAACTTAGCTTGTTACACACAAATGAAATGTACCTTCATTTAGGTTTATTTAACCGTACCTAAACGTGCACACCATGTTGGATCAACAATTGTTAACAAAGGTTAGCCATATGAACACTCTCATATCAACCTTATTCATCTTAACCATAACTAGTTCAAATGAATCAAATGCAACTAGTTAAAGAGTTGTTCAATTGCTATATTCTCTTAGAAGTATACAAGAACACAATTAAAGCAAAATCAGTTTGATTCACTCGAATCATTTCATGAACATTATAGCCACGGTTTGCAAAGAATGCATTCCTTATTATATAAATGTATTAGTTCATGTACTTAACTGATTTTAGAACTTTAACCTTCAAGTAAGCGAACGGGTACACATACTTGAAATACCCGGACTGAAATTGGGTTTCGCCAGTACGCGAACGGGTACGCATACCACCAATCCCAACAGAAAATCTCGGACATGAACCTTACGCCAGTACGCATATGGGTGCGCATACTATGGTTCCCGGACTTCTCAAACCAACATGTACGCATACTATGGTTCCCGGACATGGATTACATATGTGCAAGAGTACACAACATATCATAATCCAATAATGGTTAAGAGTTCTAAACTCTTAGTTCAATCATTGAAACTTTCTTAGAGGATTAAAATAGCCGTTTTGACACACTATTAGCATCAAAGCAATTTTTAAGTTATTGAAATAATCATAACGAAACATTCCAAGTATACACCAAATGATTATATCACAAACTGTGTAAGATGTTATTGGGCAATTTTCACATGATCATCTTTTGACTTTCGTCAAGAATATAAGATTAACTTGGTCGAAGCGAAAGCTTGCCAACACATATTCAGCTCGAAATCTCTAATGTGTGTAGTAGAAAACTATATCATAACACGACTTTTGTCTCTATATAGGAGATGAAGTGGAAATAGACTTTCCAAGTGATAGATGAGTTTCAGTCTCCACATACCTTTTTGTTGATGAAGTTCCACAAGCTCTCCTGAGTAGTTCTTCGTCTTCAATGATGAACGCCGTGAAGTCTAATGCTCAACTACACAATCTATACTAGTTCGAGACATCTATAAGTAGACTAGAAATCAAGACTTATAGTTTTAATCACTAACATTGACAAACAAGCTTGAGATAGCAACGCTTGCGAGTTCGACTGAGCAGTGCTCTAACACATTAGAATAACCTATAAAAAACCTACAAGATTTATTCTTGAGAATTCATATAATTTCGAAAAAATGATACAAGATTTGTTCTTGTTGGAATTCAGTTTGTATTACAAATCGAGCACATACTAGGTTATTACTTGGATATTGAATTTTGATATTGTCCAAGTTGACCTTGTCTTTACATGAGGTATAAGATCACTTTTGGTGTATGATAGTGATTGTGACAGGTTTATCCATGCAAGTTTCCAAATTAAAAATTGGCGGTGTACTTGGTACCCCTCATTTTCAAGAAGACTAAATGGTTTGCTTTTGTGACAATCAATACTAAATTGAGTGCATTTGTTTTTAGATTGAATGATTGTGACACCATCCATTAGAAGGATATCAGTAAAAATATGTTTACAGTAAAATCTATCTACTGACAGATAAGGAAGGAAAGAATCTTGCATTATGGGTATCATAGTTTCAAGCTCATATGAGTCCTTGAATATCCTCCAACAGTAAACTTCTTTATATGGTGTGCAATTTACTGACGAAATCCAATTATTGAAAAGCCTGATTAGTAGCTCCAGGTATTTCCATTGCTATTAAATGCGTGGTTCTATAATGAGCCTGAATCTGCTGATGAGCGTAAAACCTGGAATTAGTTCACCAGGGAGCAACATTGGCACCACATCATTCCTAGGTCTACAAACCAGATGCTTTTCTCTTGGCGCAAGTCCGATGAAGATGAAATGAGCATACAAAATCTAACTCTTCCATTGGTTATTTGGAAAATTTGGTTCGAGTGCAAGCAAGCAATTTGAAGATGCCTCCTATACTATGTTTTAATGCTTAGCTGGAGTGCTACTTACTTAAATTGTCCTCAGTTAGATAAGTTTGCCTTCTTTTCATTTCTATTCATCTATTCTCTTTTACATCATTTTTCATTAATATTATTATCATGCTTTCTTCTTCTTCTTCGTTGGCTCATGTTCCTTGTCTTTTTAATAAAATCTCACCCCTTTTACCTCTAAAAAAGAAAAAGAAAAAACATATCACGGAATTAAAAAAACACACTTGATTCAATTGTACCAACATTCACGGTTGTACCTATGTAACTCTCGATTCTTTCAGGGCCAATAAAAAAGAGAATTAACATAAGATTTTTTTTTTTGGGACTGCTAGAGTCGAAAATAAAGAAAACAAAGGATTGGTACTAGCCATAACAAAACTGATTGATTAGTATCTTTACTCGTTAACACCTGCGTTACACCGACTGATCTAACAAAGGAACACTCTCTTTTCATTCTTCATTTTCCAACTTTTACTTCCTCTTTCCTTTCTTTTCTTCCAGTTCCATAGACCGAATACACCGACGGATCTAACCCTCAATTTTTCATCACTATTTCTCAAACCTCTAAAAATAATCCGTGTTTCTCAAATAGAATTGGTGTTGATGGAGCATTTCAAGATTCTTCCTCTGGAGATAACCCTAAAAATAATCGGTGCTTGATTACAAAATCAGTATGCAAAATGTAGAATAATCATCGTCCATCATTCTCTGGGATGCTAATCTTAATCATGATTCTGGTAAGTTGGGTTCTATTGCTTGGAATTGGATTTGCTAAATTTCAGTATTTTGAATATAATAAGAATCATCATCAGTCAACAACAACCATTGATAGAATTGGAAGAATTAATTTTACCCTGCACATAACTGTTTTAGCTTTGTTGGTTCCTATAATGGTTTGATCTGTTTGATCTGATTGTTTATAATGTTTATGGGATTAATTAGGGAGGATTTGGTTGCGCTTCTTCAACCGATTAGGAGTATTTTGGTTGAGGACCAAGTTTGTAGAAGTCCATGAGTACACTCTCGGCAGTGGCAATGAGAAATCTTAGAGATTTCTTCTGTATTGTGTATATATGGTTGGGAACAAGGTATCTTTGCTGATTGTGCTCTTTATTGGATCTGGGAAGCAATTTAAAAATGATGGTGACCTTCAATTTGGCAGAGGAAAATGTTATAAACATCTTTCACCACTACCTTTGCCATCAGACTGTAATTGGTGTCTTCATAGAGTTGGCGATTTTGTAGGTTATGAACACCATAGATTGATCCAATTGAAATGAGACAACTGTGTTTTTATCGGTCTTCATATGTACATGGTCTACACAAACTAGTAGTCGATTTTGTTTCATTAATTGAGTTAGAAGTGATTAGTTTATGAGGGATACAAAATAAAATTACTATTTTGAGGTGTCTTAAGGCTAAAACAGGTGATAAAACAGGTCAGAGCTCGAATAACAGATGATAAAACAGGCTACGGAAAGCCACGCACCTTGGAGAGACCGTATGTTTAAGTTTGAAATTTAAAGAGGAAGAAAACCCACTAGTAATAGAAGGACAGTATATTACTAATGCTGTAAGGATTAGTGAAATTGGCTTCATTTTTTAGTATTAGTAGGAGTATTATCAACATACCCTAGTAACTAGTGGTGGTGTTGGAACCAAGTAATCAAGCACGCGGGATGTATAAAAAGGTTTCCCCAATGCAAAGCTGAAATAGTATGTAATTTATGTATCTATGCTATTGACTTTCAAGCAAATTTTCATTTGAAATATTGCTAAATTTGGGGAAATTATATTATCTTATCTAATTTGCCAATTTCATTTCACATTGCAGATCATAAGTTGACGATTGATTCGAAAAAGTTCAAATGCAAAGGTTCCTTCTGACAAGCAGCCATTGTCATAATTTGAATAGACAAACCAAAGGTTCAAATGCAAAAGTTTTTCACAGTAATACGTATCGTGCGACCAAAATGCAAAACTTGGTTCCTTCTGACAAGCAACCAAAATTTCATTTCCCTCAGGTAATACATTGCCATATTAATCCAATTAAAACCAAAATCTTGTAGTCCTAAATTCAGTTTGTCTTGTTATTAGGTTTCATATGAGATTGAGAAGACATGTTTAATGATACATGCGTTCAAACTGTCAGGATCAAGGTGTATGAAGATACACTTCTACTCTGGCTGCATTGCAACCTGTTGAAAATACTAGTCAGCACTATACGTTGTATCAGAAAAGCTTCATGCACTCTTTTATTAGATAATTTTAATTGGTGTGCATGATTTCTGAAGCAAACTAGTAAGGCCAAGGACCAGATTTCAGAAGGTTACATTGTAAGTAGCTGGTGTAGTAATTTAAAAGTATCATTTATTTTGGGCACATACTTTGTATGCTATTACTTACTAGTACTAAGTTGGGTACGTTAGATGAGGATGGTAAGCGACAATCCACTATTGATGAAATCTATGTGAACGTATTAGCTACAGAACGACATAAACTTGTTAGAGCTGAAGGAAATGGTCTCTCATTACGAGAATTAGAAGGTCAGGGAATTAACCAATTAGTGTAGGGTTTCTGTTACTCGATGCATTTAAAGATTAGCGTTCTAGTTAGAAGTTTAGAATGGTTGCTTTCCCAGTTATGATTAACAACCATGCTAACTCTGAGATTCTTTTTAGTCTTAATGGATCGAGTCCTTTTGTTTATCCAGAGTATCTGAGGGAACTAGTTAAATACCTGCTTGATTCGCTATTGTAGAATTTCATTCAATCTCTGTTATATTTTGTTGATTTTTTATTACATATCTGTTCAATTCAATATGCACTGAGTTTCTGAATCAATTCATGTACAGTAGAATGAAAATTGGGGTTTGGAATAAACCTTTGCTTTGAACTGGTTTGGTTACTTAATGTTTATTTTGAAAATTCCTGTGTATCTGTCTATATGAGTATATCTAGGAGTGTGGATCTAACTTGTTACAACAACTGCACAGGTACTAGAAACACCAATATTTAGTGGTATGCTGACGCCCATACCCGATCGAGCTTGGAATCCTTATGCACTACTCTTGCTTGTACAAGTGAAGCAGCAGCAGGTTTATGTTGAGGGTAGGGGGTAATCAGAGTGAAGTTGTTGGATACCAGTGGGAAAAGAAGAAGAAGCAGGGATAGCATCTGGTAGTATAATACACAAGCTAAGTCAATTTTGCAGATGCGCACTGCATTCCTTTTTGGACTAAATAAATTATCAAAGATTCATCAATCTAATTTCTTGTACTCTTTTGTCTGTTGCAAACATCTTTACTTCCCAGCTTTTTATGTCATCAAAATTTGCTGTAATCAATTTTATTGTTTTAATATATCATACCTCTTTCATTACTAAAATGAGCTGAGTTCAATCCTAACTAGATATGTCAGATGTTAAGATATGACTAATTCACACAGGTTTGCATTTGTTATTTTACCTGATTGGTAACTTGTTATAACCGTTGTTTAATACTCCCTCCGTTTCATTTTAGGTGAGTGTTTAGGGTTATTTTTTTGTTCCACATTTCTTGATAGTTTTCATATTTTCCCTACAAAACTACCATCAATACCCTCGCATTTTGTCTTGGAATCATAAGTTTATTTTTAAACACATTAATAGCAATTAATGTTTGAAGACTTTCTCAAGGGCATAAATATAATTTTTTTATATCTCTCCATTTCTTAATCTGCCTGAAAACTCCAAAAACATTATCTAAAGTGGAACGGAGGGAGTAATATTTGTGGTCATGACATAGCCATTACAAGGTCATCATGGATGAAAAGTATCTTTTATAAGTCAAAAAGTTCAAAGATGTGTTTGGTTGGAGCATTGACTCTATTGACTAGAGTGACTCTATTGACTAGAGTGGTCATCCTTCTCAGAATCATTATTACAAAAATAATACTAGAGAGATGACATGAGATTTGGTGCTTGCTGCTAATACTATCTTCACAACAACAACCTTCTTCAGGTAAATCTGCCTTCAACTCTCTTTAGTTTGATTCATGTTTTGGAGATTTAGTAGTACTAGTAATCAAATAAGATCTAAAATTGGTATGGGTTATATAGATTTCAAGTTTAACTACAAATCCAAGTAGTTGATTTTCAAGTTTCTTCTATTCATGATGCAGCACCCAATTTTATAACAATAACATGCCTAAAATAAGGGATTTTTCTATGTTTACTGATACTACCCTGGACCCTTGATTTTTCCATTTTATTGATTCTACGCTAAACCCCCTTGATTTTAATTTGGCTTTTCCATGTTTACTGATTCTACCCTCAGATTGTTTTTCTTTGATTTTATTTTCATGCACGCAATATGTTTGATGAAAATACTGACTCCCATGTAATCAATACTTTATCAGGAGATAGATCATTTGGAATCATGGTGTTGAAAAACAACAAGAAACACAAGCAACAAATGGAAACCAACAACAATACAGGTCATGTTGGAGAGGATTACATAAGTAATTTACCTGATGCACTTATTCATCACATCCTTTCTTTCCTTCCAACCAAATCTGCTATGTCTACCTCCATTTTATCCAAAAGATGGAAGTATGTAGCCATTTCTATCCCTGTTCTTGATTTTCGTCACTGGCGATCTAAACGAAACAGAAAGCTGGAAACCAAATTGTTCATGAATTTTCTGGACTCAGTACTATTTCTTCATGAGAATCCTAATATCCAGGAGTTTCATCTTCGTTTGGATGAGGTTTCTGATGAATTTAGAGTTTATGGATGGATCGGTACTATTATCAAGCGTAAAGTTGAAATTTTATGTCTTTCCATAAATTGTTCAAGTACATCCTCCATATTTCCTCTATCATTTTTTACTTGTGATTCATTGACACAATTGGATTTGGATTTTGATAGGAAGACTTTTGGCAAACTTATTATTCCAAACACAGTCTCCTTTCCAAAGCTCAAGATACTTCGGCTCAGATCTCTTAGTTTTGTGGATGAAACCTCGACCAGAAAGTTATTTTCTAACTGCCCAATCCTTGAAGAGTTGAGATTGTCTCGTTGCTTGATATCTGCAGGGTTATGCATTGTGAATCCCGCGCTGAAGCACTTGTTCATTGCTTCCTGTGAATTAACAGAGTCAGCGGTGAAGATTTTTGCTCCTAATCTATTGACCATTAGTTACACTGGATACGCACCGGCAGACTTTATCCTTGATAGCTTTCCGTCACTAGTTGAGGCAGATGTTGGCTTCCACATTCGTGGGGATGATTACTCGAATGAAACATTTGTCAAGATTTTCAAAACGCTGTCAAGTGTGGAGGTCCTTAAAGTATCTGCAGGCTCATTTCTGGTATGCCTCAATACTTTAGATGAGTCTTGCATAATTGGTCATGTTTCCGTGAACTTAATTAGTATTGCAATTCTGTGGTATCAGCTTTACTGTGCTGTGGTTTTTAAGAATCTTATGCAGTGGTATACTTACTTTATTTTGTTTTAATGATTAGGTTTTACTTTTAAGTGAGGCGGATATCCTCTTAACCCATTTGCCCGCATTTAACAATTTAATCCATCTGGAAGGTAGTTCAAATTTTAATTTCCCGAAGTTCGGTTCAGATTCTGTTTCGATTATGAGAAGATTTTTCAGGTTTCTCCAGCTCTCACCTAATCTAGAATCGATTGTCTTTGCTCGGGTAAATCACTCGCCACTTAGCTTTCATTATCTTTGTTTTGCATACCCCATCTGAGTCATCTCTTAAATACTAAGTAGCCTGTGTTTTTGTGTTATTTCTTATGTTATATCGTGTTTTGATTATTGTAGGGGATTGACTTCCCTGACATAGAGGATGATGATTGTTGGTCACTTGATCCTAAATGTTCTCTATCACACCTCAACTCAATTAGAATCAAACATTTTGTGGGGGAACCAATGGAAGTAAATGCGATCAAAGTCTTTCTAAAGCATCCTGGTTTTTCTGGCACTGTAACCATTGTCGCTTCTCCAAGTCTTGCCAAAAAGCATAAGCTAAATCTAAAGAAGCTGGTAAGATCGATTCCAAAGCCCTCGAATTGTGTGGTCAAGTTTTTGATGAGCTCTGAAGACACTTAACAATACTTTCAGTATGTCACTGTTGTTGTTTTAATATCCGTGAGGATCATTCTAGAAGTCCACTTTGTGAGTGTTTACAAGTGTTATCAGTTTTATTATTTTCTGGAATGTGGAGAATGGTGTACTACCCATCAGAACCAACAAGAACAGGGTACAATTTGTTTTTGTTTTCTTGTATTATCTTTGCTTCAGTTTCTGCCTTTCTGGTCTGCTTTAGATATTCCGCAGGGGCTTGAACCTATATGATTTTAAGCTTCAGCTAATCTAAACTCTGGTGTCATGTCGAATGTAATTAGATTGATGTTGTATTATTCAAGTGACTTTTTCAGCATTTCTTTGCTTATAATGAACTGTCTCTGTCCTTAACTCTCATCCTTCAGAGAGTGAACATATTCTCTGCTTACTTCTTACCATTATCCCTATGTTTTCTTTGCTACATTGTATTATTCTGCCTTCTCTGCTTACTTCTTACCATTATCTGGTACGTAATCATAGGGATCTATAACAAGTTAAACCCAAAAAAGAAAACAAGCTTTAGAAAAACGCTGGGTTGTTGTCGGACCCATGCGTAATGAAACATGATTGTGCAGGATGCAGTCAAATGAACTACATATATTTTGAACTGGGACAATGTAGCAAACTCTCTGGCATTTTCACAACCGAAGTAAATGTGGTAACAAGCTTCAACGTTCCTGGCCTGGTAAATTTTCCACAATAACCTTCCTAGAGCCCCCTTAGTAAGATTTCTTGCACAACACATAGAATCCCCCTTAACAACACTATATTTTGTTAGTTTTTTTTGCCCGAGTCCGATTGAGAGAATTGGTGCAACCTAGCAGCAGTTATCCAGGTTCCAGGCAAACAGAATAAAAAAAGGGAACATTATCTAAATACCCCTACTATGAGGCCCCTTGAAATATACCCTTATCAACTTTACAAATACCCCTAAGCCTAATACATTACTAAAATACCCTCTTTTATATAGTGAATATACAAAACCAACACCACCACTATTCAAAAAAAACATATTAAAATTAATGCCCACACCACTGTCCACCGCCAACCACCACCACCGTCCACCGCCTACCACCACCACCGACGACCACCACCACCACCAACCACCACCACCGACCACCACCAAAACTAACAACCACCACCGACGACCACCACCACCGACCACCACCACCGACCACCACCACCGACCACCACCACCGACCACCACCACCACCGCCACCACTGTCCACCACCACCACCAACCACCACCACCGACCACCACCACTGTCCACTACCACGGCCGCCGCCAACAACCGACACCCACCGCCGCCGCCAACCATCACCGCCGTCAACCACCATCGCCGCCGCCAACCATCACCGCCGTCAACCACCATCGCCGCCGCCAACCACCACCACCATGTGGAGTCAACTTGATGAAGTTGTGTCCATATCGGAGGCAACTAGCTCAAGTTGTCTTCAACAGTAAAGGCAACTAGCACAAAGTTGTCTTCAAAAAGTGAAATCAACTAGCCTAAGTTGTCTCCATATATGGAGGCAACTAGCACAAGTTGTCTCCAAAAAAAATAAAAATTATACACAAATAAGTGAACCTAGTGTGAATCGAACACACATCATCTGACATATAGTCAGTTGTGCTACCATTGCACCACAGGTTCGCCACACCATCAGTGCTCAACCGACAATTCAAACAACCACCATACAACACCACACCATCCATCCGTACTCACGCAACTCTACCCGCAAAAGCTTCATGACCACAACCGTCTATGCACACTTGCAACATGAGCCAATAGGTGCGGTCACTTCCATGCCCCTACTCAAACACCATCGCAACACACAGCAAGAATAACTTCTTGTTCCGCTTTCAATGCCTCGGATTCATATTGAGTTCCTTCTCAACTTCCTAGGCATTCATCTACTCTCTTGACTTTAAAGCATGAGCATCAGCAAAGACAACCATCATCATCAACTCAACACAAACCCTGTATTACCATTGCATCACAAATTCGTCACAAAAACTCTTAAGATATATGTATAAGATAATTTGCGATGAATAAATGGACCCAAAAACATAACCAAGTTGCCTAGGAACTGGAATCAACTAGATCAAGTTGCCTCCAATGGAATCAACTAGTGAAGTTGCCTCAAAACTGAAAGCAACTTGGTCAAGTTGTCTTCAAAGTTGGAAGCAACTATCACAAGTTTTCTCCAAATAGTAGAAGCAACTTGGTCAAGTTGTTTCCAAAGTTGGAAGAAACTTGATGAGGTTGTCCAGGGTTGCAATTACTTTACCTTCCCGACGCCACACACAAACCGTGACTTTTCATTGCACCCGAAATATCATTTCCCGCATACATGTATCTCATTGCATTGAGTAGCTCATAACCATTATCAAGCCAACACAAAGAACCATTCTTTCTTCATTTCTCCTTAGCTAGCCTGTAACTTCACCGTTCCTTCTCTGCGTACAAACACCAGTTCAACCAATATCACCAACAAACTCCACCCGCAATCCATATCCTCAAAGCCATCATTTATTGCTAATACAAACTTCTTGACTCATCTTGAGTTTAAAACTGTCCTAAACATACATTTATACTCTGCTCAATTCCACCAATTCAAGCAAAGGCAAACTCTAAATGCGAGTTTTAGTTCCTTGTTCACTATAATTGCAATTGCAATGGAACCGATTCGCCACACAACTTCAATCTCTCAATTGATGCTTCAATGTACTTCCTGAGATTCATACAACTTCAAACTCTATGTCCATCTCGAAACACCATCTCAAAGAACACAAGCCCATTACAGTTCATCTATTCCCGCTTCAGTTCCAACACCTTAAACTCAATACAGTTCCTTGGAGCAGCAAACAACCCTACAAAATCTCCTTATCATCTCTGGAATCGCTCAACTCCCTTGAACTCTGTATGTAATCAAAAACAGATTCAAGACAACGCATTAGCATCAACATCATCCGCATCTTCACTAACCACCGCCACAGGACTCCAATTACAGACCACCAACAACCACCCATAAAACACAAAGCATCTCTTCATACCACACCGCAATCTCACATACAACCACTACATAAACCATTTCAAACACCAAACAAGCTTCAACCCAGAAACCCTAGATTCAGTTCTTCAATTTCATCTTCTCTGTTTAACATTCACCAAAATACCATTGTTGAAACTTCCACCACCACCATTACACGACCAAAACATTAACCCACCATTGTTGTTGACCCTATCAATTCAATAATAAATTCACTGAATCGAATCTTCAACTCAAATCCACACGAAATCTGAATCTCGATTCGAAGTTATGAAATTAAAAACCAAAAATCAAATTAATCTCTGAATCTGGTTTGAAATCAGTAGAGGAAGAATAACTAAATCATAATTAAGTTTCAATGGTTCAAACACTCAAATCATCGAATTCAAAAATTACCTGAAACCGAAATCTCCATCTACTGATTCTTCATAAACGCCTTCTTCTAATCATTAGCAGCAACTTCATCGATCTTCTCCTTCATTACTGCAAATTGATGGCAGCACCTTCATCTCCCCTGATTTCTTCAGTTCCATCTCCCTTCCGACTGCAACATCAACTCAAACACTAATATCAACAAAACCATCTTCCATTTCATCTCGATTCAGTCAACAGCAGCTTCAGTTTCACAATTTCACCCTTCTAATCTCTGTTGGATCTGTTGGTGGTGGTGTTGGTTGTGGTGGAGGCGGTCACAATGGTGGTGGAGATGGAGCGATGGAGATGGTGGTGTGGGAGTGACGGAGGCGATGCAGAATTTTCTTCTGTCTTTGTTAAAGAAGAAGGAAATGAAATGGAAAGGTTAAAAAAAGGAATTATGGAAATTCTGTTTTTAATAAAAATTTCATTTATGCCATCAGGGGTATTTGAAAAGACTCATAAGGGTATTTGTGCATGACCCATGGATAGTAGGGGCATAAATAACATTCCCACATAAAAAAATATTTTCCTACTGTGGTTGGCCCACATTTATATTTCTTATATCTTTTTCTTACGCCTTCATTACACCAACAGATCTCCTATGAAAGGTGATCCGATATCTTCCTTGATTTTTCATTTTCCAACTTTACTCTTTGCAGTCATCTACTTGCACCTTCTTCACTTTCATTCATACTTTTGACTCTTTTCAATTTCCACACCACCAAATAAACCCCTCTATTTTCCCTAGTTTCTACCATCAGTTGTACTGTTTATTCTCAAAACCTAAGAAGAAATTGTTGTTCGTAAACATCCGAAGGATTTTGTTTTCATGGAGTATTTCTGTTGAGATTATTATTAGTCCCACATTGTTGGGCAATCTAAGATCTTGCAGTTCATAATCTCTTAGGGCCTCTCTACTTATTGCCAATTGGTTTTGAGTTGGATGCCTGTATTCTAACATGGTATCAGAGCAGGCTATTTGCGAGTCTTTGACGCGTCTTAATCCAACGAGGCTACACGTGAGGGGGCGTGTTGAGATTATTATTAGTCCCACATTGTTGGGCAATCTAAGTTGGATGCCCGTATTCTAACAATTTCAGAATTCTACCGGAAGAGATTACATTAGAGATTTTAAGTCGAATTCCGATTGAATCGGTTTAATGCACGTACATCATCAGCTTAATCATCCTGATTCTGGTAAGTTAGGTTTTATTGCTTTCACTAGTTCTATTATGGGTGGAAAAGAATTATTTTACTATTTTGAATATGATGGAGAATCATGATCAGCCATCACCACCCGTTCAGAGAATTAGAAGAATTAATTTCACCCTTCGGTTTTCGTATTGTTGGATTGTTGGTCCTATTAATGGTTTAATCTGTTTTGATGGAGACCACGGAAAAATTGTTTGTGTTTGTAATCCCATCACCAAACAATATGTTGTGCTTCCAAAAATCAAGAAAGATTCTGATATGTATTGCTCGTTCGGATCTGGTTTCGTATCTTCCACCAATGAGTATAAAGTTGTAAGAATACATTGTCGGGTTACTGAATTTATACAAGTCCACATATACACTCTAGGCAGTGGCAATGAATGGAGAAACCTTGGAAAGTTTGATCCTGATTTCAGCCCGAGTCATTTGAACCAAGCCGTTTTTGCCAATGGAGCACTTTATTGGCTGAATGAAGAATTAGAAATCATCACTACTTTCGATTTGGCCCGGGAAAAGTTTTGTCAACATCTTTCACCACCTCCTTTGTCTCCCGATAGTGATTGGGATTTTAACACAGTAGTAGTTCTGGATGGGTTTTTGTTCTTTTCAATGTTTCTAGACGTCGAAGAAGACGTATGGCTATTAAAAAAGAATAATGATGATCATCAAATGAAACAGCAGCCACTGGAACATCAATCAATGGTCTGGAATACAGAGTTTAGGATTGACACAAGAGATTTATTGGCCGTTACGAAGACTAACGGTGTTTTAACTTACATGGATAACTATCTCAACATTTACAACACAAAAGCTTCAACCTCAAAAACCCTTGTGGACTTTAAAGAAAAGATTGCTCAATTACTTCCTCACTGGAACACCTTAATTTCTTTGAAAGAATTAGGGTAAGAAGATAGCAAGATAATGGAGTCGATTGAAATTGAGGACATAGAAAGGCATGACCATCCTTCAGTTATTATTGGAGGGTGAGATCCCTGCATACATACTTATCAACTGCTCAGGTAATCTTCGTTGAGTTTCATTTTGAAATTGGATAAAGTAGCATTTCTTACATTTGTATGAACCTTATTTCTGTTGACATTGTCTTGGCGAGCAATATATCAAAACTACCGTTATTTTGTCTTTATATCATGTATCGTGGCATGGAGCTACACCAGTCTAGTGGACAGCAGTCCCCCCTAGGATTTCCTAATTAGATATTTAGGCTTTACATAATTACCATTTTAGACTTGAAAATTTTAAGTATTTATAGATTTGTCCCCATTATATTTATATATTACATTGAGAGCCTTGAATCCTCTACTATATACACTTTAAAAACTATTGGTATTAGGTACTTATCATATAAAACTTGACTTAAATATCAAAATTACGTAGGAAAGAAGTGAAAAATATCAAAATATTAAATCCAACCATCAATCTAAACATCTTACAACTTATTGGATATTTTGGTGACATCATTTGAAGGAAAATACCAAAGCCTAAAAAAAATTTGCGGCAAAACTACTATACCTATATATATTTGTCCCCCCCAAACAATAAATCCTAGGTTCGTCCCTGCATGTATCCAACTTTATGAGAGTGCTTCTTTTCTTTCTTGTTTTTGTTAATTCTATGTGTCACTAGTAAGGCCACATGTGCGGTGCACATGCTTGAATTGGATTCTTTTAACAACACCAAATTTGATAATAATGGAAAAAAAAAATCTTAAAATAAAAATTTAATATCCTTATTTGTACTCAGGTTTAGTAGAACAACAAGGATCAACACAAGGTTAGATTTTACTGAAAAAGAAAAAAGAAGGTACAAGAAGGAAAGCGCCAAAGCACAACAACAGAAGGCACAAGAGCCACCCTAAGCAAAAAGCTACAACAAAGGAAAAAACACAAACGCAACTTATAAGCTTCTTCTTGGCAGATGACTTTAGTTCCATCGGTGAGAACAACAGTATTTTGCTCGATCGAGTGAGAATTGGTGCAGCGTAGGTATCCAGTGGCCGGTCTCACCACAAGCTCACATCTATGTTCATTGCAATATCGTTACTATATTTTCCATGGAAGAGAAGCGTGAGAAAAAGGGCTCTGACTTTGTTATATGATGCTGTGCTGTGTATAAACGTGTTCATTACCCAGCATTGCTGCATTGATGAGGTTGGTTGGTTGGTGCTGTTTTCATATATGCTGGGCCTGGACGGACATTTTTTTTTTATGCACACTCTCAGATTTCTGCTAATCCAATCAATGCCGGAAAAGAGTATTAAAAGTGTTCATTAATCCAACAGCAACCGATAATAAGCATAAAGGGGGCAAAGTTTGCCCGTTGACGATTTACAAACCCAAATTTTAATTCAGGAACAAAATACAACCTATATTTGTTAAAAAATGGTCCAACTCCGATGATTTCAGTGTGGTGGTGGTTGCAGTGGTGTATTGCAAGCTAATATATTTTCCATGATCAAAGTGACATCAAATAGGCAGGGTAAATATACACACAATTTCCATTCACCTTTTTGAGTTTATTGCTGCAATTTTCTTCCACTTTAATGAAAACTAGGACCTTATGCTTTTAAAAACCAACGAGCAGAGAATTTTGAGCTTGACATGAATAATATTATGAACTAATTCCTCTAGAATCAAAGGAGAAAGGGCAAGGATTAAAAAAAGAAGCAATTAGAGGCACAAGCAACGGCAAAAATCAACCTGTATCAAAACAGCTCTACAAGTACTCTAATATCAGTAATAATGCTTATTGAAATCCTATCTAAATTTGACAGTGATGCAGGGGCTATTTTACGACATATTCCTTCCTATTTTACAATATATGTAACTACAGATCTAAACATACCAGAGTTTTTGTGAATGGAAAATTAAGAAAGAAAAAAATGTGATACTAAACAACCTAGCAGAAGTTGGACATACTAGCCTGATGCATTAGAAGACCTTATTTTTTTATGTACTTTCAAGAGCTACGTTTTAACTTTATACATAACCATACAAAAAACTTCCACGAAAGGATTCAAAATGTCAAGCATATATGTCAATGTCAGTGACCCGCCTTTCTATCTGAAATTGGACATCGATGGCCTTCTACCTGTTTAAAGAAACCTCCCTGTAAGAAAGAAGGGTGTGAAACAAAATAAGAAATGGTCGAACAATGTGAAAACCAAATCATAAGAGGTGACATTGACATATAAAAGCAACTTGGGGCTAAGAAGACTTCAATCAATGATTCAGGGGAACTGAAAACTTCCAGTAATACGAGCGTCTTTTAAACGTCTATCACATTTCAAGCAACACACTTCTATATACCCATACTAGATGAAGGCCTATACACTTCTTGTGAAAACATGTGGAGGGCCTGAACTCAAAAGTATCTATATCAGAATATTCATATTTATCAACATTTTTCTACTTCTATATACCCATACTAGATGGTCAACCTTATCAACAAAATCAGGGAGGCCGGGTCACACGATTCCAGCTAAACCATCTTAATCACCAAGTGTGAAAGGTACCCTAGCCCAATCAACCCGGAGTTTTTGCTCCACTTTGTTCATGAATGGTTATTGTTCATCTAATCAACATCTACCAGTTCAATTTCACTCCCCAGTCAGGAAAGGTTCAGGTTCTAATGATATACTTGCTAAGCACTCAGGAATCCTAGAAGTAATAACTGGAACGGTAGAACTGGTAATAAATGTACTGGTACCTAACCTGAATACATCTTGAAGATCTTTGTTTTCAGGATCCAGATTCAAACCACCGGAAAAGGCAACTGCTGCATCATCAAGTTTCTTCCTTAACAATAGTTTTAGCAGCTGTAGTGGAGAACAAAGTCTTAAAATTTCTCAAGAGTTTAGATTCATTAATAGCAATATTTCCTACATCTGAAGGTCGTGTGGCCATCACTAAGTTTAAGTTTCAAGAACTTGCAGCTGCCACTGAGAATTTTTCCACAGAAACCTTTTTGGGTGAAAGAGGACGCGGGTGCCATATACAAAGGTTTCTCAAAAAGCAGTGGAAAGGTTACCTAGTAGTATCCCTTAATCTGAAACAAAAGGTTTTGCTATCATCGTTTTTGTTTTAGATTGTTTTAGATCTTCCACGCGATAAGAAGCTTCTGGACTGGAATGCGAGGATGAAAATTCAAGCTGGTGCAAGGAATAAAATACTTGCATACATGGAAATATCAAACCCTAGCTCCAACATTCTTCTATGCGAAGGATATCACTCCAAGCTGTCAGATTTCCTTGGGTTTAAAGAACAGATTCCAGAAGTTAGTATCCGTTAACTTGAGCAAAGGTTTTAGTGTATCAGTTAAATTTTTGCTCTTAAAAGTTATTTTGAAATGGTATTCCGAAACTAAATTTTAACTTTCTTGTTTTTAAAAGTCGAAAAGTATGTGGTATCCTAACAGGCTTAAAACTTTTTGTTTTTAAAAGTCAATTTGTATCGCCAAACTAACTTCTAGCTTATCCGGTTCTACAAGATTTAGTAAACTCTTTCTTCTTTTTCTTTTTTTAATGCGAAAGGCTCTATTCATCAGTCCTAGCTGGAAGAAAAAAAAAAAGAGAAAGAAAAACCCTAGATGAAATAAAAGAAGAATTTGATTTAAAGAAATGTTAGGAGGAGGAAGATCTTTGTTTTGGAAGCTTAAGAGTCTAAATCTTAACAAAAAAGAAGAAGCAAAACCAAAACTAATAGCAAGAAGTCTTCCAGATGAGTTATACCTTGAAATCTTTATAAGATTACCGGTGCAATCAACGTTTACATGTAAGTGTGTTTCTAAGACATGGTTTTCTATAATTTCAAACCCTGATTTTGTTAAATTGCATCTTAATCATGCACTCAAGATCAACAATGTTAGATTCATGCTAAGTGGTTATGACAGAATGTTTCAGGTAACTCATATTTATACCCTTACTGAACATTCATTATTCTCAACCACTGCTAAACTTGTTGAAACGGAGAATTGTCCATTAAATTTATCAAGCTTTATTTCTGTCTTGGGTGCATCCGGTAGTTTGGTCTGCTTACGCCATCATTATCATCACGAGAAAACATGTTATTGTCTCTGGAATCCAGCCACTAAAGAGTATAAGATGATACCTGATCCACCTCATGAGTCAGTTTACTGGGCAAAATCTTTTTGTTATGATTACAAAAATGACGATTATAAGTTAGTTTGTGCTGGAATCTGTTGGGTTACTCCTAGTTTTTCGGTGTACGTCTACTCGTTAAGATCGAATTCTTGGAAAAGTCTTCAAACTAAATTTTATTCTACTAATGATTTCGATGGGGTGCTTGTTAATGGAGCTCTTCACTGGATAGCTAGAATCCCCAAAGTTATTGTTTCTTTTAATATTAGCGATGAGAGCTTCAAAGAAATAAAAATTCCAGGAGATATGATGGATAAAAATCACATCTCTGTAGTTTTGAGAGTGTTGGAAGGGTGCCTTTGTGTAGTTCATTCGTGGATTAATAAAGCATGGGTGATGCGGGAATATGGAGTTTGGGAATCTTGGACGGAACTTGAAAACAAGACTTCGAGTAAATATAGACACCTGATGTGGTCTTCTGAGAATGGCGAGAGTCTAATATACAGTGAAAAGACTGATTTGGTTTTGTACAGCCCGAAGCATTCAGGTGCTAGACGACTAAAGCTTTGTTTTCTAGAGATCAGAGTTGTAGATAATTACATCGAAAGCCTAGTTTCACTCAACACCGGTACTTATTTGGGGCGAAAGAAGGTGGCAGGAACACGTAGAAGAGGCATATGGAGAAAATAAGAGTATATGCTATTAATTCTTTGCTGATGTTTGAACTGCTTAGGTGAATAATGAATTTGAGCTATCTGACAAGTAGAAAAAAAGAGAATCTGTTTAAGATTTCTCTTGTTATCAGTTTTTTTCTTTTTTTTTATCCTTTATTTCGAATGTGAGAACCTTCTATCATACTTCTTCAAGTTCTAATGGGTACAAGTATTTATATATATATATATATATATATATGAGAAAATGGGTCATTTGTCCAAAAAAATTTAAAACACGGTTCAAATGGACAAGTAAAAAAAATACGGGTGAAATAGCCAAAAAAATAGCAAGGATGAAACTGGATTCATCCTGGCTTATACTTAAAAAATAGCAAGGATGAAACCTGGATGCATCCTGCTGTAAAATAAAAATAAGAAAAAAATATTTGAAAATGGATTTTGGGATGAACCTAACGGTTACATCCCGCGTTTATTTTTAAATTTTGTCCATTTAAACATGACACGATCTTTTTAATTTTTGGCTATTTAAACAGTATTAAAACCTAAGTATCTTTTTCACCCAGGAATTGTTAATTTTGGTCTTTTTGACCAATTTTGTGTATATATATATGAACTTGTAGTCCTCTGGAAACATCTTTCTTGGTAATATTTGTTCTCACTGATTTCATATTTAGTTTCTACCGTATTTTTCTTATTCTTACTAGTCATTCAGTAGACCAATCACATGATGTTGTATACTGAATATGTTATGAGGTACATAATGCAGTAATGGCTAGAGAGTGTGTTGGAGTTGTGTACGGAGACCCGTAACATTTTTGTCTGCAGGGAACTGCCTGGTAATCCCCAATCTTTGTTCGACTAATATGCGGAGTTCAGGCTAGTAAACCTGACACCCAGCAGGCAGCAGCTAACTGGTCTAGATACCCTTGCTATTCCTTCGTTGGTGTATGGCTCTTATAGAAGGTATAATGGGGGATTTGTTTGTTTAACTCTCTGTCAATATATTTATTATTATGTGTAAGCAGTTGGAAAATTTTGGCATATTTTTTTTTTAATTGTTGATTTATAATTTTGTGTTGTGGACTAGGAGGATTCACCCTGCTAAGTTTATTATTTATTTATTGGTGAAGGTCCAAATAAGTTTGTCTTGTGAGGGCTCCATATGAATGTGCAGCTAGAGAATTTCATTAGACAAAGGAGGAGAAGGAAGGTTGATGAGATGAATATTCCAGTCCCTTGAGTTTGGGAGAATAAGGTGCTTCACTTGGGAAATCTTGACTGCCGTTTGAATGTCAGAATCACGCCTGAAATTAGGCAGAGAGCAAACCCAAGGGTCCTTACAAATCTGAGTATTTTCATCATCACCAATCTGCCACAAGCAACCTTTCTTGAGAATATCTCTAATTGAGAAAACAGCAGTCCAAGTGCTAGACTTTAGAAGTAGGGTCTTATATAAACTAGCTCCTAGGAAACTCGTTTTGCAGCAAAAAAATAAAGCTAAAAAACTAAAAAAATTCAATTGTAGAAACTTATTCTGGGTTATGAAGTGAGAGAACTTTGGTAAAACACTTAACACCTAAGCTTTGTTGCTTCATCTGCCACTTTTCTCTTTCTCAATGATCGTCAGTCCTAATTTCAGCGCCTACCAAAGAGAGCGAATGGCGAAGCAAACCCAAACCTACTGGAAGTTGAAACCATCTTCGTTTAAGATTTTCTTAGGTTCAATTTAGTGTTTGAAACAGATATTGTGCAAGTTCAGATCTACAGATCATTACCTTCTACTGCGCTAACTTTTGCCATCTACATCAAGAGAACTACACCACAAACTGAAGAAGAAGATGACCATATGCAATTAAGAGACACGATATGACTCAGTTAGGAATAATGCTAACTTTCTCATGCTAATATTCAACTAAATTCTACTACTTAAGATATAATTTCTTACTACGCAAGTGTACAAAAAGTATATGGTTCTATCAAATTTGATTTAAGTTCCGTCTTCATGTTGCTTTGAATCTAAGAACTGTGAGATACTACAGTGTCTGCCTTTAAAATAAAATCTCTACCATAAATGATGAATTCATGCCCCATTTCCTTACAGGTAATTCGCAAGCGAGATGAATAATGGAAAGTTCAATTGAACTCATATGATATCTAAAATTATCCAAAAATTCAGTAATAGTAGATTTCAATATGCCCCACTGCAAAATGGAAAACACACACAAACCCTGCTTGATGTGGACTGAAGCATACTTGAAACACTCTTAAAACAGCACCCTTCAACATAATTTTCATCCTTCATTAATAGTAATAATTGGCCATGGGAAGTCGAGTTCCACTCATTATTGAATAACAAACTTGTAGAGCACGTGCAAGTTGGAACAATGCCTTTTACCTCAATGAACTAAGATATGTTGTTGAAAATAGAACACAGAATGAAGATGTCAAAATCTAGACACTACTATAGAAATAATTGTTCTAAATTACACTAGCAGTCTGCAAGATACAACTATTTGAAGACGAATCAATTAGGTTGGCTGTGGTTAAGGATAGATTGGAAACATAAATCATGTTAATGAGCTATGCATTATATATCTTCCACGAGAAATTAAAAGAATGGAAACTACCAAAAGAACATTCAGTGAATAAGCATGTCTTGAAAACTGTGAGCGCACTGAAAGGGTGCCTTGGTGTAATTGCTGATTCACTTAGGGTTCATTTTAAAGCTCCGGTGATGCAGGATTATGGTGTTAGAGAATCATGGACTAAAGGTGACATCGTTACCCATGATAACATTAAGAATAGATGTTATTCGAGTATCAACAATTTAATGATCTTTCAAGAATAATGAGATTCTCTTCCCGGGTATCGACAATTTAGTCTTACATGAACCAAAACATGGAAGTGCTACAGAACTATATAAGTGTCTTGTAAGAGGATCAGTCAATATATGTATGTATAATGACATAAAAATTGGTAATACAGACACCTATATTAAATCTCCAGTCATAGAACATCAACACAAGGTGAGCCTCTATATAATTCATAACAGCAGCCGAGATCTTAGACTTAGTGGTTAGTCCAAGTAAGAAACTTACTAGAGATTATGATATGTCCCATCTAGCAGGCCCATGCCCAAGAGTTCAAGTGCACAGAGAAGAAGCAAAAATCTTGATCTCTGATCCTCTTAACAAAGTCCTGTAAGCAATACAATGATTCATATTAAGAACCATTATTGTGGCATTAACAAGCAACTCATACTTCAATTCATTGTGGTCTCAGATAACAAAAAATAAGTTAAAGCAAGGAAAGGCTGAAATTACACAAACAAATAAACCGACTAACTACCTACAGATTTTAGATTACTGCACAAGGCTCGTGAATCAATTCAAGAAACAAAATCATATTAGGCAGAAGAACTGAAGCATCTATAATTTGCTAAGCGCATATAATACAATGAAGACTAGAAATATATTATACATTAAGGGAAACAAACCTGACTAACTTATCCCAATAACTGTAAAACAAAGGTATTTTCAAAATACCAGCTTATACTTCACGTAGTAATTATTAGAGTTGGTCATGATCTTGTACAACTACATGGAATTCAATTTATACGTGGTTTAAATCCTACAAAAGCTACTTGTTCTTGGTTGATTGGTAATTGCAAGCCTCTATGGCTTGATAGGCATGGATTCCATCAACGATCTCTGATTTTTATTAAAAGTTCCAACACACTGTAGTATCCAAACTTACAAGATTTAGTCCATGAAACCTTAAGGCAGGGTTGCAAATAAACTAATTATTTATCCAAAGCTTCAGAGATCTGTCAGAGATAGTTGGGAAATCACTAGAGATCCCTAGACGGGACCAAACTGCCCAAACAAAAGTACAATATCAAACTAGGAGAAACACTAGAGCAGAACAGAGCAATTTTCGAAGGAACTGGGAAAATGTTAAAAACAACATATCCAAATTATCATAGGCATATATTTAATATTTCAAATGCTTGTCCACAGGGAACTTGAGAATAGTGTTGACCATATTGGTTAACATTTAATATTTTGCTTTTATAAACATAATATGGTTTGACCTATTTTGTTTCTACTGTAATTATTGTTTTTGCTACTTTAGAATTCACCTGCTTAGTAATAGCTTTTGTTTCTATATTCTCGTAATGGATAAGGATTGGAGAATTCTATAAAGGAGGGGAGTCCCTCTTCTCATCGTGCCTTGCCATTCGTATCCCATATACGGCAGATTTCGACAGAGAAGAGAAGACTTCATTCTCAATAATTGCTGCTGTTTTTTCCTGCTATTCTTGACCTATCTGCTGGAGCTAATCAGGTATGTAACATCATCACTGATTATGTTAGGAAATCATGATCTTAGTCTTTGGCAAGATCCTTCATTATTTCTGCTCGCTTCAAATATTTTGTATGCTAATTTTTCTACAAGTTGTTCTTCACACCACAAGCTATTAGTATCCCATAATCAAAATACTTTTATATTAATTAGCAAAGCAAGTGCTCAGTACAAGAGAGAATAGATTCTACTCTTTTTTACTAATAAATTTTAAGAGCTTCAATAAAAATCTCTGATGAACTTTGGCTTTCTGTTAATCTTCAACTGGTGAAGCTTCCCTACACGTTCTTGAGAGGATTTTCCTTGGTTGTACCGGGTATTGCTATGACTCTTCTTCCCTACACGTTCTTGAGAGGATTTTCCGTGGTTCTTGTACCCAGTATTGCTATGACTCTTGAGGTTATTAACTTGAAGCACTTGAATTGTTCTTTGCCTTTTTGCTGCAGATTAGAAGAACAATTAACAAATAATTAGCAAAATATCATAATTACAAACACAATTAACAGTGCGTAGCGGTAATAACATGTAATCAATTCAAGAGAATTGGGCGCAGGGACTTACCATCAGCAATTCTTTTATACCCAGCACGCAGCTTCTCGACAGAAGCTTGAAGCATGGATTCCGATATCTCACAAACTCGTTCTTGTTTCTCGATTTTGGGTTGAATAATGTTGTGGTCTTCCATAGTGTTGTTACTTTCAGCACTGAACAATGAATTAAACAGATCTTGTTTCTGATGCAACATTTGACCAACTTGTGCCATAATATATTGATTTCTTGTTTACGTAGGTGTTATCAGAAAATTATATATATGTATCCTGCAATGAATTTGCATGAACGTATTAGAATTAAAAGATTGAGGAAAGAAATAAAATTGGTATCGATTCTCAAACCAGGCTCACGAGGAATCTCAGATTGTAAGCATACCTTTTTGTAGTTCGAAGCCCTTGCTATAAACCTCTTCTTCTAATTCTTCTTCTTCTACTTGTAGAAAATAAATAACAGGGTTGGGGTTGGCCTGTGCATTATATATAGGCTTCGATCATAGATACTTGGAAGTTTTGGAAGTTTCTATATTTTAGGTTTTTGAATCCGAGTTCAGGTAGTAAAACTATCTGCCAGTTTACCAAGACTAGGAAAACTAGCTACTAGGTCGGCCATTGTATTCAACATGTGTCGAGCATATGGGATATTAGTGACCAAAGGGGGGGTTTGGTGACCCGAACTCCATATTATGGCCCCTACCCCAAATTTTACCCATCCAAAGTTTGCACAGTAATTCATCAAAACTTTACGCTGTTTTGGCATCACTCAAAATCTACCTGGAGCCCTGAAATTTACCTGGATAGCATCGATCTTGACCAAGGAACTGTGCGGAAGAGCTGACAACAACAACATGGCATACCAGGATAGCTTGAATCATTTCGTAATTCATGACTTTGATTACATCTATGAATCATTTCAAAATAACTGTTACATACGATCAACTGTTACCATTGGTCTTAGGAGGCGATGGTTGTGGCACCTGATTTCCCAGACCACTTGTCTTCTTGCCCGTTAGGATTTGTTTTCGAAGAAGATGCAACTTCACGAACTATAATTGTACTGTCACCACGTCTTTTTTAAGGTGTCGATAAATCAATCGTGGACTTCCTTTCGAGTAAGTCTTCATACTTTCATCCGCAAATACAATGAAATGCAATTAAGTACATATAAAAACCATTGAAAATATGCAGTTGAATACCTACAATATTAATTTAGTCAAGAAGTAACTTGATTTCAAAGTCTGCCATTATTTTCGTCATAAGCACTTGATCTTTTTCTATCTTGAATTTCACTACTGATGATGTACTAAAAACTGACTATCTTCCCCCTTGAAGACCTTGAAAAAATAAGCTTCCACGTTGAACGGTGATGAAATCCTCGCTTCTTATTGGCCTAAATATGCCTTTTCTAATGCAGAAGCTATGGTAAAAACTTGTGTACTCCATGGGTCAGAATGACTGAGGATGCTTTTCACAAAAATTTCCCTAGTGGATCATATCTGCATGAATTCAACTAAGTATCATCTGTATAGTCGAATCCTAATAACAATGTTGTTGAATAACATTTGAACAAAAAAGAACAATCATCTTTGATTCCAGGTAGATGCTCGGCCATGAAGGGAAGTGCAAAGTTGTTCACACTGATGATGACTTTAGGTATGGCAATTTGCTTCTTGTTTTCTTCTTTTTCTGTTTTTCACTTTTTTGTTTTGTCTTTTGGATTTTGTCAAATGATGCACTTAGAATAGCTTATGCTTGCGTACACAGAGACCTTTTTGGATCACGCATTATTCATTTTGTGGATTGCTTATGATTTCGAGCACTCCTCTTTGTCAGGAGGATTTTTTGTGGATTCGTTGTGTTACTTGTGAATCAAAAACACGCATTATTCATCTTGTGGATTGCGTACATGTAAAAGGTTTTTAACCACTTCCCATTAATTTTATCGTTGGGTTTCCCCTTCACGGGAGAAACCCAACACGGGAGTGCCATCTGCGTGTTCAATCTTGTAGTAGCCGCTATCTGCCGCTTCAATAACTCTGAACGGGCCTTCCCAGTTTGGTGCGAATTTTCCGGCGCTTTCATTTCGAGGAACATGATGTGAGATGCGAGGACCAAGTCGCCAATAGCAAAGATTCTTGGTTTAACCTTTTGGTTGTAAGCTCGTGCCATACGTGCGCGGTATTTTTCAGCATGGGCATGTGCAATGTCAAGCTTCTCCTCAATCGTGTCCAACACTTGGAATCTTTTACTATCTTCAGCTTGGAGGCCGCTTGCTGCGATGACTCGGGCGGATGCGATGACAATTTCTGCTGGAAGAATGGCGTCTTCTCCATAAACTAGAGTGTATGGTGCAGCCCCGGTTTAGGATCTTCTTGCGGTGCGGTATGCCCAAAGCGCCATGGGTAATTCCTCATGCCAGAGTCGCTTGTTATCATATAAATTTCGGCTGAGGATTCGGAGCAAAATTTTATTGGTGGCTTCGGCTTGCTTGTTTCCTTTTGGATAGTAAGGGGTGGACGTTTTGCGTTTGACATGAAAGGCTGCTAGCAAGTCCTTTACATCGCTATCAACAAAGGGCGTACCATTGTCAGATACAATGCACATAGGTATTCCGAAACGCGTGATAATGTGTTCTTTGATGAAGGAGGCGATAATGGCACCAATAGTGTTTTTTAATGGGATTGCCTCTACCCACTTGGTGAAGAATTTTGTAGCTGTTATGATGTACTCGTGTTGCTTGGAGGATTTCGGTGTGATGGGTCCAATGATGTCTAATCCCCAAGTATGAAAGGGCCAGGGAGCAGCAACGTTATGCAACGTGGTATCGGCTGTGTCGCTTTCCATTGTAGGCCAGTAGTAGTGCTTCGTAAATTTGCGCAAACAACCTGGCTTTCCCTTGATGCTCGCAATAGTGAGTTAGGTCCATAACCTTGAGCGCTTCCGCCTTGTCAAGACATGTCAAGGTTTGCTGATTGAAGATTTTCCGGAATAACTTTCGGTCAAGAACAAAGTATCTCTCTGATTTCTTGACTAAACGAAGGGCAGCCTTTTTATCAATTGGCAACGTACCGTTTGTTAGGTAGTCGATGTAGGGTTCTCGCCAATCCTCTGTGTCTTCTTCTCGGCAAAAATCGAAGAACAGTCCCACGTTGGTTTACGCATGGAAATGAGAACCTCTTGGTATATGGGGAGCGCCTTGGCAAATCAAACATTTATCTTGAAGCGCTTTAGCTTGCTCTTTGTAAATGGACATGTCCGCCAATAAAATCGCTCGCTAGCGAATTCTAGATAATTTTGTAATTAGGGTCGGTGAAACCAAGCTATATAACATGATTAAATTGATGATGGACGTGGCGTGACCACAAGTTTGAGAATATATCTCTTCCAATTTTTCTTTGGCCTCGTTTGGTCCAAGGAATCTACAGAGTCCTCCTCCGGTTGTGATGAAATACAAGTCTCTTTCAAGGAGAGTGTAAGTTTTTAACGTTTTCCATGAAAGCTGCCTTTCTTATGGTGGACGGTTGAGGTCTGCTATTATTACCCTTTGCTAGTCCAACTCTTCCATGGCCGCTCTTTCCTCTAAAGCCATAGGTGAGGTTTTCTTTATGATGGTGATAACTTCTTCATCTCCTTGAAGCATTTGTAGCTTTGATGCCAGAGTGGCCAATGCATCTGCATGCTTATTCACTAGATGCCCCATGTGTTCTATGACGATGTGCTCGAAGCGTCGCATCAACCTTTGAGCTTTATCACAATAGATCGCCAGTGTTGGTTCCTTCACATGAAAGTCTCCTTCCATTTGGTTTACAAGAAGCCTCGAGTCTCCCATGACTTCCAAGGCGCGAATGCCCGTTTCCAATGCCATTTGCATCCCAATGAGGAAACTTTCGTATTCTGCAGCGTTATTAGTACATGGGTAATCGAGTTTGTAGGCGTATGGTTTGAGTTCGCCTTCTGGTGATTCAAAAACGATTCCTGCGCCTCCATGACTTCCGTAGGAGGAACCATCAAACGACATCTTCCATTTTTGAGGCGGTATTTCTTGTGCTATAGCGATTTCACCCGGGAGATCGGTGTTAATGTCAGAAGTATCTGAGCCTGGGAAGGCTGCCAGTAGGTCTGCGATCGCTTGTCCTCTGACTCCTTGGGGTCGTATTGGTGTGAAATCAAATTCCAAACAGTTGCATTAACCAGCGTGCCGTCACTTGCATCCGATTGGATTGGCTTAGTGGTTAAATAAACAATTGGGTTGGCCGCTTCTACTACGTAGCATTTATGCTTTAGCAGGTAGTGGCGTATCTTCTGCGCTGCCAGAATTAATGGTAGGCAACCTTTCTCAGAAGACGTATACCGAAACTCAGCATCTTTTAAGGTTTTGCTAAGGTAGTAAATGGGGATGAGATTAGCTCCTCCCATGTCTTGAGCGACCAACACTCCGATTGCAGTTTCTATATGTGCGAGATATTGATACAGAGGTTCTCCTTTTATGGGCGGGCGTAAGACATGCGGGTGGGTAAGCCATTTTTTGATTGTGTCAAAAGCCTCATGTTGCTCTTCCTCCCATATAAACTTCGTGTATTTTTTAAGCATTAGGAATAAGTAATTTAGGGTCTGTGCCAATACGGGGATGAAGCGTCTTACATAAGAAACTTTGCCTATCAACTTTTGAAGTTCTTGTTTGTTCTTTGGTGGCGGCATCGATATGATGGCTTCGGCTTTAGCAGTATCGACCTCGATCCATTTGCTGGTGACTTGATACCCTAAGAATTTCCCCTTGGTGACTCCAAACATACATTTGGCCGGATTCATCTTTAGATTGAAATTTCGACATCGCTGGAGGACTCGGCGAAGATGTTGGGAGAATTCTTCTCGCTTCTTCGCTTTAATCACAAGGTCATCCACGTAAATCTAGACAATTTCATGATTCATATAGTGGAAAATGGAAGTCATCGCCCGTTGATAAGTCGCCCCGGCATTCTTCAACCTGAATGGCATGACAACATAGTAAAAGTTTCCTATTGGTGTGGAAAACACCGTCTTGGCTACGTCGCTTTCTTTTATCCTGACTTGTTTGTAACCACTATGCCCGTCCATGAATGCATACATGTCATACCCGCACGTTGCATCCACTGTCATGTCGATGTTGGGGAGAGGGAATTCATCTTTGGGGCAAGCGCGATTCAGATCTCATAATCCACTCAGCATCGAATGGCTCCGTTCTTTTTTTCTACAGGTACAATGTTCGCAAGCCATGTTGGATAATGTATGGGTTTAATGTACCCTTCTTCTAGTAGCTTCGTCACTTCTGCTTTTATTTGTGCTTCAGTTTCATAGTGGAACTGGCGTCGGGGTTGCCTTATGGGTTTACTGCTTGGGTTGACTTTTAGTTCATGACAGACCAAGGCAGGGATTAATCCTGGCATATCCTCGTAGGACCAAGCGAAAACATCCTTGTACTCTTTCAGTAATTCGTGTAACTCACGACTTTACTCGTCTTTCAGGGCCACTCCGAGTTCAATCCATTTTGGGTCCTCTTCGGTCCCCAAGTTGACCTTCTGTGTTGCTTCATCATGTTTGGGTGGCGCGTTCTTCGTCATTCTTTCCCAGGAGTGTGGGGCGTCCTCAACTTTCAAAGTTTTCATCTCTTCGGCGATGTTGACTTCTGCTGTCGGGGCCTCCCCGGCTAATTGTTATAGGCTATACACATGACGTCCATCCGGGCGAGACACCTTTCGGAAACGTTGTTTGTCTTCTTCAAAATAGTTTTCTTTCGTCCTTGGCTGGTGCTTCCTTGTTGGTAGGTTGTCTCCCAGTCTGGAATTGGAATTCAGTGGATGTGAGTTACTACCTCGCTTGGTTCGCTCAGACCATCAAAGAAGGATGCTTCAGCATAACACGCTTCATCGGCAGAGAAGGGGTTCTCGGTGGCTCGGACCCTCTTCTGTTTTCCCTTGAGGATAAATTTGATGCATTGATGATAAGTAGATGACACGACTCCATGTTTGTGTAGCCATGGTATTCCCAATAAGATATGATATGCCGTATTAACATCCATCACGTGAAAGTGCTCGATTGCGTTTATCGGACCGACCTTGACTTCGAGGTTGATCGTCCCGATAGTGTGTTGACTTAGACCGCCAAAACCTTGGATCCTTGTTTGGAATTTCTTAATTTCCGCTTCTTTCCCACCAATGCTCTTCAAGATGTGCAAGGGTATCAAGTTGATTGATGCACTAGTATCGATGAATGCCCGTTTGAAAGTGTCTTTCTTTACTTTAGCCATAAGATTCAGCGGGAGTGTATGGTCTCTATTCATGGCCTTGTCCTCCTCAGTGAAGGTTATAACATTGGTAGGCAGTGGATACTTCCTGTCCAAGTAGGCGCTCACATCTTCTCTGGCTGCAATTCTAGTTAGAAATATCGATGCTAGGTGTCTTTGAGCAGCGTCGAAACCCAAAGCATTGAAGAAGTTTGCGAATAGAGGTTTCTTCGCCACTGTTTCTGCTATTTGCTCAGTCGTACCGCCTGATGATACATCATATATTTCTTCCTCTTCTGCTACCTCCATCGGGTACCCTTCCCCCTCTCTAGGGTCGTGAGTTAGGGCTGCTACCCCGTGGTCTGTCAGCGGGTCATCTTGTATGCCATTATCGCCTCCGACATCTACCTCTCCATTCCGTTGTTTGTGGTAGATCGCCCATTTGAAATTTCGACATTCCCTAGTAGGGTGATCTACCCATCCGTGGAATAGACAATAGTGCGGGTTACGTTTGTCGGCATCAGTAGGAACCTTCCTAGGTTTTGGGAGGATAATATCGCCATTTTTGATCCACTATTTTAGCAAGCCAACCTCCTGTTCATATGAACATGGGAAGTCGAGTGGCTCTTGCTCTTCTCTCCTTTTGCCTCGCCTGTTGTCATTGCATAGTGGACCTCGCCTCTTTTGCGCTCCTGAGCCTTCTTTCTTATCATAGGCGACCGAATGAGACCAGGATTTCTCAGCCGCCTCAATCTCCTCATTGGTTGCATCAGTCCTGGCGACTTCTTCCTCAAGATTAGCAAACATGGTTATCTGGGCGTTTTCGAACATCCGGCGTGTCTTAGACTCAAGCACCGATATACATATGTTCACTAACTCTTCTTCGGGCACCTCTATCCGGCATTTGAGGGACTCGCTTCTAAAACGTAATGCAAATGGTTTAAGTCTCTCTCCTCTTCGTGGTTTGGTGTTTCCTAAGTCAGAAATGGAAATCTTTACAGGTTTGGAGTAGAACTTTTACATGAACGCCTGCTGCATCTCACCCTATGACCACCGTATACTGTTGGGTTTCTAGGAAATATACCAAGTGAAGGCGTCTCCCGTCAGGGTTTTCCCGAATTCCCTCATACATACAACTTCGTCTTGGGCATACTCATTAGGCGACATGGTAAATCGATGCTTGTGTTATGTCGCATTACCACTCCCCTCGAACAACCTAAACTTTGGTATCTTATACTTGGCTGGCATTGGTCTGGACAGGATTTCGGACGGGATAGGTGATGTTATAGTATAGGCGCTGGCTTGAGTCTCGAGGCCGTACTTTTCTTCGAGCATCTTGGTAAACTTTCCATCTGATAAGGCGATCCGGGCTTGTTCATCTGTCATTAGCTGGTTAGCAGACTGGTTAGCTGACGATCGCCCTTGAGGAGTCTGAAACCTTTGGTCTTGATCGAAGTCGCACCCATGATTCAATCGAGGCAAACCCAAACCTTCTTCACGATTTCCTCCAGCGGCGGATCGATAGCTGCCAATTTTCCAAAAGAGCTTGTCTCTGGCGATCATTTTCCTCTATATCGAAAAACATTTGTTCTATTTCAGTAAGAGGTCCATACACGCGTGGCTGAGCCTGGTGTGTGAACCTTTCAGTGCCCATGCGATGAATTGTGCGCTAAGCTAATGACCTAGGCTCCCACTGTGGTCGCCAAATGTACACAATAAGGAATATACATGGTATAGATATAAGTAGGTTGTAGAGACTAGTTCCTAGAAGAAGAACACAATTTCCCACAATGATATCACTGAGTCCTTTCATTGGGAAAAGACCCCTATTTATAGTTATTTCCTCAAATGGAAATGTCAGATGTGTGTCCTTTTCTATTTCCCTTATCTTGCTACTGCCTCTTCTGACCGTACAACTATACCTTAGATCCTTTTAGAAGGCATGTCTTTTTTCTGACCACCGCACGTGCGTTTGAACACTGTGGAGGAACGACTTGTTTAATAGCACCCCCTTCGGGATAAGGGGAGAACCTGGTGCCCCCTTATTAGGTGGGGTGCTATTTCGTCCCTTTTTTTGGATATGGGGAAACCACACTTCTTCCTTGGTATTTTTTTGGGTATCTATAGGAATCATTTCCCCTAAAACAAGTTCAAACTAGTTACTGTTTAAACACCCTCCAATCGTGCATGAAATCCACGAACTTAAATTGCTTAAAGGATTCATGAACTGTCGCCCAACTAAATAAGGAAGCCTTCACTGTCATTAGTTATACATAATTTCGCTGCCAGCAAAACCAGCTACGAAGAAGTCACTTGTGCCTTGCCATTCGTATCCCATATACGGCAGATTTCGACAGAGAAGAGAAGTCTTCATTCTCAATAATTGCTGCTGTTTTTTCCTGCTATTATTGACCTATCTGCTGGAGCTAATCAGGTATGTAACATCACTCATTATGTTAGTAAATCATGATATTAGTCTTTGGCAAGATCCTTCATTATTTCTGTTAGCTTCAAATATTTTGTATGCTAATTTTTCTACAAGTTGTTCGTCACACCACAAGCTATTAGTTTCCCATAATCAAAATACTTTTTCATTAATTAGCAAAGCAAGTGTTCAGTACAAGAGAGAATAGATTCTACTCTTTTTTACTAATAAATTTTAAGAGCTTCAATAAAAATCTCTGATGAACTTTGGCTTTCTGTTAATCTTCAACTGGTGAAGCTTCCCTACACGTTCTTGAGAGGATTTTCCTTGGTTGTACCGGGTATTGCTATGACTCTTCTTCCCTACACGTTCTTGAGAGGATTTTCCGTGGTTCTTGTACCCAGTATTGCTATGACTCTTGAGGTTATTAACTTGAAGCACTTGAATTGTTCTTTGCCTTTTTGCTGCAGATTAGAAGAACAATTAACAAATAATTAGCAAAATATCATAATTACAAACACAATTAACAGTGCGTAGCGGTAATAACATGTAATCAATTCAAGAGAATTGGGCGCAGGGACTTACCATCAGCAATTCTTTTATACCCAGCACGCAGCTTCTCGACAGAAGCTTGAAGCATGGATTCCGATATCTCACAAACTCGTTCTTGTTTCTGGATTTTGGGTTGAATAATGTTGTGGTCTTCCATAGTGTTGTTACTTTCAGCACTGAACAATGAATTAAACAGATCTTGTTTCTGATGCAACATTTGACCAACTTGTGCCATAATATATTGATTTCTTGTTTACGTAGGTGTTATCAGAAAATTATATATATGTATCCTGCAATGAATTTGCATGAACGTATTAGAATTAAAAGATTGAGGAAAGAAATAAAATTGGTATCGATTCTCAAACCAGGCTCACGAGGAATCTCAGATTATAAGCATACCTTTTTGTAGTTCGAAGCCCTTGCTATAAACCTCTTCTTCTAATGCTTCTTCTTCTACTTGTAGAAAATAAATAACAGGGTTGGGGTTGGCCTGTGCATTATATATAGGCTTCGATCATAGATACTTGGAAGTTTTGGAAGTTTCTATATTTTAGGTTTTTGAATCCGAGTTCAGGTAGTAAAACTATCTGCCAGTTTACCAAGACTAGGAAAACTAGCTACTAGGTCGGCCATTGTATTCAACATGTGTCGAGCATAAGGGATATTAGTGACCAAAGGGGGTTTGGTGACCCGAACTCCATATTATGGCCCCTACCCCAAATTTTGAGAAAATGGGTCATTTGTCCAAAAAAATTTAAAACACGGTTCAAATGGACGAGTAAAAAAAAATACGGGTGAAATAGCCAAAAAAAAATAGCAAGGATGAAACTGGATTCATCCTGGCTTATACTTTAAAAAATAGCAAGGATGAAACTGGATGCATCCTGTGTAAAATAAAAAAAAAAAAAAAAATTTGAAAATGGACAGATGAAACCGGTTACATCTTGCCTATTTTTAAATTTTTGTCCATTTAAACAAGATCTTTTTAATTTTTGGCTATTTAAAACAGATCAAAACCTAAGTGTCTTTTTCACCCTGGAATTGTTTATTTTGGTCTTTTTGACCAATTTTGTGTACTTTTTTTTACTTGTCCATTTGAACCGTGTTTTAAATTTTTTTGGACAAATGATCCATTTTCTTTATTTATTCATTTATTTTTTTCATTTTGGCTTGTTGTATAATTTTTGGTTTTTGTGTAGCTACATATGTAAAAAATGATTGTGTATCAAACTTTATATTATACTTTTAATCAAATCTAAAAAAAAATTAGTCAAAAGAATAAAATTAAAAATAAATAATATATTTTTTGTATAAGGATTATTACATGAAACTAGTTGGAAGCCTAACAAGCTAAGCTCCAACGACATACTACTACATTAATTGAACAGGTTGCTGTGCTAACCTACCAGCGAGCTTCATGGGTAACCTAGCCAAGGGAGCCGAAACGACGGGAGGGGGGCTGAGATTGTGTCACAAGGGGGGAAAGCTAACACTACCTTCCATGTTAATTCCTGCAATATTACGTCATTGGGGACTCGAACCTGGGACCTCCTGGAGCGCATTAAACTTTTGGGAAACGGGGATGACCAGCTGAGCTAGGGCCAGTCAAGAAGTTAATAATCTAAAGTCCGGACCTCTAACTGGACCTTTTGAGATAATTCAAAAGTACTATAATTGGAATTTGTTTTAAAAAAATAAGTCAAAAAGGTCCGGACTTTTTCTTGCTAAAGTCTGGACCTCTTAAAAATCCCAAATATGGGTTTCCACGTAAGAGCCACATATGTTCAGGAAGATCCGGACCATTAGAATTAATGTCCGGACCGTAGGTGCCAGATAAGCACCACGTGGGCTAAGGAAGGTCCTCACTTTTAAAACTAAGGTCCGGACCACACCACCTAAGTCATCATCCCAATAGTGTTATTTAATTTTTTTAACCTTAAATCTCTATTACACCTCTTTCAAGGTCCACAAAAGTTTGCCCTTCGACGTCTTAATTTTTCATTCTTATTTCAGTTTCACTTCCTTCCTCGTAGAAGTATACCACAGCATCATATGCTAAAGTCTACCCCTCCATCACTTTGTTCCTCGTCCTCCTCTCCTTCTTCTTCTTCTTTTTGAGTTATTCTCCTTCTTCGTATCATATGATGTCTGTCTAAGGCAACACTATCAAAGTTAGGGTTTGATTACAATTTCAATTTTTCTTCCGCAATTTGTCTTCCGAATTTCTTACAAATACCATTATTTAATTCATTTACGGTATGTACACAGGAAATTCAAACAACTTAATATATTCCCTTATCTTAATTTCTTTGATTAGGTTAGAAAAAGTAAAATAAAATTATGATTAATCTTATCAGCTCCCAATTGTTTTGCTTTGTTTCTTTCTTTCTTTGGGATTTGTATCTCTTCTTTCACATTTTTAGACCTACTCATTTGATCAATAATGATTTTTTCTGTTAAACGAAAAGAAAACAATATTGCTCATTTACTGTTTGATAAAATGCTTCAATGAAGTATTTGTGTTTGCGGACTTCCACGGGTTTTTTTTATTTAAGGTTTTAGTAATGGGTCTTCATAAGAGTTAAAAAAAAATTTAGTACAGGTCTATGGAACTAACAATGGGATAATAATTCTTGACAGGCATTAGCAGAGTCAATTGGCGATTGGTATTGTGGGCAAACGATATGTTACCGATAAAGAAGTGTACTCTAGCATTGTGAAAACCAATTGCTGGTTTTTATAGTCCATATTAGTTAAACTGCTATGGGAAATTGTTGTGTTAAGATATACTGTGTGGACTACAAGGTCCACAAAGACCACATTAGTTAAATTGTTATACTTTAGTACTGACATACTCGCAGTTATACTCTAATGCTCGAGCATTGTTGGCAATTTTCTTTAGTATTTTGGCAGACTCATCGATGTCCCCTCTCCATCGCGTAGCTGCTGTTCTGTTATAGTCGTTGCAGTTAGGAAAACCGCTCCGGAGACTAGCACGGTATGCATTTGGTCCTAAACTAATAATCCTCATTCTTCGAATGTGCTAACTATTTACAGTCATTGTCTATATTTGGTGTCTATAAAGTCTATATTAGACAATTGTGCTAACTAATTATAGTTATTGGCTAGGTAATGAAAGCTACAAACAAGCGTGTTGGCATGTGCCAATGGCATGCTCGGCCATTAGAGCCACGACCTGGTAAGAAAAGCTACCAGCGATGCGTGTTGGCATGTGTCAATGGCATGCGTGGACATTAGGGTCACGGCCAGGTAAGAAAAGCTACCAACGATGCATTTTGGCATGTGCCAATGGCATGCGTGGCCATTAGGGTCACGGCCAGTAAGGAAAGCTACCAAAACGATGCGTGTTGGCATGTGCCAATGGCATGCGTGGTCGTTTATGGGTAAAAATTGTTTCTCTGATTTCGGTAATTTCGGTGGGTGAGTGAGAAACTGTTCAAACCCTAAACAAATGTGCCGCATGTGAGCACTTTATAGATTCGAGAGATCAACTGCACAAGTCCGGCCTAAACCAAGAAATGGTCGTTCCGCACTTGCTTCGGTCACAAAGTGGAGGAGAAGGGTTGATTTGGGGAGGGAAGCAAAGAAAGGTGTTGAGGAGAGTAGTATCTCGACTTGTATCAGAAAGTGAAAGCTTAGGAAGCTTGCAAGAGATGAAATCTTTTTGGGAGAGCTTACAAAGTTGCCTTTCTGAGAGTGTGGTATTTTTCCCGACCGAGACTTGTTGTCCGGTGGAAATATGTAAGACCTATTTATACAAGTCGAGATTGAAACGTACCTCGGCCTCATGAAGGAAGAGAGTAAAGGGTGAAATAATGGGAGGAGGTGGTAACCGCATGGTTTAATGGGCTAAAACGTTTTTCACCATTATTTCCTCTTTTATTTGACCGCTTTATTCCTTTTCACGCTTTCTTAATGTGAGCGTAGTGTACGCCGCATGCTTTGTGACCGCCAAACCAAAACCCTAAAGAAGCATCCCCGCTTGTGTCGATGTCTAGAGTGTTGGTTGCATCTTGAGTGCAAGTGGCGCTGCTAGTGGCGCGTGTGGCATATGCCAATGGCATGTGCGGAATGCCTTGGTGGTAGGTTGCACGGTTTGCAAGTTAGGTTACCAGCGTGTGTGTTTGGCATGTGCCAATGGCATGTGCGGAATGCCTTGGTGGTAGGTTTGCACGGTTTGCAAGTTAGGCTACCAGCGTGCATGTTTGGCATGTGCCAATGGCTCGTGCGGCCATGTTGACCTAGTTGCAAGTCTTGCAAGCCTAGGGCGCTATGTTTGGCGTGGGCCAAAGGCATAGCGGCTTGGAAGTATGGCTTGCGACACGTGTTGGCATGTGCCAATGGCACGTGCGGCCATGTTGACCTAGTTGCAAGTCTTGCAAACCTAGGGCGCTATATTTGGCGTGGGCCAAAGGCATAGCGGCTTGGAAATATGGCTTGCGGCACGTGTTGGCATGTGCCAATGGCACGTGCGGCCATGTTGACCTAGTTGCAAGTCTTGCAAACCTAGGGCGCTATGTTGCGTGGGCCAAAGGCATAGCGCTTAGAAATATGGCTTGCGCACGTGTTGGCATGTGCCAATGGCACGTGCGGCCATGTTGACCTAGTTGCAAGTCTTGCAAACCTAGGGTGCTATGTTTGGCGTGGGCCAAAGGCATAGCGGCTTAGAAATATGGCTTGCGGCAGACGTGTTGGCATGTGCCAACGGCACGTGCGGCCATGTTGACCTAGTTGCAAGTCTTGCAAACTCCGGGGCGCTATGTTGGGCGTGGGCCAAAGGCATAGCGGCTTAGAAATATGGCTTGCGGCACGTGTTGGCATGTGCCAATGGCACGTGCGGCCATGTTGACCTAGTTGCAAGTCTTGCAAACCTAGGGCGCTATGTTTGGCGTGGGCCAAAGGCATAGCGGCTTAGAAATATGGCTTGCGGCACGTGTTGGCATGTGCCGCTGGCACGTGCGGCCATGTTGACCTAGTTGCAAGTCTTGCAAGCTTAGGGGCGCTATGTTTGGCGTGGGCCAAAGGCATAGCGGCTTGGAAATATGGCTTGCGGCACGTGTTGGCATGTGCCAATGGCACGTGCGGCCATGTTGACCTAGTTGCAAGTCTTGCAAGCTTAGGGCGCTATGTTAGGCGTGGGCCAAAGGCATAGCGGCTTGGAAATATGGCTTGCGGCACGTGTTGGCATGTGCCAATGGCACGTGCGGCCATGTTGACCTAGTTGCAAGTCTTGCAAACCTAGGGCGCTATGTTTGGCGTGGGTCAAAGGTATAGCGGCTTGGAAATTTGGCATTGTTGCCATGGTGCGCAGGGTGCGGCTTGGTTTGGCATTGTTGCCGTGGTGCGCAGTATGCGGCTTGGTTTGGCATTGTTGCCATGGTGCGCAGGTGCGGCTTGGTTTGGCATTGTTGCCGTGGTGCGCAGGATGCGGCTTGGTTTGGCATTGTTGCCATGGTGCGCAAGATGCGGCTTGGTTTGGCATTGTTGCCATGGTACGGAAGAGATGCGCTTGGTTTGGCATGGTTGCCATGGTGCGCAAAGATGCGGCTTGGTTTGACATTGTTGCCATGGTGCGCAGTATGCGGCTTGGTTTGGCATTGTTTCCATGGTGCGCAGTATGCGGCTTGGTTTGGCATTGTTGCCATGGTGCGCAGTGTGCGGCTTGGTTTTGGAATTAGGGTTCTGTGTCGAAAACTCCTAACTGGGTATTTTGAAAAATACCCCTATTAATTATTTACACCGAGTTAAATGCTCTTAGTTAATGTGTTGCGGGTAACACTAGGTCATGGGGTTTTACGATTTTACCCCTTGTTTAAAAACCACTATCAACATTAAGTCCCTCGCTTAGCTCGGAACGGGGGCTTTGTTGCATGAGGTAAGCATAAGATGGTGACAAACTATCAACAAGAAACCGTAAAGAGAATTGAGGGGGGCTTGTCCGACCTTTTATAAATAGGAATAGGAATCCTTGCCTCTAGTAGTTTTGCACAATCGGGAGGTCGCGTAATTGGGAAGTCAAAGATCGTTGAGAGACAGAAGTCAGGCGGATTGAGAAGTTGACGCGAGTTAGGAAACCTGGCGTGCTAGCTGGTGGGACCCGCAAGGTAGGGGAAGTTGTGCGTGCTTGTCGGGCGTGACTTGGGCGGTCATTGGGAAGTTGGCGAGTTGGGAAACCGAGTGTGCTAGTCAGGGACCGGCGCAAGGTGGGGAAGTTGATTGCGCTAGTCGAAGCGAGACCGGTGTAAACAAGGAGGGAGTAGGTGTTTCTGCCGAGATAGCAAAGTTTCCTTGTTTTGCCTTCCTTCACGCGTGCGGCTTTGATCAGGGCATTGTCCATGCTAAAATCTGGAAGCGTTATGTCCCTCATTGCTTCCTTTCCTTTCTTAAGGTTCTGTATTCATACCCAACTGTTGATGGTGGATTTTAGACAAGGGGTAAAATCGTAAAACCCCATGACCTAGTGTTACCCACAACACATTAACTAAGAGAATTTAACTCAGGTGTAAATAATTAATAGGGGTATTTTTTTCTTCAAAATACCGGGATTAGGGTTTTCAAATACGTAACCCTAATTCCAAAACCAAGCCGCATATCGCGCACCATGGCAACCATGCCAAACCAAGCCGCATATCGCGCACCATGGCAACCATGCCAAACCAAGCCGCATATCGGCGCACCATGGCAACCATGCCAAACCAAGCCGCATATCACGCACCATGGCAACCATGCTAAAACCAAGCCGCATATCAGCAAGACCATGGCAACCATGCCAAACCAAGCCGCACTCTGCGCACCATGGCAACCATGCCAAAACAAGCCGCATACTGCGCACCATGGCAACAACGCCAAATTCCGAACCGCCATGCCTTCGGCCCACGACCAACATAGCGCCCTAGGTTTGCAAGACTTGCAACTAGGTCAACATGGCCGCACGTGCCATTGGCACATGCCAACACGTGCCGCAAGCCATATTTCTAAGCCGCTATGCCTTTGGCCCACGCCAAACATAGCGCCCTAGGCTTGCAAGACTTGCAACTAGGTCAACATGGCTGCACGTGCCATTGGCACATGCCAACACGTGTCGCAATCCATAATTCCAAGCCGTTATGCCTTTGGCCCACGCCAAACATAGCGCCCTAGGCTTGCAAAACATGCAACTAGGTCAACATGGCCGTACGTGCCAATGGCACATGCAAACATACTCGCTAGCTAGCTTCCCTATCAAGGTCACGGCCCTAACGGCCCCGCATGCCATTGGCACATGCCAACATGCTCGCTAGCTAGCTTCCCTATCAAGGTCACGGCCCTAACGGCCCCGCATGCCATTGGCACATGCCAACATGCTCGCTAGCTAGCTTCCCTATCAAGGTCACGGCCCTAATGGCCCCGCATGCCATTGGCACATGCCAACATGCTCGCTAGCTAGTTTCCCTATCACGGCCCTAACGGCCCCGCATGCCATTGGCACATGCCAACATGCTCGCTAGCTAGCTTCCCTATCTCTATCACGGCCCTAACGGCCACGCATGCCATTGGCACATGCCAACATGCTCGCTAGCTGGTTTCCCTATCAAGGTCACGGCCCTAATGGCCACGCATGCCATTGGCACATGCCAAAACACACACGCTGGTAGCCTAACTTGCAAACCGTGCAATCTACCACCAAGGCATTCCGCACATGCCATTGGCACATGCCAAACACACACGCTGGTAGCCCAACTTGCAAACCATGCAAACTACCACCAAGGCATTCCGCACATGCCATTGGCACATGCCACACGCGCCACTAGCAGCGCCACTTGCACTCAAGATGCAACCAACACTCGAGACATCAACAAAAACTGGGGGATGCTTCTTTAAGGTTTTGGTTTGGCGGTCACAAGATGCGGCAGTACACTACGCTCACATTAAGAAAGCGTGAAAAGGAATAAAGCGGTCAAATAAAAGAGGAAATAATGGTGAAAAACGTTTTCACCCATTAAACCATGCGGTTACCACCTCCTCCCATTATTTCACCCTTTACTCTCTTCCTTCATGAGGACAGGGTACGTTTCAATCTCGACTCGTATAAATAGGTCTTACTTATTTCCACGAGACAACAAGTCTCGGTCAGAGAAATACACTACACTTACACTCTCGTAAAGGCAACTTTGCAAGCTCTCCCAAAAGCTTCTATCTCTTGCAAGCTTCCTAAGCTTTCACTTTCTGATACAAGTCGAGATACTACTCTCCTCAACACCTTTCTTTGCTTCCCTCCCCAAATCAACCCTTCTCCTCCACTTTGTGACCGAAGTAAGTCTGGAACGACCATTTCTTGGTTTAGGCCGGACTTGTACAGATTGATCTCTCGAACCTATAAAGTGCTTACGTGCAGCACATTTGTTTAGGGTTTGAATCAGTTTCTCATTCACTCACCGAAATTACCGAAATCAGCAGAAACGATTTTCACCCATAAACAATTGGCGACCACAGCGGGAGGATTGATCTATCGGCTATAATGTCAGACTGTCGATCTCGTTTCTCGACCCATATGTCAAGATGGTAGGGGAAGGCAACTCGATCCGAATCAACTACCAGGCGACTCGGTTACCAGTTGCAAAAAACCACACGAGAAAACTGGGGACTCGTTGAAGATACCACCAGCGATTGGGGACTTGCGACTCGACTCCGACTCGACGACGGCCAACCCTAAGTTATCAAGACACCGTAAAACCTGGGACTCGCCAAGACCAAGAATTGGGGACTAATCAAGGCGATGCTACCAAGCAAAGCTGCCTTGCTACAAACAAAGCCGCCTTTTACTTGGAAAGAGGCGTGTTTGCAAGTGAGTAAATTTAGATTGGGAAAGATATACGATCTGTTTTTTAGGTTCTTAATAAAACCGCCATACTATTGTGCCTTGTGCCTATTGCTAGCACACACTTTCATAAAAGCAATATTCCATACCCAAAACATAATCAGAGTTATATTATCAAAACCATTCATCCCAGAAATAATCCAACACCCTAAAAAGCTACCACTATCTATCAAAGGTTAAGTTTTGAACCGGACATCCAATATGTCTTTCAAAAAAAAGGGAACCTAAATGAAAGTTTAACAGAGAAACGTTCAAGGAAAATTGTCCAACGAAGTCCGCTCTTCTTGGAGAAAGTCGCCTTTGCGTCTTCAAGAGCCGCTCTCTTCATAGTCAACATCTTGGAAAGCTTTTCGAGTTCCATCTCCGTCGGGCGATCTCCTCGGCGGAAAGGCTTTCGATTGCTTTGCATCTTTCAACTTTTGGATCTCAGCAAGGCCTTCGACAAACCACGAAGTGTTGAACTCCTTTTCCACGCACACGTCGCGATGGTGCTCCCAATCGGCAATAACGTCTTCAGAAACGGTGTGACCAGTCACCTCACGCATATCCTCGATGGAAGACAAAGCCTCTTCCACACGCTTAACCATCGCGAATCGACTAGTGACTTTCTTGGTTGTAGCCATATGTCCGTGCTTATCCCCGCATTCTCGGTGTACAACGCCTCATGCTTAGCCGGCACGCTAAAACCGCCAACCAAAGACATGACCTGGATAAGGAACCAAGTACGGGGGATCAAAAATGGCGCCCGCAAGTGGCCTCACGACTCGCAAAGGGTTTTCCTCCATGTCTACGGCAACAACCATGAGAGAATCATCCACCGTCCCGAACCACGTTTGTGCCCTGTAATTGGCTAACTCCCATCTCCAAGTCACCGCCGGTGGTCACCAAAGGCAAGTTTTCGTGTGACTCCATCCTGAATCATCCTCCGAACCGGATTCCTCCCGCAAACTTGAGTTAGACATTTTTCAAAAGAAGAAACGAAGAAGAAGAAAGAAAGAAGCGCGAAACTCACCGAACCGCTTCCCGAAGAAGAACCAGTGCCGCAGAGGAATCACTCTCGCTTGTTGAACTTTCTTCTTCTCTCGACTCATCACCGCTATGAGTAGGCTCAGTGCCGCCGAATTCCTTGAAGAAACTACCGTCTCCCGGCAACGTGCAAGGGCAGCGAAAGCATTAACACTACCGAAGCCCCCGAAGGAAACAAGACACATATTCTCACTCGAAATTTACGTGTTTTTTGAGACAAACCCATGAAGAGGCGACACATACCGGTTATTGGAAGAACCGAAAGACACAAGAGCCGTGGGAGGATCTTGTGAAGCCGTCCGAACCCGCCAAAGACGATTCTTCGTTCTCCGTTCCTTGGCCTGAGGGCTTTCCGAATTGCTAGGCAACTTTCGCTTGGGATCTCTCAACATTGGATACTCCTTCAGAACTGCTGGAGAAGGTTTGCAACGAACGTTTTCCACCGCGTTATTCACAAAATCTCGGATCATAGTAAACTCGTCGCACCAGAACTCATTATAGCCGAAGGTCGTCGAAGTTACTCTTCCCATTTGAAAAAGGAAAGACGGATACCGGCTTAAGGACACTGGCGTCAAGGGCGACACGCAACGAATCCTGAGGGATCACCGGCCGGTAGAACGAGAGGCACCCCTTGATCGAAACCCATGTGACGAGCAAAGACGGTCAATATTGTAAGCGACTATCCGGCAAGACCCCACGAAGAAAGACGGCATAAAACCGGGCAAGCAGCTTTGAATGAACAGGTTTTCTCCAATGCTCAAATCGTCATCAGAAGACAAAGACATGAGCGGAGCAGAAGCAAAAGTGCCAATTTGAGTCACTGAATTATGGACTGGCCCCCATGGACGAAAATTGATTTCATGCAACTTATCAAGAAAACTAACCAAGCTCACGCCAACTCTTGGACGCCTGTTCACCCATCGAAGAATTCGGGAGCCTCCCCAACTCACGGGAAGCGAAGGCAACGGTTTCGGAGCATACTTCTCAAAGTGCTCCCATAGCCAGACTTGCAGAAAAGCAACGTGCACATATGAATCCACTTTCATGAAACCATTCGAAACTCGCATGTTCGCAACTAGGTGATCCAGATGCACGTACAGGGAACCAAGGAACGACTTTCCAATGGGAAGAACTTCACCCTTCGCCAACTTCACAAAGAATCTCCAACAACTCTGGTCTTATTCCTTTCTTGCCAGAACCGTCATCAAAAATGTCTCTAGACAAACCGAGAGAGCCAAAAATGCTGCGACATGAAGATCACCGTTTCTCATTCGTGCTCCAACTCATCCGGAAACCATTGAGATATCCACCAACCGTAAGGGCACCTTTCATCCTCTTCCAGGCAGAGTCCTTCGACTTCGCAATGGAGTCTTTCCGAGCGAAATCCCCCAACTTAGCGGCCAGGTCATCCCGCATCTTCACCTTGCTTTCGAGATAATTGGATTCTAAGATTCCCGATTCATTGGAAGATTCAAAGAAGAGAGCCACACTCTCCAAGGAGAAAGTTATCTCACCCCATCTACATATGATTGTATGGGTGTCGGAACACCATCTGGAGATGAAAGCAACCAAGCACGGGATGTCCTTCCTAATCTGGAGATTTACTGAGGTCTTGACAGCATCAATGATCTGCGCCCGAGTCAAGTTGGTATTTATACGCTCCTTGCTCACCATGAACTCAACCCATCTGTCAAAAGAACGCAATGGACTTTGACACATCCTGAAGTCAATGTTGAAAGAGGAATATACCCCTTTATGAAGGCAGAACCGAATGGTGCTCTCTGGGCAAACCGAACGTGTCTTCCTGTCATCCTCACTGCCGGTTAGCAAAATCGGCACGAAACCTGGGTGATTCTTCCGAGCAGAGGCGAGGGCTCTAGTGAAGAATTCATCATCTATGTTCAGCTTGGAATTATGAGCATCCTTCGACGAAGTGAAATTTGATTCAGGTAACATCCTATCAGATTCCTTTATAATAATTTGGTAATAAGATATCTCGCAAAACAAGCAGAGAAAGACGAAGTTATCTCCCTGACATGTAGTCGCACCCAACAAAAAAAAAAGAGAGGAGGGCGTATTCTTTCCGGGTTCAAGATTATATACGCAGTATTTTCTTCGGGTTCAAGACTATATACACAGTATTTTCTTCGGGTTCGAGACTAAATACACGGCATTCTATACGGGTACAAGTGTGTCTACAATATCCTTCTTCGGGTGTCTACAGTATCCTTCTTCGGGTTCAAAATTACATATGGAGCATTCTCTACGGTTCAAAATACACACGCAAAAGTATTTTCTTCGGGGGTACAAATATTTCTTTCAGATCGAAAATTCATATATGCAATATTTCCCACGGGTTCAAACAATATATGCAAGATTCCTTGTTTGCATACGTACTATATTTTATACAAGAGGCACGCCAAGGAATCATATGCAAGGATTGTGGAAGCGTCTACTTTTAAGGTGTATACCTATATATAAAAAAAAAAAAAGAGAAAGGAGAGTACTCGAAGACATACCTGGAAGCTGGTTTCTCCTTGCCGCTAGTATGAAAAGAGGAAAGAGTAAAGCGCAGTATGGGGAGAAAGGGGCTTTATATATATACATATATAGGCGTGAAAGACTTTTAAATAGGGAAGGATTCCCCTTTCACCAAAATCACGCGTGTAAGAAACGGGCCCACAAATTGCGACTTCCCAATGCCGCCCAAGTCACGCCCGCAAGCATGGTTTCCAAGATTAGACCGACTTCCCAATTCCGCCCAAGTCACGCCCGCAAGCATGGTTTCCAAGATTAGACCGACTTCCCAATGCCGCCCAAGTCACGCCTGCAAGCATGGTTTCCAAGATTAGACCGACCTCCCAATGGTCGCCCAAGTCACGCCTGCAAGCATGGTTTCCAAGTTTGGACCGGCCCCGCCAATTGCGACTTCTCAATGCCGCCCAAGTCACGCCTGCAAGCATGGTTTCCAAGTTTGGACCGGCCCCGCCAATTGCGACTTCTCAATGCCGCCCAAGTCACGCCCTGCAAGCATGGTTTCCAAGATTGGACCGGCCCCCACCTATTGTGCCAGCCTCCTGATTTGTGCAAAACTACCAGGGGCAAGGATTCCAAATCCTATCTATAAAAGGTCAGACAAGCCTCCTTCAATTTTCTTTACGGTTTGCTGTTAATAGTTTGTCACCATCTTATGCTTACCTCGCAACAAAGCCCCTGTTCCGAGCTAAGCAGGGGACTTAATGTTGATGGTGGATTTTAGACAAGGGGTAAAATCGTAAAACCCCATGACCTAGTGTTACCCGCAACACATTAACTAAGAGAATTTAACTCGTGTGTAAATAATTAATAGGGGTATTTTTTTCTTCAAAATACCAGATTAGGGTTTTCAACACAGAACCCTAACTCCAAAACCAAGCCGCATACTGCGCACCATGGCAACCATGCCAAACCAAGCCGCATACTGCGCACCATGGCAACCATGCCAAACCAAGCCACATACTGCGCACCATGGCAACCATGCCAAAATAAGCCGCATACTGCGCACCATGGCAACCATGCCAAACCAAGCCGCATATTGCGCACCATGGCAACCATGCCAAACCAAGCCGCATACTGCGCACCATGGCAACCATGCCAAACCAAGCCGCATATCGCGCACCATGGCAACCATGCCAAACCAAGCCGCATATCTCGCGCACCATGGCAACCATGCCAAACCAAGCCGCACTCGCGCACCATGGCAACCATGCCAAAACAAGCCGCATATCTGCGCACCATGGCAACAACGCCAAATTCCGAGCCGCCATGCCTTCGGCCCACGACAAACATAGCGCCCTAGGTTTGCAAGACTTGCAACTAGGCCAACATGGCCGCACGTGCCATTGGCACATGCCAACACGTGCCGCAAGCCATATTTCTAAGCCGCGATGCCTTTGGCCCACGCCAAACATAGCGCCCTAGGCTTGCAAGACTTGCAACTAGGTCAACATGGCCGCACGTGCTATTGGCACATGCCAACACGTGTCGCAAGCCATAATTCCAAGCCGCTATGCCTTTGGCCCACGCCAAACATAGCGCCCTAGGCTTGCAAAACATGCAACTAGGTCAACATGGCCGTACGTGCCAATGGCACATGCCAACATACTCGCTAGCTAGCTTCCCTATCAAGGTCACGGCCCTAACGGCCCCGCATGCCATTAGCACATGCCAACATGCTCGCTAGCTAGCTTCCCTATCAAGGTCACGGCCCTAAAGGCCCCGCATGCCATTGGCACATGCCAACATGCTCGCTAGCTAGCTTCCCTATCAAGGTCACGGCCCTAACGGCCCCGCATGCCATTGGCACATGCCAACATGCTCGCTAGCTAGCTTCCCTATCAAGGTCACGGCCCTAACGGCCCCGCATGCCATTGGCACATGCCAACATGCTCGCTAGCTAGTTTCCCTATCACGGCCCTAACGGCCCCGCATGCCATTGGCACATGCCAACATGCTCGCTAGCTAGCTTCCCTATCAAGGTCACGGCCCTAACGGCCCCGCATGCCATTGGCACATGCCAACATGCTCGCTAGCTAGCTTCCCTATCTCTATCACGGCCCTAACGGCCACGCATGCCATTGGCACATGCCAACATGCTCGCTAGCTGGTTTCCCTATCAAGGTCACGGCCCTAATGGCCACGCATGCCATTGGCACATGCCAAAACACACACGCTGGTAGCCTAACTTGCAAACCGTGCAATCTACCACCAAGCCATTCCGCACATGCCATTGGCACATGCCAAACACACACGCTGGTAGCCCAACTTGCAAACCGTGCAAACTACCACCAAAGCATTCCGCACATGCCATTGGCACATGACACACGCGCCACTAGCAGCGCCACTTGCACTCAAGATGCAACCAACACTCGAGACATCAACACAAACTGGGGGATGCTTCTTTAGGGTTTTTGTTTGGCGGTCACAGCATGCAGCGTACACTACGCTCACATTAAGAAAGCGTGAAAAGGAATAAAGCGGTCAAATAAAAGAGGAAATAATGGTGAAAAACGTTTTCACCCATTAAACCATGCGGTTACCACCTCCTCCCATTATTTCACCCTTTACTCTCTTCCTTCATGAGGCCATGGTACGTTTCAATCTCGACTCGTATAAATAGGTCTTACCTATTTCCACCAGACAACAAGTCTCGGTCAGGAGAAATACACTACACTTACGCTCTCGTAAAGGCAACTTTTCAAGCTCTCCCAAAAGCTTCTATCTCTTGCAAGCTTCCTAAGCTTTCACTTTCCTCGATACAAGTCGAGATACTACTCCTCAACACGGTACCTTTCTTTGCTTCCCTCCCCAAATCAACCCTTCTCCTCCACTTTGTGACCGAAGCAAGTCTGGAACGGCCATTTCTTGGTTTAGGCCGGACTTGTACAGATTGATCTCTCGAACCTATAAAGTGCTCACGTGCAGCACATTTGTTTAGGGTTTGAATCAGTTTCTCATTCACTCACCGAAATTACCGAAATCGGCAGAAACGATTTTCACCCATAAACACCAACGTAATTGCATCATCTCCCTCGTTTGAGAAAGGGTTCTTCTTGTTGAGTTTCTCTCTTTGTCATGTCGCACAGAGACGAACCATCTTCTAACCAGCCAGGTTCTCCAGGTGAAGGCGCGAGGTCGACTGGGCAGAGCATCCCAACAAAGGTTATTCGGGTTAAGAAAATCATACCGGTATGTTTTCTTCTTCTTTGGTGGACCGACGTACGCTTTACCGCTTGTTTGATGAATGGAAAATTTTCCTTTTGTGCAGAGATATCCTGTTGGAGCATGCGTTAGTGTTATCGACGAGGATGACCTAGTCGTTCCCCTCCCTTCAAATCCATCCTTGTTGACTGCTGCAGACTTGGAGAACGCTGATTTAGGGCTCTCTTGTCATGAATACCCCTATGCAGGTTCGTCGTTTGGGACTCGTATGAGGTGTCTCTCCTCCAATTTTCGGAATATTAGCGGTTTCCTGGTGCGGAAAGAATTCGTGGTCCTTTATACGAGGATATGGAAGACATGCGGCCATATCGCTACCAGGAGCGCAGTGAAGTGATGTTCGTCCGCCTTGGTTTCCTAGTGAACTGTCTTTTGCCAATGATTATTTGAGATGGAGAATACGTCCATCCGTGCGCAGCAGAGTTATCCATTCAAAGGTGGGAGAACATGGTATCCAACTGTGAATTCTTGGAGTTTAATATCACTGGTTGCGGCATCGTCTCAATATTGTGAAAGTCCATGATATGGTATTCTTGTCGGTGCGATTCCTGCCACGTAAAACCATCTTTGGAAGAGGAGAAAGCTTTGGCCTTGGAGTCCCATAGGATTGAAGATTTAACTCGAGACTTGAAGAGTAGGAATTTTTGATGTAGCATGTTGCGGGGAAGTGATTAGGCGTAGTATGCCTTAAGCCACTTTCCGTTGATGACTAATCTCTAGCTTTCCCCATCTTCTTTGATAATCTTGTAGTAACCACTGTCATACGCTTTAGTGATTATGTACGGCCCTTCCCATTTGGGAGAAAACTTCGGTGCCGATGCATCTTCTTTGGATGTGACACCGGGATGCTCGTAAATTACATGATGACATATTTCGATGGTGCAGGTTCGGGATCCTCCGCGGCCTTGTAAAGTGTTGAAGGCGTCTTCTAGACGAGAGAGGTGATGATATTCTTGCGATGCACCCTTGAAGAGTAGAGGACCTTGTTGTGGGTAAGGATTTTTGGTAGACTGTGTCTTCAGAGCTTTGACAGTGAAGGGATCCCATGTATATCTTCCGTCTTCAAGTATGGTTTACGTGTTTCCATCTTTGTAGTAATTGCTGCTGCGGTGAAGCTCTGGCTGGTATCAACGAATGAGGGGCAACAGTTCTTGGTAGGAGATGTAATCAGGAGAAACTACATTGTCGTGGTAACAAAGTAGGTTGGTGATATTCTATGGGCTTCCGTGGAAGTAAAAGGATTGGCCGGATGCGTAAGCGAGCAAACCTGTCCATGATCACGAGTTTTGGCGAGATGGATTAAAAGGTGTCCATGACTACGAAGATTGGTTGGCTGTGACTATGTTTCTTGATATGAGGAGTGTGGCGGCACGACCCTTTGCAGGAAGGAGTGGTGTTGAAGAGAACGTTGAAGCGAAGCCGCTGCTGGAGAATGTTGATGTATAGCTACTTCTGGAGAGAACGTTGATGCAGAGCTACTTCTGGAGAGAACGTTGAAATGACATCTTGCAACTCTCAGAGCCTTGACGGCTACCATTTTGAAGTCGGGGGCTGCATCACGTTCTGTCAAACTCGACATCCCTCAAGATAACAGAGGTTAGGAGTCCCCAGTTACATCTATCGATCGTGCTTTCTAGGTGAGGTTGGGGTTTGGGAGCGGCTTTCCCTGGCTGGAAACGCCTGCTTTCCTGATGCAGTGCGGTTGAGGGGTGCAAATATTTCTTGACGCTACGCCTTGGGGAAATATAGAATCTCACATAACTGTTTCATCATAGACTGTACGACTTTGTGGTCGAAGTTTCCATTGTGCGGAAGAAGTGTCTCCGTGAACTCAGGAGAGTTGTTGATTTCCTTTGCTTTCGATTTTGGAGAAGTCTTTCCTGATCTTCCCGTGTGACGGAATTGGATTGCTTATCCCCTTCTACTGGGCGTTCAAGAGCAACGCGAGCCTCTTCATCTATAAGCGCGCGTCCTGCTGAAGCATCTTTTGTCTTTTAATCAAATCAACAAAGTGCTAAAAGGAGGTCGGCTTCTTAGGATCTTCCAAAGATCTTGCCCCGATGGTGGAGTAGCGTGTCCGGTGACGGTTGGAGCTTCCATGCTTGAAGAACCGTTGGGGTGGCGGAAGTGGCTCGGGTTCCGTGATCGTAAGTGTATCGTTCGGAGATGACACGGTTTTGATCACGAAGTCTTTGGAGCCATGGCGCTGCTTTCGAAGGGCGAGGATGGTGCTGGAAGGGCGCAAGATGTTAGCGCTGGAAGGATGCAAACTGTTATCACAAAGTGTGGCACTGCGGCTGGAATGCGCGTGCGGCATGTGTGCCTGGCATGTGCGTCTGGTAAGCGCGTATGGCAAGCGAGTCTAGCAAGCGTTTCTGGCATGCGCGTCTGGCAAGCGCATCAGGTAAGCGCATCTGGGGAACGCATCTGGTAGGCGCTGGATCATCTTGGAATGGGCGCTGACTTGGCGTGGACGCTGGTTAGGCATGGACGCTGGCTTGGATTTCGGTATGGTGTGGACCATTGGCTTCTTCCCATACGTAGCTCAAACAGGAAATCCTTTCCTTATTCAAATTCCAAAAAGGTGTTATGCTTATGAAATGGGTTGGCTCCCCTTTTTACCTCGTATCTTTGTTATCACGTCATGGTGTTAGCGGTAGCGTGGTAGTGATAAAGTGGGCAACCATATTCCAGCTATGTACTCCAGCGTTTCTCTTTCAATTTGTTTTATTGTTTTCTTGTGCTGGTGTAAACCGTAGCCATAGGTATACCTTTCATAAACTTGTGGAAATACTTCATCATAAATAATTCTTCAAATGTCACCGTAGTAACGTCTGCTAATAGTGACAGGTAATTATTATTGTTCAAAGTAGGTATGTACGGGTAGGTGAAATTTTTTTGTGAAAGGCAAACAAAGCGCCTGGTTTATGGTTTTTTGTCTTCTTGGATTTCCTGGGTTGATAGATAAATGTTACCTTGACAGTTTGGGTTATTCTTTTTGGATTGAATTGTTTAGGAGTTGATTGTTTTAGTTATGATTGAAAGTGACGCAAACATCCCAGGAAAACCATGGAACCGTATGTTGGTAGATGATATGGGATGAAACATAACATGGCTATCGGTTTTATCATAACTTGAAAAAGCAAACCACGTATTTTTTTGTCTAGATAAGACTTACTCGGTTTCTCTAAGAGTCATGGGAAGTCCCCAATCTTCCGAATCGTTGCTGAGTTGTCGGATAACTGTGCCGTTAATCCCTGGGCGGATCGTTTTGCTTCTAGCCTCGCCCCTTGTCATGTCATGACTTATAATCGAGCTGCCGAGTAACTGAGTCGGAGTGGATTGCTTTCCTCTACCATCTTGACGTCTGGGTCGAAGAATGAGATCGCTGGTTGAAAGTTGACATTGTAACCGAAAGATCGAACCTCCCGCTGTGGTCGCCAATTGTTTATGGGTAAAAATTATTTCTGCTGGTTTCGGTAATTTCGGTGGGTGAGTGAGAAACTGGTTCAAAACCTAAACAATTGTGCTGCACGTGAGCACTTTATAGATTCGAGAGATCAATCTGTACAAGTCCGGCCTAAACCAAGAAATGGTCGTTCCAGACTTGCTTCGGTCACAAAGTGGAGGAGAAGGGTTGATTTGGGGAGGGAAGCAAAGAAAGGTGTTGAGGAGAGTAGTATCTCGACTTGTATCAGAAAGTGAAAGCTTAGGAAGCTTGCAAGACATGAAAGCTTTTTGGGAGAGCTTGCAAAGTTGCCTTTCTGAGAGTGTGGTATTTTTCTCCGACCGAGACTTGTTGTCCGGGGTGGAAATAGGTAAGACCTATTTATACAAGTCGAGATTGAAACGTTCCACTGGCCTCATAAAGGAAGAGAGTAAAGGGTGAAATAATGGGAGGAGGTGGTAACCGCATGGTTTAATGGGCGAAAACGTTTTCACCATTATTTCCTCTTTTATTTGACCGCTTTATTCCTTTTCACGCTTTCTTAATGTGAGCGTAGTGTCTGCCGCATGTTGTGACCGCCAAACCAAAACCCTAAAGAAGCATCCCCCAGTTTGTGTTGATGTCTCGAGTGTTGGTTGCATCTTGAGTGCAAGTGGCGCTGCTAGTGGCGCGTGTGGCATGTGCGGAATGCCTTGGTGGTAGGTTGCACGGTTTGCAAGTTAGGTTACCAGCGTGTGTGTTTGGCATGTGCCAATGGCATGTGAGGAATGCCTTGGTGGTAGGTTTGCACGGTTTGCAAGTTAGGCTACCAGCGTGCGTGTTTGGCATGTGCCAATGGCTCGTGCGGCCATGTTGACCTAGTTGCAAGTCTTGCAAGCCTAGGGCGCTAAGTTTGGCGAGGGCCAAAGGCATAGCGGCTTGGAAGTATGGCTTGCGACACGTGTTGGCATGTGCCAATGGCACGTGCGGCCATGTTGACCTAGTTGCAAGTCTTGCAAACCTAGGGCGCTATATTTGGCGTGGGCCAAAGGCATAGCGGCTTGGAAATATGGCTTGTGGCACGTGTTGGCATGTGCCAATGGCACGTGCGGCCATGTTGACCTAGTTGCATGTCTTGCAAACCTAGGGCGCTATGTTGGGCATGGGCCAAAGGCATAGCGGCTTAGAAATATGGCTTGCGGCACTTGTTGGCATGTGCCAATGGCACGTGCGGCCATGTTGACCTAGTTGCAAGTCTTGCAAACCTAGGGTGATATGTTTGGAGTGGGCCAAAGGCATAGCGGCTTAGAAATATGGCTTGCGGCACGTGTTGGCATGTGCCAACGGCACGTGCGGCCATGTTGACCTAGTTGCAAGTCTTGCAAACCTAGGGCGCTATGTTGGGCGTGGGCCAAAGGCATAGCGGCTTAGAAATATGGCTTGCGGCACGTGTTGGCATGTGCCAATGGCACGTGCGGCCATGTTGACCTAGTTGCAAGTCTTGCAAACCTAGGGTGCTATGTTTGGCGTGGGCCAAAGGCATAGCGGCTTAGAAATATGGCTTGCGGCACGTGTTGGCATGTGGCAACGGCACGTGCGGCCATGTTGACCTAGTTGCAAGTCTTGCAAACCTAGGGCGCTATGTTGGGCATGGGCCAAAGGCATAGCGGCTTAGAAATATGGCTTGCGACACGTGTTGGCATGTGCCAATGGCACGTGCGGCCATGTTGACCTAGTTGCAAGTCTTGCAAACCTAGGGCGCTATGTTTGGCGTGGTCCAAAGGCATAGCGGCTTAGAAATATGGCTTGCGGCACGTGTTGGCATGTGCCAATGGCACGTGTGGCCATGTTGACCTAGTTGCAAGTCTTGCAAGCTTAGGGCACTATGTTTGGCGTGGGCCAAAGGCATAGCGGCTTGGAAATATGGCTTGCGGCACGTGTTGGCATGTGCCAATGGCACGTGTGGCCATGTTGACCTAGTTGCAAGTCTTGCAAGCTTAGGGCACTATGTTTGGCGTGGGCCAAAGGCATAGCGGCTTGGAAATATGGCTTGCGGCACGTGTTGGCATGTGCCAATGGCACGTGCGGCCATGTTGACCTAGTTGCAAGTCTTGCAAGCTTAGGGCGCTATGTTGGGCGTGGGCCAAAGGCATAGCGGCTTGGAAATATGGCTTGCGGCACGTGTTGGCATGTGCCAATGGCACGTGCGGCCATGTTGACCTAGTTGCAAGTCTTGCAAACCTAGGGCGCTATGTTTGGCGTGGGCCAAAGGTATAGCGGCTTGGAAATTTGGCGTTGTTGCCATGGTGCGCAGTTGCGGCTTGGTTTCGCATTGTTGCCGTGGTGCGCAAAGATGCGGCTTGGTTTGGCATTGTTGCCATGGTGCGCAGGGTGCTGCTTGGTTTGGCATTGTTGCCGTGGTGCGCCGTATGCGGCTTAGTTTGGCATTGTTGCCATGGTGCGCAATATGCGGCTTGGTTTGGCATTGTTGCCATGGTGCGCAGGGTGCGGCTTGGTTTGGCATTGTTGCCATGGTGCGCAGTGTGCGGCTTGGTTTGGCATTGTTGCCATGGTGCGCAGTGTGCGGCTTGGTTTTGGAATTAGGGTTCTGTGTCGAAAACCCTAATCTGGTATTTTGAAAAAATACCCCTATTAATTATTTATACCTGAGTTAAATGCTCTTAGTTAATGTGTTGCGGGTAACACTAGGTCATGGGGTTTTACGATTTTACCCCTTTTTTAAAAACCACCATCAACAGTGGCCATTAGGGTCACGGCCTAGTAAGGAAAGCTACCAGCGATGCGTGTTGGCATGTGCCAATGGCATGCGTGGCCATTAGGGTCACGGCCTGGTAAGGAAAGCTACTAGCGATGCGTGTTGGCATGTGCCAATGGCATGCATGGCCAATTTGGCCTAGGTTGCACGGTTTGCAAGCCTAGGCGCGAGCGCCATTTTGGCATGGCGTGGCTAGGGCCAAGGTAAGGGTGCTTGTCTTGGCGTGGTGTGACTAGCGTAGCTAGGGCCAAGGCAGAGTGCGTTTGGCATGGCACGGCTAGCTTGGGCTAGGTGTGGCTGGCATGATTTGCCATTCGTATTCCATATACGGTAGCAGTATCTGATTGGTGGTGTACCCCTAAATCTCTATATTCTCGTAATGGGTAAGGATTGGAGAATTCCATAAAGGAGGGGAGTCCCTCTTCTCATCGTGCCTTGCCATTCGTATCCCATAAACGGTAGATTTGGACAGAGAAGAGAAGACTTCATTCTCAATAATTGCTGTTGTTTTTTCCAGCTATTCTTGACCTATCTGCTGGAGCTAATCAGGTATGTAACATCACTCATTATGTTAGTAAATCATGATCTTAATCTTTGGCAAGATCCTTCATTATTTCTTTTAGCTTCAAATATTTTGTATGCTAATTTTTCTACAAGTTGTTCTTCACACCACAAGCTATTAGTTTCCCATAATCAAAATGCTTTTATATTAATTAGCAAAGCAAGTGCTCAGTACAAGAGAGAATAGATTCTACTCTTTTTTACTAATAAATTTTAAGAGCTTCAATAAAAATCTCTGATGAACTTTGGCTTTCTGTTAATCTTCAACTGGTGAAGCTTCCCTACACGTTCTTGAGAGGATTTTCCTTGGTTGTACCGGGTATTGCTATGACTCTGCTTCTTCCCTACACGTTCTTGAGAGGATTTTCCGTGGTTCTTGTACCCAGTATTGCTATGACTCTTGAGGTTATTAACTTGAAGCACTTGAATTGTTCTTTGCCTCTTTGCTGCAGATTAGAAGAACAATTAACAAATAATTAGCAAAATATCATAATTACAAACACAATTAACAGTGCGTAGCGGTAATAACATGTAATCAATTCAAGAGAATTGGGCGCAGGGACTTACCATCAGCAATTCTTTTATACCCAGCACGCAGCTTCTCGACAGAAGCTTGAAGCATGGATTCCGATATCTCACAAACTCGTTCTTGTTTCTCGATTTTGGGTTGAATAATGTTGTGGTCTTCCATGGTGTTGTTACTTTCAGCACTGAACAATGAATTAAACAGATCTTGTTTCTGATGCAACATTTGACCAACTTGTGCCATAATATATTGATTTCTTGTTTACGTACGTGTTATCAGAAAATTATATATATATGTATTCTGCAATGAATTTGCATGAACGCATTAGATTAAAAGATTGAGGAAAGAAATAAAATTGGTATCGATTCTCAAACCAGGCTCACGAGGAATCTCAGATTATAAGCATACCTTTTTGTAGTTCGAAGCCCTTGCTATAAACCTCTTCTTCTAATTCTTCTTCTTCTTCTACTTGTAGAAAATAAATAACAGGGTTGGGGTTGGCCTGTGCATTATATATAGGCTTCGATCATAGATACTTGGAAGTTTTGGAAGTTTCTATATTTTAGGTTTTTGAATCCGAGTTCAGGTAGTAAAACTATCTGCCAGTTTACCAAGACTAGGAAAACTAGCTACTAGGTCGGCCATTGTATTCAACATGTGTCGAGCATAAGGGATATTAGTGACCAAAGGGGGTTTGGTGACCCGAACTCCATATTATGGCCCCTACCCCAAATTTTACCCATCCAGATTACCCGTCCAAAATTTGCACAGTAATTCATCAAAACTTTACGCTGTTTTGGCATCACTCAAAATCTACCTGGAGCCCTGAAATTTACCTGGATAGTATCGATCTTGACCAAGGAACTGTTCGCAAGAGCTGACAACAACAACATGGCATACCAGGACTTTGATTACATCTATGAATCATTTCAAAATAACTGTTACATACGATCAACTGTTACCATTGGTCTTAGGATTTGTTTTCGAAGAAGATGCAACTTCACTAACTATAATTGTACTGTAACCACGTCTTTTTTAAGGTGTCGATAAATCAATCGTGGACTTCCTTTCGAGTAAGTCTTCATACTTTCATCCGCCAATACAATGAAATGCAATTAATTACATATAAAAACCATTGAAAATATGCAGTTGAATACCTACAATATTAATTTAGTCAAGAAGTAACTTGATTTCAAAGTCTGCCATTATTCTCGTCATAAGAACTTGATCTTTTTCTATCTTGAAGTTCACTACTGATGATGTACTACAAACTGACTATCTTCCCCCTTGAAGACCTTGAAAAAATAAGCCTCCACGTTGAACGGTGATGAAAGACTCGCTTCTTATTAGCCGAAATATGGCTTTTCTAATGCAGAAGCTATGGTAAAAACTTGTGTACTCCATGGGTCAGAATGACTGAGGATGCTTTTCACAAAAATTTCCCTAGTGGATCATATCTGCATGAATTCAACTAAGTATCATCTGTATAGTCGAATCCTAATAACAATGTTGTTGAATAACATTTGAACAAAAAAGAACAATCATCTTTACTTTGATAATGTTGGGCTTTGCCAAACACTGTAGTTTCTTGTACTTCTTTGTAGAAAGAATGCAGGTTATACATAGAAGACACCATATGATAAAAACGAAGCATTAGGATTTGAATATATACATGTCATATGCACATGCATAAACTTCAGACGCTAAACTAATCAGATGTGGAAAAACAACCATCTCAAGGGTAAACCTATGTACCTTGTGTTTCTTCCTTTGGGTTTGATCAATCTCATGAAAATAGTAAATTGCGGCCTTCCTTATTGTAGCTTATATTCAAATGCGACATGATTGGGGATATTCATTTGGCTCCCTGTCCATAGTGTTGGATTTTCGAATGCGGTGTTATTTTTCGGTACTCCTTATAATTATATAGGCAGAAGGTTGCCTGGTGGCAGTAAGCCGTCTGACAAGTGTTTTTCAAGTTCTGGTTGCCGCCTTCTGGAAGCGACACAAATTCTTCTTTGGATTGTATTAGATTCCAGGTAGATGCTCGGCCATCAAGGGAAGTGCAAAGTTGTTCACACTGATGATGACTCTAGGTATGGCAATTTGCTTCTTTTTTTCTTCTTTTTCTGTTTTTCACTTTTTTGTTTTGTCTTTTAGATTTTGTCAAATGATGCACTTAGAATAGCTTATGCTTGCGTACACAGAGACCTTTTTGCATCACGTTTATTTTTTATCGTTAAATCTGATCGCCATAAAAATGATGATGTCTGGGTGACAGTCCGATCAATCCTGGACTCTTTAGCTTAGATCGACCAGTTTTCTGTTCGATTTGCATTTTTGCTGCTAAATTTGTTTTTCGACCACGTCGTCCAAAGCTTTGGTCTAGTATTCCAGCCCAAATTAAGCTCATCATCAAGTAGGCTAGATTACCAGTAAAACATCAAACTGGTAATCTTCGTTCAATTTTTGTTTGATACTCATAAGTCATATCGTATATATGTATTTGTATGAGATTCATTTTGAGATTGGATATTAAGTAACCTTCGTGTGAACTCTAATATATGCCTATGATAGTTTGATACTCAGTTTTGCTCTAGTTTCTTTTCTCTTTACTGTGATATGTGTAAGATTGCCACTGGAACTTAAAATTATCTTTTAGTGGAGCAATCAGAAATCATTGATGAATCATTGATATGTCGGTTCCAGCAGACTTTGTTAGTCCGACAGGGTGTCATGATGAGTATTACTAGTGGGAAGATGTGGGTGAAACAGTTCCAGGGTACATTTGGAAGACCCGGTGCGCCTTGGTCTTTTAGAAACAAAATGTAGTGCCAGATGACACGGTTTTCCTGATTAAGAAACATCTGCTAGATTTCACCATGGCTAAAGAAAAGCAAGCTCAAGCCTTTAATATGTTTTTTTTCACCACCTGCAGTATTGACTCAAGATTAACTGTGATGGCAGTTTTGTTGATGCTTCTTTCTATGCAGGAACAAAGTTACAAAACTGATGAATTTGAAGCAGATTGCATATAAAATGAAGTAAGACTTAAAGCAGATAGAATGAACGCGATATACCAAATTAATTAGAAATATGATTAGGCTTTCCTAAAAATTGAATACTTGCTCAGCAAAGGAGCACAAGAACAATATAGCCAAACATGCAAATGTAAACTTGCATCCTTTAGCATATTGGCCAAGTTTTGAAATTCAGCAAAAACAATGGTTTCAGCTATGTTTTATTAAGAAAATACAAGAAAATTGAACACAAAATTGGTCAAAAAGACCAAAATCAACAATTTCGGGTGAAAAAGACACTTAGGTTTTGATACTTTGTTTAAATAGCCAAAAATTAAAAAGATATCTTGTTTAAATGGACAAAAATTTAAAAATAGGCGAGGATGTAACCAGTTTCATCTGTCCATTTTCAAATATTTTTTTCTTATTTTTTATTTTACACAGGATGCATCCAGTTTCATCCTTGCTATTTTTCAAGTATAAGCCAGGATGAAATCCAGTTTCATCCTTGCTATTTTTTTTTGGCTATTTCACCCGTACTTTTTTTTACTCGTCCATTTGAACCGTGTTTTAATTTTTTTTGGACAAATGACCCATTTTCTCAAAATTGAAACCTAGCTAGGATGCCGATTGGGTAAGCACATAGAAGAAAATTGAATGAATAGCGTCAAAAGGATACAAAGACTTTACCCTTGCAATAGGTAACACATAGTAACACTGTGCACCAAATCTTACTTCAGATCCCATAAAAAGAGAGGTACAACACAAATGAAAACGGCGGTATACTGGCTCCTGAATGAAATTTAGGCTTGAATTCTAGAGCTCCTGGCCCCCAGCCAATAGGAATCAAGAATTTACATAGCAAACTAAAATGGGCAGGTAAATGAGTACCGAATCATTTTCACGAAACCCTCTTTTTACACAAAACCCAATCTTTCGTTTTTATCTTTTTTCCGCCTCCGTCACCTCTTTTTACTTACTAGGTGTTTATCCCGTGCGTTGCACGGGCTTGAGTTTAGATTTCTTGGATATTAATTGCTCTTTGTTGTACTATATTTACCACCACTTTACACCTTAATTCTTATTCTTAAATTGGTTGGCAGAGTCCTTCTGCCAATCAAAACACATTCTTTGTTGTACAGTTGATCATTGCACCAATCAAAACACATTCTTTGTTGTACAGTTGATCATTGCACCAATCAAAACACAAAATATCTAGCAAATTAACATAATATATTAAAACAAAAATTTGCATTCCCATAAAAAAAAAAAAAATTTGAATTGTTAAACACGGTATGAAAACATTTCACCTGGAGGCTCGATGACCCCATTGTTCAACCAATATGTGCAACCAAGAAGCAATATATTACTGAAAACTCTATACACTGGTAATCACATCCCATAATGGAGTTTTCAAAATCATATAGTATATTGATTTTTATCCTCCAAGTCAATCCCCACAAAATCCGACACTTTTTAGTCACCCGACATCCAGGTCTCGAGTACGATGTGGCTACTGATTCAACCTACCCCGGTAGTTAATGACAATGAACTAAGAAGATAGAATTAGCAGTAGTAGCCTAGGTAAATGACAACAACAATTTTTTTAGAACATGAATCACTCTAGAGTACATAAATAAAATGCTATGAACATGTAGGAGCAAAATATACAAGGAACACGTGTCCAAAGATTAGAGAAAAAGTATCATTGGTTAGATACAACATGGTATAGGAAATAATTCTACTTTTCTAGATCTTATCCTAACTAGTCAGCCCTAAGGGAACTATTGTAACTTGATATACATCCCTACCCTTTATAAGGGAAAGTGAGATATGTTTGGAGGGATCCTTCTTCTTCGGCCGACAACCTAGAGCCTAACAAGAACTCTATTCCTTTTAATGGAGTTTGTATGTAACACTTCCGATCATAGTGAAACCCGTGGATGTAGGCTTCATTAATGGCCGAACCACGTAAAAAACCCTTGTGCTCATGTTTACTTTGTGCACTTTGTTTCTCACTTGTTGGTAGATCTTCATCTTAGGTGTTAGGATTTATTGGGTGTGGTTGTTATATTTTTAGCAACTACATTAAGCGCCGACTAAGGGGACGGAGAGTCTCAAATCTGTAGTTTTTAGCTTAGAAGTAGTTCCAGTGAAGTTAGTGCCGATCTACTGACTACTGAGTGTTGAAGTTTGAAGGGTAAACATGGGCTTTATCAAAAGAAAGCTGTCTCCATACAACAAACAGGCGACAAGATTGAGGGGAGAAAAATTGGAAGTTCTGTATTGAAAGCACAGACGAGTATCGAGAGAACTTAAACCAGATTAGAAACAGAGACACCATCAATGAAGAACAAATCGAAACAGGACAAATCTTCTTCCTTATCTTCTCTTTTATCTTGTCCTTAAACATTGAGATTTGAAAGTTTCAAGTTAAAAAATTCTCAAAAAGGTTTTATAAAACCTAGGGTTTGTTCTTGGGCAACAATGGGATTTTCTTTCGATTTACGTTTTGATGGGAGATTTGCAATCAGCAGATCTTGTTTTACAAACCCAATTAAGCTATTTTGAAAATATTGAATAACGAAATCTTTAGATGATTTGGGGAATTTTACGAATCGTTTCAGCCGAGGCTTTCATGTCTTATGTCTTCAATTGAATGATACAGTTGCTCTTCTTGGATATTCACTCAATTTATTTGTTGGTACAGCGATTCTCTTAGCCACGATGCGGATTCCGTCTCTAGCCATAACCGTCAAGAGTCACAGGAGGATGAAATCCGTGAAATCACCATCAACTTAATCGGGTCTCAGCAACTGAATTCGTAGGAGATTTGTCACGAGACAAGCTGCCACAGTTGAACAAAGATTTGGTTAGCTCGTTCAGATCATCATTATCTCGTCAATTTCCACCTCGGATGAATTCAGATTATAGTCGCCAATCAGCATCGGGTCGGCTACTTCAGGGGAATATATTTCTCGGGCTTGCTCGTAAGAGTCAAATTCAGGGCATCAAATTCTGTTCTTTATGTGATTAAAAATCTGTAGAGTCACAATCAAGATAATCGGGTCTCAGCATTCAGCCTCGGAAGAGATCATCGTCGGGACCAAACGTTACAGCTCAATCAAACTTTTTAACTACGTCGATGCATAGCATCAATCTCGGGTCTGGTCATCCTTGGGTTCATCGGCACATCTCCAATCAATGACCAATTCAACAAAATTTGTTCATAGCATCAATGGGAATTGCAAACAACTCGGCTTCGTGAAATCCCACATCGGGCGTAATTAGTTAATCTACTCGGATCAAAATCATCTCGTGCCAAGTCAAATCGGACGGATACCGGGCAACGAGATCGGACCTAGCTACATCGGCCAATTCCATACATATGAAAGCCCTTGCACTTTTAGGGGCGACCCAGAAAGAATTAGGGGCGACTTTTTTATTCCCAACCCATATACACCGTTAAGGGATGTCCAAAAACGCGGAGAATACGTTAATGCCCTTACACAATCGGAAGCTATTTTGTTCCCGATTATAACAACGCAATCGGAAGCTTAGTAACTATGTTATACTACCGATTATTATCGATTTTGTGCCAAACTCGCATCGGCTTCTATGACAATCGGAAGGGAAATAACCTCACGAGACTACCGATTATAGTAGCTCATAAATTCCCAAAATTGGTGATTTCGCCAAGAAAGAAATTTGGGGCAACTGTATAATCGGAAGCCTTATTAACTACCGATTATTCTAGTTCCCAAATTCGAAAAAAATGACATTCTGCAAAAACTAAATTTGGGGCAACTGTATAATCGGTAGGTTATTATCTACCGATTATACTCCAACTACTGCAAAAATTTTATGAAAATCGGAAGTTTTAATTGTTGATCGACTACAGATTATACTCCAACGGCTAGTTCGTTCAAAATAAACTAGCCGTGCCTCGAAAACCAAACACAATCGGTAGATAATACATATTGACAAACCTCCGATTATGTTGAAGTAACAGTTTTTTTAAAAAACTAGCCGTTGGGTACTTTTTGCTATAAATAGAGACCTATCTCTACCAAACTTATTCACCCATCACATTCAATCTTCCTAAATCAGTCACCCATCACTTTGAATCACCAAAAATGGCTACAACTCCGTTCAATAATATAGAAGATGTTGCTATTGTCAGAGCACACACCACTCTCACAAAGCACTCCGTTGAGGAAGCGCAATGGGTGACCGATGAACGAAGACCCAACAAGAGGGCCTTACTTTGGGGATGATCAAAACACCAATGCTTGGTGGAAACGGGTGTTTAAGGTTTTAAAGCACTAAGCGGAAATCGTTATAGGAGGACGCTCCCGCAAATAAGGGAAAGGTACGCATATTTATACAATGAATGCGTCTGCTGAGAAAGCAATTGAAAGCTCGTAAGGACGCTATGCCAAACGAAGACCGAATGAGTAGAGTAAGTTTGTGAATCAATAGGCCTCTTATCAAAAATTCTTTATTTGGTTATGATTATTCAACAACGCTAACTTATTTTAAAAATTGTTTTCCCAGTATACTTTGGGTCGGAGCCAATACGAATTAAGGTACGGTCATGAGTTTCTGCACGAGGACTGCTACACTCTCTTGGAGGAAGTTGAATGGCAATTCGCCCAATATAATTAAACTCGTAGAGAATCCCTAGGGCGATGTATTGAACAATTTTATGTGTTTTACTTCTATTTTATTTCAACTACATGTATGTTTTTCGATTCAATAAAATGAGTGACTTCAAATCTTTGGTTCAATTTTAGTGGTGTGGAAATAAGGATTTTAGAAAAAACTCATTTAGGGGCAACCTATAATCGGTAGGTTTTGGAACCTATCTTCCGTACGATTATGGCTACATCCAAATCACGAACCACATGGTTAGGCCTGGCCTTGTACCCTCTTAACCTATGGATTCTGGCAAGGGTTCGATCTGGGGCTCCTTACAATCGGTAGTTTATTAAGTTGAGTAGACTACCGATTATGGTAGATTTCAAATTTCCTACAATGAATGATTTTACAAAAAACTCATTTTGGGGCAACCTATAATCGGGAGGTTGGGTAACCTACTTGGCTTCCGATTATGGCTAAATCCAAATCACGAACCACATGGTTATGGTCGGCTCTGCACCCCTCAAAACCTAGGGAATTTGGCCAATGCTCAATTTGGGGCTTCCAATAATCGGTAGGTTATAAGTAACCATTTCTACCGATTTTGGGCTACTCAACAATCGGTAGCTAATGAGGTGGTATTACCTACCGATTAATAACCGTTTGACAGATAAAACCAAAGTCGACCTAAATTCAAATTCATTTCATTTTCTTTTCAACTTCAACTTCAACTCCTCTTCTCCTCTTTCCTTCCGATTGCAGAGAGGAAAACTCTCCCCCTCTCCTCGCTATACATCGTTCATCGTCGAATCGAATCATCGTCGATTATTTTCTATAAAGATGAAAGAAACGGAACGTAAGAAAGCTCGAACCAAAAACGTTGTGCGCGGTGAGGATCCGAATATTGGATTGCATGCCCGTAATAAAGAGGTTTTAACTCACGAACCCGAAGAACACGAAGACGATGAAGTAGGCGTCGATAGCCAAACTCTCAGGCAACTTCAAATGGCGCCGATTAGGTAAGATTCTACCATTAATTTGGTTTATATTGCTTCAATTGGACGAATCCATGTTTATTTTTTTTAGGGTTTTCGGTTATTACCCAGAATCGGTAGGTTAGGTATTGTTATAAACTTCCGATTGTGGTCGAACTCTTCATTTCACGAGAAAATTTGTCATATTCGGGTGTTAAAAATTTAGGTATCCTACCGATTATATAACGTTTTTTCATTACGAGGCCTAATTCAATCATAATCGGAAGCTAATTGTGATTTATCCTTCCGAATAAACTAGGGAAGAACAAGTATTAGAGACGCAATAATCGGGTGAAATATTATGTAATATCTTTCCGATTGTTTAGGCTAACAACTTGATTTGTTTCTGGATACAAAGAGACGCATATTCGGTAGACATTAGTTTTGTTAGGCTTCGATTGTGTGGAATTCGGAGGGTTATGTTGAACTTTAGGTTCCGATTATTGTGTGTAGATAAACATATTCGAACACAAAAAAGTTTATTTTGTTTCCGATTATACGTATTCGGTAGCTTTAGGTTAACTGATACTTACGATTGTGAATAATCGGAGGCAATTTGTTAAATCAACCAACCGAATATTTAGTTTCATAACTTTGTTGTACTTTTTGTTGTTGTTTAGGGATAGGCGAGGTAAAAACATCCAAGATTCAATTGTCTCGGCTAGTGCAAGGAAGGATAGGCGTCGAACACGACTGGCTAGTGCAAGGAGAGCTAGGATCGCTAACGCCAGCTTCAAGTGGTCAAGTTGGAACTCAACAAGCAAGCCAAGAAGCTGTTCAACCTAGTGCCCCTCAATCAGAACCGGTTCAATCAGGTGTTCAACCAAGTGCCTCTCAATCACAACCAATCCAAGAAGGTGTTCAACCAAGTGCCTCTCAATCACAACCAATCCAAGAAGGTGTTCAACCAAGTGCCTCTCAATCACAACCAATCCAAGAAGGTGTTCAACCAAGTGCTTCTCTATCACAACCAATCCAAGAAGGTGTTCAACCAAGTGCTCCACCATCACGCAGAAATTGAACAAGCGAGAAGAAGTAGGACAAGCCGAAAAGAAAAATCCTCCTCGAAAGAAAGCGAAACACCTTGTCGGAGATGAGCGAAGGTGAAGGATATTCAGAAGGTGTAATCCTTGGGCTGCTGGGAGGATGGAGGACAATTGTTATTTGGATACAAAGAATCTGGGCCGAGAGAAATATATGGCGAGGTAATGATCGTATCCATTTTATTAACTTATTATGTTTTTCTCGTAATACTTTTAAGGGTTGTAGTTTTAGGTTATTCTAATTTTATTTTTTAACTTGTCATGTGTTTAATAGTATCATTCCGATGCGGTTCGTTTACTCAAAGCGACCGCCGCACCAACAAAAATGCTAGATTGGCCTTTGGAGGGTGAATGTGAAAGGTTCAAGACCATTATTGCAAATTCAGGGTTGGCCAATCTTTGCGGAGAACTCAATGTTGGAACATGACCGGGTGGCTATATCGGCGTTTGTGGAGAGACTTTATCCTGAGACCGACACCTTCCATATGCCGTTTGGGGAGATGACGATAACCCCAGATGATGTTGAGCAGATTCTTAAACTCCCCGTCCATGGCAAGGGTGTTAGGGCCGAGTTCACTAAGCGGTTGGAATGGAGGAATCTTTATGATCGACTAAGAGGTGTTTGGGTTGGGATGAAGAAACATCAACAAGCGAGTTCAAAAGATGCATGAAGTATAGAACTAGACAGGTTCAACATGGGTACTCGATGGATATGTTCAAGGGCACCAAGGAAAAAGAAGAGAAAGGAACTTTAACGGACGAGCAAGTCAACCACGCGGCCACCGCATATCTCCTATGTGTATTGGGATGTGTCATTTTCCCCAATACCAGTGGAAATCGGGTCGACGCCAACCTTTTACAACCACGGATCCTCTCGATAAAGTGCATGAGTACTCTTGGGGCACGGCATGCCATGCGTGGTTGATGGAAGAGTTGAGAAAGGCGTCGAGGGTTGGAATTAGCCAAGTGGCCGGGAACGTGAGTCTGCTACAGGTATTGTTTATTAACTCCACATACTTGGTTATTTTTTTATTTTTTTATACTATTGAAGAATCAATTTCCTAATACTTGCAAAAATGACATTATAGACTTGGATCTACGTCCACTTCCCTATCTTGGGATTGGCCATTGAAAACCGGCGTGGGAGAAAGGTGACCCTATAGGAAGAAAGTACGTCTTCGATGACAACCATTCTAGGACGAAGGAGCATCGGTTGATTCGTTTGAGGGAGATTTTGGACTCACTTAAAGCCCAAGACGTATGCTTTGATCCATACAAGGAAGACCGAGCTCTTTGGACATATCGCGGGTCGGTCCGATTTGGCACTTTATTTTGGACCGTTGTGGCACCCCACGGGATATGTGATGTACAATGCCTCAAGGGTGATGCGACAACACGGTTTTGTACAAGGTATACCAAAGGAGGAAATCCATGGCAATTTCACTTTGGTTGGAGCAATGCAAGTCGATAAAGATTCTATCACGGTGGTTCACAAGGGTTCACCATCCTGTCAATTCCATTGGGATAGAAGGGCGCATTACTTGATCAACCAAGGAAGGGCAGCCAACCAAGGTTTTGAAAATGCTCCCAACTACATGGATTGGTACCGCAATGTTTCTCATGTTCGTGTAATCCGTGATCTTAAAGCAAAGCCAGCTTCGTACAAGAGTATCCTCAAAGATAAGCTGCGGGTTTTGATAGATTGGTACGTATTGTTTTGTTAATTTAGTTTAATATTATGGGTCAAAATAGAGTAATAACCGTTTGATGGTATGCTATGTTTTAAAACAGATGAACAGGTTCAAGCGTTTGTCGAAATGGTGCACTGATTGTATAAAGGCCGGAAAGCCTGTTTCAATTGAGAAGATAAAAGACCACAAACAGTTGATTGACAACGTTGACAATGAGGAGTATGCATCTCAGTTCGGGGAAAAATTGCAAAAGAAACCTGCAACCAAGGTGAACAAAAGAACTCGGGCTTCATCAAGCACTCAAGTTGATGAAACCCATGATGATGCTGGTCCAAGTCGTAGAGCTAATAAAAATCGCAAAGTCAAAGCAAATAGGAACAAGTGAACTCTCGGTGTTGTAAACTCTCGATGTTTTTCGTTAACTTTATGGATAACTTTGTTTATGTTGGTTATGTCGGATTATGTCGTTTTCAAAGATTGTGTCGGAATATTAGTTGTTTCGTTATGTTTATGGATTAAGAACAGTTATTTTACACATTTTATGCATTTAACGATGACTCGCAAGCGAATCACATGAAGAGACATGAAAGTGTTGAATTTTGGAACACAATCGGAAGATAGGTTTATATATTAACCTACCGATTCGGGGATGTTCAATTTTTAGTCGAGAATCGGTAGGGTTATACGTTATTAACCTACCGATTCAGGGGATTGTGCAAAATATTTTGTCGAGAATCGGAGGATTGCTAATATACTTTCTCTCCGATTATCATGTGTAAAGAAAACTGTCTTACGTATCCAAACAACACCACAATCGAAAGGTAAATGTGCACCTTAACTTAGAATAACAATAATCGGTTGGTTTATTTGTAATGTTCCTTCCGATTGTTATAAGTAAAAAAAATTTGTTCTCTGTAACCAACCAACACCATAATCGGACAGTAATTGAGCGCATTTACTACCGAATATTCGTAATCGGATGTTTGTGGTTTCGTTAATGTCCGATTATTATACTAAAAAACAACTATGGTTTCTGTAACCAAACAACACCATAATCGGAGGGTGCAGTAATATATTGAACTCCCGATTATGGCTGCATCCAAATCACGAACCACATGGTTATGCCTGGCTCTGTACACTCAAAACCTATGGAATTTGGCAAGGGTTCGATTTGGGGCTCCTTATAATCGGTAGGTTTTTAAGTTGTTAACTCTACCGATTATGGTAGATTTCAAAATTCATCACATGAATGATTTTAGAAAAAACTCATTTTGGGGCAACCCATAATCGGATGGGTTGGTAATATATTTAACTCCCGATTATGGCTGCATCCAAAACGCAAACCAAGTGGTTAAGGCTGGCTGTGTGCACTCAAAACCCATGAAATATGGCAAAGGTTGGATCCGGGGCTCGTTATAATCGGTGGGCTATATAATTATATACCCTACCGATTATGGTATATTTCAAAATTCATTACGTGAAGGATTTTAGAAAAAACTCATTTTGGGGCAACTTATAATCGGTAGTTTATGTAACCTATTAGGCTTCCGATTATGGCTACATCCACAGCTCAAGCAAAGTGGTTATGGTTGGCTCCGCACCTCTCAAAACCAATGGAATTTGGCCAAGGTTGAATATGGGGCTCCTTATAATCGGTAGTCTTACAAGTTGGATAAGCTACCGATTATAAAAGGGATTATTGGCCGAAGTATCTACACAACAATCGGTAGGTATATTTTAATTTAACCTACCGATTGCATGTTTACCTACCGATTATGGTGTTGGCTACCGATTATATAAGGGCATATTGGCCATTTCGAAAAATCGAAGATAAGGGGTAGCTTAGATTTACGTTTGGGTGACCTTTTTGTCTTTTAGTGTCGCCCCTAATTCTTTTCGGGGTCGCCCCTAAAAGTGCCAGGATTTCATGAATTGCTTTTACTACTTGCGACTATGAATTACAAGCTTCCAAGCTTGTCATAATATCTAGTCATCGTGAAATGGTCTTGAATGAAAAATTTGGGAGATATTTCGGGAAAAGTGTGATGTCTCATTGTATAGTTTGGGAAGAGACCATTCTTTGTTAGATCCATGTTTATCCACTATAGTTTGTTACGACATGATCGGATTAGAAATTGCATTTGACTCCTTAAAGAAACCAAGTACAAATATTGGGATTGTCACTATAATCATTTATACTTAGACGCCACAATAGCCGTTTAGATCATCGAAATGCTTAATTCTTTTGTGTCTTGTCATTTTACTTGAACATGTCGCTAATCTTAATAATCCCGTGTTGTTAGAGTTATACCTTAACCAAAGCATCTACAACAATGACATTTAAAGGGGTCATTTTATTTTTACAATCATTACTTATCCAAATTGAAAATCGCAGTGCATAAATTCAATCCCAGTATCAATTGAGAAGAAACTCGATATTGGCAGCGCACACAAGAGCCTGCGGGCAATGATGTAGACTCCGAAGGATGGGTAGCTTTCCACATGGAGACGAAACGATCCCCTCTGACCAGACCACCAGACTTTACCCACTGAATTTGTGGAGTATCGGCCTCTCAGTATCGTGTAGAATCATCTCGAATGGGGATTGTTGCCATTCACCTTAGAACAATCTCTGGCTCGGGTCTCACCAACTTCGATCACTACCCATCACTGGGAGAAGAACTGCACACACGATCGAATCGGACTTACATACGCTTCTTCGGATCACCTTGAATCACCATCTCGGACATGATCATCTCAAGAACGCTCCAGGCTCCGTCTCTAACCAACACCAGACATGAAGACTGAACTCAGAAGCTATATCGGGAGGACCTGCTAGAATCGTATAATTGGAAGGGAACAGCTACCCAATGAAGAATGTCAACCTCAGGGATAGTCACGAGTTGCTGCAACACTAATCACCTGTTTGCCAAGGTCAAAGGAGATTGGAGCTGACGTATAGCGTCAACAGCTGTCGCTAGTGGAAGTGAAAGCTAAGTGTCACCTTCCTCAAACACTTAAATTGATTCACTATGGCATATATAACAAATTCGTTCGTCATGATACGTATATCATTAGAATGCCAGTGAATCATCTAATCGAATTTCGTGTACAATTGTAAAAACCTGCCTGAAATTACTTTGAAAACGTTAAGTACCCACTTCTTGGCCTAATTTCGGCGCAAATAAATCGCGTAGTTAGTAATACCTTTGTCGATTAGATTTGGAATATGCAATCGGGCTTAAATTTTGCTTGGGCCTCGAGGTACTCACTAAATTGATTGGATATTGCAGAAAGATGACGATGGATCGTGTATTGGCCCTTCAGTGAGATCATTTTGAAAGAATCTTGTTACGGACGAACACTTCGGATCAACCATCTTGGACTTAACCACATTAGTCAGCTCATGGAACATCATTTCGTCTAAGGAAGCTATCTTGGACCAAATAGTTCAAATCAGAAAGCAACTCAGGCTACCTTGGAGCAAATAGTTCAGATCAATCAACTCGGAAAACAACAAATTAGTGTCTCAGGCTGCACCTCCTCGCGCCAGATCACATCGGGGCACATACGATCTTCTCGGATTCCGGCCAGAAACATCCATGACCATCACGTATCGGGCATTCATCCTCTTTGGGCGATAACTAAGAACACATACTTCTGATTTGTTTACCTCATCTCGAATGTGGGTCCCATTTCCATTGTCCTGAGGCAGTGAACAATAGCCTAGGAGTTCTGATTCCGACTAGATTCTGAGACTTTGGTGAATAATAGCCTGGGGGACGCCTTGGGTTGTTAATGTGATGAAAAGTAACACGGGTCATCTCGTACTCGGGTCGTCAAATGGAACGATCCGAGGTGATCTAAGAGCCCTGGACGGAGCCAGGAGCTATGCGTCTAATGGTCGTTTCGAACCCGGGGCGATGGCATTGTGCAAGTGCCGGGGTGACTTACACTAAGACGGGCTATTCGAACTCGGGGCGACGGCAGTGTGCAAGTGCCGAGGTAGCCTTAGGGCCCTGGTGGTTGGAAGCCAGTGGCCGATTGTCGAGGCATGAGTACTCGACAGTCGAGCATACAACATCGCTCCCCCGCGCAAGTGGCCGAAATCACTTGCCCAAGATAGTTAATTGATAACTTCTTGGGGTATCGGGCCAATAGAATTTAGGAATGACCAAATACCCTACCACTAGATCAAAATGACGGTGATGAGATACCTCAATCGGGACATGGCATTGGGCCCGATGACCCTCCCTGTTGAGCGTGTTCGACAGATATGGAATATTAACTAATGCCTACTTTGAGATGATTAGTATTGCAGGAAAACGTGTATGCTAAGACTATGAACGGTCATGCATAACTTTGGCAGTGGGCTGAACTTTGGCAGTGGACTTCACTTGTCAAGGGCAGGTGGTACTTGAATGGTTCATTGGGAAACAACACCAATGAGGTCACCCACAGGGGCACGAGATGTATGTCGGTATCAGGGGCAACACAATGGCGACGACGGACCTACCGGGTTATCAGCGTGTGAAACTTGACTAGCGTGCATACATCAAAGTTCGCGAGTCGCTGCGGCACTAGCAGGAATAGCCGATGGAAATCCAAACTAAAGGAGCCAACGACGTCACAGAGTCCCCTGAGTTTATGAATCATACTAAAGGCTGCAACAATGAACCATGCGCATCGACATCACAGGCAGCAAGGAAGGTCGCAAATAAACTACACAATCTAGTCATGAAACAAGTAGTGTCGAATAAAGGAATTTATGGACTCCATCGTGCAAAGCAAAGCCAAAATTTATTATCGAAAAAATGAGCTAAGTATCACTTATCTCAAACGTAGAAAGTTGTTTTAGCAAAATGATATATAGATGATTCCGTAGATGCCTGTGACATTTTTTATTTTTGTGAATATAACATTGTTTGTACAACCACCATGGCAAGCCCACTGACAATGTTGGAGCTTAAGTTTCTCTTACTACAGATATGGGCACACATCTTTGGGTAAGAAGAAAGACACAAAAACTAAGGACAGGGGAAAACATTGGACACGATTGTTGTCTTGAGACTACGCAAACGAATAGGGGCAAGTACGCGTACTAGGAAGGTGCAGATGGTATTCCTTTGTGTAGTCCCTTCAACAACAATCATACAGTCACAACATCGCAAGAAAAATGTTTTGGAGGAGCGGCGCGAGAGAACCCTCATCAGGTGAAGAAAATCAAGGACACCAAGAGCCGGTTCACAAGACAGCTAAGTATCATCTATCCCGAGAAACTGACATGCCATGTAGTCTTTTCACTTAGAGTCTGCTCAGCGAACAACATCGCGAGTACGGGAGCAACTGTATACATCCTTAGAGTCTTATAGTAAACCTCTTGGGGCACGACGTAAACTCCATACAAAATAGTCGAAACCAACAAGCCCCTAACAAGGCACTAAAACTACAACTTTTTTCAAAATCACGCCACGCATTAAATGTATTATCTCGATTTGTCTTTGAGAAAGCATGATAGATTATTGAATTCGGATAACACTCAAAGTTAAGTGACAGGCCTAAGGATATCATTTAACATCTTACATCGGCATCGTGTAATCTCTCGAAATGCTTAAACTTGCAAGACGGGGTAGAATCTTGTATTTAAATTTGAAATATTTGTGAGAATCTCGGCAATTACCAATTCTTTCCACGAGTAGCGGTGCACACCGAGTTCATTTAGAGAACTTCGAATACAACGAGTCGACAAGAGCTAATACCAACCAAACCAGGCAGAGTTTGAGCACTGACCACCAAGCCGTGATCGCTACAACTTCGAACATGTAGAATGCATGACCAGACTATCTCGGGGCTAATCAATTCGGGAGCGTTGCACATAAAAGACTAAGAAGTCATCTCGAAGGAGGCTTCAATGATTACCAAGGGAGACAGATAGCTCGGGGCAGATGAAGTGATCAATAATTATTAGCAGAGACGACCCAGTACGATCCTACGGAAGCAGAGTTACAAGGGATAGCAATCAACAACCATTGAACCAGGAGTCGCTTTGAAACTTCGCACAAGAATAGGGGCAAGTATGCATACTGCAGACGCAGTTTGTATTCTTATGCTCAGTTCCTTCAGCAACAATGTGAAGCTATGAAGCCCACAAAAACGTTCACCCGATGCATCGCTAAGTCGAAGTTATCAACTTACCCAAACAAAGGACCCACAACGGAGGCAGACATCACCAGATTTGTATCAGAAAAGGAAGCCAATTAAAACCAAGAAGAGAGACCCAACATCAGAATTTCCCAACAAGAACGCAACATTGAAGCCATAGCCAGCAACACCAACAGAGCTTATCACCAAAATTAGACACAGTTGAATAGTCTTTATGAATCATGGACCCTCCGTATTGAGCGGTATCGAATTCAACTCGTAGAGACATTCCATACACCATCTTGAACAAGTGTTAAAGCAGTTGTCCCGAAGAGAACTGCTACGAGGCGAGATGCAGACTTAAACCGAGCCAGACGTACACCCTAGAATGTCAAATCACCCCAAATTGGATAATTCTTACAAGAAGAGATACTTGACTCCGAGCCGATCATCTTTAACAACACAATTTGAACTCGTCTACAATTTCGAGAAAAGCCAGAGCCGAGTAAAGAGGAAACAAGGACACGACATCGAGTATAGTTAAAACCTACAAACCAATCGAGAAGTACGACGAGATATTGAAATGCCTTGTCGGGAGACATGCTACTCGGAAGCCCATATTCAACAACTAACAGCCCGACGAAAAAACCGAATTGATGGTCCAGTAACAGCCAGTTCGGATAACGCACAGAGAATCATCACCAAGCCAAAACCCGAAGTGAAGGTACCAAGTGCAAAACATCAACAAAAGCGCAGACGCACGATCCGGAGGATTTTCTTAAGGATTGCTCTTCGATCAAACCTCAAGAAAAGGGGCATAAATGTAGGTGCAAAATATACAAGGAACACGTGTCCAAAGATTAGAGAAAAAGTATCATTGGTTAGATACAACATGGTATAGGAAATAATTCCACTTTTCTAGATCTTATCCTAACTAGTCAGCCCTAAAGGCACTATTGTAACTTGATATACATCCCTACCCTTTATAAGGGAAAGTGAGATATGTTTGGAGGGATCCTTCTTCTTCGGCCGACAACCTAAAGCCTAACAAGAACTCTATTCCTTTTAATGGAGTTTGTATGTAACACTTCCGATCATAGTGAAACCCGTGGATGTAGGCTTCATTAATGGCCGAACCACGTAAAAAACCCTTGTGCTCATGTTTACTTTGTGCACTTTGTTTCTCACTTGTTGGTAGATCTTCATCTTAGGTGTTAGGATTTATTGGGTGTGGTTGTTATATTTTTAGCAACTACAGAACCAACCACTCAATTTACCAATTCCAAATACAGTAAAGTTTATTATTATAAGAGAGCTCAATAAGAAGATATACCTTGCGAAGAGGGATGCCATTAATACTAGTTCATGCCCACCATTGTATCATTTCTTTGAAAATCTCAAACTGATCTTGTTCACTCAATTTCTAAAAGTAGTTACGTCAAAATAAACATTGGCCCTTAAATGCTCATGAACAGCCCAATACCGGCAAGAGTAATTATGATGGATAAACAAATTAAAACCATATTCATCGACGTAATTGAGATCATTTACCCTGTAAAAATATAAGGACTATTCATTGTGAGTCCAATTAAAAGATTCATTTCTCGCAAGAACTATCTTAGGTAAGCTACATAGTCAAAAATATAACACTACTTCCACTTAACAGATCATGACAAATATGAAAATGCTTCATGCACATCACTGTAATTGCATGCTTAGTCTGGTCTATTAACTTTAACCTAGTTAAGAAATGAAAAAATAACATCGACAAATCTATCTTCACAACATGGTAGGAAAAAGAAAAGAATACCTACCACCCTGAGTTGCAGAAGTTTTCATTAAGCGTACCAAACACATCCTCTAAAAGTCTTCAAAGGTCAATAACTCTTTGAGCTATCATCAAAATAACCTGAAATTTAACCTGAAATTATTTATCAACAATAGCACAACAAACTTTTTAATCTATTTGAAAAACTATGAACAGTTTCTAAACTACAAAACTAATAGGACTAACTTCCCGAATTTATATCCAAGTACCATACCCTTGAACATGCATGTTACCAAGTTAAACCCCATATGTGTAATCAAAGTTCAAATTTAATTAGTGTTACTTGTTCTAAATATCCATTGCATTAAGTTCAAGAAAACAAAAACATGTACCAGGCAAGCGCTATCACAGACTAGATCTCCATAAGACACATTCGAAGAAAAAGGAACCAAATATGTATTTCCTAGTCATATAACAATTTAGCAAAATAAAAAGCTAACAGTAGTTTAAATTTTCAATTAAGTTATGTTCACATAGATTTATTGTTCGAAATTTCTTTAAGAACTGAAAATTTGAATGAAACTTGCCAGTTTATATATATTCAGAGACCTCTTTCTTCCTTCTATTCCTTTGGCTAATGATTACTGTTTTCTGTCTCCTTGCCAGATCTTGCTCTTTCAACTGAATCCATTAGTTTCGTATCTTCTTCTCCTAACGCTTTCAATGACACTAGGGTGTTCTTGTGAGGCTTTCCAAAATGAAAACTATGACCAAAATTCGCTAGCATTATGGGAGACGAACCTTTTGGAGGGTAAAGATAGACATTTTCTTCAAGATAACAGTAGAATAGAAGCCCGCCACTCTTTGTTAAGGTGATCAGTTTCACAAGCATATGCTCAAATTTTAAGTCACTAAACTCTTTACTCCAAATCACATCCCGATAATTGTTGTTCTTCTTTAAAAACCATATTTCCCAACCATCACCAAGTTTATCATAAGCACATAAAAAATCGCCTAAAACATGTAATGTAAAATGCAGATTATCAGCTCGTGACGGTGATGGAAGTTTGTGGAACTCTTCATCAGTCAAATCGAAGGCAAAAATGGTTCCTCGCTCGCCCGCCCAATGAATAGATCCATTCACAAACACTCCACGTGGTTCAGACGACCTCACAAAATATTTCGCACCTCCCAAATTTCTCCATCCAAGGCCACTGCCAAGAGTGTAAACCTCAACAATTCCAGCATATAGACCATAATAGATTCTAACAACTTTGTACTGGTTGGTTAAGGGACAGTAACCAAATCCAGTTAGGATTAAAGAACAGCAACTAAATCTAGATAAGAAGCTCCCTCCTTGATATTGATATTTTGGAAGGAAAATACACTCTCTGGTGATGGGATTACAGATATAAGCAGGTTCATAATCATAAGTCCCATTAAACCATGCCATTTCATTGAAACAAATTAAACCATTACATGAACCAAGAATTGAATAATAATCTCCTAGTGGAGGTTTTAAATTGATCCTTGTTGTTCTAGTAAAACGGTTTAAATTTTCATCATACTCGGTGTAGAAAAATTGTTTTTCAACCTCTCCTGTTGAATAAAACATGAAGCTCAACTTACCAGAATCATCAGCAGAATGATCCAAGTGCATCTGCAAGAAGGATGGATGTTGAACAACATCTCTCCATGATTTAGACACAAATTTGCATTGTAATACGGACTCAGCGGGTAGGCGAGTTAAAATATCTAGCATGATATCGAATGGGAGCATATCAAAGTTCCCCATTGAAACCCTAAGTAGGGGAGATGAGATTTTCAGAGCAGTAGCCGCAGGAAAGAGAGTTGAATTTGAAACCCTAGTTTTACCCTCAACGGCCCTCCAAGTTTTAATTATTGGCCCATAGAACCGACAAGTTTGTATGTCAGGCAACCTCTCTAATTGGAGAAGTTTCTTTGGGTTCTAATTGTAATTTGTCTTACAATTCTTGGCAAAAACTCAAACCAGAGAATCTGGCGATTCTAGCCGACAGAGAAGTACCATATCATTCGTAATTCACGCGCATGCAAAAATTCTCCTACGATTTAGGATTTTGAGGAAAAAATTAAAGATCGTTCGTGATAACGTTAAAATTGTGAAGAAAGATTACTATAGTTATCCTGACTAAGACGCCAAAAGATGCGATAACCTTGCGTTCTCTTCGAAACAAGAAATCATTTCTTTAAGTACATAGATGTCTTTTTGTACCCGTGAAGCTCAAACTCTATAGAATTCTTTCTTAATGTAAGAAATCAACTTAACCTCACTAAAAAGACACTCCCCTATTCTTTCTTTGCTAATTCTAAGTTGAACTTGATGGTGCTACTCCATGCGCAAATTCATTAGAGACCTTATTAAAAACATACACCAGCAAATCGAATTCCCTGCAATGATAGCACCATATGAAGTTATGGTCTCGCCTAACTGGTCCAAATAAAACTGGTCTGTACTCCTTATTGAGCACATATACACAAAAGTACAACACTAATATTTTTACCAAAAGAAAGCTTATCTTGTAGTATGAAAGTTCGAGATAAGCACTTTATAGGAATACTACCAGATGGATGTGATACGAAAAGCCAATAAATTTAGAACCACAACAACACCAACAAACAGGTTGTAATTGAAGCTCGTGAAGCAAATTGCACCAGCAATTATTTCTTGGACCCTCTTCTCTTTACCGAACATCAAGGTTTTAACTTTTCTAACCGAAGACTAAGCTTAACATACTCTTCATTGTGAAACTAGGGTTTTTATTGCTGTATTCGAAGAAAAAAGCAAGGTTATGATCACCAACAGGGAAAAAATGGTCAGCCTCACAAGAACAGGGAACATAAATGCACTCACATAAATGTTGTACAAATAGTTAAATGTGATACTCCTAACAGCCTCCAAAATGACGGATGCAAGATTTTGGGATACATTTCTTTTGTGGATTCTGGGTCATCTAAATGGGATCTAGAAGCTAGAAAAATTTGCGTGACAGTGTCATATTTTGCTCGGATGTCTCGTTTGCCAACTAGTTCCCAAAATTCTGGTTATGCATTTTTCCAAAAATTCCTCCAAGACTTGATCTTTTATAAACATGAGATGCACCCATTGGATTGATATGTATTAGGAAATAATATATGAGAGTCTATATTTAAGAGATATGCACTTTAAGTTGTGAGAGTTATATTAGGAATTGAATATCTTGAGAACCAAGTCTTGTGATCGTATAAATAGCTTGAAGAATTAATGAGAAAGACACACCAAAATTATTATCAATGTAGTCTATTGCTTCCGCGAGTTTATACTCTCCTCACTCTTGCTCGATCCTTAACATGGTATCAGAGCAAGGTGAGAGGAAGAGAGAAGAGAGGGAGAAAAATCAGATGTAGCGTAAGAAGAAAAAGACGAAGAAGAAGAAGATGAAGAAGAAGAAAAAAAAATAAAAAATAAAAAAAAAAAAAAAGATTGTTACCGTGAAGAAACTTGCTGTGGCTTTTTAAGGTGTTGTTTTCACCACCTAAACAGCGCACTTGTAAAACTAGGTTTCTTTAGAAACTATTCTTAATCTTACGAGCAAGTGTTGACAAAGAACATCATGGTGTTGGTTTCTGTTCACAGGGATAAAAAGTATGCTCGAAACCAATATAAAACAAGAGATTTTGGTTGGGTTGTGATCAGAACTCTTGATTGTGGCGAAATCAACAGAAAACATGAATTAGTGGTTTGAAACTGTTAGAAGTTTGGGGTTTCTTGTAACCTAGAAATCAGTAAAGAGTTATTGTCGAGAACAACCATGAAGGTGAGCTGTTGCCACGGTCTATGGCTGTGTACGATGGCGGATTCCAAGAAGGGTTTGTGCTGATAGTGAGTTGAATCAGATTAAGAAGGACTTGAAGCTTATGCATGGTTTTAATAAGGGATAGAGTTTTCCAGCTGTAGCCAAACACAGGCGAAGCTACGGTGAGGTTTACCATCGTACGTAAACGCGGGGAAAAGAGAAGAAATTATCCGAGAAAGTGAAGATACATAGTCAGTCTCCCATGACTGACGGTTGAGAGGATATTTGGACTGGACTTGCTAGCCTTATGCGTGACCCATTAACTGATTATGAATTTCTCTTGGCGACCAGCCTAGAGACGTGACGGGAAGCAATGCTCAAGAGAGGAAACAACATAAAGTTGTGATCACGAGGATAAAGCAACATGTGCTTGCGAAAAGAAAAAGAAAAGAAGAGAAGAGAAGAGGTACAAAAAAAAAACAAAAAACGATAAAGGTTGTGAAAAAAGAGAAGCAATCACCAAGAGGTGATGAGAGAATGGACAACAATAAAATCCTATGAGTTGTAGAGAACAACAAAAGTGGGATAAATGAGTTGTCTAAAGGGTACAAAGTTATCCTACTGAAAAAATTACGAAGATGGGACCGAGATGTCCTAAAACTACGAAGGGGACCGCAATGTCCTTAAACTACGATTAGGACCGTAAAGTCCTTATACTTTCGAAGGGGACCGAAACGTCCTTAAACTACGAAGGGGACCGAAATGTCCTTAAACTACAATGGAACCTGTATGTTCTAAAACTACCAATGGGACCGCAATGTCCAAAAACCATAAAGGGGACCGTAATGTCCTTAAACTTTCGAAGGGGACCGAAACGTCCTTAAACTACGAAGATGGGACCGAAACGTCCTTGAACTACGAAGATGGGACCGAAACGTCCTTAAACTACGAAGGGGACCGAAATGTCCAAAAACTACGAAGAGGACCGAGATGTCTCTAAACTACAATTGAAAGATATTTTCGCAAAAGCTTTAGGGAAAGTTCAGTTTAAATTTCTTTTGTCCAAGATGGGCATTCGTGATCTACATGCTCCATCTTGAGGGAGGGTATTAGGAAATAATATATGAAAGTCTATATTTAAGAGATATGCACTTTAAGTTGTGAGAGTTATATTAGGAATTGAATATCTTGAGAACCAAGTCTTGTGATCGTATAAATAGCTTGAAAAATTAATGAGAAAGACACACCAAAATTATTATCAATGTAGTCTATTGCTTCCGCGAGTTTATGCTCTCCTCACTCTTGCTCGATCCTTAACAACATGATAACGGCCTTGATTTTTCCCAAGACAAGAATTGGAGACTCTCTCTCTGTCTTCAAGGTAAGAAAAACATTTAACACTTAGGAAAACCTTCTTTTGATTCTTATCATCTGTAATTGGCAATATTTCGGTTGTAACATAAACGCACTCACATAAATGTTGTACAAATAGTTAAATGTGATACTCCTAACAGCCTCCAAAATGACGGATGCAAGATTTTGGGATACATTTCTTTTGTGGATTCTGGGTCATCTAAATAATGGGATCCAGAAGCTAGAAAAATTTGCGTGACAGTGTCATATTTTGCTCGAATGTCACTCATTGGATTGATATGATAACGGCCTTGGTGGGTATTTATTTTTCCCAAGACAATAATTGGAGACTCTATCTCTGTATTCAAGGCAAGAAAAACATTTAACGCTTAGGAAAACCTTCTTTTGATTCTTATCATCTGTGATTTGCAATATTTCGGTTGTACCGGTCTCCTTGGAACTTGAGTTAAGTAAAATATCTACCGACTGATCTATTTTGGATTTTCATCTCTTTGTATATATGTTGCTGAACATGATATATTGAGCTGACATTAACCTTTTCCCTTGTCAGATAATTAACAGATTGGTTGAAGGACTGTAACCAAATCCAGTTATGAATTCTTTTTCTTGGGATTTTGGAAGGAGAATATATTCTCTGGTGATTGGATTACAGATATAAGCAGGTTCGTAGTAGGTATTATCACAACCGGCATTGAGACAAATTAAGCCATTACATGAACCAAGAATGTAATAATTTTCAAATGGAGGTCTTAAGTTGATCCTGGTCGTTCTACTAAACCGGTTCAAATTCTCATCATACTCCGTGTAAGAAAATTGTTTCTCAACTCCTATTAAATAAAATATGAAGCTCGACTTACCAGGATCATGAGCCGAATCAACATCATTGAGATGTTTTAAGTGCAATTGTTCGAAAGATGGATGTTAAATAAGATTTCTCCATTGTTTGGATATTAACTTGCATTCTAAAACAGAATCAGTTGGCAAACGAGAGAAAATTTCAAACAAGATCTCCAATGGGAGCACATTAATAAAGTCCACCATTGAAACCCTAAGTTGAGGGGAAGGCATGTGCCGAGAAGTTACGGTAGACGAAATATGAAAAGAATAATTTAGGGTTTTAGCTAGGGAGACGGGGTATAAGGTTTTCGACATGCATGCCAGCGTCTTCCAATTAAAAGATACGAGACCAGGTCGAGGTCGGGCTAGCCAATAACCAGCCTTGGCAACAAGTACAAGAGAATTGACAAAGATGGTCCCTCCGAGTAAACGCTGTCCATTTTCATTAACAAACGCAGTTGAAAATGCTTAAAAAAATGTTTTTGTTTGGAATTAGGATAAAATTCCATTACACGTTTTAACATCTGGTATAAAATTATACGTCTCCTACTTCAAAACTCTCTCTACTGAGTGTCTCAAATTGCTTAGATCCATACGGGGATTTCAAACAAATCGAGTCACACTAATTACGGAGAGTGAGTATAAGTATTTCAGATAAGTAAGAGTTGTGTAATCAACCTAAACTAGAACATATACGGATTTTAAGTCTGGTTTTTGCTATAAATGGCGAGTGTCATCTTGACTTCTTATGTACCTTTGCTGAAGTAGCTTTTTCAAGATCGAATTGTGAAAACATATTACAGACTAAAGATGGTTTAGTATTGTGGTCCACGGACGGGAGAAAAGAATGTCTACAAAATGAAGATTTTGTTGTTTTGGTTTTACCTTGTTACTAGTGATTAGATATTGAACTGGCCTTAAGATGAGCCAAAGCTAATTAAGGAACTGGCCACCGCTCTAAGTTGTGAGTTGACGTCTACTTAGTGGACTCTAGAGCTTGGGAGTCCCATGGATGAATGCAAGTGTACGTGAAAGTCGGATTTTGGGGCTCCCCAGGTGCGACTCTGGGAGATAGATTGACATGCTCGGGTGCTTGGCATTGAAGCTTGCTGGACGCTGCTGGGGGTCTCTGACTCACACAACCAATACGTGGTCCAAAGGGATTATGGGTTTATCATCCAAATCATGGGAAATTAATATCGCCAACAAACCGGCCCAACACGGCAACATATAACTTGAATCATGTGAAAAATATTATAACCCCCATACTATATGGGTTCAATATATAGAAGCCCCACTAAATGGACCATCCACTGTCAACTCCATACTTTAGCAAAATGATATTGTTAGGCCCGAAAAATCAAAATTTCTTCAGATCTGGCCCATAATTAATTAGTATAAATTTTCATAATGGCAACACTACCCTTTAGTATATATACAAGAGGAATATATCATAAGATATTTCATTCTTTATTCTCTTTCTCTCTCTTCTCCATCTCTTTCTCTCTCGGCTCCTGCGTTTCAGATCTGTGAAGAAGAAGAAGACGAATCGATCCAGTAGTTTTTGCAGCTGATCATAAGTTAATCATCAAATATGAATCAATCATTCAATCGATTTCATATGAAGCTAGGTTTTAGTTGGTTTTTAAGCTGCATCGGGTTAGGTTTTCATTAGATCGACTTTTTTTTTTTTTTTGCAGATTTTGAATCGAATCTAAGTTTCAGTTGATTCGAAGCAGCAGAAATCATTTCCGATTAGGTTTTTGATCAGGTTCATCATTCATTGTTCGATTAGATTTTTGATTTTTATTTCGTTTGATTCTGTTCAGATCTGACAAGAAGAAGAGCCCGATTGTTTTTTAATCAATTGAAGATCTTCAATGTCGTTTTAACCCTAATTACTTCCTTTTTATGCAGATTCAACAATGGAATTAAGAAGATCTTCAACAGCAGCAGAAATGAAATCGTCGTATGAGAAAAAATATGAAAATCAATTTTGATTCCTCTCATTTTTTATTGAATCAACATGTTTTAAATCTAGGTTTTGTTGGTTTTGTTGTTGTTGAAGCACTTAACTACATTCTGAAGCAAGATTTGAATCGATTCAAACACTTAAGTAATGGATAATAGTTGCAATTCTATGAATAAATTCTACTTTACCATAGAATGAGTGGAGAATTTAAGTTTTGTGTTTTCAATATTAGCTAATGGAGTCAACTAATGACTTGTTGGTGTTTTTATTTTGCGTATTTTGGATCTTTTTGTACACATGTTGAGTTTGATTAATGAATCTGTGTTGGTGGTGGAGGTGCAGGTTCTGGAGGAGAATGAGGAGGCGGTGGCGGTAGAGATGGTGGTGTTGGAGCAGGTTTGGAGGAGGATTTGAAGTCAGTGGTGGTGTTGTTCAGAATGAGAACTGAACGAAATAGCTGACTGCATGAAATATTATGTTATTTACAGAATATTGGCACTCTGTTAAATAGCACTATCCGAGCCAAATTTATTACCTCTGGAGCAGAATTACCGAATGAAAGGGTGCAAAGGTGCAGGCAGGTTTGATATAACTATATGTCTATTGCTCTACTTGAACATCATATGCAGGCGTCAAAAATTAGTTGTTAGTTGGTTTAAAGAATACCTAACTTATCATGGTTGTTACTAGATTTTAGATGATTTAATTGTGAAAAATAACATAAAACGGATTTGTTCAAAATGTTGTGCAACTGCGAAGTGGATGTCTTCGGATTTTACGAGTATGCTAGGTATATGGATGTGTAGTTAATAGTTACACATGTCAATTGGGTGTGTAATTGCTACTTACACATGCAAATTGAATGTGTAACTTCTAGTTACACATGCCAATTGGATGTGTGATAGTTCAGTGAAGCTGAAATGATGGGTAAATCTGTTTACTAATTTGCATATATGCCTGAATTTTCAAGAAGTGAAATGGTTTTAATTATGCACAAATGCTAATTAGCTGTAAATTTAAGATGATTTGATTTAGATTGATGTGTGTATTTTTAGATAGTAATAACAAGCTGTATGAATTTGCTAATTACAGGTTATGGAGGTGTTGATTTCAAAGTATGAAAGTTCACAGAGAGTTGTAGGAGTGTGCAAGTGGTACAAATGCAGATTTAGCGTTGGTTTGTAATGAACTGGTGTTTTTATTGCTATGATATAGCTATGTGATGATTGGGAATAGCTCAGGTATGCACTGGTTTAGGAATCGGAATGGTTTGAGTTAATGATGCTCAGATAGATGTATTTTAGGAGTTAACATTACAGGTACTGGTGCAGCTGCGGTTAAGACGGTGGTAATGGAATATAGGAAATGAAGCTGGCTGGTGCTGAGATTTGTACTCAGTTTATAATTAAGAAGAAACTTATTCGTAAAGCTCTTGATATGATCTGTCGGATTGCTGAAAGCGGATCCTGATGGGTCGATTGGAAAAGACAAGTCTGGTATGTTAATCAAACTGATAGAAATAACACAACCTTGCATTCCTTTTTTGTCACTTGAATGTTATATTATTTTTTTCACTGACTGGGATACATAATATGTAGTGGGAGGCTCACTCAATATAAAACCATCTATTGAGAAGTTTCTTAGAGGAAAAATAGAGATGAAGTATTATACTGATTGTATGTGTAACTGCAAGTTACAGATGCATATTAGATGTGTAACGGCTAGTTACACATGTTAATATGCATGTGTAACTAATGTTTACATATGAGATGTGCATGTGTAACTACTGATTACACATGTATTTTGTATTCCTGGGTAAGAAAAGAAACTAATGACCGAGTCAGTTCCATGGACGGAGATAAACTCGTTACATGTAGACTTCAGTACCTTTCTACCTCTAAAGTAATCAAATACTTGAACTACCTGGAAGAGAATACTTCAGTCGAATTACTAACTTGACATAGTTTCTTGATAATTTGAGTTTGGTTTGACTTTTTTTTTTCTCTTTGTAGGTTGTTGGTGTTGTTGGCTTCATGGATCGTCGACTAGATATTCCGCAAAACACTTGATATGTGACTTGCATCCACACGGAGGACCGCTAGCGAAGGTAAATGTATTTTATGTCACAGTTGCTTTCCTGAAAGGGAGTATATGGATATAGGTCTGGAATGGTTTCACTTAACTCATACATTTGTTTAACTGCACATTACATCTGTTTAACTGCACATTACAAAAGCCATATGCATGACAGTTTGCACGTTTAACTAGCATTGGCAAAATATGGATGTGTAACTAGTAGTTACACATGCTAATTAAATGTGTAACTTCTAGGTACACAACCTAAATGAATGTGTATCTACTAGTTACACATGCAAATTAGATGTGTAACTTATAGTTACACATGCTAATTTGATGGGATATGCATATGTAACCTATGAAACTTTTATCTGTTATAGTGGTTATATTTATGTGTACTAGCTGATTCTTGTATTATTGTTGGATGTTGGTCTTGTTGGTGGTGCACTTGTTTATGGTTAAAAATCGTTTCCGCCGATTTCGGTAAATTCGGTAGGTGAGTGAGAAACTGGTTTAAACCCTAAACAAATGTGCTGCACGTGAGCACTTTATAGATTCGAGAGTTCAATCTGTACAAGTCCGGCCTAAACCAAGAAATGGACGTTCCAGACTTGCTTCGGTCACAAAGTGGAGGAGAAGGGTTGATTTGGGGAGGAAGCAAAGAAAGGTGTTGACACTGAATAGTGCAGGAGAGTAGTGTCTCGACTTGTATCAGAAAGTGAAAGCTTCGGAAGATTGCAAGAGATGAAAGCTTTTTTGGAGAGCTTGCAAAGATGCCTTTTCTGAGAGTGTTGTATTTCTCCTGACCGAGACTTGTCTGGTGGAAATAGGTAAGACCTATTTATACAAGTCGAGATTGAAACGTACCCTGGCCTCATGAAGGAAGAGACTAAAGGGTGAAATAATGGGAGGAGGTGGTAACCACATGGTGTTTATGGGTGAAAACATTTTCACCATTATTTCCTCATTTATTTGACCGCTTTATTCCTATTCACGCTTTCTTAATGTGAGCGTAGTGTACGCTGCATGCTGTGACCGCCAAACCTAGACCCTGGAAAGAATCCACCAGCTTGTGTTGATGTCTCGATTGTTGGTTGCACCTTGAGTGCAAGTGGAACTGCTAGTGGCGCGTGTGGCATGTGCCAATGGCATGTGCGGAATGCCATTGTTTCGGGTTGCACCTTGAGTGCAAGTGGCAATGCCAGAGCTGCTAGTGGCGTGTGTGGCATGTGCCAATGGCATGTGCGGAATGCCTTGGTGGTAGGTTGTACGTTGAGTGTAAGTGGCAATGCCAGAGCTGCTAGTGGCGTGTGTGGCATGTGCCAATGGCGTGTGCGGAATGCCTTGGTGGTAGGTTGCACGGTTTGCAAGTTAGGCTACCAACGTGGGTTTTGGCATGTGTCAATGGCACGTGCGGCCAAGTTGGCCTAGGTTGCACGGCTTGCAAGTTAGGATACCAGCGTGCGTGTTTGGCATGCGTCAATGGCACGCATGGCCATTAGGACCACGTCCTGGTAAGAAAAGCTACCAGCGATGCATGTTGGCATGTGCCAATGGCATGCTCAGCCATTAGGGCCACGCCCTGGTAAGAAAAGCTACCAGCGATGCGTGTTGGCATGTGCCAATGGCATGCTCGGCCATTAGGGCTACGGCCTGGTAAGAAAAGCTACCAGCGATACGTGTCAGCATGTGCCAATGGCATGCTCGGCCATTAGGGCCACGGCTTGGTAAGAAAAGCTACCAGCGAGCGTGTTGGCATGTGCCAAAGGCATGCTCGGCTATTAGGGCCACGGCCTGGTAAGAAAAGCTACCAGCGATGCGTGTTGGCATGTGCCAATGGCATGCTTGGCCATTATGGCCACGACTTGGTAAGAAAAGCTACCAGCGAGCGTGTTGGCATGTGCCAATGGCATGCTCGGCCATTAGGGCCACTGCCAGGTAAGAGAAGCTACCAGCGAGCGTGTTGGCATGTGCCAATGGCATGCTCGGCCATTAGGGCCACGGCTTGGTAAGAAAAGCCACCAGCGAGCGTGTTGGCATGCGCCAATGGCATGCTCGGCCATTAGGGCCACGGCTTGGTAAGAAAAGCTACCAGCGAGCGTGTTGGCATGTGCCAATGGCATGCTCGGCCATTAGGGCCACGGCTTGGTAAGAAAAGCTACCATCGGGCGTGTTGGCATGTGCCAATGGCATGCTCGGCTATTAGGGCCACGGCCTGGTAAGAAAAGCTACCAGCGATGCGTGTTGGCATGTGCCAATGGCATGCTTGGCCATTATGGCCACGACTTGGTAAGAAAAGCTACCAAATGAGCGTGTTGGCATGTGCCAATGGCATGCTCGGCCATTAGGGCCACGGCCAGGTAAGAGAAGCTACCAGCGAGCGTGTTGGCATGTGCCAATGGCATGCTCGGCCATTAGGGCCACGGCTTGGTAAGAAAAGCCACCAGCGAGCGTGTTGGCATGCGCCAATGGCATGCTCGGCCATTAGGGCCACGTCTTGGTAAGAAAAGCTACCAGCGAGCGTGTTGGCATGTGCCAATGGCATGCTTGGCCATTAGGGCCACGACTTGGTAAGAAAAGCTACCATCGAGCGTGTTGGCATGTGCCAATGGCATGCTCGGCCATTAGGGCCATGGCTTGGAAAGAAAAGCTACCAGCGAGCGTGTTGGCATGTGCCAATGGCATGCGTGGCCAATTTGGCCTAGGTTGCACGGTTTGCAAGCCTAGGCGCGGGCGCTACTTTGGCATGGCGCGGCTAGGGCCAAGGTAAGGGTGTTTGGTTTGGCGTGGTGTGACCAGTGTAGCTAGGGCCAAGGCAGCGTGCGTTTGGCATGGCGCGGCTAGCTTAGGCTAGGTGTGGCTGGCATGATTTGTCATTGGCACGGAGGTGCGGCTAGCTTGGTCTTGGTGTGGCTGGCATGATTTGCCATTGGAACGGAGGTGCGTCTAGCTTGGGCTAGGTGTGGCTGGCATGATTTGCCATTGGCACGGAGGTGCGGCTAGCATAGTTGGCATGCTTTGGCGCGTTTGGTGTGACTAGCATATCTAGGGACAAGGCAGAGTGCATTTGGCATGGCGCGGCTAGCTTGGGCTAGGTGTGGCTGGCATGATTTGCCATTGGCACGGAGGTGAATTAGGATTTTGTTCGTTGTAACCCTAATTTGAAAAAATACACCCTATTAATTAATAACTAAATGCATTGAATGTTTTAATAAATGTGTCACTGGTGACATTAGGTTATTCGGGGTTTTACGATTTTACCATTTGTCTAAAAACCACCATCAACATTAAGTCCCCTGCTTAGCTCGGAACAGGAGCTTTGTTGCGAGGTAAGCATAAGATGGTGACAAACTATCAACAGTAAATCGTAAAGAAAATTGAGGAGGCTTGTCTGACCTTTTTATAAATAGGATTTGGAATGCTTGCCTCTGGCAGTTTTGCACAAATCGGGAGGTTGGCACGATTGGGGAGTCAACATCATTGAGAGACATGAAGCTGGGCGACATTGAGAAGTTGGCGCGAGTTGGGAAACTGAGCGTGCTAGTTGGTGGGACCGGCGCAAGGTGGGGAAGCTGAGTGTGCTAGCTGGCGCAACTTGGGCGGTCATTGGGAAGTTGGCGTAATTGGTGATACCGGTGTGGCTTGGGCGGTACTGGGGAGTTGGAGCAACTGGTGGGACCGGTGCAACTTGAGCGACGTTGGGAAGTTGGGTGCCCTTATGGGCCCGCATGATTTTTGGTAAAGGGAAATCCTTCCTTATTTCAGAATCTTCACGCCCATATATATAAAGTCCCTTTCTCTCAACTTGCACTTTATTCTTTCATCTTTTCATACTAGCGGCAGAGTCTCAAAGAAAATCGGCTTCCAGGTATGTCTTCCAGTACTTCTCTTGTTTCCTTTTTCATGTAGGTGCAAACCCTAAGAGTAGGCGTTTTTCTTTTATAATCCTTGCGATGATATTGCGCATATGATTTCTTGGCGTGCTTCTTGTAGAAAATATTGTATATATGCACCCAAGGGAAATACTGCATATATGATTCGAACCCGTAGAAAAATGCTCCATATATAATTTTGAACCCGAAGAAGGATACCATGGATGCATTCGAGCCCGTAGAAAATACTGCGTATATAGTTTTGAACCCGAAGAAAGATACCGCAGACGCACTTGATCCCGTATAAAATATTGTATATATAATTTTGAACCCGAAGAAGGATACTGCAGACACACTTGAGCCCGTATAAAATACTGCGTATATGATTTTGAACCCTGAAGAAAATACTGCGTGTGCAGTTTTGAACCCGTAGAGAATACTGTATATTAATCCCGAAGAATAATATTGTATATGTGCTTCATATGACTTCGAACCCATAGGAAATATTGCATATATGAATTTCGGACCTGAAGCAAATACTGCGCGTGCAGTTTTGAACCCTTAGAGAATGCACCCCCCCCTTTTTTTTCTTTTCAGGTTTTCCTTTTGTTGGGTGCTTTTATGAGTCAGGGAGATAATTTCGTCTTTCTCCGTTTGTTTTGTGCAGATATCTTGTTACCAAATTGTTATGAAGAAATCCGACAAGATGTTACCTGAACAAAATTTCGCTTCGAAGGATGTTCATAGTTCCAAACCAAACACGGATGATGAATTTTTTGCCAAACCCCTCGCCCCGCTCGGAAGAATCACCTGTGTTTCGTGCAATTTTGTTAACCGGTGGTGAAGATGAAAAGAAAACACGTTGGGATTCGCCAGAGAACGCCATACGGTTGTCTTCATAAAGGGGTATATTCTTCTTCCAACATTGATTTCGTGGATGTGTCAAAGCCCATTGCGTTCTTTTGATAGATGGGTTGAGTTCATGGTGTGTAAGGAGCACATAAATACCAACTTGACTCGAGCGCAGATTATTGATGCTGTCAGAGCTTCAGTAAATCTCCAGATTAGGAAGGATATCCCGAGCTTGGTTGCTTTCATCTCCAGATGGTGTTCGGACACCCATACGATCATATGTAGATGGGGTGAAATAACTTTCTCGTTGGAGAGTGTGGCTCTCTTGTTGAATCTTCCGTGAATAGGAATCTTAATATCCGTGTGTCCGAAGGTGAGGAGAAGATGCGGGGTGACCTTGCCGCTAAGTTGGGAGATTTTTCTCGAAAAGACTCCACCGCTAAGTCGAAGGATTCTGTGGGAAGAGGATGAAAGGTGCTTTTACAGCTGGTGGATATCTCAATGGTTTCCTGGACGAAGTGGAACCTAAATGTAAAAGCAACAATCTTCATGTTGCAGCATTTTTGGCTCTCTGGCTGTCTAGAGACATTTTTGATGACGGTTCTGGCAAGAAGGAAATAAGACCAGAGTTGCTAGTGATTGCTGTGAAGTTGGCAAAAGGTGAAGTTCTTCCCATTGGCAAGCTATTTCTTGGTTCCCTGTATGTGCATTTGGATCACCTAGTTGCGAACATGCGAGTTTCGAATGGTTTCATGAAAGTGGATTCATATGTGCACGTTGCTTTTCTACAAGCCTGGTTATGGGAGCCCTTTGAGAAGTACGCTCCGAAACCGTTCCCTTCGATTCCCGCGAGTTGGGGCGGTTCCCGAATTCTTCGATGGGTGAACAGGCGTCCAAGAGTTGGCATGAGCTTGGTTAGTCTTCTCGATAAGTCGCATGAAATCAGTTTTCGCCCATAGGAGCCGGTCCATAGGTCGGTGACTCAAATTGACACCTTTGCTTCTGCTCCGATCATGTCTTTGTCTTCTGATGGCAACTTGAGTGTTGGTGAAAACTTGTTTATTCAAAGCTGCATGTCCGGTTATATGTCGTCTTTCTTCATGGGGTCATTCCGAATAGCTGCTTACAATATTGACCGTGCTGCTCATCACATGGGTTTCGATCAAGGGGTGCCTCTTTCTTACCAGCTGGTGGTTCCTAAGGATTCATTGCGTGCCGCCCTCAATGCCAGTGCCCTTGATCCAGGTATCTGCCTTCCCTTCTTTCAAACGGGAAGAGTAACTTCGACGACTTTTGTCTATAATGAGTTCTGGTACGATGAGTTCATTATGATCCAAGATTTTGTAAATAACGTGGTGGAGAATGTTCATTGTAAACCTTCCCCATTAGTTTTGAAGAAGTATCCAATGTTGAGAGACCTCAAGCGAGGGTTGCCCGGCAACTCGGAAAGTCCCCAGGCAAAGGAACAGAGAACGAAGAATCGTTCCGGCGGGTTCCGGCGGTTTCAAAAGATCCTCCCCGCACTCTCGTGTCTTTCAGTTCTTCAAATAACCAGGTATGTGTCGCCTCCTTGTTGGTTTGTCTCAAAACACGTGAATTTCTGCTGAAAACATTTGTCTTGTTTCTTCCAGGGGTTCGGTAGTGTTAATGCTTTTGCTGCCCTTGCACGTTGCCAGGAGACAGAAATTTCTTTGAAGAATTCCGGCGGCACTGAGCCTTCTCATAACGGTGATGGGCCAGAGAAAGAAGAAAGTTCGACAAGTGAGAGTGCTTCTTCTGACAGCACTGGTTCTTTTTCGGGAAGTTGTTCAGTGAGTTTAGAGCTTCTTTTTCTTTCTTCTCCCTTTTTTTTTTTTGAAAAATGTCTAACTCAAGTTCGCAGGAGGAATCCGGTTCGGAAGACGATTCAGGGGCGGAGCCACACTAAAACTTGCCTTTGGTGACCACCGCCGGTGACTTGGAGATGGGAGTTAGCCAATCGCTGGGCACAAATGTGGTTCAAACGGTGGATGATTCCCCGATGGTTGGTCAGTGTAGACATGGAAAAAGACCCTTTGCGAGTCGTGAGACCGATTGGGCAGCGCCATTTTCGATCCCCGTACTTGGTTCCTTATCTAGGTCATGTGCTGGTTGGCGATTTCAGCGTGCTGGCTAAGTATGAGGCGCTGTACACCAAAACTGGGAGAAGTATGGATATATGGCCACAACCAAGAAGATCAGTAGTCGATTTGCGCTGGTTAAGCGTGTAAAAGAGGCTTTATCTTCCATCGAGGACATGCGTGAGGTGACTGGCCACACAGTTTCTGAAGACGTTATTGCCGACTGGGAGCACCATCGCGATGTCTGTGTAGAAAAGGAGTTCAACGCTTCGTGGTTTGTCGAAGGCCTTGCTGAGATCCAAAAGTCGAAAGATGCAGCAATCGAAAGCCTTTCTGCAGAGGAGATTGCACGACAGGAGGTAGAACTCGAAAAGCTTTCCAAGATGTTGACTATGAAGAGAGCGGCTCTTGAAGATACAAAGTTGACTTTCTCCAAGAAGAGCAGACCTCTGTTGGATGATCTTCCTTGAATGTTTCTCTGTTAAACTTCCATTTAGGTTCTTCTTCTTTTCTTTTGATAGACAGCTGGATGTCTGGTTCGAAGTTCGACCGGTTTTGATAGATAGCTGGTAGCTTTTGAGGCTATTAGATTATTTCTGGGATGAATGGTTTTGATAATATAACTCTGATTATGTTTTGTGAAAGGAATATTGCTTTTATGAAAGTGTGTGCTAGCAATTAGCACAAGACGCAATAATATGACGATTTTACTAAGAACCTAAAAACAGATCGTATATCTTGCCCAATTTAAATTTACTCACTTCACAGGGTTTTTTTTTTTTGCGAACACGCCCTTCTCCATGTAAAAGGCGGCTTTGCTGGTAGCATCGCCAGCAAGTCCCCAATCGCTGCTGGTAGCATCTTCAGCGAGTCCCCAGTTTTCTTGTGTAGTCTTTACGACTGGTAACCAGGTTGTCTGGTAGTTGAATCGGATTGAGACGCCTTCCCCTACCATCTTGACATCTGGGTCGAAGAACGAGATCGACAGTCTTACATTGTAGTCGATAGATCAATCCTCCCGCTGTGGTCGCCAATTGTTTATGGGTAAAAATCGTTTCCGTCGATTTCGGTAAATTCGGTAGGTGAGTGAGAAACTGGTTTAAACCCTAAACAAATGTGCTGCACGTGAGCACTTTATAGATTCGAGAGATCAATCTTTACAAGTCCGGCCTAAACCAAGAAATGGCCATTCGAGACTTGCTTCGGTCACAAAGTGGAGGAGAAGGTTTGATTTGGGGAGGGAAGCAAAGAAAGGTGTTGAGACCAGAATAACCTCGGGGAGAGTAGTGTCTCGACTTGTATCGTAAAGTGAAAGCTTCTAAGCTTGCAAGAGATGAAAGCTTTTTTGGAGAGCTTGCAAAGATGCCTTTTCTGAGAGTGTTGTATTTTCTCCTGACCGAGACTTGTCTGGTGGAAATAGGTAAGATCTATTTATATAAGTCGAGATTGAAACGTACCCTGGACTCATGAAGGAAGAGGCTAAAGGGTGAAATAATGGGAGGAGGTGGTAACCGCATGGTTTTTATGGGTGAAAACGTTTTCACCATTATTTGCTCATTTATTTGACCGCTTTATTTCTATTCACACTTTCTTAATGTGAGCGTAGTGTACGCTTCATGCTGTGACCGCCAAACCAAGACCCTGGAAAGCATCCCCCAGTTTGTGTTGATGTCTCGAGTGTTGGTTGCACCTTGAGTGCAAGTGGCGCGTGTGGCATGTGTGGAATGCCTTTGTTGCGGGTTGCACCTTGAGTGCAAGTGGCAATGCCAGAGCTGCTAGTGGCGTGTGTGGCATGTGCAGAATGCCTTGGTGGTAGGTTGTACGTTGAGTGTAAGTGGCAGTGCCAGAGATGCTAGTGGAGTGTGTGGAATGTGCCAATGACGTGTGCGGAATGCCTTGGTGGTAGGTTGCACGGTTTGCAAGTTAGGCTACCAGCGTGGGTTTTGGCATGTGTCAATGGCACGTGCGGCCAAGTTGGCCTAGGTTGCACGGCTTGCAAGTTAGGCTACCAGCGTGCGTGTTTGGCATGTGTCAATGGCACGCATGGCCATTAAGGGCACGTACTGGTAAGAAAAGCTACCAGCGATGCATGTTGGCATGTGCCAATGGCATGCTCGGCCATTAGGGCCACGTCCTGGTAAGAAAAGCTACCAGCGATGCGTGTTTGCATGTGCCAGTGGCATGCTCGGCTATTAGGGCTACAACCTGGTAAGAAAAGCTACCAGCGATGCGTGTCGGCATGTGCCAATAGAATGTCGACCATTGGGGCCACGGCTTGGTAAGAACAACTACCAGCGAGCGTGTTGGCATGTGCCAAAGGTATTCTCGGCCATTAGGGGCACGGCCTGGTAAGAAAAGCTACCAGCGATGCGTGTTGGCATGTGCCAATTGCATGCTTGGCCATTATGGCCACGGCTTGGTAAGAAAAGCTACCAGCGAGCGTGTTGGCATGTGCCAATGTCATGCTCAGCCATTAGGGCCACTTCCTGGTAAGAAAAGCTACCAGCCAGCGTGTTGGCATGTGCCAATAGCATGCTCGGCCATTAGGGCCATGACTTGGTAAGAAAAGCTACCAGCGAGCGTGTTGGCATGCGCCAATGGCATGCTCGGCCATTAGGGCCACGGCTTGGTAAGAAAAGATACCAGCGAGCGTGTTGGCATGTGCCAATGGCATGCTCGGCCATTAGGGCAACGGATTGGTAGGAAAAGCTACCAGCGAGCGTGTTGGCATGTGCCAATGGCATGCTCGGCCATTAGGGCCACGACCTTGTAAGAAAAGCTACCAGCGAGCGTGTTGGCATGTGCCAATGGCATGCGTGGCCAATTTGGCCTAAGTTGCACGGTTTGCAATCCTAGGCGAGGGCGCTACTTTAGCATGGCGCGGCTAGGGCCAAGGTAAGGGTGTTTGGCTTGGCGTGGTTGACCAGTGTAGCTAGGGCCAAGGCAGCGTGCGTTTGGCATGGCGCGGCTAGCTTTGGCTAGGTGTGGCTGGAATGATTTTCCATTGGCACAGAGGTTCGGCTAGCTTGGGCTAGGTGTGGCTAGCATGATTTGCCATTGGCACGGAGGTGCGTCTACCTTGGGCTAGGTATGGCTGGCATGATTTGCCATTGGCACGGAGGTGCGGCTAGCTTGGGCTAGGTGTGGCTGGCATGATTTTCCATTGGCACAGAGGTGCGGCTAGCATGGTTGGCATGCTTTGGCGCGTTTGGTGTGACTAGCATAGCTAGGGCCAAGGCAAAGTGTGCTTGGCATAGCGCGGCTAGCTTGGGCTAGGTGTGGCTGACATGATTTGCCATTGGCACGGAGGTGCGGCTAGCATGGTTGGCATGCTTTAGCGCGTTTGGTGTGATTAGCATAGCTAGGTCCAAGGCAGAGTGCGTTTGGCATGGCGCGGCTAGCTTGGGCTAGGTGTGGCTGGCATGATTTGCCATTGGCACGGAGGTGAATTAGGGTTTTGTTCGTTGTAACCCTAATTTGAAAAAAATACCCCCTATTAATTACTGACTACATGCATTTAATGTTCTAATAAATGTGTCACTGGTGACATTAGGTTATTCAGGGTTTTACGATTTTACCCTTTGTCTAAAAACCACCATCAACAACACTCTACCATAAATTCTTGTTGGATGTTGGTCTTGTAGGTGGTGTACTAGCTGATTCTTGTATTCTTGTTGGATGAATGGGAACAACTCATGTATGCACTGGTTGAAGAATCAGAATGGTTTGAGTTAATGATGCTCATGTAGATGTATGTGAGGAGTTAAGATTACATGTACTGGTGCAACTGCAGTTAAGACAGTGGTAATGGAATAGAGGAAATGAAGCTGGCTGGTGCTGAGATTTGTACTCAGTTGGTGTTGGTTGCAGTTGCAGGACATGGGTTCCGATGGAATTGATATGTGGTAAGTTATGGCCTGAGTCTGAGAAATCAGTATTGCATGCTAGATGCATGTTAGGATAAACAGGTGCAGAGTTGCCAATGTATGTTGCTATTGTAGTGGATTTGTCAGGAATTGATGCTGGTAGAGAACGATGAAATGAGCCATGATGGTAGCTGTAGGATAAATGTTGTTGAAAGTGTGCATAGTGTTGTGTAAATTTCAATTACGCTAGATAGATGCATATGTAACTCCCAGTTACACTAGACAGAGATGCGTGTGTAACTTTTAGTTACACATGCTAAGAAATTATTGTAAATAAATCTTAAAGTGTAATACATGTATTTTTTTTTATGTTTACTCTTTTATGTCTATTTTTTTTTTTTGATGTGTAACTTCTCATTACGCATGCCATATGGATGTGTAACCTTTGGATACACATGTTATATGCATGTGTAACTTCTGCTTACACATGTCATACACATGTGTAACCCTGTCATGCCATACCCATGTGTAACTTCTGTATGCACATGCTCGTTGCGTGTGTAACTTCAGATTACACATCCATATATTATTGATGGGAGGCGGTGGAGGACGGTGGTGGCCGCCGGCGACGGAGGTGGTGGTTGGTGGTGGTTTATGGCGTTGGTGGTTTCTGCTGCTGCTTGTGGTCACCGGCGGAGGTGGTTGGTGGTAGTGGTAGTCGGAGGTGGTGGTTTTTGGCGGTGGTGGTCGGAGGCGCTGGTGGTCGCCGGCGGAGGTGGTTGTTGTTGGTGGTGGTTGGTGGTCGTGGTCGTCGGAGGTGGTGGTTGGTGGTGGTGGCGGTCGTTAAAGATGGCTGTGACATCATGTTTACTATATTTTAATATTTTGGGCTTAAATTTAAATTTTATTTAATTTGGGGCTTGAAAATAAACAAAAGGGTATGGATGTCTTTTAATAATTAGGGGCCTAGATTTAAACTTCTTTTAACTAGGGGCCTCATATTATGGGTTATCCATGGGTTGGGCCTTAGCCTAAGTTTCCCTCATTGATATACACTTTAAAATTTTGCAAACCCATATCCGAAATACATGTATAGTTCTAAAAATAAGCCAGTGACCCCAATCTAGGTCCTTAGTTTACTTGTCCACCAATCACGTAAAAAAGCTACTAGTTACCTAGAGATAGCGGTTTAGGAGTTCCTCCAAACAGACTGCCTAAAAGAGAAACATAAATTGTCGTTGGGGATACATTTTCAAGTAAAGTAAACCAACATGCTTTATTTGTGATCTTCTGTTAGATGTTATCTTATTCTCTGAGATATTCCTGACACGTGTAATTTTCGCCTTCTCAAAAGCATGATTGTTGTTCATTTCGAGGCCTATAAGTATTTGGCATTTTAAGTTTTTCCAAATGCAATGCTCAAGAAAAACAAGGAAGCAAATGTTGGAAATAAGAATTGGATAAAACTAAATTGATAGCGAATATTACCCTTATCAGTGTTCAGTTTAGTTTTCTTCAATGTTATACCTCCAACGTATGTCTAATAACAAACTCTTTAGGAAAGACATAACCAAAAAGTAGTCATGAAGTCGTAAGCGGGAAGAAGAGGGAAACATCTGTTCCCATCATTCCTAGGGAGATTTATCCGTTCTTCTCATACTTCTTATTGTATTTTCAAAACAATATGAATCCACACTGTATCACCCTCTCTGTTTATGGTGGCGAGTATATGATAAAGTGTAATGACTGGGTGGATGAACTACTGTCAGAGTCATCACCACCAACGCAAAACTCATTAGCCTGTAGATAAAGTCGAGTTTCCTCTTGATGAGCAACCAGATAACGGGAGTGGTACTAGTGCAGCATTACACGGTTCTGGTGATGGCTGCACGAAATCGAAAATTCCATGACGTTAGTGAGCTGATCTGGTACTATTTAGTTTCTGCGCTAGTTTTTCATGTATTTGGAGAAGAAATCTGAAGAAAAGCTTGAGATTGTTTTATTTGTTTATTATCCTGCAATGAGGTTTTGGTTTTTATGTCCACCTCCTCTCTTTTTTGCGTCTTTTTTTTTTTCCTAACAGTAAATTCTTCTGGTTAGCTTGTTAACACAACATATGGTACGTGTGTGAAATAACACACGATACCCTGTCAGACAAGAAGACTCGTTCATTGTATATTAGGAAATCAAAGTTATTTAGAAAACTAGCTACCTTGTAGTTCAAGGAAATGAAAGTATATATATATGATGTAGTTCGACAATTGTATGTGTGAAACAATATCAATAAAACTCAAGTTCAGTTTGTCTCTTCTTCTGTTTATTATCTTCTTCTTTAACATAAACTCAAGTTTAGTTTTAGCTTAGCTTAGTTTAAAGTGCAAAAGAATTTACCAGGGTTTGTATATTTTGTTGTCTTTTGGTTTGTCCATCTTTTTGCCTTTGAACTTCTTCATTGTTGAGCCATTGATTTGAAAATCGTGCTACCTTTTCTTCTGGCTAAACAAACAGTATTCTTCATCCACTGTAAAAATATCTGTTGGAGAATTTCAACTTTTTGATTTGAAGAAAAAAATTCATAACAGCCTACGTCAAATGAGTCCCTAGAAGATTCCACCTGAAAACCTCCAGGTAACGATAGTCAAACAAAGCTAATTAACACCAGCGAAAGCATAATCACAACAACAACATAATCACGACCTCGGAACATAACACTGTGCTGAGGCCTTCTAAAATAGAACCACACAATTAAGTTCAAGTCAGGACCTAGATGGTGGTTAATGAATCAGTAACCCTGAAACTTTTGGCGGTCTTGTAAATCTAATATATCAAGCCAGTGGCAATTCTATATGCTTCCTCATTGAAGCCCAAAGTTGAGGAGAAGGCATGTGCAGAGCAGTTATGTTGAAGAGACTGTAGACGAAATATAAAAACAATAAAATAGGGTTTTAGGGAGAACACAAAACGTAGGCACACAGGCGTTTGCCAATTAAAGATACCAGACCAGGTCGGGCTAGCCTATTAGAGTATATCACCCATAGTTAGTAGCCAAAGTCATCATACATAGAAGGACGGAGGCAACCATGCAAGTCAAAGGGACACGTACACAAAAGGGATCAAGTCAGTTTACAAGATCCTATTCTCAAGCTACATATATATTACCTAGTCAAGATAATTAGATTGTAATTATCCTCTAGGTTTGCCGAATTATCCTATTATCATTATAAATAGGATAGTCTAGTGTAAATGTATCTCATCTCAGTATGTACTACTGTTGATCAATAAACAATCATCCCTACGGGGTTTCATATGTAGGTCGAGTGACCGAACCACTTTAATCTCTTGTGTCTTTTCTTTATCTAATCCTTACTCTTATCATAAATCTAATATGGTACAGAGCAGGAAAAGATCTATTATTTTCCTAAATCAAAATAGCTTCCGCATCAGTTTTGGTTTTCATTTCTTGATGATGTTTTTTTTTTATTAGTTTTAGATTATCATTGTTCCATGCTATCTAATTAACATCATCCAAGTTCATAATTTCTTTTTTTTCTTTGCTAGTCAAATGCTTCCGCTTATACAGTTGATGGCATGAATCATCTGTTTCACTCCAACGAGTCATCATAATATTTCTCTTACTCGTTCTAGAGAATAACTTAGTTTGTTGGATATTATGTTGTCGCTCCTGTTCAAATTTTCCAGGATTGCTAAAATATTCATAAATCTTCAGGATGTTATTCTTGGATTTCATATCCGTAATGGTAACCCGTTAATTATCCAAGTCATTGTTGACCAAAATTATGTTGACAGCCAACATATCAGAGAATTTGTATTCTCTTTTATCGAATATTATTTCTCTTCATCATGAAATAGGTTATTTCCTGATTATCTTCTTTTTAAGATCAACAATTAGGTTGCTTATTATCTAATCCATATCAGGTATCTAGTCTATTGATTTTAATGGACTCAGATTTGTTTCCTCAATAATATTTCATTGATCATTTTACTGTAAACGATCAGTATGATCTTTTGTCATTTGCAGTTATCGCCTTCCATACTGCTGCAATTTTTGTTTACTTCCCTAAATCAATCTTGCAGTAATTGTTCACTATATCTTTAGTGCTCATCGAAGTGGATTAAGCCTATTATGTTGACTCAATTTTCTTTTTATGGGTCATATTGTATCAATCCGTTTCCGAGTGATCTGTTTACTCTTTGGACTCTGTTATGTGTCCTTCCCAAAGAAAATTTATTTCATTGACAACAACTTTCTTTGTCAATTCATCTATGGATTTATTTATGTTTTTTCTCAAAGGGTAGAGCCACATATATCTTTGTTTGCTTCTGATCTTTGAGATCAATGAATTAACAAAATCCTTATTGTTATCATTATGATTTTTTGTCGATTAAAATTTAAATCCTAAATTGATGGTTTCTTCATGATCAAGTTTTTCATCTTACCAGTTGGACTTCTCTTTATTTTATTTTTTGGCGATCAGATTAATCCTACATTATGGTCCCGATCCCATTTTCATTTCAAAAACTAAACTTGATATTCCATTTTGGATTTCATATTCTTATGGGTAAATCCTAGTTGCCTAGCTATCTTTCATATCCATTAAAACTGATAAGTTTTCGATATCTTCCCATTTCGGGATATCAATTTTCATTCCACATATGGAATGTATTCCATTTTTCAAATCTATTTGGTTCAAAGATTATTTTTGTTTCCATTCAAAATCTTGAATGTCATTTTTCTTTTAACATGGTTTCCCATTCCGGAAACTCTATCTAATATTATTTCTTCATTTAAGAAATATCAATCAATTCTAAATGTATGATCCCATCTTCGGATCATGGTATCACATTCTTTTTCGAGATGTTTTCAATTTTTTCTCGTGATGTAGTTCCTCTTCATCTTGATGACGTGTTTTTATAATACAAAGACTACAAACCCGTGGAAGAGAGTGTATTGGTCAAACAAATTTAGTAGCCAACTACTAAACTCTCAGCACAATCAAGCCATTTCTTAACACAAGACTGAGGAGTTGTTGCATCCATTACTGTTGTTCGCTTTGGTTCAAGTGTTGATATGATCGACGATTAAATGAATATGAAGAGCGATCGTGAAGACCCTTTAGATGGAGAGAAGAAGATATTAAAGATCGTACGTTTTGCAATCATCTTCTTCGACAACAGGTTCAAGTTGAACACTTCAAATCTCTCCGTGTTCAACTTGAGGGGTATTAGAGTATATCACCTATAGTTAGTAGCCGAAGTCATCGTACATAGAAGGACGGAGGCAACCATGCAAGTCAAAGGGACACGTACACAAAAGGGATCAAGTCAGTTTACAAGATCCTATTCTCAAGCTACATATATATTACCTAGTCAAGATAATTAGATTGTAATTATCCTCTAGGTTTGCCTAATTATCCTATTGTCATTATAAATAGGATAGTCTAGTGTAAATGTATCTCATCTCAGTATGTACTACTGTCGATCAATAAACAATCATCCCTACAGGGTTTCATCAGTGGATGTAGGTCGAGTGACCGAACCACTTTAATCTCTTGTGTCTTTTCTTTATCTAATCCTTACTCTTATCATAAATCTAATATAGCCAGCATTGACAAAGTTAAATCGTCCCTCCAAGTAATTGCAGCCCAGCTATATACAGTTTCCATGCACGATGCACGTATCTTTGTGACATCACTCGTTCTTCTCAAGTTTTTCATTTTCACATCTCAATTCCTTCTTTTGCAGAAAAAATCTTGGAAAACAAAGAGCTTTACCATGGGGTTCTAGAAATTATATTTGGTTCTTATGACATTTTTTTTTTGATCGGCCAAATATAAATTCCATTGAAGAAAGGCACTTAAGAGGTACTTTAGCCCAAAAAAACATGTACAACCGAACAAAAAAGGTGAACTGAAAGGGAATTCAGCTACTCAATTAAAAAAAACATAAAAAATTATGGGGTTCTTATCACATTTTAGTATCATAGTTCTTTGAATGCTGTTAGTTTGACAAACACTAGTAGGAACTAGGAAGAAAACTATCAAATCTATTTGCTAACAATGAACACTTCCATTAACAAACGCAGTGGAAAAAAAAAAAAATCCATTACAATTTTAAAATCTGGTATAACATAAAACGCTACACACTGCTGTATTAATTTTTCAAAATGGTTAGATCCATCTAGGGAATTCATGTTGAGATTATTAGTCCCACATTGTATGGGCATCTAAGATCCTGCGGTTTATAATCCCTTAGGGCCTCTACACTCATTGCCAATTGGTTTTGAGTTGAATGCCCGTATTCTAACATGGTATCAGAGCAGGCTATTTGCGACGAGTCTTTGACCGCGCCTTTACTCCAACGAGGCTACACGTGAGGGGCCTTTACTCCAACGAGGCTACACGTGAGGGGCGTGTTAAGATTATTAGTCCCACATTATCTGGGCATCTAAGATCCTGCGGTTTATAATCCCTTAGGGCCTCTCCATTCATTGTCAATTGGTTTTGAGTTGGATTCCCGTATTCTAAATACTACAGACGACTGCAGATGGTTAGGTATTGTGATCCACGGGAGAAAAGAATGGCAACAAAATGAAGTTTCAGATAGACCGACTTGCACGATTGCTTGGAATTGAGGCTCGCTGGAAACTGCGGGGGTGTTCTGAGTGTCCGACTCACACAACCAATACGTGGTCGGTCCAAAGGGTTTTTCATCCAGATCATGGGAAATGTCGCGAATAACCCCAACTTACAATTTGATATGCACTTCAAAATTTTGCAAACCCATATCCAAAATACATGTACAGTTGTGAAATAGTGACCCTTAGCGAGCTTGCTACAACATAACGCCTTGAATAATAACATCATAATTTTGATCCAAAGCATATGCTTGTCCTTGAGATCATCAGCTATATCTCGACGACATGCTAACTTTTTTTCTTGCTGACATTGGTAAGATGCGTTCAAAAAGAAAAACTTAGATTTGATTTATGTTTTTTTTTAGAGTTATTTTGTAAAAGGGTCGCATCTTTTTGGCTATATTAGGGTCTGGGTCGTAGAAGTTGCAGTTGCTGCGTTTGGGTCGAAGACTAACTTTGACTGCCTAACATTTTTACGAGAATACCCTTATGAAATTGTTTAAGGACATAATATCCTAACACCATTAAGAAACTTAACTGGGTGTAACAGATCCGATCCATTTATAAACGGACCCATATTTTTCCCGTGTTATTAACCATGGAATGTTTTGGGAGACGTGGAAGATCATCCTCCACTCTGACTAGAACATATTGTACACGTTGATCATATAATACGTGTATGGCATTAGATGTATTGGTTTGTGGGTATATATTCAAGCGGTAAGAGAACATAAAGTTTTAAGGCTTGGTTTATCTTCTCTGGTAGAACGGCTGCTACTGTGACTGCGACTCATACTTGAACTAATTGAAAAATCGATATTCCAATTGAAGAGAATAGTTAGGGATTACATTTATTATCAGTACTTCATACTTTCCCCTCTACCAAATACAGGTATACATTAATTTCAACCATATGTGATTTGTGCTTAAATTCTAGGGTTCCTATAATGTTAATTTAGTAAATCTACTGTCAGATTTGAAAAATTAAGTAGTTGAAATGATATATTTTGTTCTTGATATGATCGATTTAGTTGGTAACATGTGTATTAGGGCTATAGCAGGCCAGTAAGATCCACTGCAGGTATTAGGACAACTGGTTTTCATGGTAGTAGCGCTGGTGCAAGTGGAAGTGGTGGTGGTGGTGCAAATGTAGCAGATTCTTTGCAATCAGAATCGGTGATGATGCAATCAGAATCGGGCGCTACTCGGCTGCGCGAGGTGGTACTACTAGGAGAAGAGGAAGAGCTGGTCTTTGCTAGAGGAAGAAGAGGTGGTTCTAGGGGAAGGAATGGTGGGGCTTGTACTCGATCTGCTAGAGTTGAAGGCCAATACTATCCGGGGACTCGGCACTGCAAGAGGAAGAGGTAGGGGTAGAGTCTGGTGTAAGTATGCGCAGTCTTGGTTTTGGTGTAGGACAATATTATCCAGTTGAAAAAATAGCAAGAAGGGCTTCAAGGATTGAGCACTTGTTGTTTGGAGATCTTCGGGTGTCCGCTTCGAACCACAGACAACCAAGCTGCAGGAGAACCACAACAATCAAATGCAGAACCACAACGTCCACCGCCAAGAGAGCGCTTAGGCCCTCAAGTAGTGCAATGGAGGTACTAATTTACATGACACCGAAGTTATAATGCTTCACCTTATGCTTGAATAGAAGTTTTTTGGTAAATACACCCTTTTTAGTTGAATAGAAATTTTTTGGTGATGGCACTTTTTTGCTTGAATGATAGTGACATTCAGTAATTTCACTTAACAATAGCCATTAATGAACACAACTTTTGTATAAAGGGCAGTGACATTCTCCATGTATTTATGAATGAAAATGGCAGGTGAAACCATCTTTTGGATATGCAATGCTGGGTTTTTTTACAAGGTTTTATGCTACAGAGTATGGTTATTTATAGATTTTTTTTTGTTAAATTACAGTCATTCACTCACTTGTGTTGTACCGATCTAATCTTAGACATCAGATTTTCACACGAGTAAACAGTGTATCACGTGTGACCCATGGGTCTAACGGTAACAGATTGCTTAACTTGGTCAAGACGGGCATTATTTTGACCATATATGAAATGTCAACTAACAGTTGACTTGACGGTCAACTGTGAGTCTATGACCCAAAATCAGCAACTGCAACTTCTACGACCCAGACCCTAATATAGCCAAAAAGATGCGACCCTTTTACAAAATAACTTTTTTTTTTATATGTGTATAAAATAAATAATACGACCATTAATGGAAGAAAACATTTGAAAACCAAGAAAAAATTAGGGTCCAATTGTTATGGTGGGGTTGAAGTGTTACTATTGTTTGGGTTCAAGAGAGAACCAAAAATAAAATAAAAATGGCCACCAATCATGTTAGAGTATAAATTGTGTATGCTACAAAGAGATCAAGGTGCAAGTTAATTGAAGACACCCAAGTTACCGTGGGCTACCATACAAGATATATGATGAGCAGTCAAGGCACTTACTAGATTATAGGATCGGATCAACTAATAAGTCCTGTAATATAGATTGATAAGTTTCACCTAGTCAAATATATAGGTTGTTACTTTATCTTCTAGGTTTTGTATCCTATCACCTATAAATAGGATGATTCATGTAAATGTATAAATCATCCCAGAATCATCTATCTGGAGATCAATAATCTAAATCACCCTAAGGGGTTTCTCAGTGGACGTAGGCGTTAGTGCCGAACCACTTTAATCTTGTCGTCTTTACTGTTTTTGATTCGTTTGCCTAATCGATGATCCGTCTCGATACCCATAATTTATTATGGTATCAGAGCGGGGAGATCCGCTCAATCGCTTCCGCTTTCTATTTATTGGGTTATCGTTTTCATCGGTTTTGCTCGAACTAAAATCTTAAATAGTCAATCTGTTTTTTTTTTCCCGCAATGGATGATTATTAGTTTTAAGTTTTCAATCAGAGTTATCATCCAATAACTCTTCCTAATCTACTGTTAGTGGTCCAAATTACCACTTCAGCACCGCAATGGTACTGTGATCAGCACAGTACTAATCATTGTGTTCTTATCTTTATATTTTAAGAACCAAAGATCTTTACAATCCATTATTGGTTTATCCCTTTGGATATGTGTTACTTTTCTCTCGAATTGGTGGTTTACTATTAAGTTCACATCAACAACTAATTTGAAGATCTCTCATTATTTTAATGAATCATGCAATGCTCAATTGAGTTATTTCTAGGTTTTGCTAAACAAACCTAGTCACTTTCCTACTCTCAGACGATGTATATATTTCCGTCTGCAAGTTCTTCTCTTAGCTCAGTTTATCTGAGTTATCAATTATCCTTGTGAATATTTTCACGTCAAAGACCTGTTTCATATTCCAGGCTCATAACACATGCCTTTTCAAAGGATTGTGTTGTTTTATTTGTGTTTCCAAAGTCAATTGGATAAGATTTTTCTTATTTCCTTTGATGTTTTGATGTTTTTGCAGCATATCAAAATAATGGTTTCTGCATCAAAATCAAAATCGGTTCAGCATGAGCTAACCGCAAATTCTTTCAAAGAGGTATTTTTCGTTTTCAAAAGACCTGCTCAAGTCCTTCTGTTTCGTCTATCAACTATGCTTCTCTTCTCATGGGTTAAGTACCCTATTACCTGGTACGTACATCAGTTCCAGTCGTGCTTAATAACCTTGTCTTTGTCGATATACAGATTGGATAAGTGATTTGTATTCTCATGGTTGACATGTTGGTGTACTAGAGATTTGTTACCAACAATCGTCTTTGACATGTTGGTGTACTAGAGATTTGTTACCAACAATCGTCTTCTATTTCGGCATCACCCAAAGATGTCTGATTTCAATCTCTCAAATCAGATCTTTGATCTATTATCTTTCTTGCTGCTGTTGTTTACCCGCAAGATATAATCAACAGAATAGTTCATTAGTTTTTTTTTTTATCTAATGAAGATCAATAATTCTCCATCTTGCTCTGATATGCTCTAAATTTATTATGAGCTAATAGTCCTGGAATTAACTGGTCACGGCAAACAGTTATTTTTTATTTTATTTTATTTTTCTTGCCATCGTTCACGGCAAAGATTATTGCTTTAAAATCAACATCTAAACCATTTATATTTTTACAAGCTCCGTAAACCCGTCCAAATGGACGGGCTAGTTCATTAATTAACACTGAAGAAGAAGTAATAAGCATCATCAAAGACCGTGTTTGCCTCAGACTATGTATAAAACAAATTGAAAGAGTTTATAGTCATATTATAGACCAAAGTCTCTTCGTTCAGGACCAACATGTCATCTGAATTCATTGATCGACCCCTTCCCCACTTTTCCTTATTATTCTATCAAACGACAAATCATGGCTCATTTAAGTACAACCTCAAAGTTTTCTACGTACCTGCTTAATCTCATGTCAGAATGGAACAGATATTGGATCTTTAGAAAACTTAATAACTGCTAGGAAATATCATACCAAAATCTACCATTTTTTTACCTTATCTATTCGAATTTTTCCGTGTATAGATACTTGGAAAAATTGTCAAGCCATTTTGGACATACCTGCATCAGTTCAAGGCAGAACTGAATGGATGATGACCAAAAATGTGCATCATCAACTAAATTAATCCCCTGAGTGAGAAGTTACTTGAAGTAAAACAAAAGAAGCTATGTTGAAAGTCAAATACCTGCATCAATGAAATTTGTAATGCGACTCGCCAACGAATAATTTCCCTTGCCAGCAAATCGACAGTTTGACATAATGCAAATGATTTAACAAAGTGCATGGAGAGATACAGAGAGAAAATCGTTCATATATTCAATTATAGATTGTCACTCGAACGTTTAAACATTTACTGCGAGTTCTGATTTGCACGGGCTCATTCAGTAATATGATTTAGCATCGCCTTCTATTTTCCGCGAAGATCAGCTTACACTTGTCATTTCTTTTATGGTCGATCATCTGACAGATTGAAAATATGAACAAATTAGATATAATTTCCACATATTATTTTCTTTAACTCAAGCTAATTCAATTCTGTTTTAAATATACACAGTATAACCAATTATGTTTTTTTCCTTTTTTAGAATAACATCAAAAGTGCAATTTCATGTATTCACTCTCGTAATGGAACCTCGATCTTTCTACCGTTTTTCTGATTGAAGGAATTCGTCTTCGTCTTATACATTCCAACAGGTTGGAGTAAAAGAATGACGAAACCTCGACATTTTTACCGTTTTTCTGATTGATGGAATTCCTCTTCGTCTTATATAGTTATGTATGCCTACAGGTTGGAGTAAAAGAATGCAACAAAATTTTAAACTGTAGGTAACGTTCCTTCTTCTCATTCTCCAATGACGGATAAGAATATTATATTTGCGGATGCTTCGCAGGTTTAGTAACGAACCTATCTGTCATACTTGAGAATGTAACGACTCTGAACACTGTCATCTGACTTTGCCGAGATTTAAAATGAGAAAAATTAGATAAATAGATGTTTTTGGATTCCTTATATCTGTTAACAAATAGAGATGCAAAATGATACGAACTTGATCCAAGAGCATCAATGGCTCACTTGAAGATATACAATAAAATTGATCTTCCAAAGGCTTTATATCGTGAGTGGTTATTGTCACAGCAACAATATCTTAATTTCATAGCCGATGATGGCACCAACATTTTGATCAGTCTGTTTGTTTAGTTGAAACTTCATTGTGTACTCCACTTTCCTATATTCACTCTTTGAATACGAAGGTTGGATCTTGATATTACGCATCATTCCAACTCGGACATTCTTAAACTTTTAAATAGTCGTGTCTTTTGGATGATTACCGAACACATATTTAAACTTTCAAATAGTCATGTCTTTTCAATGATTTTGAATGGAAATTACTGTTGGTCAATGGATGTATCTCTGTTAAAACGGTACATGAACATGTTTTTGCAAAGCACGTATACCGTTTGGTTAGGAAAAGCGTCGGTTAAGAATGGTGTTACTTGCAGGCTGATGTGGCACTTACTATACGCTGATGTGGCACTATAGTATTTCAGAATTCTTGAGAGTGAATATAGAGTTGACACATAAGCCTAAAGGAATGTCCTTTATATAAAGAAGTATTGATTTCGTTGATTTTTATAGCCTAGGAAAATTTTCTGCTATCATTTTTCCTTAACTTTAGCATGAGTTTCTTTGTTAATGTTAAAGATACTATATTTCCGAAATTATTTTTCGTTCCATATATTCTTTCCATATATTAAGCACTCGTTTAATGAAATGAATATATGATGTCGTCATTTATTTGACCACATTCCTTTTCTGTTTTAACCCTTCATGAAACAGAACACTATCTAAAGCCTGTGAAGGTGACAACTAACGTTCTATACATCAAGTTAGTTTTACATCTCATCATGATCATTGATGTTTTTATTCTTGATCTTTATCATCATATAAGGAGCTAAATCTCTATAATATAATCTAGAGGTTAGGACCTTGTATCCAGGGAGTATGATGATCTTTGTTTGCTTCCCTGAATCAATAATATCAATTTGTATACAATCTACTCAGCATCGTTTTCATGTTAATCAAAGATGCTCGTTCAGGGGTTGTATAACGTTCAATTTTCTCATATAAGATTTGTGGATGCTCAAGTATGCCCATGTATCTATTCATGATCTTGTCATCTGTTTAACAAGGTTCATTCATTTATGATTTTGTATCGTTTTTTGATAAGGTTACATCAATCATCATACATATTTTGCTTATAGCAAATTCTAAATTTCCCTGCCATTTTGGTAGTCTATTATCCATCAAATATTTTTTTTATATTTCTGAAAAAAGATGATCTTTTTCCATCTCATTTCCAAATAGTAGTTTTCATGAATGAAAACTTTCTTAGACAGCCATCTTCTGTTCAATGTTGTTGGTTTTGTCTATCACGTCTTTCTTTGGTTAGTAATCAACAAACCAAGTCCATGTCACTCTGATAAACCTTCTTCAAAGCCTAACATCCAATCAAGTCCATTTACAACTACCAAACCCATATATCTCAACAGTTATTGTGAAGATCATTTTGCTGCTCCAGTTGCTGTATTTCATCTTTTATTCAAGTGCACCTGTTTGAAGATTAAATGATCGCGAAGCCATATACATGATAAGATGAAGATAAAAATGATTGTGTTGCAGATCTTCTTCGATAACACTTCAAGTTGAACATTTCAATTCTCTCCATGTCCAACTTGAGGGGGGGTGTTAGAGTATAAATTGTGTATGCTACAAAGAGATCAAGGTGCAAGTTAATTGAAGACACCCAAGTTACCGTGGGCTACCATACAAGATATATGATGAGCAGTCAAGGCACTTACTAGATTATAGGATCGGATCAACTAATAAGTCCTGTAATATAGATTGATAAGTTTCACCTAGTCAAATATATAGGTTGTTACTTTATCTTCTAGGTTTTGTATCCTATCACCTATAAATAGGATGATTCATGTAAATGTATAAATCATCCCAGAATCATCTATCTGGAGATCAATAATCTAAATCACCCTAAGGGGTTTCTCAGTGGACGTAGGCGTTAGTGCCGAACCACTTTAATCTTGTCGTCTTTACTGTCGTCTTTACTGTTTTTGATTCGTTTGCCTAATCGATGATCCGTCTCGATACCCATAATTTATTAAATCACATGCAAAGGCTACTAGTAACATAGCGGAATTCCTCCAAACAGACTGCTAAAAAGAGAAACAGAAATTGTCATTGGGGATACATTTTAAGTAAAGTAAACCAACATGCTTTATATGTGTTTTCTGTTAGATATTCTCTTCTTCTCTGAGATATTCCAGACACATGTAACTCTTGCCTTCTGAAAAGCATGATCGTTGTTCATTTCAAGGTTTATAAATAGATGGCACTTTAAGTTTATCCAATACAGATCAAGCTAAACAAAGAAAAGTGTTACAAAGTTGTATGTGAGAGTTGTAGGGAAGTTAACCAGTTCTAGTGGTTCAGTTTCCTCCAACATCTCACCTACAACTTTCTCTTATGAGCAAAAAACAAGGATGTAAAAGTTGGAAGTAAGAGTTGGATAAAACTAAATTGACAGTGATTTATTACCCTTATCAATGTTCAGTTTAGTTTTCTCCAATGTCCAGCACATAATGTGGGACAAAACGAGAAAGTAGTGAGGAAGTCGTAAGTGAGAGTTGAAGGAAACCACACTGCTATAATGTGGGTGCCGTTGGGTTCAATTTCCTCCAACATCTCATTTCCTGCTTACACGATGAAGAGAAGACAATGTAGATCTGCAAATGAGAAAATTTAAACTAGTTGGAAGTCGTAAGCGAGAGTTGAAGGAGATTGAACCAGTTGCGCACTGCTTTAATGTGCTGCAGTTGGGTTTAATTTCCTCCAACATCTCATTTCCGGTTTTTACATCAGGGTGAAGATAACATCTGCAGTCTGTATATTAGAAGATATCAATTGGTGTCTGTTAAAGTCATATAGGCGGTGGTTGAAGGATATTAAATCAATTGCTCACTTCATATTGAGTTCAATTTGCTTCAACATATCTCACATCTTTGATGCCTCTCGTATAAATTACAAATGATTGTTTACCTGTAGTAGGTTGATGGTATCCTACTAGAATTAATGCTGGAGCCTTTCTTGGCTACAATAGTGTAAATGGGGCAAGTTGAAGTTTTCTATGATTTGAGCTAAGATAAAGCTTCGCCCATTGTGGAATTGCTGTCACATAGCAGTCATCATCATAGAAAATTACAACTCCCATTCACCCCTTAAATTATAGTTGTAAGTTTTTGTAGTTAAACATTGAAAGCAAATAATTTTGCTCAAAGTTAAATTGTAGTAAATTGGTATTGGTACTCCCATCGTCTCAAGAAAAATAAAATAAAACTATTCAGATAGTTTTGGATTTTGACAACCCATGTACAACCTCAGGAGTCATGTATATATCTTGGTATTACATGGTAAGTTGAATGTGAAGGATGCTCCATATACTCTTCCTGTTAGTTAGATTCATACAGGGTCAGTATATTTATAAATACCAATAAGAAAAAGAACGTGACAGACTCAAACTGTTTACAGTAGACGTGTTCCCGATCCATCGCGTACTAGTATCCCTAGGATCGATCCCAAAAAGCAAAATTACTGTTGAAAAATGACAAAACAATGGCAGAACACAAACTATCTTTTGGTAATGAATAATGCCCTAAACATCAGTTGGCACCCAATGTCTCTGCTAAACTACTTAAACCTTATGCAAACGCTATTATTTATAGCTAGAGTTGGAAGGAATCGATAGATGGTCAAAGTTTGGAAACCTTAAACCTGACGAATGCTGCGGTGACCGGGATTTCTTAAAGTTAGAGCAGTCCTGATTTCTTAAAGTTAGAGCAGTCCTGATTTCTTTAGATCTCTTAAGCGTTAAATTAAACAACAAAGCATTTTAGGAAATCGATTTCATTTAGGTGTTTCCCGTCTTGTATTTCGCTTTCTTTTTTTATTTATCGCATTCTTTGAATATTTTGGTTAATTACTTTGAGGTTTAGGCGTTTCTTTGTTCCTCTCAAGTAGTTAACTCGATAGACATTTAAGAAATTTTGCATTTCTTTTTGAGCTTAATTTGTACTAGAACTGAGAAATGGAGGGTATTTTAGTGTCCTTTACAACACATCAATACAATGCTCACATGGTGGACTTCCAATTTGAAAAGTTGGCTCTATGAAGCGTTGGTCAGATAAAGCCTGGACAAGGTTGATTTCCAAAGTATTCTCGTCCATTTGTCTTTCTACGTAACTTAATCAACATATTTGGATATCTGCTTGCCCCTCTAATGTCATCAAATTAGATCGGGCCTCTAAGCCAAGTAGCTGCTAATGGTTTTCGCTCTTTCTTCAAGTTTATTTAATAGTGAGAATTCATTTAGTTAATATCACTCTTTCGTTTTCTTTACTGTGGGATTCAGATTACAAGGATATGCCACTCGAAGATGAGTGGGTGCCTATGAATGGACAACCAGGGGCAGGAGAGCTTGAGGAGGTTTTTTCGACAAAAGGAGGGCCATTCCAGTGCTGTGGTTCTTGAAAATGTATGATCCAAATTTACTTCTTTATCTTGTGATAATTGGTTAAATGTGTCTGATGCGCATTTTACAGATTGGTGACATTCCTGATGCTGACATGAAATCCAGAAAACGTGTTGCTTGTTTGTAAGCTTAAATCCAGTTATATAAGTGACACCTAGTTCTGGCTGAAATTTTCCTTGCGTGTGTATTGCTTGCAGATTGTTAGCAACATCATAGCTAGTTCCTTGGCGTTCACTTTTTGTGTTAATGCAGGATGAAGATTTGAAACTGTAGTATCGTGAGTACTTACAGGCATATATTCTTCGTTGAACATTTTTATTACGTTTGAGTAAGATTTCTATGTTGTTATACTAATCGTGCTTTAACTTTAGAGAACCATCGCTGATACGGGAACTCTTATTACTGCAAACTCAACGCTCACTCTTCATGATGGTAAGATCATCTCCTCTGGCATGACTTGTGGACTGGTGATTTGTGTCTGGCAACAACTTTCCATTTAGTTTATAAGCTAGATAGGCTATTATTTGGCACTGTTGATGATCATATCACTTTGGATGGTTCTTGGACCTTTGATTTCAAGAGAAGTATGTCACATTTAGAAGTAGACCAGTTCGCTGAACTGATTACAATAATTGGTTCAAACCCACCTGTACGTGATACTTTACCGGACACCAGGCGATGGGATCTTAACTCTAACGGGCAATTCTCGGTAAAATCTTTATATAATGCTCTGACAAGAGAAGACGGCATTAATGGGTTTCCATACAAGTTTGTTTGGAAGATTGAAGTCCCTCCTAAAATTAATTTCTTGACCTGGTGTGCTGTGCACGGTAAGCTCAACTCCCTTGACATGCTACAGTATAAGGGGATTGATATCTATAGCTCGTGCATACTTTGTGGTGATAGTTCAGAGTCACAGGATTACATTCTCCTACATTGCAAGGTTGCCTACAAACTCTGGATGGCCTTAACACCTTCAACGAGGTGGGCATGGACGTTCCCTGAAACAATGCTATCATTTGCTAGCTCTTGGCCATGCAATTTTCTTTCAGCTTCTGGTAAAGTTGTATGGGACTTAATCCCTGCTGTTGTGATATGGGTTCTTAGGAGGGAAAGGAATTGCCGAACATTCGAAGATAACTATAGTTACAAGACGGATAATGAGCTAGCCACTGAAGCTAAGATTCTAGTTCTGAATTGGGCTTCCGCTTTTGGGAAGAGGGTGCACTTCAACTTCTCCTTTACTGTGCAAAACTGGGATACTGTCTTTTGCTAATCGTTATTTGTTCTTATAACGTTCTCAAATATTTCTTCATCAGTCAACAATTGTTGCACTTCATTTTCTTCCAGATATTCAACACATTTTGACATTCACTAAATTGCGATAACCCAATTTTTCATTCAAATTTTACAAGTCTCGAGTGATATCACCGTCCAAGTGTTCATCTGAATTGTCTAAACTTATTTTATTTGTTGATTGAAATTAAATTTATCTATAAGTTAATAAAATATTAATTAACCAATAAATTAATAATTATTATGGGTCAATTATATTTTATTTAATTAATAAATTTTGGTGGTGCCAGCAACATTAATTTATAGGGTTTCTACGGTATAATTGATTTTTAAAGTAAATTTATGAGATTATTAAGATGTTCCAGGAAATTGATCTCTTAAAATGTTAGTGTCCATCTCTTAAGGGGTGGATGCGCAAAGGATTACCAATGCCAAAGGCGCCGCTTGTTAGAATCCAGACCAATAGATTTTTAGTATTTGCTTATGTTTTGATCGTTTTCTCCGGTATTCCATTAATTCTGCACGGGCTCCTTTCTATGATACATGTCTATGATAAAAAAATTATGGTAACGCTTTGCACTATCAATATAGAAATCAATTCAAATTGGTTCGGGACCACATGTCTTTTCATGTGAATCAAATATTTTGATCTTATTTTGATATATTTTTTCTCCTGTGAATCAGATATTAAATGTGCTTGGCATCCTCCCTTCCACTGCGGAGGTAGGGTTCAATCTATTTAATTGTTGAAATTCACTCTAATTTAAGGAATTTGGATATAATCTCGGGACTCCTAATCTAGGGCATTAAAAAAAAGATATTAAATATGCTTGGCTAGCAACATATTTCCGCGATACTAAAAGTGAGATTGACCCATTTTGCCATCTTGTTTTTTGATGGATCGCTTAACCCATATAATTTTCCAAATATGATCGAGTCTAATTACTAAATTCATTTTTTTTCTGACGAAATTATATTCATATCCAGTACAACTAACTAGAACATCGCTGCCGGTGGAGATGGCCGACTGAAAAAAAGAAAAAAGACTTCGAAAAAGTGAAAGTATCACTTTTCTGAAACGGAGGTAGTACATCGTTTTATTAGTTGCAGCAGAAATTAGTTGATGTATAAACCAAAATATGGATACATAACATGTTATGCATCTTTGTGGTGATTTGCTTAATGGTTATGCACTCAATTTTTGAAAATTATACCAAGAAGAAAAGTTATACTTTCACATTCAGTGTAAAATATCGATGAAATATTGTCGATGCATTGCACATTCAATGTTTAAATGTGAGACCAAGAAGAAACAAAATTTGTATGTATCTTTCGTGCTTAAATGTCTCAATACAGGTTATTCCTTTAACTTGAGCTGATTGAAGACATTGATCCAAAATCTTGACGCATTTGGTATTATCTCATATATGTTCATTATCCTTAAAATTATAAAAATCTAAGAAGTTTGTTCGTAAGAATTAAGATGTTTGAGAAAATTGAATCATTAAAATATCCAAATCTTACTTAGTAGACCTGGTACGCGGAATTTGATGTGAAGGCTGAATAGAATACTTAGAGCATCTCCAATAGAGGGTGAAGGTTGTTTTTTTCTAGTGACACGTAGGATTTTTAACCCCCGTTAGCCAAAAAACAATCTCCAGTAGTGGGTCCAACAAAATAGGAAGGACCAATTATTAAATACGAAGGTGTTCAAGAAAGTGGTATTTTCACCTCCGGCTACACCTCCACGTCACGTTTTTCATCAATTTATAATTTTTTTTAATTAGATTAAAAAACCGATAACAAAAGAAGAAAAAGGAAAATCGTTCTCAACATAGTTTCTTCTTCCTTCTCAAAAGAAAAAGGAAAACCAATTGACCTAGTTGACTAACGGGTCAACGACCCAAACACTATAATGGACAAACTTTCGACCCAAACACAAATACATACCAAAACTTAGGACCCAAATACTAATTAACTCTACAATATTTCTTCTGCAAAACTAGGGTTTTGCACATAATTTCTTTTGCAAAGTTGGGGTTCGCACACGATATCGGTATGTTTTTTGATTTATACTTTCTACTTCAATCATGGAGATTAGAGATTAAATGTAAAATTTTGATTCACTCACATGAAATGGACTTTTTTGGCTCAGTTATTTTCAATTCAGGATTAGTGTTTGTCTTAGGCTCACCCATATGCTTACAATTAAGATTTGCAGTAATCTGATACGCCATATAGTTTTAAAATCAAGGTTGGAATTCTTATTTGAAAGCCCTTCTTTCCATCCAGCTTGTATGTTTTTGGTTTTGTATTGAGTTATAGTCTATGTCTAATCTAAACGGCAGCTTTACCAATTCCTAATTGATTAGATATACGGATCTAAAAAGAACAGAAGGAGACCACTATAATTGTAATATTAAAGATTTTGATTTTCAAGTGCTTGGGTTTTTATTTGATTCTTTGGGAGGATTTTTATTTATTTACTTCAATTGAGAGTTTTTGCCTTTGTTAGATTAATACTTTGATATTCAAATTGGTACTGCCCACTTACAATTAAACAATTTTTAGGCTTCAGGTTTTGTAAATATGTTAAAATCTATGAAGTTAGGGGATTTAGTATAGTTACAAGGCATTTCTTTCCTCAAGTAGAGATTTAGAATATCCACTGTCATGTGTATTGATGTTCTCTGATGGATGCACGTGGCACATGTTTCGATTGTGCAACTTACACCCTAAATGCCCAATGTGAACCATGTTGATTAGTCTCACTAATGTTTCCTTGGTTTAGCAAATTTTATTCAAATTTTGTACTTATTCATCTTTGCTTTCTCATCATATGCTTGATTTTTGTCTGCTAGATTTTTTTTCTCTTGATTACCGAGCACTCAGCTCCCCTAAACATAGTTAATTTATTGTTGTCGTAAATTCTCTGCCTAGTCCAAATGTAAATTCTTGTGAATTCTCTGTCAGTAAATGAGTAATGTTATTTAGTATGAACGAACCAAGTATGATGGATTACAATTTTCTGTACTATGCATATATGTTCTCACAATCGGATTTTGTTGTTCTCTTTAGGTGATCTCAATGTCTGATACTTCATCAACTAGTAGTGAGGAATATTCCTGCCTAACAGAGCGGTTGTTAGATTTTGATGATATGAGCGAGGATGATATGTTGAACCCATGGGGAACGACTAGAAAACTTGTAACACTGGTCCCGGTCATATGCGCAGCAACAATGATAGACCTTAAAGGACCTCATGGTGGCTCTGTTCCTGGAAGGCGTTTCATTCACCGTGATAGAATTCCTCGCCATAGGATTATTATTCATGACTACTTTAAAGGGGAAAAATCAAGGTACACAGCTGATCATTTTCGGCGTCGTTTTAGGATGGACATCAATCTATTTCTTCGTATTTTATATGATATTAGTCAGTATGATGATTACTTCACTCGTAAGGTTAATGCTGCTAAAATGGAAGGAGTAAGTCCTTTACAAAAGATGGTTGCAGCTGTTAAAATGCTTGCATATGGTTGCGCCGCTGATAACCTTGATGAATATGTTCAAATTGGCGAGAGCACTGCAATTGAATGTCTCAAGCGTTTTTGCGATGCAATAATTGGTATCTATGAAGAAAAATATCTTAGGAAACCAACTGAAACTGATATTGCAATGTTGCTGAAGGAAGGTGAAGATCGTGGCTTTCCCGGAATGATTGGAAGTCTTGATTGTATGCACTGGCATTGGGCAAATTGCCCAACGGCTTGGCATGGTACACACACTAATGGGTTCAAAAGAGTCCCTACTCTCATTTTAGAAGCTGTGGCATCTCAGAGTTTGTGGATATGGCATGCATTCTTTGGAATGTCAGGTTCGAACAATGATATTAATGTTCTCGATAGGTCTCCTCTGTTCGATGACATCATTAACGGAGTTGCTCCTGCATGTCATTTCACGATTCGAGGCAATCAATACAATATGGGGTACTATCTCTCTGATGGTATTTACCCAAATTATGCTACTTTGATTCAAACAATTTCTAATCCTAATACTGATAAAGATCACTTGTTTGCAAAAAGACAAGAAGCTGTTAGAAAGGACGTGGAACGTGCTTTTGGAGTCTTGCAAAGCAGATGGCATATTGTTAAGGGACCAGCACGTATGTGGAAAGCAAAAGATCTTGGAAAGATTATGAAGACGTGCATTATCTTGCACAATATGATAATCGAAGATGAGCAACTTCGAGGAATAGATCCAGAACTTTGGGAGCCTCTTCCAGATGACAAAGTTCCTTCTGTGAATTTGGAGCATGACCCTCTTTTTCTTGTTTCGAGGATGCTGTACCGAATGAAACGAGTAATAAGCACTACGGCACATAGTATGTTGAAAACTGATCTCATTAATCACTTGTGGGATAAATATGGAGACAAGTAACCCCCTTTGGCAGGTGGTGACAGTGGTGCCTCACTTGATTAATGGACAAAAAAAACTATCTGATCTCTTTTAATGCATTAGTTAGATTTATTAATGAAAGAATTTGGTGGTTTCTATTAGAATAAATTTTGTTGGATTTATATTCTGGAAAGAATGTATTCCAGATCGTATTCTGAACTTGACTCATCGTATGTATGAACTTGTTGCTTTGAAGTTTTCAGACTTTTACTTATGTTTTTGAATTTTAGTATTTCACATTGCATTAGTATTTTTGGTTTGTTAGAAGATATATATGAAATGTATTGCAGGTGAATATTTGGAGCAGTGAATCAACTGCAGGAGGAAATCCCTGTAAGTGATTTATGACCCTGGTGCTTTCCCGCAAGCGACGTTTACATATTTTAAATGTTTCTTACTTCTGTTTCGTGCTGTACAGGAGGACACTATTGCTTTTAGTTCGGAATTTTTTTTGAGAAGTAAACATCATCAGGCTTTGTATTTGAAGGTGTTAAATTAGACCTGCACAATATCCTAGGAGTAACGTTATTCTGCAAATGACGGTAGTCGTGAAGTGAAGCTTCCATTTCCCTTACTCGGGCAGACTAATCCAGAAGTAGCAGTTAAAGTGCTAGTAGTTTACATTGCTGTTTCATATTGATCATTTGTAACTTTCTAATGTAACACAAGATGGTAAGACATCGCAAATTTTTATATTTGATACAAGAAATGAATTGCAGGTGAATTCAGTAAATTTTTTCTAGTAATTTCAACATAAATTATCTATATTCCATTCTTAATAATAAGTACAGAAAGTGGCGCCACTTCACAACAAGATGGACAAATATGCATCAAAGGTGTTGGACTCTATTTTCCCTGTAACACCAAGAACAACACATGAGTTTCAACATGAGAATAAAAAAACAAAAACACATATATTATAGTAGCAAAAATTTGAAGTAGCAGTATGATACCGAACATAAGTCTTGCTCTACTAAGAGGCCACTTCACAGCAAGACAAACAAATATGCATCAAACATAAGCTTTTAAAAACAAAGAAGTTTCATTCATTCTACTGCTCAAGCAAAAACACACTAAAACTCTAGTACTCCTACAAAGAAAAAGCTCCTGCAAAGAAAAAACATATAGAGTACTTGTCGAATTCATCGATGATTATTCAAAACTAGCTTCACAGAAACGACTAGTAAGACAAAACAATATCAGTTCTCCAAGCCATCCCCAAATAAGCCTTCTTTTTCCCACTCCTTCATAATCTGATCTTGCATCTTTTCATAGGCAGCTCGCAAGATTGGTTGAAGGCTATTCATATCTGTGTTCATAATACGTTCTTGTTCTCTTCTCTTTTCAGCCTTCGCCTTTCTTTTATCAGCTTCTTCTTTCAACTTACATGATCTTTCCTTCAACTCCAAATCTCTGCTTAACATTCTTTCTCTCATCTCCAAACTTTGCCGACTCTCACAGTGCTATTTTTCAAGAGTACTTTGAAAGCTACATAACATATCTACCACAGCCTTTTGATCATTCATTCTTTTCTTATTTTCTTTGCTGGATTTTCTTCCCAGCGGACGGTCATCATCATTATCGTATTCATTTCCATGACCACCAATATTGTTTTTTTCCTCTTCAGCTAGAGTATCAACCGAGCTCTTACCATTAATCTTTGCTTTCTTTGACGAAGGTTTGCTCAGTTGTAGGGAACACCATTTTGGACTCGCTTTCATAATCTCCCAGCAGTGCTCGAACTTGAATGACGATCCTTCTATTCCCTCGTATAAAAGCTTTGCTTCTCTTATCTGCACACATATACTAAGATTAATAACAACATTCACAACTGTAGAGAAAGTAATAGAATATTTTGATACACTAGATACTAAAAGAAACGTACCACATCATGTGTTTGATTTCCACTTGGGGGAGCTCTCTCTATACCTTCGTAAAATCCATGAAATTTCGAAACAGACTGTTGTATGGGTTTCCAGTGACACTTCAAGCTATTCCATCCCCGGTTATCGTAATCAGCAACATTATTCTTGTATGCCTCGAGAATACGCTGCCACATGGTTCCACTTGATTGTTCGTTTCCCACTACCGGATCCAGAGTTACATACAGGAAAGCCTTAGTTAGAGCTATATCCTCTTCGGTAGACCAATTGCAGCGGTTGGCTTGTTGGCTTGTTGGATTTTTCTGGTTTAATGGGTGGTGTTTCTTTTTTGTTTTGCTTCCAGTTTGCTTGGAAGCAGCGGGGGTAGTGGTGAAACAACCTTGGGAATTCATGCCAAAAGCATCTTGGTTGGATACACCATACATTTCTTGTGGCTGTGGAGCGTTCACGCGGTGCAAGCTAAAATGAGGAAGGAACTGTGAGGCATTCATGTGATTAGAATTCATGAATGCAAAAGGAATTTGGTGTTCTAGGTTAGGAGGTGTAACCATGACATGGTTATCAGGATTGTGTGACTGCTGTTGTTGCGTTCCATTCTGGTTACCGAACTCCATTGAGATATTATTTAACCAACCTGCAAAGAAAATAAAAATCAAAAGTTACATATAAAACGTGATTTTGATATCTTTTTGAGTAATTAACTTTCATAAATCGAGACCAATCAGAGTAAGATTGCAATCATGTTTGAATATATATAAACGAAAACTATCCATTTCCCTGATTACATGACATGTTTTTACGATCTATATATTTTTCCTTCCGCAAAAGATAACATAATAGTCATGTACAAGAACTTTAATAATCGAACCCAAAAACAGAAAAAGTTTTAACACCTAGGACAATGTTAGATCATGTAGGTTGTATCCCGGTGATGTTACCCATTAGTAGAGAAAAAAGTGATGTGGTGCAGTAGGGATAGAAAACCCTAGACCAACAATCAAAGTATTTCTCATCAAGCAATCATTGTACTAAAAGCATAACATGATAGTAATAGAAACAGTATAAATAGAATGACCATCGAAAGAGAACCGTGCATCATAAAAAAAAAAGGGGAGAAATCAAAGCGTGATTAATAGAGAATACAACAACAGTAGAGCACAAAATAGAGAACACAAGAACGTAGAGCACAAAAACTTACTTGTACCTTTTTTCTTCTAAAAACAATTTCACTTCGGTGTCTCTCTACTGAGAACCCTAGGGCTTTTATAGGAGATAAAGATCCAATCTTAATCTTATCATGAATTTGTTGGTTAGAAATTCTAGCGATGGTTTTGTTTGACGGGCACATTCAACCCATGATTTTAGTTTCTGAATCTTATCACACAATTGTTGGTTAGGAATTTCAGCGGGAAATTTTGTTTTGGCGCGCGTATTCCCTCCATACTTTTAGTTTTCAGATTCTAAATTTTAAATTATAATTTTTGATTTTAAATCTTCTTAAAATTTATCCACGTATGAAATTCTAAGGGTTAAATTCTCTACTACTGGAGATGGTTTTTTTAGATATGAGGTCCTATATTTACTCTATGTGTAGACCCCATAAATAAAAGGACTAACTAAAAAATTCCACATAGGATTTGTTTCACCCTCTGTTGGAGATGCTCTTAGAGTATGATTTGGAGATGTGGATTTCTCCACAAAAAACTATATGTCGCGTCTTGTTGGAAAAGAAATATTTTATTCTCCGGTTTTTGATTCGAACGAATAAATTTTCAGTATTTTATTATTTCTTACTCGTACATTATTTCTTAATTAGTTGATAGATTATGAATGCTAGAGTATGGCTTTTCGGTATTAATTTTAAAACTCAATAAAAATGATACGAAGTCGTAACTTAATAACTTCGAAATCTTTTTGTTTTACCGACACGATGAACCCTAAATGTGATTAAGTCGGACTCGTTTCCCGAAATGCCTAAAAATAATCACAAATGATCAAAACCAAAACATAAGTTAACTTCACATTTGTTACTACTACTCCTAATTACTCAGTAAACAATTAAAAATTTCTCATCACACGCATTTCATCTCATGACCGTGTCCATTATTCTGCACAATCTTTCAAATAAATAAGATCACCAATGTTTAAGATAATAATGTAATATGTTGTGTAGCCAACCATCAAGTGGTCTGATGGTTGGCTTGCTCCCTCCAATTGCGGAGGTAGGGGTTCGAGCCCCGTAATTGCTAGAAATACTCTTTATAAGGAGTTAAGGATATAGTCCAAGTCCACCATTCCAAACCATCAAAAAAGAAAAATGTTATGTAACAATCGAAGCAGAGTTGAAAAAAATAAAATATTACGAGATGACTCTGGGATAAGTGAGTTAGATTCAAACTGACTCATGAAACTGAGTACGAAAAGTAGATGCCTCTCTCCTTTGAAATGCATGCAAGATGCGGCCAGACTTGGGACTCTGAGCAAGATCAATCCTCGTAAAATAAAACAACATGCATCGATAGTTTGGTTTCAAAACAAACAATCCACCATTCGATGTGTCATTGGTATTATATTTTGTACTTATCGCACAAAACTCGTGTACTCTGTTTTTGTGCAAATTGAGAATAAATGATCAATTACGCATGGACATTTGATGCGTAAATGTAAGACAAGAAATAGAATAAAGAAATTTGTATGTATTTTGTTTTGTCTTTTTGTCGATTAAACTTGGGTTTTAAAAGCAACTGCGGAAAAAATAAAATAAAAGATAACTGCATTTTCATTTGAGCCTGCATATCTCATCACATTTTATTTCCATTAACCAAAGCAAAAGAAGACATTAATTCAAATCTTTGACAGATTTTATGTTATCATATTTTAAATTCTTTTAGGTTAGTGAGATGTTCGAGGAAATTGAAATCTTGAAAGTAAGATTTTTGTTTTCGGGAGATTATGTAAAAGGATTATCGATGCCAATTAGAAAATTATCTTGCGCAATTTAAGACTCAAGAGTCTTGTTTACTAGAATCCATCCAAATAGATTTTTGTTGTTTTCCTTTTCTTTTACTGTTTTCTCATGTCTTCCTCTATTACCCCTAGGCCGGTTCTTTGCATAGCAAACTGGCTTGTTTGCTAGTTTTGCACCCACTGTGGAGCAGATTACATCGCCAGCGGTCTAGATTTGACCGCTTATATCATCTCAGCTAACAGTCATCATTTCATCATCCTATAAATACAATATCAAATTTCATTTCAACTCACACCATTTCTTCAATCTCCATTCTTTCACTCGACTCCACAAATCCAACATATCAGTTCGAGGTCGAGGTCGCAGATTTAGCATACCTGAAGATGAATCCATTTGCAGGCATTATGTTTTTGTTATACAAGATATGGTCAATGATATGTACAAAAATAACAACAAAATACTGTATGGAGTGGCATATTTCAGAGATTTCAAGAAGAAACATTGAACCTCAATAATCGAGATGCAAATGGGTTGTGTCATCGCTTCAGCAAGGATGTGAAGTTGTTTGTTGCTGCACTTACTGAAGGCTATCGTAACCGACAAAATGGCAAAAACGCATTTGATGTAGAGCAAATGTGTCGTCTCGAATGGCTCAACAGAGTGGGAAAAGATTTTCAATTTGATGGTTGTTATCTTATCTTATGATGAGTTTAGATTAACAGCCCAAATATGATGCATCTTTCATTCGTATAAAATTTCAATTTTAAGATATTATTAATATAAAACTTGTGCATCTTTCATTAAGTTTAGAATTTTAATTTACATTAGTACCATGCCTCTTTCATTCATCTAGATAATAGAAACTAGACATAACTTACAATAATATAAACTAGACTTTAAAAGTAAAAATTTGGGACAATGTTCTTCATCTTGTTTATCTTCTTCTTTGCCTTGAAATTTTCCTTGACTTGAACTTTTCTTTGCCTTTTCTTAGTTGGAGGTTTGATTTGGTTAATATCAAAAACTTGTAGACTTCTTTGGTTTTTACCTATTTCTTTATAACCTTCACATATCTTACTAACGGCGGCTTCAAGCACCACTCCGGAAAAATCAAGTTGGGTAGCCATATCAAGTCGGGATTCAAACTTTCCCATTTTGATAGAAATTTTTTGTGTAAAAAATTTGGTGTAATTTTTGTGTTTGAATGTGACATTTTTATAACGGTGGAGAAAGAGTCGTTGGAGATTTGAAATCAACCGAATGGTGTAGACTACATCGCTAGCGGTGGAGTCTCGATCGCTTAACATTTTTACCATAGTAGCGCGGCCAGTTTGCCAGGCCAAATGGCATTGAAAATGGGTGGGTTAGCACCCCCACCCCCACCCCCCGTAGGAACTGGCCTTATATTCGAACATTCCTTGGTTTGAAGATATATGGTTAAGATATCAAAATCCTGATGATTCGGGACCACATTTCTTTTCACGAGTCAAATATTGATTCAGACTCGTTTTGGACAATCTCCAGTTGAGTTAAACTGACAATGACTGAATCCGTAGGATTAGCATATTTTGTTCTTACGACGTCATTGTTATACAAACAGATTACAGTATAAACTTTAACACAATGATGGTAAATATGTCTCCAAGACATATTTTCTTGGAGACATAATAATATGTCTCCAAGATTCTTAAAATAAGATTGACCCATTTTACCTTCTTGTTTTTTGATAAATCGCTCTACCCATATAATTAACTTGCCAAAATATGACTAAGTCGGACTCGGTGCTAGTAAATTCATATTTTTTTTTATTTTTTTTTCCTTTTTATTTTTCAGCGAAATTAAGTTCACATCCAATATAACTAATACAGTAAAATTTCAATAAATTAATAATGTTGGACTGACAAATTCTATCAATTTAGCTAAGTATTAATTTATCGATAAATTAATAAGTTATTAAATTATCGAAACACTCTAAATTTAAGTTTCAAAAATAAAATAAATAAAATGTTTAAGTTAAACTTAATGGTTTCCCATAATAACAAATATCTTGAGATATAATTTTTAAAAAAAATCAGAGATGAAGTCCGGTGTTGCATAAATGTGAACAAGAAACAAACAACTTTGGAATCTTATTCTAGTAACGCACCAGTAATGTAATGCTATCATAATGATTATTAATTTATATTTTGGTTGGGCCCTATTGGATACTTAAATTTTTTATTATCTTATAAATTTAGCGAGGTTATTAATTTAATACACAGTCCCAAGTCGGGACTGACAAAAAATATTATTTTAGCGAAGTTATTAATTTATCGCGGATTAATATGACTAAGTCGGACTCGGTGCTAGTAGATTCATATGTTTTTTTTTTTTTTCCTTTTTCTTTTTCAACGAAATTAAGTTCACAACCAATATAACTAATAGGTAGAATTCCAAGTCTCTCGTCCCACCTCATCTATATAGTTAGTCATGCTTCAAAATAAAAAAAAAAAAAAATCTATATAGTTAGTAAATCTATTTCGCTACTTAAAAAGCATAATATCATGGCCAGAGCCAAGGGTTGACTAACCAGCTTTAACCCTTTTCAATTATAAAAAAAAAGTGCCTTAAAATGCCATGGAATATTTAACAATCTTTCACATTATTTTTGTTGATCAAAATCTGATTACATAAAACGAAATTTTGCCAGTTTGGAAGCTGAAAACAGATGCGACCATTGTGGACGCTCATAATGCAGAATGGTATTATTGCTTGCGCCAACAATGGACTCATATGATTAAAAAATAATAAGAGAGACATTTTTCATGCCTAGTCAAGTAAGCTGACTTGGTCAATCAACTATGCAACTTTTTTTTCTAAGGGCTACTTGAGGCATTTTCACCGTCATGACCATCTTTAAATAGCCACATATAGAGACAAAACCACAATTTTCGCAAAAATTACTCAAGCCAAAGTTTAAGCCTGTATATTTTGCTAAATCAAAGATGAAGCATCTGCAGTTTTCCCATAAGGATGTAATTACCAGATTCTTAAATCAAAGCTTAAGCATGTGCATTTTACTAAACTTTTAGAGTCCAGACTCGATGATATTTTGCTAAACATATGATTTTTTTTTACTCGACCACATGTAAAATGATTGGCTGTCAAAATGCTAATGCTAGATAGAAAAGGTTTCAGCAGTGCAAGAAATTCAATTACAAGAACTGCGGGAAAAAAAAAAACCAAGGTCTTTACCCTTTAAAGAACTAAAGAGGTAACAAACTACAGGAACAACTCTAAAAAGAGCCAAGGTCAGGAAATAGGATAGCAGATATTCTAGCAAAATTTACAAGATCTTTAAATTCAAATGTCTTTTGGGATAATATTCCTCCCTCTTGTATACATCATCAACTTTGAGTATATAAATCTAATATCCAACGATCCTCACGTGGATCGATATTAGATGACTCTACTCCTTTTATAACACATGCCTCCCCGAGGCCTTAGTCTCTGTTTTATGAAATGCTTTATTCAAGCAAATTGGAAAGCTCAAATTTCAAACCCTAATTTTTGTTTTTGTTGTTGCAAGTTGCATCTTGAAGTTTTATCAGCTGTTTTTTAGTTTTATATTGCAGGCTTTTTTCTTTCTTTACTGAGGCTAAGTCTTATGGGCTAGATTTTTAGCTGCTAGATTGGCCATCCACATCAGCATGGGAAACCTCCTAAGTCTTATGGGCTAGATATCTAGCTGCTAGATTGGCAATCCACGTCATCTGTGAGCGCCGAACCATTCAGCGTTTTTCTGAGCGCCGAACCATTCAGCGTTTTGGTTACTTTTTGAGCGCCGAACCATTCAGCGCTTAAATCTCAGCCGTTAGATTTTTGTGAGTTCCCAACCATTTAGCGTTTTGGTCACTTTTTGAGCGCCGCACTATTCAGCGTTTCAATCTCGCTGATAGTTCGACTGCGAGCAAATGCTAGGAGAAAGAACTAGCCAGAAAGAGTGTTAATTTTTTTCCCACACTTTTTTCATGATTTGCAACACTATTTGACCAATCTAGCAGTCCAATCTAGCCCATAGGACTTAGCCTAATTCTCCTCTAACCCATCTAAGACTCGTACACACGATCAACATCTAAATTCCCGATTCTTTCCCATCTTCAATTTCAACCATTGACCTAAGAGATGATAAAGGAGAGACTAATAAATCTAGGGTTTTGTAAGGATTGAAACTTCAATTCAATGATTCAATCCCTGTTCTAGGGTTTTAAATTGTCAGCAGAAGAGAATAAAGAAAAGAAGAGAGTTAAGAGACGAACAAGAGGGGGGTGAAACGAAGAACTAAACTGAAAGGGTTTTCTTTTTGGTTTTAGTTGCTCCTCAATGATGGGACACGCGGCCGTCATGCGACTATATTGGGGAAATAATGGGTTACAGGTTGAACCCGCGGGTTTACGGACCGGTCCGGGTTTACCCGTTTCCCTACAAGCCAGCATTTCTCCAACCCGCGTCCGGCTTGTTTTGGACCCAGCCGGGACGGGCACGGGTTTTTCACGGGATGGGCGGGTCAACCCGCGGGGTTTTGGATGGTTTGCCAGCATATCATACGACTATCCTACTAATTAGTAAGGCTTAGTCCTATGAGCTAAATATCTAGCTGCTAGATTGGCCATCCATGTCATCTGTGAGCGCCGAACCATTCTGCGTTTTTCTGAGCGTCGAACCATTCGGCGTTTTGGTTACTTTTTTAGCGTCGAATCATTCGACATTTGAATGTCAGCCGTTAGATTTTTGTGATTTTTGTGAGCGTCGAACCATTCGGCGTTTTGAGCACTTTTTGAGCGCCGCACCATTCAGCGTTGCAATCTCGTTGATAGTTCGACTGCGAGCAAATGCTAGGAGAGAGAAGTAGCCAGATTGAGTGTTAACTTTTTTCCCACACTTTTTTCATGATTTGCAACACTTTTTGGCCAATCTAGCAGTCCAATCTAGCCCATAGGACTTAGCCTTAGGATGAAGTTGTTGATGCGATTAAATCGTGGAACAGGGATGAATATGGTGAGAAATCAAAGTTCGGGTTTGAGTTAATCCCAAAAATTAGTTGATTGCAAGAAATCAAGGATGAAATCAAGTTGAAATTGAGAGTTTATCAAGAATCAAAAGATGAGTATTGTTTCTGCTTCAGTTAATTGAAGATGATGATGAATTACAGGGTTTCGATGGAGTTCCGAGATTAACAGGATTCCGCTTTCTCTCCGGAAAACCCTAGGCGAAAGAAAACAAGTCCAATTCCTAGGGAATTTCCCAAATAAATGCCTAATAATTCAGATCTTTTGGAAATCTTTGTTAGAAGATGAAATTTCAGACTTCTTCTCTCTTTCCCCTCTCTATAATCTCTGCTAGCTAATCTGAGTTTAGTTTAATTATCTAGTCGTTTATTTATCAAATCTAGAATCGATGTTTATGGAATGAAATCATGTTTTAGATTTTCTGAAATTGATGTTTATAGAATGAGATCCAGAAGACAAAGGATAGTCTCAAATGCACTAGATGTTTTTGTTTCATAATCAATTTCTTTGTATTCATGTTTTAGTTGAATTTCAAACGAGTATAGGTTTGTGGTTGAACTGCTGCTGTTATTATTGAATGTGTGATTGCAGAATTTGCAGTGAATGAATTAGATGAATGCTAGGTTGCATAGAAGGAGCTTTAGATGGCCTGAATGTGGCCGGAAATAGACCAGAAATCAGAGGAAACTCTGTCAAATTGGTTTCTGTCGAGTTAAGTAACCAGAAACGGGCAAACCCGTGAACCCGCAAGTTTAACCCGTTACGGGTACGGGTTGAAGAAATGACCACCCGTGAAAAATATCGACCCGCAGGTTTTGACCCGTGTTAACCCGAACCCGTATAACCCGCAACAAGCCAGCCCGGCCCGCCCATTTGTGTGTATCCTTTAGATTTTTGAACAACATTATCCTCCACATCAGCATTGGTTACATGTTTCTCTCTTTTATAAACAAACGCATCCTTTGGTTGTTTCCACTTTACCCTTTTATCTCAAAACCCAAACCCTATTCCATCCTCATTTCTTCATTCTTAGTCATTTCAAATCTTGAATTACCAGCTTCAAATCTTGAATTTCCAGCTTCTCTCAACCCTAGATTTATCTTTTCTTCTTCTATCATCTGCGATCCGGTCCTTTTAACAAGAATTTTCATGGGAAATTTTAGCATTCTTCCGGCAGAAATCATATCTGATATACTGAGCAGGTTACCGACCGAATTGGTTTTGGAGTGTAAACTCGTTTGCAAGCCTTGGAAGAATCTGGTGCATCATCCGTATTTCTCCCAATTGCATCTTCTTCATCTCAACAATTATAATCCCGGTAAGTTCAGTTTCGTTTTCAAGACTTATCGTGGACAAAATGTACCTGAACAACTCAATTTTTTTGAGATGATTAATGATGAGCAGCAGACACCCTTGAATAAGATTACTAAGATTAATTTAAGATTAAGACCTCAATTTCGAGGTTGTTGGATTAATGGTTCGTCTTATGGTTTGATTTGTGTAATTGGATGGAATGCTGATTTCTATATATGTAATCCTGTCACAAAAGAATTTCTTATCCTTCCAGAGGTTAACAAGATCCTGCTACCCGAGGTTATAATACCTTCTGACCACGTCTTGAGTGGATTTGGTTATCTTCCATTCAGTAAAGAGTACAAGGTTGTTAGAATCATCCAATTGGGCGAAGACCCTAATGTTGAGCATGTCGTTGAGGTATACACCCTTGGGAGTGGCATTGGATGGAGAAACTTAGGAAAATACAAATTAGATGTTTGTTTGAATGATATTTGTCAATCCAATGGGGTTTTTGCAAGGGGAATTCTTCATTGGGTTACCGAGGATAGATACATCGTTGCGTTCGATTTGGCTGATGAGAAGTTTTGTGAAATTCCACCACTACCTATTCCACATGAATATGATTTGTTTCCATGGTTTTCACTAGGGGTATTTGGTGGATTTCTATATTGTGCTAAACATGAAATGCCTTTTGGAACCCATGAAATGTGTGTCGAAACTTCTGGGATATGGGTTTTAAAGAAAAACAAGGGTAATTCTAGTATGAAGGATTCAGAGGAACAGCAGTCATGGAGTTGGAGTGAGGAGTTCAATGGTATAGATCTTGAGCCGCTTGCCTTGATGAAGAGTGGTGCAGTCCTATTTAGTAATGGTACCGGGCTCTTCTCTTATGACAGAAATTCTTCTTCTTCCAAAATGCTTGTGAATTACGATGAACCTATTAAAGGAGCAATTCCTTATATTAAAACCTTAGTTTCATTGAAAGCATTAGGAGAAAAAGATACGAAAACAATGGATCAGAGAGAGTGAAAATATCAAGTAGGAAAACAGTTTTTAGAAGACGAAGCAGCAATAAAGAGGAAGAGATCCGTTGACACATGAAATAGAAGCAGGTGATTTTCTTTGAATTAATCTTTTGAGATTTGAGCTTATTTAGTTTACATCATGTTGTGACTTGTGACCATTATATTTGAAATCCTGTTTGCTTCTTGTTTATGCATATTGTCGTTTTTCTTAGCATATTGTTTTTTCCTTGAAATTTAACTATGAGTTGAGCTATATTTCCATGTTAAATGCGGTCATTTCGATTTTTTGTTGCTAGAATGTATACAGTTTTCTATTATGAAAACAATAGTTGAATTGGAAATTGTAGGAAAGTTTGTTTAGGAAAAAATCAGTAGGCAGAGTACTGAAACAACTAACATGAGTTGTAATTTCACTTAACTTTTAAAGATTAGGGACTATAACAAGATTCAGCAATTGCTAGATGTGGAAGAAGAAGTTAAGAGAACTTTAAAAACTCCGCAATATAGATGTTTCTAGGGTAAACAATTTAGATGATATTGAGGTAAACAAAAGGCTGATTGTAGCACCTAATCTAATATACATGCTTTGTCTCGCCAACATTATGGAGGTCAGGTGTTGCTCTTTGGAATTTTGGATGATTCGACGTGTTAACCACAACCAAGCTAACTGTCTGTCTACATAATGCCACTTTTTCCAACTCCATTACAAGGATTCGTTCTAGCAAAGTTCCTTGTGCACTAGTTCCTAGATTAAGAACAATGATGATTTTGTCGCAGCATGGATTTTGGCATGTTCGTTTAAGAGAATGATATCGCGCATAAATTGTTGATGCTTTTAAGATACATTTTAAGCCTACTGTTGCCAAATTATATGACCGCAAACCCCGTACTTAAGTTTTGTGACTTTTGTCGCTGGAAAGCGATAAAGCATACAAATTCATCAGTTCCAATAGGATTCTGTAGGAAAGTTTGTCAATAATTGTCAGTCATTATTTTATATCTTACATTCATAAATGAGAATCAGTTACTCTTACCTGTCCCTATGAAACCTTCACTTTGTGCAAACTAGGTACTTTGTTTAGAGAGAGGAAGAAGATTCAGCATTTGCTAGGTGTGGCATAACAAAGAGTGAAAACACTCACTCTGCAGGGGAAAATCCCTGCACAAGCTACTTGTGGATTAATATTAGGGACAGTGCAGACAGTTTAGGAGAATGAGATGCACAAGAGAGTAATCACAGAACTTAATCTCTTAAGACATATATTCTTGGTCTGGTCATAGTTGTTGAGTTCAGCTCTTAGTCATCGGAGTTAGGAATGTTTCTACTTGGAAAGCTTTTTGGCAATTAGAATGTGGTACCTTGCACACTGACATGGTCCAAAATAAAACAGTTGTCACATATGGAAACAAACTTGTATGACCTGCATTACATGAAACTTCTATGATCCTTTATTTTCTGGGATACTTGTACATTTACTACATGCCGAACTATGCCTGCATCTTTATGCTCGGTTATGTTTTATGTAGTCCGTCATCATCTTCTGTTAGATACGAGTCTTGTAGCTCCCCACCAGACCTTGAAGGAGGTCAGCAGTCTTGTTCGAGGTGTCACCTGTTTTCCTGTTAAAGCTGGGTTAAATTGTTTTTCAAGTAGTGGCTTGCTGACCACATTTATAATCATAACTGCTGGTCTGTAGTAATCTTATTCGGTTTTTGAGGTCAGTAATACGTTATAAAGAGTTTTATACTAGGGAGCCTATTTGGCTCTTATTTTCTCAGCATCACTTGATGGACAAATTGTGGATCCAAGTTTGTTGTTTTTTTGTCTTAGTTCGGTGTAAGGACAGCATAACAATGCATGTAACGTTTATAATACTTGTATTATAGGATGAGAAAAAAACTTAAGATCAAATGCGAATTGGATAAATTGTACCCTGGTTTACATAACTTAATCTTTCTAACAGGCCTGGTCTGTTCATAAATGTTGAATTCTGTTGTTAGTCGTTGAAGTTGCGCTTGTATCTACTCTGATGGCTTTTTGGCAATTAGACTGTGGTATCTGCATACTGCCACAGTCTGAAGTAAATACTGCCGTCAATTAGGATTCTAGTATCCTGTTTTCTTGAATGTGGTTCTGAGTACATTACTGACAAATATTTGTCGAAACAAACTTGTCTGAGAAGACCTGCATCAAATGAAATTTCTTTGATCCTTATTTCTTAGGATCCTCGTGCACTTGTATTATATGCTGAACTATGCCTGCATCTTTAAGACTAATTGCGATCTATATTGTTCTTCGTCATCTTTTGTTATATGTGAATCTTGTAGCTATCATCCACACCTTGAAGGAGGTCCAGTCTTGTTCAGAGGTGTCACTTGTTTTCCTTTTTTCAAACATATAGCTTGCTGTCTCGATTTGCTATCGTAACTGTTAAGACTTTCTACACAGGTTCGCATCACCCAATTTTTGTTTTTTTTGGGTATCTCTAGATTTTTTTGGGCATCTCTAAATTTTAAAGGGTGCAATAGCCAGGTTCAGATAATCCATACACTCATATGAAATGGATTAGAAGCTATTCGACCTCCGGCTTGGATCGTTCTGAGTGACAAATTTGACAGGGTATTTCACTTCCAAGTCGAGTGTACATCCTCACAGGAACCACTAGTCTATTGTAGTTTCGTACGAAAACTTCAAAGCAGTATCATTTGCAGCTTTAGCAGTGGCCCATAAATAATGTGAATTGGATTGGATTTTGTTTGACCTCCAGCTTGGATCGGATCCTAAGGGCTGAGTCGAACGGTGAAGATCATAGAATTTTACACTCTGTTGAGATCAACACGGATTTCATTGGTGAAGCCCAATGAAACCCAAGTCCGGTTGGTTATCTAGGCGTTGATGTCCTAGAAACATCCAAAATGAAAAAGTGGTCAGTTGGCTCGAGCGAATTCTAGGCGTTAATAGAGTCTTGTCAACAACTTAGTATTATATTGTCTAGAGAACTCTAGGCCTAGTGTGTTCGGTCAAGTAGTCTAGAGAATTCTCTCTAGAACGCTCCAAGATAAACTATAAATAGGGAATATGTGTGTGGTTGTAGATGGTTCGGGAGAAAGAGAGCAAAGCTGAGAGTAAGAGAGAGCTAACCTCTCCCTACCGTGAGTTGTGAGGTTAGTGGTGGTGTGAGTGATTAAGTGGTGTGTGTAAAGAGTTCAGTGCACATCACTCTTTTGTGTTGTATAGAGATAGTGTAATGGCCTCTGATACATAATTAATGAAATTGTTATTGTGTTCTAGAGTTTGAGTGTTGTATAGAGATAGGGTAATGGCCTCTGATACATAATTAATGAAATTGTTATTGTGTATCGAAATTATGCGGAAATCTAGACTCACCCTCTAGACTTGGTATCGAAGCTTCCGTGCGTTAGACTCAACATAATGGATGATTAGAAACCAAATTTATTCCAATTTGCATTCTAGAGCTGATTCAAGCTGATCTCGACTGGTAGAATCTTGAAATAATCCATCAAAACTCTTGTAATCTTCAAACAGAGAGAAGGAAACACATATCAATTGTCTGTGGAAGAGGAAAAGAATAAAGTTGGAACAATGAAATGAAATGAAATAAAGAGGGGTTTGTTTGTTGTAAGATCCTCTGGTGTCACACAATAATGAATAGGATTCCTGTTATTATTGGAGTATTGAGGAAAGAAAAACATATTCATTGAATCAAGAACTCAATGGAGGGAAGAGGCTCAAAATTTTCATCCTTTTCTGGTTGGCTGATAGCCCACGCCGGGCTATTAGTTGAGTATTCAGAAGACCACCACTGATGGCGATTGTTACTGCAAACCGAAATTCATAGATGTAAGATCCTTGGAATTCCCTTGTCCAACAGTCCATTGGTTGTTGGTGCCATACCGAAAAACTGAGGTTCCCAACAAGATTTTGAATCACACTTAGTAGCTTTTTGGTCGATGATGAAAATACGACAAATATTTGATCACTGTGGTGAAATGCATATTTTGTAGGAGTTAAGACGACTATCATTTTGTACTATAATGTTCTGAAGGTCCCGTATTCGTTGCCGTTTCACATAAAACCCCGTATCCGATAATCGTTTGACCAGAACAATAAGTTGGCTTTAGAGTAGGTTAGATCTAGATGATATTATCCCTTGATTCTCTCTGACTAATAAGTATATTAGTTTCTCACGTAATCTTTTACCCCAAAGCTTATACATCCACAATGTTCTTCTAAACCCTCATAAGAGGTTTGAAGAAAGATTCCAGAATGGAAAACCTATTACCACGTGATCTTACATTACAGTATCCGATTACCTATTCGATCAATCTTATATTGCTAAGGCACGTTCTTCATATTCTTGAATCAAAAAGAAAACCTTAGATCCGACTTATGTTTGTTTTGTATATACATAAAACGACCATTAATGGCCACTATGGGGTCGAAGTGTTACATATCAGAAGAGAGAACCAAAACAAAACAAAAATGGCCACCAATCACATGAAAATGCTACTAGTAACCTAGAGATAGCGTTTTTAGAGTTCCTCCAAACAGACTTCCTAAAGAAGAAACATAAATTGTCGTTGGGATACATTTTCAAGTAAAGTAAACCAACATGATTTATTTGTGTCTTCTGTTAAATATTCTCTTCTCTGAGATATTCCCAGACACATGTAATTGTTGCCTTCTGAAAAGCATGATAGTTGTTCATTTCAAGGCTTATAAATATATAGTTTGCAGTTTAAGTTTATCAACTGCAGATCAAGCCTCTGACAAAAACAAGTGCTCTAAAGTTGTATATGAGAGTTGTAGGGAAGTGAACAAAAACAAGTTCTAATGTGGTTCAGTTTCTTCCAACATCTCACCTCCAACTTTCACTTATAATTAAGCAAAAACAAGGATGCAAATGTTGGAAGTAAGAATTAGATAAAACTAAATTGATAGCGATTATTACCCTTATCAGTGTTCATTTTAGTTTTCTCAAACACTGTAATCCCAAACTCTTTAGGAAAGACATAACAAAAAAGTAGTCATGAAGTCGTAAGTGAGAGTTGAAGTAAACTGAACCAATTGCACACTGCTATAATGGGGGTGTAGTTGGGTTCAATTTCTTCCAACATCTCATCTCCGGCTTCCGTTGGATAGTATATAATGTCGATATGTGAAGAAAAAATGTGAACGCGTTGAAGTCATGGGGTGAGAGTTCTAGGAAATTGAACCAGTTCCACACTGCTATAGTGTGATGTAGTTGGGTTAAATTTCCTCCTACACCTCATCTCCGGCTTACACGACTAAAAAAATATAATGTAAATTAAACGAGTTGAAGTCCTAAGGGAGACTTGAAGGAAATTGAACCAGTTGCAAACTGCAATGATGTGTTGCAGTTGGCTGTTGGGTTTAATTTCCTCCAAGACCTCATTTTCGGCCTGCCCGTCAGAGTTAAGATAATGCCAGCAGTCTGTATATGAGAACATATCAGTGTGTTAGGTGTCTGTCAAAGTCATAGGCTGGGGTTGAAGGATATTGAAACAATTTCCCAACATATAAAGTCTATGTTAATTTCCTCCAACATTTCATCTCACATCTTTGATGCCTCTCAGTAGGTTGATGATATCCTACTAGAATTGCTGCTGGAGCCTTTCTTGGTGCAATTGTGTAAATGGGCAAGTTGCAGTTTTCTGTGATTTGAGCTAAGATGAAGCTTTTCCCATTGTGGAATTGCTGTCAAATAGCGCCATCATCATAGAAAATTAAACTCCCATTTACACTATGATCCGGATCTCTTAAATTATAGTAAACTTTTGTAGTTAAACCATTGGAGAATTCATACAACTGAAGAAGTAGGCATGAAGTGTATAAGGTGCCTTTGTTAAAGCCTGCAAACGAAATTATTGTTTTAAATCCCAGTAGAAGTATGCAAGGTACCTTTACTCATCACAAAGAACTCTTTGCTGTGCTAGTTTTTGAGCCTTGTTCAGGACCTTCAGGTATTGCTGGCTTGTTCATTTTTGTTTGAACTGAGTGTGCTTTCGGTTCTTGTATGTCCTTTTTCTTTTTCTTGTTCAATATATTCAAAAAAAAAAGAATAGTTGAGAATGATGAATCCGATGACTATGCAAGATGAGATTTTGTTCATAATAGTGAAAGACTTTCACCTCAAAAGCTTCAAAAACTTTTTCACCAGAGAGCTATAGCTTACGGATGATTAAAACGCCACAATCATGGCAAGCGAAAAAAAAAAAACGCTCTACCATGCAGTATTGAACCACTGGAAAAAAATTTATAAATTATAAATTTGCTTCCCTAAGATTATGAACCAGATTACTATTGAGAAAGCCCTGTGTTTGTACCATAAGTAAAAATACCACTTAATGGGCCAGATTGATACTTGAATCATCTTTTGGTCCTCATCCAAGCCCGCTAACCTGTCAGCCAAGGCAGCCCACCAGTCTGCACAGACCAGTCGATGGTCAAAGTCGGTCAACTATCAAAGTCAACGTTCGGTCAAAGTCAACGGCCGGTCAACAATGAAAGTCAACCGTCGGTCAACTATCGAAGTCAGTCGCACCCCTAGCCAATTTTCAGTCTTGTAGCCAGCAATGCTGCTAACCAATTCGGCCAAAAACTCTTAGATCGCTAACCAGTCTCAACCATGCTGCGGCCCGACTTCCATCCACCTTGCCGTGACCATCATGCCCCATCAACCATCAAGCCGATCCTACCCATGCGGTCAATTTATTCGCCCGGCAAGTGTCCACCAATATCGCTAGCCATCATTTATCAGAATTTATCATGGAAGCATAAATGTGCGTTTCATGCGAAATTGAATTCATTCTAGTTTGACCATGCAAATTGAATCCCATTCAGATTTGACCCATGCAATATTCATTCCAGCAGTTTCATACATGCAATAATAATTTCAGCTGTTTCATGCGGAATTGAAGAGGGAGGCATAAATGAGCAATCAATGCCATTTAAATTTATATTGAAATTAGATATTAAACTGTATAAATAGGGAGGAGCAGAAATCATTTAGGGGGTAGCCAATAGGGGAAGAAATATACAATGTAATTTTATTATCAATACAAAATCACTCCCCAAGGGGATTCGTCCGTGGACGTAGGCAACCTATACCGAACCACGTTAAACCTCTGTCTTTCATTTTGTTCTTCAAATCGACCCCTAACCCAAAATACTCACCAAAATTATCCATTCATCGTGTTTCGTGCCCAAAAGTAATTTTGGGTACAAACACCCTGATTTTCCGCAATTGTGCCTGCTTATTTCGACTCCCATAAACGAAAAAAGTCACCAAAGTAACATCACATTCTCCATCGAAATATGCTCAAGTTACTAACAACACAGTTATCTAAAACTAGGAAGTTGATGCTCTTTCATGTCATGTCATGATCATCATTCTTCTTTTTTAATAGACATACCTCATAAAAGTAAATTAAAATTGCATAACAAGCACAACCTAATTATCTGCGTACTTACCTTAAGATGCTTATTAAATAGATTAGGCTCTGACAAAGGAACAACATGCCAAACTTTTCATTAAACTGCATTTCCATAAGACTAATGAAAATACTGGAGAATGTTAGCACCTTGGGACAAGATGATGTAGTATGGTTTTGTTGTCAGGAATTATTTGGGACAGTTTGAAGGTGCTGAATCTTACAACAAAACCATTCCCACAAGACCCGGATTTCCTCTAGAGACCATCACAATACAAAAGAGTAATATGCTCCTACAAGGAATAAAAAATACAACTGCCACTCTTATCTTTATACTACCTCCATTCACCGTTCTAGAAGGACAAGAATCAAGAGATACTCAGAGGGAGGCCGTACGTCTTGATGTGCGAATTGAACAATCCGAAACAAATGCCACCAGCATGTTTTGTTCCATGGAGGTACTCCACGTTAGCCTCGATCATCTGCAGAGATTCGTAAGGGTTTCAATGATGGAATAAATTAACATATGGAATTAATACGAGGATATCAATTAATACAATGTGCTAACCGCAAGCGAGAAATACCAAGTTCGCAGATAATCAGTGGTCGAGCAAAGTTCTTCATTTTTTGGCAGTTAACTGGGCCCGTAGAATACTAATAGGGTTGTGTAAACATGGCCCACACCAGAATCTAGCCCGTTAAATAATTTACCATAAAAGTTGATAACGGATAGATAGTCCCACGACAACATCTATTCCAGGAAATTATCCAAAATAGTCCCACGACAAGATGATGTAATGAAACATACAACAATTTATGCTTAGGGTTTGAGAATATAGCACTACTGAGTACTGATGGCGGAAAATGGAGGGGTTTATTTGGTGTCGTAGGAAATTGAAAAGAGTAAAGTTGGAAAATGAAAAATCAAGGAAGAGATGAGTTGTTTTAATTATAGGTCCTTCAGTGTATCCAAGGTGTAAGTAAAAAGATATGAATGTGGGATGGTCCACCTCAGAGCGTGCCAATGTTTGGTCTGTTGTTGTTGTTGTCTTTCCATGAAAGTGATTGTGGCAAGTAAAAGATTCAACATAGCCGGCCCCCAAAGTTCGAACTCGAGGCTCATCCACAAGGGAATAGGATACAAACAACCTATAAACAAGTTTTTGCATCAAGTGGACACTGTGCATAACACTGTTCTCCACATTCCATAAAAGATAAAACTAATATACAATACTTGCGAACACTCTCAAAGGGACTTCTTGAAAGATCCTCACGAATATTAGAACAACAATAACGACAAATTGAAAGTATTCTTAAGTGTCTCAAGAGCTCATCAAAAACTTAGCCACACAATTCGACGGTTTTGGAATCAATTGTATCAGCTTCTTTAGATTTATCTGCTTTTTGGCGAGACTTGGAGAAGCGACAATGGTTGCAGTGCTAGAAAAACCATGATACCTTAGAAAAATCACACCTTTAACTCATACACATTCAAGTAACAAGTTATATAGAGTATGTTGGTGTTGGACTTACGAAGTTCAAAAGATAAGCGTTATACTTCGTAATTCAATATACTTCCTTGATTGTTTGAGCATAATAATATGACCAAGTCTAATACTAGAGTTTCATAAATATATAACTTCGCATGTTATGTTTTCAATCAAAAGCGACTTGAAAGATACAGTAGGAATGGAAATAAGTTCAAGTCAATATTACTAACCTCAAGTGGAAGGGTGATGTCTTCGTTGTATTCTTACTTCTTCACGTTCTTCAGGTCTTCAAAGTAATACTTATAAGTCTCAACATTCCTAGACTTTCTAGTCTAACCTATATGAAGTTGAATCTAGTAATTAATCAAGCGACTCTAGATGAGTTTTGATACTAAAATATGACAAGCAACCTTGACATACCAACGCTTGGTGGGTTCAATCGAGCTCTTCTCTAACACTCCTTGTCAGTTATTTCTCACGAGATATATAGTTAGCAAAATCGATGATTTCTACTAGAAACATCTAGACTATATAAAAAAAAGAATGTAACGAAACAGACAAGTGGAGAGTATTATATATTCTGATTTTTTTCTTCTTCTAGAAACATCTAATTAATTATTTATTAAATAAAATTGATGATTTCATTAGACAAGCAGAGCATCATATGTATACATAGTTGATGATTTTGATATTTTTAATAATTCTTCAATAAAAAAACATCAAAAGAAGAGTTATTTTTACGTTTCATCATATTGTTATTGTTATGTTTGCAGAGTAAAAACAAAAGAAAGAAAGATCCAAAGTGGATTATGTACAAAATATTACCTCCTACCATGTTCGATTGAGAAATTAGAGAGAGAAAAAGAGAACTATATACATCCAAGATATAAGGAAAAATGCTAGGCTTACTTGCTAAGAAAAGCTGAGAAAACCGCCAAGTTTTCACAAAAAATAATATTGTTCATATCGCTTTTTATAGATGATTTTCTACGTATCATTGTTTACCCTTTAGAAAAAAATAGCCTTCTACTAAGTACATTTTTTTTTTATAAAAAAGATAAATGTATTTTCAATTTTTTAGGCAATTAAATGGTACAAACATTGTTTTTAATATGCTCATAATAAGAAAAAAAAAAGATCAATAATAGCTCATTTCACTTATATGTTATGTCAATTATATAGTTGTTCGTCAATAAGATATAGAGTCACTTTTTTATATATAAGAAACAAACTTAATAGCTAAACTAACATTCGGTTGACATCAATATATGTCACTTTTTTCCCGGTCTTTCGAAGTTAAATAAAATTATATGTTTTTAACATGAAAATTTTTAATAACATTTATATTTTTGCCGGACTTCATACTCTTACTTTCTTCTTGCTACAAAGCTACTAATTTCCCTTCTCAACAACTTCTTATTTTAAACCTTCTAGTGCCTAACTTGTAACACATTTTTATTTAATAAAACAGCTATTAAATTTATTGTGCTAATTGTTCAACCCGCGCTTGATCAACAGGAGGATCACCCTCACCATGTATATAGAGGGATATTTTGTTGTAACTATATCATCTAAATGGTTATTCCATTGAAATATTGTCCTACTTTTTACAAGAATCTAGAATCTTTATTGACGGTTAGGTATGCAGGAGATATCACACTTAGATGCAACACGAAGTAAGAGTGAGCCCAGTTACCTATTACATTACTAGCCCACTATCGCGTAGTGTTTCTAAATGAAGATATTCTATTGTACACTTCATTTTCTTAATTAATACTTGCCCATAGTTTTCACTTTTCACCTTCACTGTAAATTTCCATCAAAGGAAAAAAAGAAGAAATAACAAATCTTGGTTTGTTCATACTATTAAAAACAGTCGACTAAAGAAGAAATCTATGAAATTTCATCATTTGTTGAGTGGACTTAACATTATTGCATGCAAAGATACCACTAGTGCCCTTTACTTTGCTTTCATTTTCTTGAAACTCCTTATTCTTCCTTATCTTTATCAAGTTTGGGAGTTTCTCAAAAAATTACTAAAGCATTTAAAGTGACAAGCCAGAGTTCGAAACAAATCATAAACAACTTTTAAAGTTGAAGAATAGCTTGCAACTCGAAAAGGGAAATCAGAAACAACAGAGAATGGGTAATTTAATGGGATGTGTTAAAGTAGACCAATCGAAAATTACTTTGAAGGATAGTTTTGGAAAGTTTGAGAAAGGTCTTCAGCCGGGATGTCATTGCGTACCATGGTATCTTGGTAATCAAATAGATGGTCATCTCAACCTCAGGGTTCAGCAGCTGGATGTGAAATGCGTGACTAAGAAAAAGGCACATAGATGACCAGTGGATATTTAGAAACCTATAATTAATGGGATCATAGAAGCAGTTAGATGAACTCTGTGAACTGTTTTCTTTCCTTTCATTGCTAGATAATGTATGTGTGACTGTTTTTACATCTGTACAATATCGAGCTCAAAATATTAAAGTACTATTTAAATAATATCCATTAAAGTGATATATATTTCTTCTTTTGAGTTGGAAGTTCAGTTGCCTTCTTCTTCTTCAACAACTCCTTTGTTATAAAGCTGAAGAAAAGGTATTATAAGTTTCTCATCTACCCTTTGTCCTGGTTATCAAGATCAATTCCTTCTTCAACTGAATTAATGAAAATATGTTTCGTTTCTTGTTCTGAATTTTTTTGATAATTTTATTTTAATCACTTGCATACCCAATGTGGTTTCTTTTATATGTTGTTTTCATCATTCTTTACTTCTTGACTTCATTTGTTTTGTATGGTGAACTTATTAGTTGGATAATTTTCTTTATAGTTTGTAACATTTTGAAAGGTACTGCATCTTTTTCTTTTTGACATAAGCTTCTTATTTTGTCGGAAGAAATCATTCATGGAGAGAACGTACCACTCCCGCTCCATTGCCATTTACTTTTATTTTTGCCTTAAAAATCACATTTGAAGATTAGTTATAACTCAGGTGATTGACTCAGGTGATTGAATATCATCAGTAATAAACTTCTAAAAAAATATTTTTTTGACAAATTGAAGAATGAATTTGCAAGTCTTGAGTTTTTATCAAAACACTTGTGCGTTTTCTCAAACAAATCTAATAATAAAGAGTTGATATTTATGAGCTAATGCTTATTATATGTATCTGCAAGTTAAATAAAAAGGTAACAATTTAAAACAAATCATCGTCTCAAACAAATTTAGAAGAGTTTCGAATTTTATATTATTTTAAATTTTGATATAATATAATTAGGCAATAACACAAGTGTCACATGTAATACCACATATTTATCTCTAATACAAATAAAGTTTTATACGTTCGAAAGTTTAGTTAGAGTTTAAAACTTCTAATAAACCATATATTTTGACATCATTCTTTGTTATCGAAATATATTACCGAGAAAATCGGTCTATCAGCAGCAATTGTAGTAGATATGAGTGTGCCAAACCCTATTTTCTAATTTTTCCTTCTTCTTGTTCTTGAGATTTTTCAAATACCTATAGCATCAATTGAACAAATACCATGAAAATCCAAAACGAAACCTCTTGTCTTGAGAACCCGTCTATGATTTGAAAATTTATTAAAGTAATACCGAGAATCGTTATAGTTCCTAAAACCGAATCCTACTTTGGTGATGTCGTCCAAGATTTTTTGATAATTATATTTTCACCACTTGCATATCCAATATGGTTTCTTTTATAAGTTGTTTTCATCGTTCTTTGGCTTCTTGACTTAATTTTATTCTTCTGTAGCGCAGCAAAAGCTCTTTCTCTTTGTCTACCTTTCTTAACAATCTTTAATTTGTAAGAAAAATCGACGTAACCATTTTCAGTACCTCTCGTTGTCACTCACAACTTCTTAGTTTGAAGAGATGATTTTCTTTTCTTTTGAGAAAAAGATAAACAAAGAGGAGGATACAGTGAAAATCCTAACTCGCTTTATTTATAATCTCCATTTCGGAAAAGTAACCACTAAATGTTATTTTACCATCACTTTCAAAAAAATAAAAAAAAACTAATTTGATTTCAAATATAAAATTTTAATTTCAAAAAATAATATTAAATAGATTGAACAATAATAATTCCGCCTTCTTCCAAGTGTGTCCTTTTACATTCTCCGGGAAATTACGATCTACATACCCAAGCCACTAACCAAAGTATACAATTTCCAAATCTGTGTATTCTTTCCTTTATTTTCTCGATTCTCCATATCAATATATTAATAAGGTGATATTGTCCATGCACATGAAAGAGAATAAATGTCGTACAATATATGTAATGTTATGGTTGGTACCCGGTTGAAATTAGCCTTTTGCTTGTAGTGATAAATAGCTAGAGTCTAGCAGCTAGATCATTGTTCCACATAATTGGTTTCCGAGTTTCAAAATGATCTTTTATCAACGTAATTCTAGAACTCCAAATGTATGAATTCCTATCTAGTTTATTCTCAAAAACAAACATATTCGAAAACTAAACTTACCCAGCAACCCCAAATTTCAAGTCTACCAAAATATCATCTATCTTGTTGGAGAGATTTATGCCATGTCTATTTTGTTAAAAAAGTCTTCCAAAATCTCTAAGACCCACAAATCAATGACTTTGAAATATAAATCTATTAACAAGGTGGGTTTTAGTCATTTTTAAGAATTCTCAATCCAATAACTTGGATTTTTAAAGAATGGGAAAGACTCAAAAAAGGTCTTTATCCACTAACATGGGAAATTAAGAGACTCTTAAAGTCTAATTGGCTAACAATATATTAAGAAACTCTATAGAAGTCATTCAAGTTCCTATTTGACTACATGCTTGTAGCGATTTTAGATCTGTTGATAGAAATATTGATTACTCAATGTTAATAGACATCGTTCTATATGTTTTAATCAATATATACTGAAATCAAGGGTGTTTGGAGTTGTTACTCTGAAGATTGAAGACATAAAGATGTTCATTTTTTTGTTCGATGTTTGTGTTACTTATTACATGCTTGATTCTTTGGGATCCACAAGATGTTTATCTTGATAGGTATATGAAAAGTAGAAAGATTAATTGAAGAAGCTATTAAGTTGCATTAAGTTGCTTGGATAAAGCCTGTTCACTGAGATTGATTAATTATTTTGATAATCATTGTATTGGTTTAGAAAAAAGGAGTTTATTGATACAAACAAATATCCTTTACTCTCCTTTATCACTGATCAAAAGATTGATTTGAGACGTGATCGATAAATGAGTTTTTTACTAGAACAAATTTAGTTGTTTACTGTTTCGTGTTACGATCTAAAAGAGTTAAGAGAGGAAGTCTTCGCGGTATTGAAACAACTCAAGATAGTGGACTCTGTCTTGGGATTCACGTGAGTATACCAAGTTGGTTATAGGCGCAAGGATACAGAAGGGTTTGAATAACAAATGAGTGTTTACTTGGTCGCAACTTTACGAAGTTGCGGTAGTCAATTTGCACAGCGGTGTAATTTCGAGAGTATTCAAAACTGGACCAGGTCCCGAGGTTTTTCTGCCAGGAAGTTCTTCTCGTTAACAAAATCTTGTGTGTTGTGTGGTTTCTTTAATTTCGCGATATAAGTGTTATCATAATTAAGCAATCATACTTGTATGTTAGTTAACTGGCTAACAATCTTATAGTTAGTTCGATTCGAACTCTGACTACCAAATACATCTTGTTAAAATAATCTTTTGAATGTTAATTTTTCGGTAAGATTGTACAAGGTTTGTCTTCCTAGCTTCATATCTAAATTATTGTGGTGTCTCGGCTCCCCGTTATTTCATCCACCAACACCGTTGTTATTCCCAAAGGAATTGTTGAAGTTGTAAGTGTACTTCGAGTGTGAATTCGCAGGATGAATCCAAACCCATCTAGGCCATGAAAACCGCCTATTGTGCGGTCTATATCCGATTTTCCCCATTGGTGCGCAAGTTCTATACTAATATAGCGAGATTAGCTTCTTTCAACGGTGAACCAGGTAGTTGAGGAGCAAGCAGTCCCCTATTAGGGGAAAAAAATGGTTGTTGGTTGTCATGGATATATCGAGATGAAAGGAGATGGATGCATGCCAACATGGATTTAGTAGTCGTTGGATGGTGATATCGTGAAAGACTGTTGCATTGCGTCCTTTCCAAATACACCAAAAGTCTGCGAAACAAATACTGAGTTTTGTTGACGCAGGAGAGTAAGATGATGAAATGGGAACTCAAGTTTAGAACCGAAATATTTCCACCCAAGATTTTACACACCAGTAACTCCCATTTTTAGTAGGTTTTTGTAGGGTGAGCATGAGTGATCCAGACCCAATCCACCCGTAATTTAGCTGCGGGAGGAAACCCAACCCACTTATGGATGGGTTGGATATGAGTGCATTCTTAGAGATTTGACTGGATATGAGTGCATTCTTAAAGATTTGACAGCATTGTGGGAATACCTATTGGGCCTTCTAGGAATTACTGGTTAATCCAGTTGAAAAGACCCATTTAGTGGTTAATCAAGTGCTAAAATAGTTTTAATCGCTAGTCCAAAAACATGTTTTTGAACCAGATTTTTTAATCGCTCGTCTAGCACATGTGCGAGTATCAAATATCCTTTTTTACATATACTCCCACTCTACCCTTATAAATCTTTAGATAGAGCCAAGAAATCAAAAATCAAGCTCTGTTTATTTCCTTTTTTTCTTAATCTAGGATCCAAGTTTTTTCGCTCTCTGCTGCTGCTGTTTTTTTTTTCTAGCTCTCTGTTGTTGCTGGTGTCAATCCTCTTAAGAGCTAAGCATCATCGGAAAATTTTCGAAAAATCTTCATAGATTCATAGATCAATCCTCTTAAGTTCCTCTTCAGCGATCCAAGTACTTTCGCTAGCTGGTTTTCCCAACCACTTGATGAGTACTCAATTGTATTGTATGCCTCTTCTTTGTTTAATATCCAATACATCTTCAATCACTTCTGATGGTCCCTTTAAAAGCTCAGCAGTTAATGGGGTTCGGGGACCCTCACGGCCACGATATATGGGTGTGACCGTTTTAATGACCGTATTTTTCAAACCTAGGTATTTTATCAAGTGACACACGATTACAGCAACCATCACCAAAAATTGATTCAAGAACACAAAATCTCCCACGGTGAAAAAAACCGTTTGCAAAAACCAATGAGCAACGGAGGGAAGAGGCCCAGGTTTCAAAAAATCCTTTGAAAGTTCTTGGATGGCTGATAGCCCATAACGGGCTATTAGTTGGGCATTCAAACCATTAATGATTGGAGATTGTTGCTTCAAACCGAATCCAATATATTTATGATCCTTGGAATTCCCTTGTCTATGTATCTTACGAATTGCAGTTCAGCACTTATAATCGCATCTGATAAGCCAGTCGGGGTTGCACTTGGCAGTCCAATTGTTGGTGGCAAACCGAAAAACTGAGGTTCTCAACAAGATTTAACAAGGCTACCAGTTATTGGTACGTCATAAGCGGAAATTTTAGGTGGCTTAAGAAACCTTAGGTTAAGGCATAGATTTTGGGTCGCGAAGGTGCTTTGATTTTCATGGCAAATTTGGCACTGTTGATTACCCAGATTTTGAATCGCACTTCGTAGCTTTTAGGTCGATGATGAAAATGCTTCAAATATTTGATCACCGTGGTAAAATGCCATATTTTGTGCAATATTGGTTGCCACCGAGTTAAGACGATCGCTTCATAATTTTTGGATTAGGCGGTAAATATTAGTTAGAAAAAACTCGGTTTCTGTGACTTTTGGGTGGATACCGGGTGTTGATGGTGATTTTAGCTTAGGGTTAAAATCGTAAAACCTTGCATTTGATGTGACGTCACTCTGCAAGGAAACAGAGCCACGTGTGCTAAGATCTCCACTGGCATACTTATTGAGCCGCTCAATACACTTACATGAAATTTATCCAGACTGGAGAATCCCAGATGTTCTGTAAATTTCGGCGCCTCGCGTATACTCACTAATTATAAGTTCCTCTGAATGCCTTTTATGTTATGTTCTCCGGATGAACTCTCAATGTTGATATGGCATGACAATTTGTGTTCACTCGCATCAGAGTAGCATGAATCTCCAAGTATCAAGAATAAGATCTTTGCATAAGGTATTCAATCAAAAAATCATGATGCTCTCTGGCAATAAACTTAAAAGAGCTCTGTGTCAACACATAGAATTCAGTCAATCGTCTTGACTAACTTGTAGAAGTTAAGGTTTCACGCCTCGCAATATACCAGACCTTGCTTGTCAAAATTAATCTTAAGAAAACTAAAGTAATTAATCCTCCATGGATTAGCAGGTGCAGAACCTCATTTAGAATAAGAAAAAAAAAACAGGGAGCCGCAGCAGCAAAAAGAGGCGTGGCCATGGCCAAGGACATCTAGCTACATTGGCCACGCCCCGACCCTATTTCCTCAACCAATCAGGTCGCTTTAAACTCGCCACACTCTCACCATAAGTATAGTCGTTCCTTATGTTTAGCCGTCCTCCTTTTGGGCCAATCAAGTTGCTCTGAACTTGCCACCATACATTAAAGGTCAAACACGCCCTACCACAACAACATATTGGTTGGCATGCCAACATGCCACTCTATCGCGGTAGCATGCTAACATGCCACTTTACCGCGACAACTTCGCAACATGCCAACTTTGCAACATGCCAACTTTGCAACATGCCAAATTCGCAACATGCTACTTCGCAAAAATGCCGCTTCTTGGCAACCTGCCATAAATAGCTACCCACGGCAATTCTTACTCTTGTGGCCATTTCCACACTACGGCCTTTTCATAGTTCCATTGGCATATCCATAGCGCCATTTGCACAAAGGTAGTGCCATGTCGTAGACTACTTCCAAGTCAACACTGTAGATTGGTCAATACTGTGTGATACTTGGCTATCTCCCCCTCCACTAAAGATAAACTACCACGAGCTCCTTTCATCGCTTCATGAGCATTCATATGCACTATCCCAGCCTGCCTAAAGCGGCGCTCTACCTTACCAAAAGCGACTTGAGAAATAACGCCGGTAGACGCCATGTAATAAGTATCGCCACGAATCGCACCAATCAACGCGCCTTATCCGAGCCTCGTTCACACCTCTCCAATTCTTGTATGCATTCATCCTTAATTTGGTGTAAGCGATGAATCTCCCGCTCATATACATCCTTCCAAGGATTCCGCGGCGCTGCAGGAAGCGCCAGGACCCACTCCTTAACATAACGAGTATACGACATCCAGAAAAACACAAAGAAATAAAAGGAAGAAAGAGAATAACTCAAATAAAATGAAATGAGCTAAGCATGATATATATATATATATATATATACAAACCTAAAGCTACCTACCCACTAACCCTAAAACGTTCAGACACGTGTACAATGACTAAGATCAGCCAAAGCAAGAGCAAGTGCCACGTCAGTGGCGTGTCGAGAAGCTGAGACATACACCTAATCTAGGCCAAAGGCGACCCTTCAATCAAGAACGCCTTGTTGATAAACCCATGGGAACGCTATTCTCGGCACGCCTAAAACCTCATATTTGTGACTCTACATCCATCAACGTCTCATGCGCATCCGCATGCTCTCGTTCATAATACTGACATATCAAAGGATAAATGTCCACAAGACGCCTTAATAGATAAATTTCCACCACCAAACTCAAGTAGCTAGCCATTACTCTCCAAACCATTCACCAAAGAGAAATGTATAAAATGACAGTAATATTCTGAAACAATAATTAATTAAAGAAGCCAGGTTTTCGGGATACGAGCGGAATTCAAAAAAAAATAGAGAGAGAAGAGAGAAGGTAAGGACGAAAAATAAATCCCTCTACTACCAAGGCGTTCATGACTCAGCCTGCTCTGCCATTTCCGCTACAGCCTCCACCAACAATCGTTCCTCCTCTTCCAACGTCTTTTTAGCCTGGGAGATCCCGTTGACAACCTCGACGGATTCCCTGATCAGGAGCTCCTGAGTTACCATAAACTCCTCTAAGTTAGCCCTCATAGACGTAACCCTCTCCCTAAGGCCAGCGACAATGCCTGGCAACTGAGTCCGGCAAGCATTCGCCTTCGTCTCCGCCTTCGCCTTCGAGTATCCAGTCACCCAATATTGAACCACATATTAGAGGCATTAGTAATTGACCGACGCCGACTTTGCAACTATGAAAATGAAGGCTGATCACCGGCGTACACCATCTCACCTAATACGTCCAAGAGGCATAAGGTATAGGACCCAGATGTTGGCATCAAGAAAGACCTCATCTGAGGCAATATGGCCGTGCTGCGTCACCACTTTAGTGTATAATGGCTCATAACGAGGAGGGACCAAGAATCCAAACACAGACACATAATTATCCCCATCCCGAATGAGGCGCGGTTCCACGGGCTTATTTAGGATAAGGAAGGTAGGCGCGGTTCCACGGGCTCGCCACCAGACGGAGGGATCGACTGAATAACCCGCTGAGGCGCTACCGGCTGATGATCGCTTTGGGTGTTGGTCCTATTTCCTCTTTCATGACCATACTTGGTGTTAGAACGACCCTGTTTACCCATTGCCTGGAAACATATACCAATATATATATATATATGTAATGATAACATAGACGAAATAAATAAAACAAGTGACAATGTCTGTAATAAAATAATCTAAAACTTACGTGGGTAGAGGAAGGGGCGGCGCCTTGATGGCCGTAGTAGAATCTGAATAAGAAGAACTACCGACGGAGGCGCCTAAACCAATAATCTGCGGATCTCTTCGTCCTAAGAAAACCCAAGAAGAGAGAGAAAGTAAGAAAATTTGAAAGAGAAACCAACACTCTCTCTTCTCCTATAACCCTCTATACATATATATAAGGCAACATACTAATTAATGCGACAAAGGACAAATAACAGGCACGTGTCCTAAGTAACAGAGGAAATACCAGATGACCCTCGTTGATAGATAACCGGTTGACCAAGTAAAACATCGGAACCAAGTGCATCACTTGAGATAGCGCCAACATCCTGTTGTGACAAGTTACTCTTCGAAGAGCGCCCTCTAAGAAAAGCTACAACCCTATCCTAAATAGATTTCCGAGGAGGAGACCGGGGGAAACGCAGAATAGGGACTATACCGGTATCACATCGCCTTTGCCTGTTAGAAAACCTATGTGGCAATTCGTTCACGTTAATGTCGAACCACTCATGAGCAAAGTAGCTTAATGTACCATGCGGAGGGACATTCGAATATGACACAACCCAACGCAATGAGTACCCAAGAAAATTACGGAAGGAAATAATAATAGAGAAAATGGGAGAATACGACAAGAAATACCTCCACAAAGGTTGCGAACGACATCATGAATCTTTGATGAAGTGGTCGGCTTTCTTTTCCCTTTTCCCCGAGTGTGAGGAACCTCAAGACGTTTTCTCTTGGCACCAGAAGCAAGCCCATGAGAACGCATGACCTCTGTGGTTAGTATGGTACGCCCAAAAAGATAAAGCTCTTTCGGGTCTGATAGGGGAACCATCACAACATCGTCCGCCAAAGCATGGTGCAAATCTTCCACCTCTCTAATCCAGTACATATACCAATCATGAGTAACCTTCAATTCCCTGTCAAGTTGCGGGACCTTCAAAGTGTTGAAAGGCGGACGGAAAAAACGCGGCATGTTGTCCTTGAAAAAAAAACGCATAAAGCTTTGTTCTACCAATTTCGGGTCCGACACACATGAGGGAGTAAGGTAAGAGCTGGTCCCTTGATCGAAACCCGCCTGACGAGCAACGCGGTTCAAATTATAAGCCTCGGAAAAGTATTCTCCTTTGTAAGAACCAAGAAGGTACCCTGGCTTCACTGCGGCTACGAAGTTGCAAGCATCAAAAGTAGAAGGATCTGATATTGAATACACAAAATCCTCAGGGAAGAGAGACACAAACCGATGAGAATCTCCTCCGCATTCATTATCATCATATGGGCGGAAGTTAAACTCATCTAAGCGGTCTAACAAAGGCGCTAAACGAATTGATTGCTTGGCGACCGCCTTCTCGTATAAAGCCGTCCAGGGATAATAAATGGGTAAGTAACGGTTTGTTGTGTGCCATCCTCAGTAACAATAACTCGTTCCACCTCAAGATCGAAGTACTTCACCTCTGACCTGTACCGGATGTAATACTCCCAACCCCACATCTGCATAAAATTGGCAGGGATATACGTCTCGACTGTGAATGAGGCGTCATTATCCTTCTGGATGTCATTCACCAATAAATGCAGATGATTATATAATCCGCCAAGAAACATGGGCGCCAGTGGGATGAAATGTCGCGTGACATAAGTACCTCCATGACCATCGATTCGTCCCTGACGGCAATAGTAGAGAAATGTTCAAAACCCTCGTGAGATAACCAATAAGACAAGAAATCATCTAACTCGTGACGCTTGGTAGATCCGTAAGTAGGAGAAGGGGGATCCCAACAAGACTCTCCTACCAACTTGGGCGCCCACATCTTAACCCACAGGTTCAAAGTAGCTCGCCTGGCTGGTTCCCGAGAAGCCACAGGGACAGCTTCGACTTCCGCGGCAGAAGGTACCTCTTTTCTTTTTCTAGGAACAACTCCTTCAACGCCTTTCTTAGATCAATTAAGGGGAGTCCGAATATCGGAAGGTGCGTCCGCTTCGGTGACCCGTTTCCTTGAATATATGCGTGCTTGCTTTAAGAAGCGCAATATAAGATCACCGCTGTCAGACAGACTGCTAGACACGTCTTTAAAATCATGACTCCTATGAAGAGGGAGTCCAGTCAAAGATACCACATCTTCCTGCGTAGGCGACGCATATCCCAAAGCAAAAAGACATGTATGAACCAGCGGGATCCATCTCAAAGCCAAACGAATCATATCTCGGTTTTTCCTAGTAAGGCGCCTATATCGAGATGAAGAAAGTGCCTCCATCAATTACAGTTTAATAATCATGTCTTTACAGTAAGGAATCAAAAGAATGTACTCTACCCATGGGCACCATTCCGGACAAGAGTTCGCCCGAGAAAAAAAAATCTATCATAGGAAGTGTGAAGTCACCAAGGGAAATACGGATATGTGAAAGAGCAGAAATTGGAAGAATAGGCAGCTCCTCGATCTCCTCCGCCAACAACCAATTGCTGACCTCTTCATGAACAACATGCGGATCAAAAAAAGTTGGTTTACTAACCTGACGGAGGAAGCCATCATACAAGAGAGAGGCGACAGTGGTCGAAGGAGAGGCGCTTTGTCTAATTTTCACCGGGCGGACTTGTCTATCCAGGATGGTCGCCTAATTCTTGCCCTTCCCAGGGGCAAAGACTCGCTCCTTTTCTGAATATACGGGGAGCAGATGAGGCGCCTCCTCACCCCCATAATCTTCATCGCCATGAGACTTCCGAGCCGCCGAACTCTCATTGCTGCTCATGAATAAGAAAATGAAACAAAGGCGCTGGTTTGAAGTTGAAAAAGGAGAGAAGAAAAGAGAAGGGGAGAGTACTTGAAGAGAATGGGGAATAAGAGTTAGATGAGTATTTATAGACTTGGGGAGGATTGTAACTGATGGTAATTTAAACGACACTAGTGGAAGACGAAAAGACGCAATCCATAAATAATAACCGTTAGCATTAACATCCTCAACCTCTCTAGGAGCCAGGAAAATAACACGTGTATGAACTAATAGAAAGACCAACAATCATGCAAGGGGACTTGTAAGAATGCATGAGCGTCTGTGACGTGTACATCACGCCAAGACCCCTAGATCAATATGAAATGAATAATACCAGAGGGCTTGCAGAACATGCAAGTAAAGATGAGCGAGACAATGGGACATGCAAAGAGAAAGTCTCCAAGATAGACAAGAATAAGGGGACTTGTGGGAAGGCACAAGTACCCAAGGCGAGTTATTCGAGAAAAACGTCGAAAAAAAATAATAGACTGTTGAGAAGGCTAACGCCTTGCCCAAACAGCCAGGGGACTTAATGTAGATACCCAAAAAATACCGAGGAATAAGTATGGCCTCCACATATCCAAAAGATAGTACGACATAGCGTCCCATGCTAAATAGGATACCACGTTTCCCCATATCTTAGAGAGGATACTTCTAGGCGTTCCTTCCTCTTCAGCATTCAATTACACGTGCAGGGAAGTCACAAGGGAGAAGTCATCTAGAAGAATTTAAAGTACAATTGTACAGGTAAGGAGGGCGTAGCAAGATAAGTAAAGATAGGAAAGGACACATGCATGACATCCCCCCATTTGGAGAAATAACTATAAATAGGGGTCTTTCCCAATGAAAGGACTCAGTGATATCATTGTGGAAAATTGTGTTCTACTTCCTGGAGCTAATCTCTGCACCCTACTTCTATTTGTACCCTGGAAATACCCTACTGTGTACACAAAGGAAGCTCGCCCATTTTTGGAAGGTTATGTAACGCCACCACCACCCCTACCACGTGACAATCAACAAGTGTACCGAATCGAAATAGATCGAGGAACCCAAAAATTGAATTGTAATTCGATAATACATTCGACCAAGAACATTCTGAATTTCCATGATAACATACTCAAGAGAGTGCATAAGAGGGACCTCGAAGGGAGAGAGATATTTAGTGTAGCAAAAAAGGATCCATAGAATAGTGGAAAAATAAGGAGATAACATTTTCAGCAAGGGACGCACCGAAAGGAGGGGCTTCGCACACGAACCCATTTGTTATAACCTTGAACTTTGGGAAATACTCAAAGTGGGATGATGACGAAGTCAAGAAAGAGAAAATCTGGGCAATAGACAGAATCTTGGTGGATACGGGGAGCTCAGTCGACATACTCTTTTATCATACATTTAAAATGATAGGGTACAAGGATTCCAACCTGGTACCCTCGACGTATAACATATATGGCTTTAACGGGGTCGCATCCAAGCCAAAGGTAGAATTAGTCGTAAATATTTTCGCGGGCGAATTGGAAACAAAGGTCATTGTTTGTGTGGTGGCTATAGATTCACCCTATAGCGCTCTCATAGGCCGACCTTAGATACATGGGATAAAAGGGGTTGCATCTACATATCATCAAGCCATACGGTTTCCTATGCCAAGCGTGATATGAAAGATCAAAGGAGATCTAAAGGATGCGCGAGATTGTATCGAGAAGGATGTTTGAAAATATGATGAAAAAATGAGAAGAAAGATAGAACAAAAGAAGAAGGCGTACGAAGACAAAAGAGCGGAGGAGTTGATGGTATTCACAATTGGAGTAAGTGAGAAGCAGACTATGACGCAAAAAGGCATAGAAGAAACAGACAAGATGACGGTTGTTAATGAAAGGGATCGTGAGAAAACTTCAGAGAAGGAAAGCCAAGTTGAAATAAAGAAAAGTAGAAAAACGAGGAAAGCAAAAATAGCTGAAGGAAACGAAGTAACGCGAAGTGAGAAAGAGACTCTCGTCACCAAGGAAAAATGAACTCCACGAGGAGGAGCCAAGGCAAACATTCCCAAACGCAAAAAAGTATCAATACAAGAAACTGAAGGAAGTGTTGAGCTGCTTGGTCCTGTTAATAAGGGAAATGAGACGTGTGGCGAAGAAAAGGAGATGGATCAACTAAAAGAAGAACTCTACCAAGAAAGGCGAAGAAAGGAAGAATGGTGATAGAACGGATAAGGCTTGAAAGGAAAAATCAAAAACTTCTAGTCAAGAATAATCACTTAAAAAGAAAACAAGCGGAGTCCATCACGAAAAGAGGAGAGAATGCATCTAGAAGGAAAGTGGCGATTGAAGGGCATCATGAATACTGGCGAGAAGTAAAGGGGCGAGGAGAACAAAAGGTGCGAGAAGATTTAAAGAAAGCCATAGAAAAAAGTAGGAAGGAGTTCAGAGAGAAGGAATATCAAATGCAGTAATCGATGACAACTAGAAGAAAAAGGACAACGAGCAGCGACCCAACGGTAGGAAGAACATCTGAAATGAAGGAGCAACTAGAAATAACAAACAAATGTGAAAGAAACGAGCCATGCAAACCGGAAATAACGACACTATTTTCGTTGAAACAAAGGTATAATGAAAGCTTGCGAAGTATTGTGACAAGGTGGGATGTGATTTGCAGAGAACTAAAGGGAGGCTATCAGAAGAAGATTTAGTACGATCTTTCATCTATGCGCTGTCGGCCAGACACTCCTTGTTTTCAACATTGTTCAAGATCAGAAACGAGGTAAAGATGAAGGAATTGAAAATATACCAGTCCGAGCACATCCGCCTAGAAGAAGAACGTTGATATCAAGGAAGAATCATAAAAACGATAAAATGTACTTGTGAACTATCATTTGGCAATGTATCAGATTTACAAAATAATAACAATGATATTTTGAAGTTTGATGAATCGATTCAAAGATACGGATTTTCATATCTATAAGACATTTAAAACGAAACAAACCACAACTTCAGCAGGTAAGACCTCACATTAGGAGGCGAACAAGATCCACGAAATGACCCATTTCTAGGGAAACTTAAACCCTTCGCCTAGGAAGGTTGAGAATCCACGGCATGCACCCTAGTTCGCATGAAAGTGCAAGAGGCAAATACCTAACGCATGTCGTGAGAAACTCTCAGAAAGGAAGTTAGGGGTAATGATAAGACCTATCCGATGAGAGTTCCTTTTATGATGTCCTTTGGTAGGGGGTGCAGAGGTACGACCAAGGCGTTGATGTATTCAGTTGAGCTGCGGGTGCTTAGGACGTCTGGAGCGTTACCGGCCATGACCGTATGGCAAGTCTTGGCTACAAATGCGCTCGATCCCAAAGAAACCCCACTTAGGGTATGACTTCGTAACCTCTAACCATATCGGCGAAGGGGATAAGAAGTCACGAAAACAACTGAATGTCATAATAACTGATTGGAGGAGACCAACATTCATGTTAGGGTTAACCTCCTTGAAGGGGCAATCGGGGGGAATATAAAGGGATGGCACCCCCCCAGATTAGGGAGCTGTGTGACCAAAAAGACGACAATGTCATGAGACTAAAATTCACGAGAATGGCTAGGCCTGTCATGTTGTCGCGAGATGGGGTTTAAAACAAATGTTAAGACGAGGTTGATGGACTACTATTTGAAAGAGTAGTAAGCACCTGATACTTCGTCGAATTAAGATCCTTCATAAAGGATGGGGCGCAATAAGACCTTAATTAGGAGGCACCATAATACCTCAAAAAGAAACATATGAATAAGAAAAACAAGAACAAAATTATCATGAAACATGCAAAAACAGATAAGAAAAGGAAAAGGCAATCGAGAAAGGTTAAGCAACAAAAGGCAAGAGTCATAGGCAAGTACTCAAGATAAGAACATACAATGAGGCAGATAACGAGTTTTAAAGCTTGTTTTCAAAACCAAAATTGCGAGATATCAACCTTTCATTTTATACCTTGGAAATACACAAAAGAATAAGACGCAAATATATAATTTAATTTTTTTTTATTCTTTTGAGTATTCCCTCGGTAAGTATATACTAGGCGAAATAAAAATCATAACATGACGAAATGGAAAAAATCCTAATATTAACATGGAAATCAACCGAAGTATCACTCAAAAAAGCAATTAAAGGAGTCAAGGTGTTCTGCCCCCCAAGCTTGGGAGTGCCCAGAAAGAGAAACTGTTTTCAAAACAGTTAAGGATGTGACTAATATATGGAAGAAGGAAAACTAAGATTGTTGTTGAGAGGAATTCCATTAGTAACTACTGCTTCAGGGATTACGTTACCAGCACCAGTATTAACATCAAGACTTGAAGGTTGACCTGGAAAAATCGTGGAAGCAGAGGCACCCTTGGACTCTTCCTCCTCAACCTTTGCCTCATCGATCTTATGCTCCTAGTTACCATCAGTGAGCTTCTCTCCTTCACCCTTTGGTTGATCGTCATTAGAGAATACCTCCAGAAGAAAAGTAGGATGATGAATGCCATGCTCTTCGCAGAAATTGTCGAAAAGAGAGACCAGGTGGTTCTGGGTGTTGTTGCGAGATAACTTCGCCACCCTCGCAGCGTCTACTATCATCTCGTCAATATAAGCATTCAAGTCCTTAACCTCATCTTTGAGGCAATAAACCTCCATGCGAGACTCATCCATTTCGTTTGAAAGGTGAAGGATTTGATTCTTGTACCGCTCTTCGGACTTTGCAAAAACAGAACAAGGTTTTATCAAAAATCTGAAATCTGACATGACCAAAAGTATCTCACATTACACCTAAATCTACCTTCCATCTGTAAGATAGTGGTGTTCAAAGTCTCTTAAATATCGGAATACAAATAATCCTACTCGGAGATTTCCAGATCCGACTCTTGGAGTTGAGCACATAGATCGTGATAAGCATTGTCCCAACCTTTACCATGACTAGACTTCAAAGTATCTTTGTTGGGTTGAATGACGAGAGCACCATTGTTCTTGCGAAGATCTGCAGGCTTGGCTTGAGAAGAAGATTTGACAGACTTCGGACGTGAGGAGTTATCCATTTGAGCCTGAAAAAATTCCACCTTTTTCTTCAAACAATCATTCTCCCCGTTCAATCCATTTACCTTATTACGATATTTAAATCAGATCAACCACCAACTGATTTTTCTTACTGATTACACGCTCGTTATCTTCCTCCATCCTATTATAAGCACCTAACGATGAGGAATGAAGATTCCTCGAGGTAAGAAGGTAATTGTTAACCCGCTTAAGTTCAAACTTAAGGCGCTCATTCTCGTCATGAAGGTGAAGATTCAGCTCCTCATTATGAGAACAGTCGATAGACAGATGGTCCACTTGCGAAAAAAAAGGTCTCAACCTTCTCGTTTAAAATCAGATAGACACGTAGCAATCACTCTGAGTGACGAGGTTCAGTTTTTCAGCGTGAATATCTTCCAGTGAGGCAGACGCTTTGGATGCATCCAGATGGTGTTGCATATATTGTGGTTGACGAAATACAAAATAAGAATATACCAAAAGTAAAATCTAAGGCAATGAATGGATCTGCAAGGGGAGGGAACTTACTCTGAAGCTTCTCCACCTTCTTGTCTTTTTTGTCGGAATACTCCTCCTCTTTGAGCTGCTTTGTCAAGGATTTGATGTGAGCATCGTCCTTCTTCATCTTTTCTCGGACCAATCTAGCCTCCACTAAACTGGCCATATGACGGTTGACTTCCTGCAAACCGACGAAGCAGAACTTGAGACTAAATCGCAAAGTACCATAAAGATGCAGTCGGGAAGGTATGCAGGGCTTACCAAATTCATTAAGGCGTAATGTTGTTGGATAATCAAATTCATAGAGGCATTCAGTAACACGGAAGAGTCTTGAGATAGAAAGTCATCAGCACTGAAAGTCACCAAAGATTCAAGCGCACGAGACCTTGTAGCAGGGTCTTCATGGGCCTTGTTATAGATATCTTGAAGGAACTTCATATCTGGATCATAGATAGGGTTGGACATCACAGACGAAGTCGCTTGCTTTCCCTTCTCGCAAGAAGGGAGCTTCACCGAGGATTTCTCGGGATGTACAACCGAAGGAGGAGGAATAGAAGGATCGTCTTGGGAGAAGTAGTTGCATGAGGCTAGGAGGATTGATGCTTGAGAGGAACGGGATGAATTTGATCAGCAATAGATCTCCTGACATCAATCAAGCTCGCAAGTCCAAAACCTTACACCGCCTCTTGGGATCGTCATAAAAAGGAGCGTGTAAGGCATCTGTCTTCCAAATAACAAGTTCACAACTTTATACTCATTGGTGGAGGAAACACAACCAAATCCTAACGTCCAATAACTATTACGAGGTTTCTTGATTTTTGGAAGCACAACATATTCTTTGGTGATGGGATTACAAACACAAACAATTCCTTCTTCATTGTATCCAGCAAGACAGATCAAACCATTGCACGAATCAACAATCCAACAATCACTAAACGGAAAGGTGAAATTGAATCTTTTAATTCTATCAATTGGTACTGTTGTTGTAGTTGCAAGAAATCCCACAACTACACCCCAATATATTTAGACAAGATTCTAAGTAATCATAATAGAATTCTTTTATTATTTATCAAGATTTATAATTGGTTACAAGATATTACAATGACTTTACTTGCTCTCTAAATAAACTTGCTCTCTCCTAATTTCTTGTCTAACGCATACTCAAAGATCCCTCTCTATGTGATAACTTCTTCCCCTTATATAGGATTCTACATAGTGGATGACAGCTAATAGATCCACTATTTTCGGAATCACTATGCGTTACATTCGCTCATGTACACTCACTCATTCTCGCACAGTTTATACTTCGCATAGATCATCACACTATACTAGTGACTTTGCTGACATCATCCAATACGTCATCTCGATTTTACCATGTGCGATAGTCCTCGCTTACGTTGGATAATCTTCACTTCGCATATTTATTGATATGTGCGATATTCCACTCCTACAGTTTTTGACTGATTATGATTCTCGTTATATTCAAAATGTAACAAAATTCATGAGGAGTAGTCTTAGCAATATAAATCCCAACTTATCAGAATCAAAATCAGGGTTTGAGAGATGATAATGTAAACGCATCTTGGAGAATGATGGATGATGAGTAAAAAGATTTTTTCATATTTTGGAAACTAATTTGCATTCCAGAATTGATTCAAGCGGTACTCGACTCAAAATATCTACTTTAACATCTTCGGGTAGGATCTTGAAATAATCCATCAAACACAGAGAATTGGTAGTGTTGCAAGATGAAAACCAGGGAAAATGAAGGATCTGGTTTTATTTTGATCTGTGGAAGAGAAGAAAAGAGTAAAGTTGGAAAATGAAATAAATAGAAAAATTCCTTTACTGTCACACAATAATACAAAAAAAAAAAAAACAAACAGAAAGAGACGGTACAAACTGTATTATTTTTTATGTTTCGGTACGAGATAAACCTTTTTTTTTTTTGGGTGCAGTGATCACTTTTGTGTTATGAATGGAGTTGTGGCAAGGACCATTGAAGCTTGGGACAAAACCAATCATTCATTGATCACATTATGAAATTCACCAGACTTGGAAACCTTCTTCAAAGAAGCCTGGCACTTTTAGGGGCGACCCCAAACGAATTAGGGGCGACACTAAAAGACAAAAAAAGTCACCCAAACGTAAATCTAAGCCACCCCTTATCTTCGATTTTTTCGAAATGGTCAATATGCTCTTATATAATCGGGAGCCAACACCATAATCGGTCAATCGGTAGGTTAAATTGAAAATATACCTACCGATTATTGTGTAGATACTTCGGCTAATAATTCCTTTTATAATCGGTAGCATATCCAACTTGTAAGACTACCGATTATAAGGAGCCCAAAAATGAGTTTTTTCTAAAATCCTTCATGTAATGAATTTTGAAATCTACCATAATTGGTAGGGTATATAATTATATAACCCACCGATTATAACGAGCCCCAGATCCAACCTTTTCCAAATTCCATAGGTTTTGAGTGTACACAGCCAGGAATAACCACTTGGTTCGTGTTTTGGATGCATCGTTAATCGGGAGTTAAATATATTACCAAACCATTCGATTATGGGTTTCCCCAAAATGAGTTTTTTCTAAAATCCTTCATGTAAGGGAATTTGAAATATACCATAATCAGTAGCGTTAACAACTTAACAACCTACCGATTATAAGGAGCCCCAGATCGAACCCTTGCCAAATTCCATAGGTTTTGAGTGTACAGAGCCAGGCATAACCATGTGGTTCGTGATTTGGATGTAGCCTTAATCGTAAGCCAAATAGGTTACACAACCTACCGATTATACATTTGCCCCAAATTTAGTTTTTTCTAAAATCCTTCATGTGATGAATTTTGAAATCTGCATAATCGGTAGTCTATCCAACTTACCAACCTACCGATTGTAAGGAGCCCCAGATTGAACACCAACTGTATAATTGGTATTTTCACTTCCCATTATACAGTTGCCCCAAATTTTGTTTTTGCAGAAATCTCAATTTTTTCGAATTTGAGAACTATATTAATCGGTAGTTAAAGACTTCCAATTATACAGTTGCCCCATTTTTTTTTTTTTTTTGCAGAATTATCATTTTTTTTCGAATTTGGGAACTGGTAGTTAATATGACTTCCGATTATAAAGTTTCCCCAAATTTCTTCCTTGACGAAATCACCAATTTTGGGAATTTAGGAGCTTTAACAATCGGTAGTCTCGTGAGGTTGTTTTTCCTACCGATTACATGTAGAAGCAAGATACGCGTTTGGCACAAAATAGATATTAATCGCCAGTATAATATCGTTACTAAGCTTCCGGTGCTTTATAATAATCGGGCACAAAATAGCTCCGATTATGTAAGGGCATTAACGTATTCTCCGCGTTTTTGGTCATCCCTTAACGGTGTATATGGGTTGGGAATAAAAAAGTCGCCCCTAATTCATGAGGTCGCCCCTAAAAATGCCAGGCAAAGAAGCTTCATAAGAACGGCCTTGTTCATGTCCCCGGACCACCTTCTTCAGTTGGAGTACAAACTCCCAATCAAGAGTAACAACCTTTCTAGTCTCAGCATTTCCTGACCATAGAACAATTCTTTCACATTCGACTATCACTTTGTTAAAACTGCAGTTGCCGATGGAGCATAAAGATCCAAACAACGACAGCAGTAATTCACCCCCGTACTTGCTTGCATTTAACACCCTGACCAAAAATAAAGTGTCAAGTTAGTGATATGAACTGGGATTTCTCCCCAAATAATTCATGATAAAATTGGAATTTCTCCCCAAATAATCAATACATTTGTTATATACACAGAGAAACAGGAATACAAATGAAACCTTTGGCCCGAAAACCTAAGTTTGGCCACGCCAAACCATGCCATGCCAAAGACATGCCAACCTATCCGCGCCACCATGTTGGCCTTCCCTACACGACTACCAAAACGAAAGCGTGCAACGATCAACGGCTATCTTTCCTATTGAGATGCAAAATCTCGACCGCCGAAAGGTAACTAAGCTAGCAAGTCTCCAATCACGACTTGCCAGGCAAAGAACAACATGCTACATGTTTTCTAGAAAAATATTCGAGACATCAACACATCACAAACTGGGGGATCCTCTTTGGGTATTGGTTTGGCGGTATACAACGTGCGCCGTACACTACGCCCGTCATAAGGAAGTGTCATAAGGGTGAGGCGGTTAGTAAATGCAGGGAGTCAATGGTGAAACGCTTTTTACATCAATTCCATGCGTTAACGGTTTCATGGAACATCAATTCCATGCGTTAACGGTTTTATGGAACATCAATTCCATGCGTTACCACCTCCTCCCATTTACTTACCCATTTTTCCATTCCTTAATGAGAGCAAGAGTACGTTCACTTCGACTTGTATAAATAGGTCTTACCTATTTCCACCGAACGACAAGTTCATTCGGGAATATACAACACTCAGAAAATACTTGCTAGCTTACCATTTGTTAGCCTTCCCACTTTCTGATACAAGTGGTGGTAACACAACTAACCCAAGTTACCCAATTCTATTTATTTGGACAATTCTGGGAGAAATGTATAGGTGCATTCTAAGTTCTAATTCACTGAGCCGATCATCACCATCTTCGGTGAATTTGTGCTCTCCTTCCGCATAATTTGTGTTCTAATTCACTGATAACCATATAGCGTTTCTTACAATATAGCGTTTGAACTACATTGTTATGCATCAGCGTTTCTTACAATATAGCGTTTCTTACATTATCATATAGAGGAAATGATAACCATCTGCATATTGCTATGACATATATAACACAGGAGGAAACATTTTGCAACTCTCTTTTATATGTTTTGATTATATTAAAAAATAAACATGTCATCAAAATGAGTTCCTAATGATATCTGAAATTCTCTATTGTCGTAAGAAAGCAAATTTTAACATAAGCCAAAGTTAGGAATTTTTCCTTTCTTTGCACTGTAGCTGAACTATGTAATTTTCACACTTGGTAAAGGTAGACTCAGATTTGAACTTGAAATATATTTTACTCACTTGGTCACTAAATAGATGATCCAGTTCAAGCCCTTCAAAAGCATATCTATATATGTTGGATTGCTCATCAGATACTTCAGTGTCCTATCCAGCCCTTCAAAAGCATGTTTATGCACCAGCATCATTGTTCTTTCATCCTATATTATTAGGTCTACCACGGACATTAGCGCAGACCAAATTTGTTTCCTTTCGTATGTCGCAACGAGTTTTCATCAAGCTGTCCTCCCTCCTGGCATTGAAAGTGATGCTATTCCCGATGAATCCAGGATATCAAACAAATTTTGGCCTGGATCTTAAGCCGGCTGCAAATGCTTTCAAAGATATTTCATATGTTTTCCTGGCCCCGCCACCGGCGAAATAAAAGCACCTTGGATGCAATCGCCTCCATTACAAAGACGGATCTTTGCTCGATGCTCGCCCTCTTGTACAGCCCTAAGAAATCTTCAAAATTTTGGGTTTTGTTGTGGTCCAGTTCTTCACGGATGAGTTTTTTTTTTCTTTTTGAGAAATCCTTTTTGAACAAGAAGTGAAAACGAATTAAAAAGAAGATACACGGTGAGATGAGTGATGCCTTTATATGCATTCTTAACTCCTTGAATATTTGCATAAATGTTATAGATATTGCATAGTCGTTGTTACACGAACCAAGCCAAAGAGTAAAACCTTTTCGCCATTGAACAATGAAGAAGATCCGTTCGACAACGAAATAAAAAAATTATGGTGCGTTTTGCCCTAACTTATTGGGGAAGATAAAATATTCACGAGACATGATTCCGATCTGCAAGTAGTAAATTGGACCGATAAGTTTTCTCTCAGTTAGGGCTGCACTTTTACTAATGTATTTTCTATTGTCCCACATTGAAAGAAAAAGGTTTTCAAACCTTGTTTAAAATTGTATATGGACTGACAACTTATCGCCAATTAGCAGTGAGTTGGATGCCTAATTCTTATAATCCTACATGGGTTAGCAGCAAAAGCAAATTATTATTAAGAATCGTCTTACTTTACAATAATAGTCCTACATGGGCTATTAGCAAACTCAAACTCAAAAATATTGGAAATGCAATTTACTCTTTCAGTCTCTAGGCCCCTCCACTCATTGCTAATTGGTTTTTTTTTATGCCAACAAGAAGCTACCAGTCTCATAGTGTTAGTGTGTGTCTGTCTAGGCCTCTCCACTCATTGCTAATTGTTTTTTTTTTTTTTATGCCAACAAGAAGCTACCAGAACAACCCTGCAAAAATCTACAAAAAAGCAAATTATAATGTTTAGAGCACTGTTGAGTGACTGCATTTAAGCTAATATTTTGTTCCAGACTGAGTTAATTAATGGAATCGACAAATCTCGTAAAGGTTAGTTTAGCATTGCAATTGTGTTATTCATTAGATTGTTCTTTCTATCAAATTACTCGTCAATTGATTATGGAGTTGAAAGGTTTTTTACCGAGATGAAATTCAATCTATACGCTTTGCCGCATGAATATGTAAAATTACTCGTTGAAATAAAATACACTACGGGGTTTATGATTTTCTTTGTGTAGTCATAGTTTTATTGGATTAGTACTCGAAACGCTGTTACCGGAAAACCATTAAACGCGCGCTGTTAGGTGTAGGAGGTTGGATTAGTCCATAGGAAGAGGGACGTGAATGATGGAAAATCCCTTTATGATCAGCAACTGCTTTCTTTACTCCATAGGAAGAGGGACGTGAATTGGAGTCATAAGTTGGCATTCTAACTAAGAACGAGACAGTTAATTTTAAGTGTCGGGACTCTTATCAGATATCCAGAGATTGGTTTATTGTGATTTTGGGTTTTTTGTATAGGTGCACTAAGGTCTAAGAATATAAAGTTATTTTGGTGTTCTTCGTTTCTTGGTCAAATTCATATCTTTAAGGTTTATCATTTAAGTAAGTTGATATGATTAGAATAGTCACAGAGCATACATTTAGGATGAGAGTGGTTTTTATGGTTTATTTTTCTTCTGATCTTTTTAGTTGAAATGCAAAGATTGATTGAAGTGTCTATCCACTAAGGGGGTACAAGTATTGTAGCATGCCAATCTAAATCAACCTAAAGATCAATCTAAGAAAGTTAATTGGCACTGTCTGAAAATTTTCTTTAGATTGTCGATCAGTGTAAGACCTTTATTTTTTCACTCCCCAAAAAGAATGAAGTGTTCTGTCCAATTAGTTTAATGGGCAGTCTCAATAAAATTTCAACCAAAATCCTGGCTTCAAGGTTGAAATATATATATATTTTTTTTTGATCAATAAAACGATATAGATTTATATAAAAGAATAAAGAATCACACAGTTACAGAGTTACAATACCTTAGCCCATAATGGACCGAGGTGAAGGAAAAGTACAGAAAAACATCAAAACAATTATCTCCGGACTAATTCTTCCCATTTGAAGACTAACATTTCAAATCTTGTGTTGTTTAGAGCCTTTGAGGGATGAGACCAGTACAAAATATTTTTCTTAATATCTAATATGATCTTCTGAGCGTCTTTCTCTTTTGCCCCTGCGACAAACATCCTTTGATTACGTTCCCTCCAGATGTTCCAACAAATGGCATAAGGAAGGATGTTCCAAATAAAATTTCCACTTAGCGTGAAATCTTTTCTATCTCTGTCTTTGAAAGCATCCTTTATGTCATCTCCTGGAGCTCTTCCCACTCCAAAACCATTTAACAATATGTCCCATATGGAGTGAGCTACTGAACAATGTAAGAACAAGTGATTTATAGTTTCTAATTCCTTCTTGCACATACAACATCTGTTTACCAACGTTCTCCTTCTCTTTTCTAGATTATCTTGAGTTAGCAAGGAATTATGATGGATCAACCACGTGAAAAAGCTAACTTTGGTCGGTACATTATTATTCCAAACAATCTTGTGGAGGAAGGAATTAGAGATGAGTAGCAGGAGAGTACCGTAAATGCCCCGTCTGTTGTCCACTTCCATCTTCTCTGGTCTTCAACATCATTTAATGTCACGCATTGCAGCTTGCTCGAAAGTTCCCCTGCTTCTACAATCTCAGTATCTGATAGCCTAAAGCTTCTTTCGGGTCTTTACTGGTTGGTATAACACAAGTCACAAATCATTTTTGAAGTTTATTTCTGATGAAAATGTTAAGTTGTTCAGTTTCAGAGATTAAAGACAAATGAAACGACACGGGCATCATCTTTTGACGTTAAAAGAGATTGTGAGAGAAATGCTTGTGCACAAAAAATATCTGCTTGTTTTATCTTGTTGATAGGAATTAAATTATGGACTGGTTTTAAGTTCAGTGGATAATCCTAATAAACGACCATCTGGTAATCATTTTCATGAGGCTGAGTACTCCAATTTAAACAGAAAGAGGCAATATGGCATGTCGTAATCGTAGTACAAGACATTGGAAGTTCATTAATGTTTCTATACTTTGCATCAAAACTTGTTTAGTGATGCAAGCGGTGCTCAACATTTTATCGAAGAGGATGTTTCATCCATCCAAAGGGATAACATCTTCTGTTACTGATGTGCAATTAATCTCTGTTAGAAATGGTGCTTGCAGGTGCATTTTCAATTTCGTTGTAGCACTAGTGAAAAAGAATTAACATCTATTTCGCAGTACCAGTTGTAGCTTGTTGGAAATTGGAATTGATTAATCTCTCGTGTTTATGTGGATTAATAATGTCTCATGTATCAAGTCAGTCCGATGGGTTAAGAGACTGAGTTAAGAATCCTTGGAATGATTTCATTTTATCGAATGAGTTGATTTGATTAATCTGGGTCAGGAAAGGCTTACCAAAGTTTAAGTTTAGTTTTGAGTCACTCCATCGTAATACCAGTAATCAAACTGCACTTCATTGCATTCTTCTTATTCTGGTATACCCATGGACGCAGAGCTCCGAGAAATGCCTCCCAAGTGCCAAGATACATTCCTATCATCAAACCCATCTTGAGTTTAATGAGTGACCAGAATGCAAAAAGTAATAAAAATAAACGAAAACTAAAAACCAATCAGCTATGAATGTAGAGGCCCGGCTGCACCACACAAACGCATCGCAAACTAATCAATCAATACATCAATTGGTTTAGCTGATAGCCCATGTAGGACTATTCTTCGCACGGACAGACACATACTACGCAAGCAATATATTTTTCCTTTTTGGGGGGTTGGCTAATAGCTCATGTAGAGCTATGTAGGATGGGCATACAATTCATAGCTGATTGGCGATATGAAGTGCAATTTTAACTTATTATATACAAGATTTACAAGATTGCGTTCTCGGATGTGGGACTATATACATAGCGGGATGTTTTAACTAGAAGCTAGCCCAAATTGTTCCGGCAATTAATCAGAACAAACAAGGGAAACCAAATCCTTTAACGAAGAAAAGCATCTTCGGGGGGCTAAGTTTGATAAGAAATCTGAAACACAAAGTCATGTGCACGATTAAATTTACCTGGTTGAAAATATATCAAACTCTATGAGGATATGTTAAAACTACCAGATTCAATTTTTGGAAGTCCGAAATTCTTGGGTAGTGGTGGTGATGCATGCATGCGTCTGGTCCAAGATTCTTTCACGTTCACTCCGTTTTTTTTTTTTTTTTTTTTTTGCTCACCCATCTATCAACACGTACATAAGGTACAAGCAATATTAAACCTGAGCATTCTCCAATAACTCCGAGATCTTTAAACAAACTATCTTGTCGACGTGAATTCAACAATTCTTCTGGGAATGGCATATCCAAAAACATATTAATCTCTAAAAAACCTAGGTGATACTCTCTGAGTTACACTAACACCAGCCATATTATTTGGGCTAAATAAAAACCATATCCAGTAAAATTGAAACAAAAACCCCAAATATGTTAATATGGGTGAATTACATCCATTTCATTTTCAAGAAATACCCAGCCCACCCTACTATTACGGTACTGCAAGTGATGCACAATGATTACGCATTACAGAGGTGTAGGCCAAGTCAGAGTTCCGCCGTAATGGTGCAATGAGAAGCCATAATTGGGCAATGCAGGCCATAATAGCGGTATACTGTATAGACTGTCAAGCACTAAGATAGTGGCACCCTGCAGGGCCAGTGAAGCGCAAAGGTGGCGCTATATTGTAAAGATATTTGGCTAAGTAATGAAGCTTATTTGCCGACACAATGAAGCTTCATTGATGGAAAGGAAAGACGAGGCCAAAGTTGACAGATGCAACATGCGATGTTGGCATCGATGCATATCCGTGGAATTGAGTTGGCCCAAACTCAAGGATGATGCAAGAGTGAAGGATGGGCCAGAGTTGGTCTATGACATAGTTCTAAGCTTTGGCCAAGGCTTAGACAATGCATATGCAACAATGGCGGGCCAAATGCGCCATTGGTATCAACTCTTTCGAGCAAAAGGAGATGCAAGTGATGCATACAAAGCATGAAGATTGAACTAAGCAAGTCAAGACTCAGTTTGCATAATATTTGGATGTTGGCATCCAAATGATCTAAGTGCACTGTGCAAGCTATAATAGTGCAATGCAAGCCATACTAGCGCAATGCAAGCCATAATAGCAGTATTTGGCAGAATTGCAAGCTGAGTTGCATGTTGCGATGTTGCGGGACTTGAGTGCAAGTGCCAGATGCGAAGAGTGTGTGCATCACACGCATGCCAAAGTAGAAGATCAAGTTGGAGACGGTTATAAAGGAGCTTTGTAACTGAGTTTGGTATGTCCTAACCGTTCAAGACAAGTGTGGCGCAATTCTGCAAGCCAACACTAAAGTTGGCAGTTAAAAAGTAAAGCTGGCGGTTAGGGGAACTACCCATGGACAGATGGTCGTTCATGGGACGTAACTTGTGTTGCATACGGATTGGCCCTGGTTCTTGGCATTATAAATAGCCATAGAACTCTTGTAAATGAGTGATGTTCAATTGAGAGAAGAACCATTGATTGTAGATAGTGTTAGGCATTCACCAAGAGGGTGAATGACCTGTTTTGGTCCATGTGATGGACTTGTTTTGTAATCTTCCTTTGATACAATAAAATGGGTTAATTGTGTCATGTATTTGTGTTTGTGATGTTGTTGATCTTTTGAAGTTGTAAATTGGTTAAGTACATGGCAGAACCTCTTATGCTTATGGGAGCATGAAGAGTTAGAGAGAAAGAAGAAAAGACTTCCGTTGTGCAATGCCTTTTGAGTGAAGGCAGATGCGTACTTTGATGCAAGTATGCAAGGCTGAATGATTTTGGGTGAAGTTGATTCACTGAACCATAATCATTGTCGGTCATGTCCCATAAAAATTATAGGCGATTAAATGGGCATGTGACAGCAGGTATTAGAGTTGTGTTATGGGACACAGTTGTTGATTTTTCTCTCTTTTACTCAAGTTAATGTCATTTGTTTGTCAAATTCAGAGGTGAATTGTTTGGGTTTCACTTTTATAGAGACTAGAAGAAGTTGGTCTTGTGTGGAAAGATCAATTGGAATAAGCTTTGAAGCTTGAAGTAGCAGCAGGCCATGAAAGTTTATGACAAAGGTGTCAAAATTTCATCCCAAAGTGTTAGGCGAACGCGCAAGAATCATTGAAAACTGGGTTTTCAAGTGATTGCATGACAAAACTAAGGAGTATGCTGATTTCTATGGTGCAAGTCAGGTGTTAAAGTCTATGTTTCTCAAAGGTATACGAAGATGATGCATTAGAAATGCATAATTTCGTAGTGTTATCAGTAGCGAGTACATTACATGTGGTAGTGGGAATTTTGCGAAAATTACTGAACTCAAAGATGGTGTTGGCCTTTGCAGTGGAAAAGTAGATGAAGAACATGTCTATGTGATAGATTGAAGGTGTTTTCATTGTAGCCAGTTGATGGAAGATTATAGTTATCTCTCTCGAATGCATGTACCTTGGTGGTAATGCAAAGTCTGGTTGCGAACCAGCATGTTTGTGGAAATGTGATGCCATGATGGAAGAATTGGATGGCCAATTGTTATCTAGCTTACAGCTTATGGAAAGGTGAAGATGAACGCAAGTTAGGGAAAAACCGATACACCACGGTATCGCGTTTCCAAAGAGTTCTTTGTTGATGCTAGATGAGCACAAGGAGTGTGCTTGCACCTGGTTTATGAGTGGGATCAATATGCTTGGGCAAGGTTGTTCAAAGACCTGCATTTGATCGTGACCACAAGCGGATGTTCTCGTCGGCTGCAAATCAACAATTGTTGCTACTGAATTTGATTCTGGAGGAGGGGACAGACAAGAGTTGCCAGTTGTGCATGGGCAGTAAAAATGAGTTCCAAGTTTGAAGAAGAATGCAACATTCTTGCTTCATGGAACGTAAGCAGTGGCGCCTCATTTGCAAGGATTATGACCTTGTTAAGATTTTCCAAAGTGTTTATCCGCGGAAGTCATTTAGTGATATGACTTTGCTGAGCTCTATGGTGATGCTCAGAATCACCAAGTAAAGTCCGTTCCAGTTGTGCAAAGGTGCACAAGTTTGTGTCAAGATTGGGTGCTGATTGGCATAACATGTATGCAATAGTAGCATGCGCCAAATGGGATTTGTGCATGTCCAGATTGCATGATACGGCTAGAGATGCAAGTTAGGCCAAATTGTGGATGCGGGAAAGATAAGGACAAGGTAGTGGTGATGCATAAAGATGGCATGTGGTTATTATTGAAGAAATCTTCACGAAAGCTAAAGCAAAATGATAGCATCAGTCTAAAAGGAATATTCAACTAATTGTAAATTATAGTGTGCTTCGTTATGGGAGTGGCTTTAACAACCCTATTTCCCATATAACCCCGGCCGATGATTATGTAGAAAACATGTCTTTAATTTCCTGAGTAACGTACGCAACCACAAGAAATTATGAGATCAGATCCCATTACACAACTGTATGCAGAAGGGAAAAAATATACATTACAAAGCATAACAAGTTTTTTTCTTACAATAGTTTCAAGCTCATAGGAAGTATAATTACTTGCCATAGGTTTCAAATCCAAATAATAAATTACTAAAACAAATACCCCTAATGCCTCACAACTATAGTTTATAATGAAAAAGTATGGATATCCACCCCAGCTAGATATCTTCCACATATTCCCCAGAATTGAAATCAAACGAACACTTTCACGATCTCTAGTAACACCTGAAAAATTGTCAACGGGAGTTAAACTCCAAGCAAGTTCAGTCGATCACCGAGTCACGAAGAAATATAAAAAATGGTGTACAAATATATCGCAAGCCAGTATGTCCACAAGAAAATAAATCATTTGGACGCAGCCGCCGCCTAGAAAAATCTAAAGTCTCCATATCAGTAACAACCTATAACTTAATGAGATATCGGAACCTATCCGCAATCACATTAAACGCGTTCTGGACACATCCGCAACGTCTAACAGACATATGGTACCTGTATATATGGTTGTACTTAGCACAGATACAAATGTACAAGGAATCACATCCACACCCCATTTCCATTTTTAGGAATGAGATTCATCACACTGCCTTTAGTGGCTTACATAAAACCACCTAGCATGGACATTAACTTTTGAGCATATATAATATCTCATCACATTTTGTTTTCATTAACCAAAGCAAAAAGAAGACATTGATTCTAATATTTGACAAATTTTATGTTATCACTTTTAAAAATCTATTAGGTTAGTGAGATGTCTGAGGAAATTGAACTCTTAAAAGTAAACTTTTTTTTTTCCAGGAGAATACGTAAAAGGATTATCGATGCCAATTAGAAAATTATCTGGCTCATTTTAAGACTCAAGAGTCTTGTTTATTAGAATCTATCCAAATAGATTTTTGCTCTTTTCTTATGTTTTTACTTTTTTCTCATGTCTTCGTCTATTATTCTTACGCCGGTTCCTATGGGCATAGCAAACGGGCTTGTTTGCCAGTTTTGCACCCACTTTGGAGCTGACAAACAAGCAAACTGGCATGCTCCCCTACCTGTTTTGTGTCTAAAAATTCTTTTCCCAAGATATAAAATGGGAAAAGAATTTTTAGGTCCACGTACTTAGTGATAATGAATTTTTAGGTCCACATATTTATTAATCTACAAGATACATCTTGTTGTCTCTGCACCCCTACCTCCTTTATTACATGCAAGATATACTTGATGAACCGTGGAAAGTGAATTGCGTAAAAACAACACTCTCGCAAATAGCCCAAAAGCGGGACCTTTGGGACGGAGCCTACCTGTTTTGTATTTTTATGTGGTTCACTTTCCAAGGTCTGTACAAAACTATTCTCTCCACGTTTTATGATGGGCTACAACCTAGATAAGCCACCCCCACTTCTGTCACTGATACTTATAGTGCACGATGATATTATTGCTTGCGCCAACAATGGACTCATATGACTAAAAAAATAATAAGAGAGACATTTTTCATGCGTAGTCAAGTAAGCTGACTTGGTCAAATGGTCAGCTATGCAACTTTTTTTCCAAGGGCTGCTTGAGGCATTTTCACCGTCATGGCCATCTATATATAGCCGAGACAAAACCACAATTTTCGCAAAAATTACTTAAGCGAAGTTTAAGAGTGTATATTTTGCTAAATCAAAAATTAAGCATCTCTAATTTTCCCATAAGGATTGTTAAATCAAGAATTAAACATGTACATTTTACTAAACTTTTAGAATCCAGACTCGATGATATTTTGCTGAACATATGATTTTTTTCACTCAACCACATGTAAAATGATCGGCTGTGACAATGCTAAGGCTAGATGGAAAAGGTTCCAGCCGCGCAAGATAAAGCCTTTTCTTTATGTTAGGTCCAAAAATTTCAGAACAAAAATACAATTACAAGAACTGCAAAAAAGAAAGAAATAAAAGAATAAAAACTCCAAGATCCTCGCCCTTTAAAGAACCGAAAATGCTAGGATGACCGATTTTTCCTCTCGACCCAAAATCCCGATTCTAATAAATGGTGGGCCCATTTTAATCCATTGATGATCCCAATGCACAGAACGCTCCATGAACCGAACATGTTCCTTTCGGGAGATTATGCGGGGATGAATATTCTGTAGATGTAGCATTTCCCTTTAAGTCTAACCCCCATGGTCTTCTAATCTAGCAGCCAGATTGGCCATCCACGTCAGCTAGGGCAACTTCCTAAATCCTATGATATTTCTAATCTAGAAATAAACCTTGAGAATAGAACAATGAACGTTGAACCAAACAGCGTCACATGATTTTATTTTCCAAACAACTAATCATTACTATTTCTCTCTCTATCTTTTTCTTCTCTCTCCCTCATTTTCCTCTCTCGCTCCTAGTTAGCAATTCGGCGCATTATTCCCGAATTATTCGCGAATCCGAACGAACTGTCAGAATTCGTTGCATTCGTTCGAACTATTGAAAGTCCGAACATGGTACGCGTATATTATGGAATACCCGAATTAAGCGCGAATAATTTGGATACACGAACTATTCGGCGAACTAAGTCGTCTCATTGGCTAACCTTGACTCGGTCAGGCTCTCGTAGGCCGAGTTAGCATCCAACTCACTAGATTAATCATATGAATTTGTCAAAAATGAAAGTGTAGGCGTGGAGAATTGATCACTAACCCATGAACCACTAGACCAATAATTCGGATATTGTATATACCCGAATTAAGCGCGAATAATTCGGATACCGTATATTACGGTCGCTCACTAACGCATGAACTACTAGACCAACCATGCGTTGGTGTTGATGGTGGTTTTTAGCTTAGTGGTAAAATCGTAAAACCCTAGTCAGACAATGACGTCACAGAACTTGAGTAATAATGTCCAAACCAAGCACATTTATTGAACCCTTTAATTTGTCTGCGAGAAAATTATCAGGGTACCTTTTTTAATGTAGGAAATACCAATTGGTCCTAGAAATAATATATTAAGATGAGTCTAGTCCATTTGACCCAGTCAAATATCTGTTGGTCCTATTTGGTAATATAAATTATAGTTTGGTCCTAAAAAATATTGTTTGGTCCTACGCTGATGTCATGGATGATGTAAATGTCACCTTGTAGTGGAAGAAATACCCTTTTGGATAAGGACCATATATATAGTCAAAAGGTAAGAGAGATGGAATCATTCTCAGATTTACTTTCTCTCTCTTCTTTTCTAGATCTAGTTTTTCTTTTCCTCTCAAATATTTTTTCTAAGGTTTTAATTTTGTGGAAACAAGATGTTGAAGATGAAGAAAGATGATGAAGATGATGAAGATGAAGATGAAGATGATGAAGATGATGATGAAGATGATGAAGATGAAGAAAGATGATGATGAAGATGAAGATGATGAGGATGAAGATGATGATGATGATGATGATGATAAAGATGATGAAGATGATGATGATGATGGTGATGATGAAGATGATGAAGATGAAGATGATGAAGATGATGATGATGAAGATGATGATGATGAAGATGGTGAAGATGAAGATGATGATGAAGATGATGAAGATGAAGAAAGATGATGATGATGATGAAGATGATGAAGATGAAGATGATGATGATGATGATAAAGATGATGAAGATGAAGAAAGATGATGATGATGAAGATGAAGATGATGATGATGATGATGATGATGATGAAGATGATGAAGATGAAGATGATGATGATGATGATGATGAAGAAGATGATGAAGATGAAGATGAAGAAAGATGATGATGATGATGAAGATGATGAAGATGAAGATGAAGAAAGATGATGATTTTGTGGATAAGGACCATATATGAAAATGATGAAGATGAAGAAATATGATGATGATTTTGAATGTTGAAGATGAAGAAAGACGATGAAGATGATGATTTTTTTTCTTTTTAGGTTTTTATATAGACTTCATTCCTGGGAATGAAGTCTGTTTTTTTAGCGTTTTGTATGGACTTCATTCCTGGGAATGAAGTCTGTTTTTTTAGCACGGAAGAACTCCTACAAAAAAAAAAATTTAACACAGAAGGGTATTAGGGTTTGACCATAGGAAACAGTAAAGGCGTTTGACCATAGGACTAAACAGATATGGGCCCACCTAAAAAAGGACCAAATTATATTTTTCCCTTTTTTAATGCTAATTAGGGTTTCCACGGGCCAAAACCCTAATTCTCACACCGCATGTGCCAATGGATAACCATGCCAGCCAAACCTATCGCGCCAAGGCATGCCAACCATGCTAGCCGCACCTCAGTGCCAATGGCAAACCATGCAAGCCACACCTACCGCACCAAGGCATGCCAACCATGCTAGCCGCACCCCTGTGCCAATGGAAGACCATGCCCGCCACACCTACCGCGCCATGCCAAACGCACCTTTCCATGGCCCCATTCTAACCTAGTCGCGGCACCTTGCTGGCCTTCCCTACGCGTCTACCAAAACGAAGGCGTGCGACAATCAACGGTCCCCCTTCAATCCAAGGAGCAAATCCTAGACATCAAAGGTTACTAGACAACGCGTGGTAACCTTTGGCCCGAAAACCTAAGTTTGGCCATGCCAAACCATGCCATGCCAAAGACATGCCAACCTATCCGCGCCACCATGTTGGCCTTCCCTACACGACTACCAAAACGAAAGCGTGCAACGATCAACGGCTATCTTTCCTCTTGAGATGCAAAATCTCGAACGTCGAAGGTAACCAAGCTAGCAAGTCTCCCAAGTACGACTTGCCAGGCAAGAACAACATGCTACATGTTTTCCACAAAAACATTCGAGACATCAACACATATCACAAACTGGGGATCCTCTTTGGGTATTGGTTTGGCGGTTTACAACGTGCGTCGTACACTACGCCCACTACAAGAAAAGGGGTGTATTGCAACATGTCCCAAATGTGGCAACAACTCATATTTAGTGTGGCTATATCTTTTTTGCCACATAAAAATATTTTGCCACACCGGTGGCAAAAGCTTGGGTGGCAAGAAATAATTGCCACCCCTTTAAGGCACAATGATGGCAAAAGTTGGATTTCTTGCCACACCCAATGGTGAGGCAATAGCACGAAGCAATAGGTATTTCTATTTTTCTTTTTTCTTTATTTTAAATTTTAATTATTTATTTTAATTTTTTTGCCACATCAATTGGTGAGGCAATAACGTGAGGCAAAAATATTTATTATTATTTAATATAAAATTATTTTGAATTACATTTTATTCAAAAATTATTTTGCCACACCATTGTCGCGACTATGAGTGCGGCGAAGCAAACCCTGATGCCACAGCTTGTATGTAGCTAAAACTTATTTACTGATTTACTTGCCATTTTTTGATTTACTTGCCATTTTCATATTATGTTTTAAATTATGCAGGGTAACAAAAAACAGCAAAACATTAACAAAAAGTGAATCCAAATATAGAATTGAAGTTCCGTTAAATAAAAGTAGTTGTCACAAGGCATAGAGAATCCCACTTAACCATAAGGAAACAAAAAAATTACACAATCAAAACTAAAAGAAACCTAAAAACTTGGCCTAGTCCATGTTAAATCAACTCTCATACGGCCTAGATATCCAATCCCAGACGTCTGTTCCTGTTCCCTGCGTACCTGTAAACAAACCAAAACAAAGACCACCGAGCAAAAAGAATATCAACAAATGTAGAGAATCATCATGTCTAATGGAACATCAACAGATAACTTTATTATCAAGGAAGAGAGACTTACAATAATTTTGAGGTCTGTTGAGTTGGTCCCTGGATATGTAAAGCGGCTCCGCAGGTCCAAAGAGTAGCTCCTCAGTTCTGCCAGGCTGCTCCCCAGACCTTTGGCGCTGCTCCAATGGTATGAAAGTCATCGCTCCGTGTCTGTTGGGATGCTCCCCAGGCCTGTAAAGCATCTTTGCATGTCCAAAAAGTTGCTCCTCTGGTCTGCCAGGATGCTCCACAGGTCTTTGGCGCTGCTCCAAAGGTATGAAATGCGTCGGCCCGTGTCTGCTGGGCTGCATGGTTCTGAAGAGGTGATCTGAAATTCTAACAAAATTAGAGAACTGTTGGAATATGCTAATTTATAATGTCCACATCTAATCAAGGAGCTCATGCGTAATACTTAAGCAAGAATATAATAAAAGATTGAGTTTTGAGCAGCAACACTAAAACTAAGCAAATACATCTCCGTAAACAATATCATTGAGTGTTCCAAGTACTGATGTATACTAACATAAATGAAGCACCTGAATTCTAACACAGCAAAAGAAGCTATCCCTCGCCTATCCTAAGTATGAGTATGTACAGATGCTCAATAGGATGTTTGGAGAAAATTTTTGATGGGGGCATTTTTTGAAGGGGGCATGGGGACCAATGATATGGTGACACATGCACTTGATATGAATGAATTTTGTTTCCAAAAATATAAAAGAAGTTTATTTTTGGAGAGAAAATTTGTTTTCTTAATTGGTATTGGTGTTTTTGGAAACAAAATTCATTGATATCAAGTGCATGTGTCACCATATCATTGGTCCCCCATGCCCCTTTCAAAAAACGCTCCCATCAAAAAATTTCTCGGATGTTAAGCTGATTGTGCCTCAGGACATTAAGCCAAGTGACCAATCACACATGATATCATCAGGGCCGGCCCTGAAGTTTTGCTACCCCAAAGCAAAACCAAAATCGTTGCCCCATGGATGTACGTCTCAAGTAACCAATACCACATAGATCTGTCTCTATTATTGACCCATTGGCTTAAGAAGGCCTTACATAGTTTTCAAATGATTATCAGTCGTGACAAAGCTACAAGTTTGAAGATATTAATATGCAGTACTGATCTTCCATGAATCCCTATATGTATATTGGTGAAACGGAAAGCCACAAACATGGGCAACCAAAGGGAAGGTTCTACCGCCATGATAATTCAAAAGAAGTTACTATTGCATCAAGAAACAAAACTTAACATCACCAATTCAATCTCAATTCAATCTATATGTTTAAGTGTAACACTGGTGGACTCTCGAAAATGTCAAACCCATTAAGAAATGGTTTTCTAAAGTAAAATGAGACCTTTTCTTCTTTTTTTTTATCAACAAAACGATATAATTTTTATATAAAGGTGGAAAGAATGAAAGAATTGCATGACAGAAACTGCTTTAAAACAGTTCAAAACCAGACCTTTTCAAGAACATTTTTAGATGCAAAATCATTAATTATATATATAATAATCTATTACCATAATCTATTCAAAGTACTTCTTACATTTTTTGGATGCAAAATATATGTCATTCAACATGAAACTAGCGACGGCTGAATTAGAGCGCAAGAACATGAAAGAAGATAGTGTGTTCTCGAGAGAACGATGTACTGCGGGAAACGTTGTATTAAGCATCTCCATCTCTTAAGATGTTTTATGATTAATCACATTTCAGTCCAAAATAATTTATCGTTATTTGACCAAAACCCCACTAGAGAAAGTTTTTTTTTCTTTTTTTTTGCTGCCCCACAGTTAAACTTTGATGACTTTGGCTCATGGCCGGCACTGGATATCATTAAATATAAGGTTAAATGGCAACAGAAACAGGAGGGTGGGAATAAATCAAAGTATTCAAACTAGGTCATGCATAAGAACCATAGTTATTAATTTGTATAGAATCATAGTTATAACGAAAAACAAATAATTCATCTGTAAAAAATAAGTAACATGGACAGTTAGATAGGTACTAAGCGACTTCTCCTAGCATTGAGACAGATGAACATAAATGCAACTACACTTGAGCTTATAGTATGGTATTGGAAGAGCATCTCATAAATTTGTACTACAAAAGTCCCCGTCAAGAAAACCAGTGGCCTACTATGGTACTTCAAACTAGTAGTAGGAGCTTAAGAACATCTCATGTATTGAAGAGTTGGACTAAAGATTGCAAGCCATCAAAACTTTCATATTGCACAACTAATAAGAAAGTTAACGTTACTACTTCTAATGCTAATGTGACTTCTAGAGGAATCTATAACCTTGCTCAGGGTATTAAGAAGAGCAGTAAGCAAGCACCTGGATGAATAAGTCATTGGATAAGAGACATCACATCTACACACAATTGGCAATTCTCAAACAAAATCAAATCCAAACAAGAACTGAAACAAAACAGATGAAAAATCCTTATCTAATACTCAAAATGGCCCTAACAATCAAATATGAGAACCAAACAAAAAAAATCTTGCCAAAACCACAGAAACCTTATAAGAAAGGGAAAGATAATAGGGATTGAAAACTTACTCTTCCTCAAATTCCATCTTCAGAAATTAAATAACCCTACAAAAAAAAAAATTAAAAAAAATATCAGAACAACGAAAACCCAAATTAAAAAAAAACCCATTTTCGAATTGAAATTCAGAGCGGATGTGAGAAAATGACCTGAATGAGTCTCTGGAGAGTGAAAAACCCAAATCAATCCGAAGAACTGTGTAGATCTATAAATAAAAAAGAATAACTTATTACGATCGATTGGAAGTTATTTAACCATTGATATAAGCATAAAAATGATAGACCTTGATGTTTTTGATCTCGGAACGGATAATCCCCCCATCCCTGGACTGATTTTAGGGTTCAATTTATAGATACTCCAAAACACCAAGCGCGAATAATCCTGCCCAAAAGGATTTTCTTTTGATTTCATCCCGCCCAGAATGAAAATTCTAGGGTTCAAATCGAAAAAGAATTGACCAAGATTATTCCCGCTAGATGTTCTTCTTTCATTCCTTCTCAAAATACTCTTGTTTTCATCAGATTTTCATCCCACGGCGATGCAAAAATATTTCCAAAATTCCAGACTTAATCTTTTATGAATAACCCCTAATTCCCTTTTTCCTCTAACAAACTTCCCCTAATTTGAAGCGAAAATATCTCACGAAATTTATCCTCGTTATCTCCGGTTCTCTCTGCAACTTTGTTTTGGGAAGGAAAAAGAAAAGAAAGAAAGAAAGTTGAGGATTATGTCTCTCTCGCGTGATAGTTAGGTCAGGCTAGGTGTAAATACGGAACAGAAAAAAAAAAGAGTTTTAACATTTTTAACTTCGTGAGCAAAATGGACCCTTCTATACCTTTGTTAGTACGTGGCTCATTTTTAGTGCACTTAAGATTTATGTCACTCTCGTGTATTAATTTGGTCAGTCCAGGGGTAAACAAGGAACAAAAGAAAAAGTTAACATTTTTAATCCGAATGTTTAACCTTTTGTGAGACGGACACTTTTATACCTTTGTTGTAGAACGTGGCTTCTTTGTTAGCATGTGGCTCATCTAGTCATCTGTGTTAGTGACATTGGATGCAAGCTACGACATATACAAAGATAAAATTCATGTTATGTTTTTTTTTTAATTTGTTTTTTTTTTTTTTTTTTTTACAAACAAAAATCTATTTTTAGCATAATACATTAAAATGTTAACATATTTTAATTTTTTTATTGTTAATTTTTTAATTGTTATTAAAATGTTATTACATGGAATTGGTAAGGAGCCTAGCAACAAGTTATTCTCATGCTCCTACATCTTTTGGATGGAGAGCCCTTTTATGTGAAAAAGAAAATTTCCTACTATGGTATTAACATCATAACTAGCTAAAAAAAATCACATTGCCCCCAATCCAGTTGTGTACAATTTTACATAATTTTATAATAAATTCACTATGAGTGATTATATATTTATTTGTTTTTTATTCAAATTGGGGATTTTATTAATTGAGATTGAAAATAACTATATTGTTCATATCCTCCAATATTGAGCCTGCAATAAAACTTGGAGGAAAATCAAACCAAATTTTTCGAAATTGCATGAATTCTTACATGTTTAGCCAACTTATCAACTGGTAAATTAATCTTCCTACTTATACATTTGCAAAACCAGTATGGATGCCCTGCCAGTTTGTGCTTGATGTCTGATATGACCGAGTGATTCTCCCAAGTTGCTGATTGGATATGACTGATTATTCACAGTTCTCTCGGAGAATTACTCTACCAAACCAGATATGACTGATTATCATCTAAGTTAATCTAGTTGTGTCTAACTTTACATAATTTAATAAAAAATCATTGGATCATAGTCATTATGAGTGATTATACTCGATGTGACTAATTTATGTATGTATTTCCATTTAACTAAATCAAAATATCCATAATTTTACCAGAAGATTACTCGACCATACTCTTTATGACCGGTGATCATATAATTTAATTCAACTTTGCTCATTTTTGCATAATTTAATTGAAATTACTGGATCATAGTCACCATGAGTGATTATACTCACCGTGACTTATGTTAAAGGATTTTTTTAATTCTTTTACTTGCTTTATGTGTGTCTATATAAAATTTCATGTCGAATTGATATTGAGTGTGTCCTGAACCATAGTGAACAAACCTAAACAAACGTGGAGTTTTAAGAGTTGATAATACCTGATATTGGGAGCCGTCGAGATTCTCTTTTCCCTCAACCAAGAATACAAAATAAGTCGAGATGATTTTATCTGTGGATGTGGGAAAAAAATAAAATCAAGTTCTAGGGTTAAGTTGCACAGGAAAAGAAATATTGCACAGGGGAAGAAAGACGAGATATTGGCAGTTCGACATTACCAAGAAAACGTATCTAGGGGTTTTTCCAAAAAAAAATAAAAAAAAAATTAACAGGATATTATTGTTATTATTTTAATAATTTAAACGATAAAATTATTGAAAAAGAAAAGAATAGTTAATAAATATTTTTAGCCTTCTATTTTACATTATTTAAATCTGTTGCCACGTCTATGTGGCTAGAAATTAAGCTATTGCGTCTTCAAAGAATAACATGAGGCAAAAATGTATCTTTTGCCTCATCTATTAAAATGTGTAGCAAAAACTCTTACTTAATGCCACACCTGTTATGGCGTGAGGCTAAACCCTCCCCTATTGCCACATTATTTATAGATGTGTGGCAACATAGTGAGGCAATAGACCCACTTTTTTGTAGTGGCCCGTCATAAGGAAGTGTCATAAGGGTGAGGTGGTTAGTAAATACAGGGAGTTAATGGTGAAACGCTTTTTTCATCAATTCCATGCGTAAACGGTTTCATGGAACATCAATTCCATGCGTTAACGGTTTTATGGAACATCAATTCCATGCGTTACCACCTCCTCCCATTTACTTACCCATTTTTCCATTCCTTAATGAGACCAGAGTACCTTTCATTTTGACTTGTATAAATAGGTCTTACCTATTTCCACCGAACGACAAGTTCATTCAGGAATATACAACACTCATAAAATACTTGCTAGCTTACCATTTGTTAGCCTTCCCACTTTTCTGATACAAGTCGTGGTAACACAACTAACCCAAATTACCCAATTCTATCTATTTGGACAATTCTGGTAGAAATGTATAGGTGCATTCTAAGTTCTAATTCACTGAGCCGATCATCACCATCTTCGGTAATTTATTCTCTCCTTCCGCATAATAATTAAATATACAAGCACCTAACCCGGTGCATATTATCCAGTCTAAATCGTATAAAGACAAAATCCGGTCGCCAGACATAGAACTATCGTCGGCGACATGAAAAATGCATATGAAACTTGGAAGGTCAGATACGTAATATCCCATGAAAGCATTATTACGATAATGAGCAAGAAAACATACCTTTTCATCTTTCTCCTGTGTAGGAGCGCCAGGAGCTAATTCGATCGCTCGGACTCTCAATCTCGTAGTATAATTATGGTCTACATTCATTAAGTACTATGTATCCCCATATCATCAAGCATTCATTTGTTTCTATCACGTGGTACTTTTAGTGTCAGTACTTGATTCGCATTGCCCATCCCGTGTCACTCATTCGTCGCATTTGAACTACATTGTTATGCATCAGCGTTTCTTACATTATCATATAGAGGAAATGATAACCATCTGCATATTTCTATGACATATATAACACGGAGGAAACATTTTGCAACTCTCTTTTATATGTTTTGATTCTATTAAAAATAAACATGTCATCAAAATGAGTTCCTAATGATATCTGAAATTCTCTATTGTCGTAAGAAAGCAGATTTTAGCATAAGCCAAAGTTAGGAATTTTTCCTTTCTTTGCACTGTAGCTGAACTATGTAATTTTCACACTTGGTAAAGGTAGACTCAGATTTGAACTTGAAATATATTTTACTCACTCGGTCACTAAATAGATGATCCAGTTCAAGTTTGATCTTTCCTTGCACAAAATCTCCACTTTTTTTTTTCTTCACGGATGAGTTTTTTTTTTTTTTTTTTTTTTTTTTTTTGAGAAATCCTTTTTGAACAAGAAGTGAAAACGAATTAAATAGAAGATACACGGCGAGATGAGTGATGCCTTTATATGCATTCTTAACTCCTTGAATATTTGCATAAATGTTATAGATATCGCATAATCGTTGTTAGACGAACCAAGCCAAAGAGTAAAACCTTTTCGCCTTTGAACAATGAAGAAGATCCAGTTAGACAACGAAATAAAAATTATGGTCACGTTTGCCTAACTTATTGGGGAAGATAAAATATTCACGAGACCCGATTACGATCTTGCGCAAGTAGTAAATTGGACCGATAAGTTTTCTCGTTAGGTGCCCTAGGCAAGCGACTAATGTATTTTCTATTGTCCCACTTTGAAAGAAAAAGGTTTTCAAACCTTGTTTAAAATTGTATAAGGACTGACAACTTATCACCAATTAGTGGTGAGTTGGATGCCTAAGTCTTATAATCCTACATGGGTTATCAGCAAAAGCAAATTATTATTATGAATCGTCTTACTTTACAATAATAGTCCTACATGGGCTATTAGCAAACTCAAACTCAAAATATTGGAAATGCAATTTACTCTTTCAGTCTCATTGTGTTAGTGTGTGTCTGTCTAGGCCTCTCCACTCATTGCTAATTGGTTTTTTTTTTATGCCAACAAGAACCTGCAAAAATCTACAAAAAAGCAAATTATAATGTTTAGAGTCTTTGTTGAGTATTCGCATTTAAGCTAATATTTTGTTCCGACGAGTTAATTAATGGAATCTCGACAAATCTCGAAAGGTTAGTTTAGCATTGCACCGGTGTTATTCATTAGATTGTTCTTTCTATCAAATTACTCTGTCAATTGATTATGGAGTTGAAAGGTTTTTTAGGATGCAATTCAATCTATACGATTTCTTTGCATGAATATGTAAAATTACTGTTGAAATGAAATACACTATGGGGTTTATGATTTTCTTTGTGTAGTCATAGTTTTATTGGATTAGTACTCGAAACGCTGTTACCGGAAAACCATTAAACGAGCGTTGTTAGGTGTAGGAGGTTGGATTAGTCCATAGGAAGAGAGACGTGAATGATGGAAAATCCCTTTATGATCAGCAACTGCTTTCTTTACTCCATAGGAAGAGGGACGTGAATTAGAGTCATAAGTTGGCGTTCTAACTAAAAACGAGACAGTTAATTTTAAGTGTCGGGACTCTTATCAGATATCCAGAGATTGGTTTATTGTGATTTTCGGTTTTTCGTATAGGTGCACTAAGGTCTAAGAATAGAAAGTTATTTTGGTGTTCTTCGTTTCTTGGTCAAATTCATAGCTTTAAGGTTTACCATTTAAGTAAGTTGATATGATTAGAATAGTTACAGAGCATACTTTTAGGATGAGAGTGGTTTTTATGGTTTATTTTTCTTCTGATCTTTTTAGTTGAAATGCAAAGATTGATTGAAGTGTCTATCCACAAAGGGGGTACAAGTATTGTAGCATGCCAATCTAAATCAACCTAAAGATCAATCTTAGAAAGTTAATTGGCACCGGCTCCAAAATTTTCTTTAGATTGTCGATCAGTGTAAGACCTTTATTTTTTCACTCCCCAAAAAGAATGAAGTGTTCTGTCCAATTAGTTTAATGGGCAGTGTCAATAAAATTGCAACCAAAATCCAGGCTTCAAGGTTGAAATATATTTTTATTTTTTTTTTGATCAATAAAACGATATAGATTTGTATAAAAGAATAAAGAATCACACAGTTACAGAGTTACAATACCTTAGCCCATAATGGACCGAGGTGAAGGAAAAGTACAGAAAGACATCAAAACAATTATCTCTGGACTAATTCTTCCCATTTGAAGACTAACATTTCAAATCTTGTGTTGTTTAGAGCCTTTGAGGGATGAGACCGGTGCAAATTATTTTCCTTAATATCTAATATGATCTTCTGAGCGTCTTTCTCTTTTGCCTCTGCGACAAACTGTTGGAGAAAATGAGTTTTAAATAAAAAGGTTTTATGGTCTTGGTGTGGTTTGATCTAATGACCTAAGGGTCTAAGGATACTCACTCATTTTTGGGTGAATGAAGTGGAACCTTTAGTCCCACATTGTGGAAAACTAAAGAGGAGCTCCACTATATAATCATACACTTATGTATGAATTGTAAAACGTGGGTGGAGCGAGTGGGCAAAAATACATATTTTTACCCATGTGATATGCGCGTATGCCATGCACCAAGTTCCTTGTCTACGCGGATTTATTTTTGGCGAGTTTTTCTTTAGGAAATTAATTATATAGAGTTTTATTTATGGTAAAATTCCTTTTACTTGTTTTTGAAGAAAACCAAAAACCTAACTTGATTTGCATGTATTTCATCCTATAAATACAACTCGAAAATCTGTTTTCAATACATTGAAAAAATTCTTCTTTTATTCTAGGGTTTTCTTCATACGTTTTTACCTCCATCCCGGTGCTTTGAGTTCAAGAAAGGGTAACTTGTGTTGTGCTAACTCAAGTTATATCGGGCAGTCTTATCCTCGGACACATCTTCACTGTGAGGGGTTTAGCATTACTCAACTCGAGTATACCCGCGAACTAATGTGTTAAGGACAACTTGTTGAACCTGTGATTCTGCCCTCGTCAAGTTATTTAGGTAGAGTTGTTTCGCATTAGTTCTTTACATATTATTTTGATACATCTAACGTGATGTTCATTGTTGCAAGATTCCAACAATCTTAACACACTAATATTCCTTGCAACGATGTCAATAATGGAAACAAAGATGAACGTTAACGTTGAAAGACCACAGAAGTTTAACGGAAAGGATTTCAAGAGATGGCAATCCAAGATGCTGTTTTTTCTGAGCAATCATGATTTGGACGCAGTGCTGCAAGGTCCTCTTGATGTTTTGATGGCTGCTGAAGATAATACTGATGAAGATAGAACGTATTATATAAGGGGTAACTATATGGCTAAAAATCATATCATGAATGGTTTGGAGGATACGATGTATGATTTTTATAATGCTAAAGATAGCTTAACTGCTTATGAATTATGGATTGCGTTAGAAGCAAAGTACCAAGCTGAGACTGCAAGAAGCAAGAAATTTCTTGTAGCAAAGTTTATGGAGTTCAAGATGACGAATGATAAGTCTGTTGTTGATCAATTCCTTGAACTTCAACAAATCATTAACAGATTCTTCTTTGAAGGTATGGTTATTGATGAGACTTTTCGAGTGTCTGCGGTGATTGAGAAGTTACCATCTTCTTGGTGAGTACAAGAAAAAGCCGAGGCATGAAATCTGGCGAGATCAACATGGTTGAATTGGGAAAGAAGATTCAAGTGGAAGAGATGTTGTGCACCAAAGACAAGAACGTGTCATCTGCAAGGGACATGTCTAACAAAGCTCATATGTCCGAACATAAGCCATCCAAAGCTGGAAAAGGTGACAACAATAATCGCAATTCAAGCATGGACCTAACAAGAAAGGTGCGTTTAGTAAACCATAATCTAGCATTAATAAAATTAAGGGTCCTTGTTGGGTGTGTGGAAATACTTTTGGTCATATGGCAGTTCTCGTAGACAACGTAAGGATAAGAAGAATAATGCTAACTTGGTTGAGAAAAGCAAAGACGAAGTTTTCACTGTGGGTGTCCTCGAAGTTAATCACGTGACCAATGTGATGGATTGGTGGGTAGACTCGAGCTACCAAGCATGTTTGTGGAACAGAGACTGCTGTTTCACCTCCTACCAGAGGGTAGGGGAAGGCGAGAAAATCTATATGGGTAACTCATCCGCATCGAGGTTGCAGGAAAAGGAAAGGTCGATCTCGAAGCTCACATCCGGAAAGACTCTCACATTGAATGAAGTTCTTCATGTTCCGGACATCCGCAAAAATCTTGTTTCTTGTTCTGTTTTTTAGATGATAAGGGTTTTAAAGTTACAATTGAGTCTGGAAAACTTATAGTAACTAAGGGCAATGATTATGTGGGTAAGGGTTATAAGACTGGGGTCTATATAAACTTAATGTAACCTGTCCTGAATTGAAATTGAATGATTCTTCTGCTTACATGTGTGTGTCATTGAACGTTTGGCATGGTAGACTTGGTCATGTAAACTATAAATCAATGCATAAATTGGCTAGCGTAGGCTGCATACCCAAATTCACTTTAGATAAAAATCATAAGTGTGAGATTTGCGTAGAATCTAAGCATGCTAAGAAATCATTCAATAAGAATGTCCAGAGAAACTCTAAACCCTTAGATTTAATCCACTCAGACCTAGTTGATATGAAGTCAGTTCAAACAAGAGGAGGTAAGAAATGGTTTATTACTTTTATAGATGATTGTACGGAAGTAACGCCATGTTTACTTACTTAGATGGAAGGATGATGCCTTAGAAGCCTTTAAGATATATAAAAGTGAAGTCGAAAACCAATTGAATACTACCATTAAAACTATTAGGTCTGAGTGGTGGTGAGTATGAAATTCCCGTAGGAGATTTCTGTGAAGAACATGGCATAATACATGAGACTACAGCCCCTTATTCACCTCAATCCAATGGTGTAGCTGAACGTAAGAACCGTACCCTTAAGGATATGATGAATGCCATGTTGATTAGTTCAGGATTACCTTCGAATTTGTGGGGGGAGGCTATCCTCTCCGCCAATTACATCCTGAACAGAGTACCCTTTAAAGGATCAGATAAAACTCCATATGAGTTATGGAAAGGTAGACAACCATCTTATGATTACTTCAAAGTGTGGGGGTGCTTGGCAAAGGTGGGCATCCCTCCTCCTAAGAAAAATAAGATAGGACCCAAAACCGTTGATTGTGTTTTTATAGGGTATCCTGAGCATTCTAGTGCTCATAGGTTTATGGTTGTGAGTTCTGAAATTTCTGACATAGGGTTGAATACTATCATGGAGTCTAGGGATGCTGAGTTTTTTGAAACTATTTTTCCTTTGAAACGTGATTCTCGAAAGAGATGTTTAGATGATCCCCTAGATGTTCCTTCAACTAGTCAATTATTACCTTTAGAGGAAGATGAACCAGAAGTGGAACCTAGAAGAGGTAAAAGGGTTAGAACTGAAAAAACCTATCCTGGTTGCATTACATACCTAGCCGAGTCTGATCCTCAGACTTATAGAGAAGCCATGACTTGTCCAGAAGCTCCGTGGTGGAAAGAAGCTTCAATTAGTGAAATGGATTCCATTAGAGAAAACGGTACTTTTGAACTTGTAGATTTACCTCCAGGGTGTAAGGCCATAGGTTGTAAATGGATTTTCAAAAGAAAACGTAAGATAGATGGAACTATTGAAAAATACAAGGCTAGGCTGGTAGCTAAAGTCTACAGACAAATAGAAGGTATAGATTTCTTTGACACCTATTCACCAGTGAGTAGAATTAGCTCCATTAGGATGTTAATTGCTATAGCTTTTGTCCATAATTTAGAGATACATCAAATGGATATAAAGACAGCGTTTCTTAATGGTGAGTTAGATGAAGAAGTTTATATGGAACAACCTGAGGGCTTTGTAGTTAAAGGTTGTGAAAAGAAAGTGTGTAAACTGGTTAAATCTTTGTATGGATTGAAACAAGCACCTAAACAGTGGCATGAAAAATTTGATCATGTGATGATTTCTAGTGGTTTTAGAATTAATGAATCTGATAAGTGTGTTTATACTAAACTTGTCAAGGATGCCTGTGTGATTGTATGCTTGTATGTTGATGATATGCTTATACTAGGTACAAACATGGATGTTATTAATTCCACTAAGAAATTGTTGAATGAGAACTTTGACATGAAAGACTTAGGCCCCGCTGATGTCATATTAGGGATGAAGATTAGAAAAACTTCTAATGGCTATAGTCTGAGTCAATCTCATTATGTTGAATCCATACTTAAGAAATTTAATCAGTTTAACTGTAAACCTGTGTGTACTCCTTATGATTCTAACTGTCGTCTCAAGAAGAATAAGGCTGTAGGAGTTAACCAACTTGAATACTCGAGAGTCATAGGAAGTCTGATGTATTTGATGAATTGTACGAGACCAGACATTGCTTATGCCGTAAGTAGGTTAAGCAGGTATACTTGTAATCCAGGGCAGATACATTGGGACGCACTTATTAGAGTGCTAAAGTACTTGAAGTACACAATGACCTTTAGTTTGAATTACAAAGGATATCCGGTAGTCCTTGAGGGATTTTGCGATGCAAACTAGATAACAGGATCGGGAGGATTCTAAGTCTACGAGTGGATATGTATTCACTTCTAGAAAGTGCGTCGTATCTTGGAAGAGTTCCAAACAGACATGTATAGCTCGTGCTCCACTATGGAATCGGATTTTATTGCGTTAGATAAAGCGGGAGAGGAGGACGAATGGCTAAGAAACTTTTTAGAAGATATTCCTCTCGGCATAGGCCTGCCCAAAGAATATCTATACATCGTGTGACAAAGCAAATCTGCGATAGGTAGAGCTAAGAGTTGTTTCTACAATGGAAAGTCTATACATATTCAGAGAAGACATGATACTTTGAAAACACTAATCTCAACGGGCGTTATTTCCATAGATTGGATGCACCCAAGGAGAATATCGCGGACCCTTTGACGAAAGGTTTGTCCAAGGAGATAGTTAGTAAAGCATCAAGGGGGATGGGGCTTAGGCTCAATAATTAAACTTGACATGAAGGATACTCAACCTTGCTGACTGGAGATTCCAAGATCAAGGTTTCGAATAAGACAACTAATTCATGGTGGGTAAAGGTAAAAACTATCAGAGAATTCATTCTCTGTCCCGTCCCTTCCCTATGGGGTTGATGTGATAGTGTGACTGCATGTGGAGGATGACTTTTAAATAAGTCTTAATGAGTTCCATAGTTTCAATTTAAGATTGAAGTGGGGTGTAGCAAAGAAACACTCTTGATGGAACTCACCTATCCGAATGTGGAAGTGGGGCCGCTTCCATGAGAATTGAGCCAATTCTCTAGAGCATTCTGAGAAACAGGGATATGTCCAGGGCCAAATTGGACAACACGACACGAACTTAGCAATACCGGGAGAGAATATCATGTGTGGTTGTTGTCGCGAATTACACCAACGCTATCGATTCAAGACTAGGTTCACCTGTTTAGCTAGTAGTTCCGGTAACTTCTCACTAAGTAAGGGTTCAAGACCTCATGGACACCTCTGCCTAAATGGTATTTTCCTTACTCGATTTTTTTTGTTTTCCGAGATTTCATTCATGTGGGGGATTGTTGGAGAAAATGAGTTTTAAATAAAAAGGTTTTATGGTCTTGGTGTGGTTTGATCTAATGACCTAAGGGTCTAAGGATACTCACTCATTTTTGGGTGAATGAAGTGGAACCTTTAGTCCCACATTGTGGAAAACTAAAGAGGAGCTCCACTATATAATCATACACTTATGTATGAATTGTAAAACGTGGGTGGAGCGAGTGGGCAAAAATAAATATTTTTACCCATGTGATATGCGCGTATGCCATGCACCAAGTCCCTTGTCTACGCGGATTTATTTTTGGCGAGTTTTTCTTTAGGAAATTAATTCTATAGAGTTTTATTTATGGTAAAATTCCTTTTACTTGTTTTTGAAGAAAAACAAAAACCTAACTTGATTTGCAAGTATTTCATCCTATAAATACAACTCGAAAATCTGTTTTCAATACATTGAAAAATTCTTCTTTTATTCTAGGGTTTTCTTCATACGTTTTTACCTCCATCCCTGTTGCTGAGTTCGAAGAAAGGGTAACTTGTGTTGTGCTAACTCAAGTTATATCGGGCAGTGTTATCCTGGACACATCTTCGCTGTGAGGGGTTTAGCATTACTCAACTCGAGTATACCCGCGAACTAATGTGTTAAGGACAACTTGTTGAACCTGTGATTCTGCCCTCGTCAAGTTATTTCGGTAGAGTTGTTTCGCATTAGTTCTTTACATATTATTTTGATACATCTAACGTGATGTTCATTGTTGCAAGATTCCAACACAAACATCCTTTGATTACGTTCCCTCCAGATGTTCCAAAAAATGGCATAAGGAAGGATGTTCCAAATAAAATTTCCACTTAGCGTGAAATCTTTTCTATCTCTGTCTTTGAAAGCATCCTTTATGTCATCTCCTGGAGCTCTTCCCACTTCAAAACCATTTAACAATATGTCCCATATGGAGTGAGCTACTGAACAATGTAAGAACAAGTGATTTATAGTCTCTAATTCCTTCTTGCACATACAACATCTGTTTACCAACATTCTCCCTCTCTTTTCTAGATTATCTTGAGTTAGCAAGGAATTATGATGGATCAACCACGTGAAAAAGCTAACTTTGGTCGGTACATTATTATTCCAAACAATCTTGTGGGAGGAAGGAATTAAAGATGTGTAGCAGGAGCGTACCGTAAATGCCCCGTCTGTTGTCCACTTCCATCTTCTCTGGTCTTCAACAAAATTCAATGTCACGCATTGTAGCTTGCTCGAAAGTTCCCCTGCTTCTACAATCTCAGTATCTGATAGTCTCCTCCTCAAGTCCAGGTTCCAATTCGACTTCCCTTGCATGTCTCTGCTGTAAAATTGTTTGACAACATTGTTTTTCTTCCTTAAGACGTTGTAAAGGTTGGGAAAGGCAATTTTCAAAGGAGTATCACCCAACCACTGGTCTTCCCAAAATCTAGTTCTATCCCCTTTACCCACTTTATGCACGATCCCTTTATAAAAACTCTCCATTTTGTTGGTGACTCCTCTTCATATCCCGCTTCCATACTTCGACTTAATAATCTTGGTATCCCATTTCAGCTTACTCTCGCCATGCTTGTCCTTTATAAGATTTCTTCGCTTAGCTTCAGGTTCCTCTTCCTCTTGGTATCTCCACAACCATTTTCATAATAGAGTGTCATTCATGATATTCAAATCCCGGATCCCTAACCCTCTTATTTCTTTACTTGGAGAAATTTTACTCCACGCAACAAGAGGGTACTTCTTGTTTACATCCGTGCTATTCCACAAAAACCTTATCATCAGTCCATTCAACCTTTTTGAAACTGACTTTGGCATTGAAAAAACCGACATCAAGTAGATGGCCAGTGAGCTCAGCACATGTTGGATAAGAACCAGCCTCCCTCCATATGTTAAAAAATTCACACTCCAACCTTGAAGCCTTTTTTAAGTCCTTTCAATTATAGTATCCCCGATAGACTTGCTCCTATAAGACCCCCCAGTCGGCATACCTAAGTAATTTATAGGTAATTCTTCCAGAGAGCACCCCAAGCTAATACTTACTAACTCATTACAAGAAGTATTCCTGATACTGATTGCAGAACTTTTAGAAGGATTGATTCCCAAACCCGAACAAATTCGAAAGCAGATAAGAGTAGCTTTGATGACTTGGATTTGATCAGGAGAGTCATTTGAAAAAAAACGTTGTGTCGTCGGCAAAGAGCAAATGAGTCACTTCTTTTCCATGGTGATTAACCTTGAAACCCTCATATAAACCATTGTGCTCTAACTTGGCTATCATCCGGCAAAGTCCTTCCATCACCATTGTGAACAGAAAAGGAGATAAAGGGTCGCCCTGTCCCCCTTGAACATTTGAACATACTACCAGGGCAACCGTTGAAATATAAAGGTTGAAATATATTATGGTTGGTCTTGTTAGTCATCACCAAAGCACTCTTTTAAGCGGTAGACAAATCATCGGTAATTCTCTTATATCGTGTGAGAGTTGGTGTATGTTTTCTGGCGGCAAGATTCTAAAGTTTGATACTGTCCTTTGTCCCAGGAGCATTGTGCCTGTGCCTGATTAAGCTATTTTCCTTGCAAACGAAGTTTCAGATAGCCTAAAGCTTCTTTGGGGTCTTTACTGGTTGGTATAACACAAGTCACAAATCATTTTTGAAGTTTATTTCTGATGAAAATGTTAAGTTGTTCAGTTTCAGAGATTAAAGACAAATGAAACGACACGGGCATCATCTTTTGACGTTAAAAGAGATTGTGAGAGAAATGCTTGTGCACAAAAAATATCTGCTTGTTTTATCTTGTTGATAGGAATTAAATTATGGACTGGTTTTAAGTTCAGTGGATAATCCTAATAAACGACCATCTGGTAATCATTTTCATGAGGCTGAGTACTCCAATTTAAGCAGGAAGAGGCAATATGGCATGTCGTAATCGTAGTACAAGACATTGGAAGTTCATTAATGTTTCTATACTTTGCATCAAAACTTGTTTAGTGATGCAAGCGGTGCTCAACATTTTATCGAAGAGGATGTTTCATCTATCCAAAGGGATAACATCTTCTGTTACTGATGTGCAATTAATCTCTGTTAGAAATGGTGCTTGCAGGTGCATTTTCAATTTCGTTGTAGCACTAGTGAAAAAGAATTAACATCTATTTCGCTGTAGCACTTGTAGATTTGGCAGGGTAATTCAGGAGTTTGTTGGAAATTGGAATTGATTAATCTCTCGTGTTTATGTGGATTAATAATGTCTCATGTATCAAGTCAGTCCGACGGGTTAAGAGATTGAGTTAGGAATCCTTGGAATGATTTCATTTTATCGAATGAGTTGACTTGATTAATCTGGGTCAGGAAAGGCTTACCAAAGTTAAAGTATAGTTTTGAGTCACTCCATCGTGATACCAGTAATCAAACTGCACTTCATTGCATTCTTCTTATTCTGGTATACCCATGCACGCAGAGCTCCGAGAAATGCCTCCCAAGTGCCAAGATACATTCCTATCATCAAACCCATCTTGAGTTTAATGAGTGACCAGAATGCAAAAAAGTAATAAAAATAAACGAAAACTAAAAACCAATCAGCTATGAATGTAGAGGCCCGGCTGCACCACACACAAACGCATCGCAAACTAATCAATCAATACATCAATTGGTTTAGCTGATAGCCCATGTAGGACTATTCTTCGCACGGACAGACACATACTACGCAAGCAATATATTTTTCCTTTTTGGGGGGTTGGCTAATAGCTCATGTAGAGCTATGTAGGATGGGCATACAATTCATAGCTGATTGGCGATATGAAGTGCAATTTTAACTTATTATATACAAGATTTACAAGATTGCGTTCTCGGATGTGGGACTATATACATAGCGGGATGTTTTAACTAGAAGCTAGCCCAAATTGTTCCGGCAATTAATCAGAACAAACAAGGGAAACCAAATCCTTTAACGAAGAAAAGCATCTTCGGGGGGCTAAGTTTGATAAGAAATCTGAAACACAAAGTCACGTGCACGATTAAATTTACCTGGTTGAAAATATATCAAACTCTATGAGGATATGTTAAAACTACCAGATTCAATTTTTGGAAGTCCGAATCCGAAATTCTTGGGTAGTGGTGGTGATGCATGCATGCGTCTGGTCCAAGATTCTTTCACGTTCACTCCATTTTTTTTTTTTTTTGCTCACCCATCTATCAACACGTACATAAGGTACAAGCAATATTAAACCTGAGCATTCTCCAATCACTCTAAGATATTTAAACAAACTATCTTGTCGACGTAAATTCAACAATTCTTCTAGGAATGGCATGTCCAAAAACATATTAATCTCTAAAAAACCTAGGTGATACTCTCTCGAGTTACACTAACACCAGCCATATTATTTGGGCTAAATAAAAACCATATCCAGTAAAATTGAAACAAAAACCCCAAATATGTTAATATGGGTGAATTACATCCATTTCATTTTCAAGAAATACCCAGCCCACCCTACTATTACGGTACTGCAAGTGATGCACAATGATTACGCATTACAGAGGTGTAGGCCAAGTCAGAGTTCCGCCGTAATGGTGCAATGAGAAGCCATAATTGGGCAATGCAGGCCATAATAGCGGTATACTGTATAGACTGTCAAGCACTAAGATAGTGGCACCCTGCAGGGCCAGTGAAGCGCAAAGGTGGCGCTATATTGTAAAGATATTTGGCTAAGTAATGAAGCTTATTTGCCGACACAATGAAGCTTCATTGATGGAAAGGAAAGACGAGGCCAAAGTTGACAGATGCAACATGCGATGTTGGCATCGATGCATATCCGTGGAATTGAGTTGGCCCAAACTCAAGGATGATGCAAGAGTGAAGGATAGGCCAGGAGTTGGTCTATGACATAGTTCTAAGCTTTGGCCAAGGCTTAGACAATGCATATGCAACAATGGCGGGGCCAAACGCGCCATTGGTATCAACTGCTCAGGAAAAAGGAGATGCAAGTGATGCATACAAAGCATGAAGATTGAACTAAGCAAGTCAAGACTCAGTTGGCATAATATTTGGATGTTGGCATCCAAATTAGCTAAGTGCACAATTCAAGCTATAATAGTGCAATGCAAGCCATAATAGTGCAATGCAAGCCATAATAGCAGTATTTGGCAGAAGTGCAAGCTGAGTTGCATGTTGCGATGTTGCGGGACTTGAGTGCAAGTGCCAGATGCGAAGAGTGTGTGCATCACACGCATGCCAAAGTAGAAGATCAAGTTGGAGACGGTTATAAAGGAGCTTTGTAATCGAGTTTGGTATGTCCTAACCATTCAAGACAAGTGTGGCGCAATTCCCGCAAGCCAACACTAAAGTTGGCCGATTAAAAAGTAAAGTCATATTGGGGAACTACCCATGGACAGATGACTGTTCATGGGATGTGCAACTATATTGCATACGGATTGGCCCTGGTTCTTGGCATTATAAATAGCCATAGAACTCTTGTAAATGAGTGATGTTCAATTGAGAGAAGAACCATTGATTGTAGAGAGTGTTAGGCATTCACCAAGAGGGTGAATGACCTGTTTTGGTCCATGTGATGGACGAGTTTTGTAATATTCCTTTGATACAATAAAATGGGTTAATTGTGTCATGTATTTGTGTTTGTGATGTTGCTGATCTTGTAAGTTGTCAATTGGTTAAGTACATGGCAGAACCTCTTATGCTTATGGGGGCATGAAGAGTTAGAGAGAAAGAAGAAAAGACTTTCGTTGTGCAATGCCTTATGAGTGAAGGAAGATGCGTACTTTGATGCAAGTATGCAAGGCTGAATGATTTTGGGTGAAGTTGATTCACTGAACCACAATCATTGCCAGTCATGTCCCATGAAAATTATAGGCGATTAAATGGGCATGTGTCAGCAGGTATTAGAGCTGTCTTAGGGGAAACATTTGTTGATTTTTCTCTCTTTTACTCAAGTTAATGTCATTTGTTTGTCGAATTCAGAGGTGAATTTTTTGGGTTTCACTTTTATAAAGACTAGAAGAAGTTGGTCTTGTGTGGAAAGATCAATTGGAATAAGATTTGAAGCTTTAAGTAGCAGCAGGCCATGAAAGTTTATGACAAAGGTGTCAAAATTCCAGCCCAAAGTGTTAGGCGAACGCGCAAGAATCATTGAAAACCGGGTTTTCAAGTGATTGCATGACAAAACTAAGGAGTATGCTGACTTCTATGGTGCAAGTCAGGTGTTAAAGTCTATGTTTCTCATAGGTTTACGAAGATGATGCATTAGAAATGCATAATTTCGTAGTGTTATTAGTAGCGAGTACATTACATGTGGTAATGGGAATTTTGCGAAAATTCTTGAACTCAAAGATGGTGTTGGCCTTTGCAGTGGCAAAGTAGATGAAGAACATGTCTATGTGATAGATTGAAGGTGTTTTCATTGTAGCCAGTTGATGGAAGATTATAGTTATCTCTCTCGAATGCTTGTACCTTGGTGGTAATGCAAAGTCTGGTTGCGAACCAGCATGTTTGTGGCAATGTGATGCAATGAAGGAAGAATTGGATGGCCAATTTTTATCTAGCTTAAAGCTTATGGAAAGGCTGAAGACAGAAGCGTAAGTTAGGGAAAAACCGATACACCACGGTCTTGCATTTCCAAAGAGTTCTTCGTTGATGCTAGATGAGCACAAGGAGTGTGCTTGCACCTGGTTTATGAGTGGGATCAATATGCTTGGGTAAGGGTGTTCAAAGACCTGCATTTGATCGTGACCACAAACGGATGTTCTCGTCGACTGCAAATCAATAGTTGTTGCTACTGAAGTTTATTCTGGATGAGGGGAAAGACAAGAGTTGCCAGTTGTGCATGGGCAGTAAAAATGAGTTCCAAGTTTGAAAAAGAATGCGGCATTCTTGCTTCATGGAACGTAGGCAGTGGCGCCTCATTTGAAAGGATTATGACCTTGTTAAGATTTTCCAAAGTGTTTATCCGCGGAATTCATTGAGTGATATGACTTTGCTGAGATCTATGGTGATGCTCAGAATCACCAAGTAAAGTTCGTTCCAGTTGTGCAAAGGTGCACAAGTTTGTGTCAAGATTTGGGTGCTGATTGGCATAACATGTATGCAATAGTAGCATGTGCCAAATGGGATTTGGGCATGGCCAGATTGCATAATGCGGCTAGAGATGCAAGTTAGGCCAAATTGTGGATGCGGGAATGATAAGGACAAGGTAGTGGTGTTTGTACCCCTAATATTTTACACATCATAAATGGGCTAACATAGGCCTCCAAAACTCCTACTAGTGGCAAAATAGGGTTCATTGGGCCTAAGGTGCTTCCCTTGTTTACCCAAGAATGGCTAACTAGGCCTAACAAACACCTCACAAGGAATCCCATGTGCATAGGTTCAAATCAAGCAACTAGGAACCCGATCACCTGTGCCACATCATCACTAGGCTAGACCAACCGGCGACCGCCACATCAGACGTCATGTCAGCAAATGTGACACGTCATCAAAGTGCCACGTCACCAGAGGAGATGACGTGGCAAGCTCCACGTCAGCAGAACTGATGACATGGCAAGTGCCACATCGGCACCATATATGACACCTAAAGTGCCATGTCAGCAAATGATGATGTGGCATGCGCCACGTCATCAGGACAAGGGCCACATCAGCAGACAAGATGACATGGCAGGCGCCACGTCAGAAGGGCGAGGCCACGTCAGCGGCAGTTGGTGACGTGGAAGCCGGCGGCCCATACGGGCGGCAATCGGCGATTAATTAGCGACTGGGGATTAATTGATCAATCGGCGATTAATTGGTAATTTGATTCGTTGTTGCGCGATGTAGGTTGGTCCCGTAGTCCCCGCATATTTGCGCCCCAGCCGTATTTCTCTAAGGATATTTCCGCCCCGTTTGCTCACACCCATGTCTCTTACACCTTTGGCTATCCACACCCCATAATAATTCCTTAACCATAATGAAGTTTCTGGAATATTCTGGGAACCATGCAGGGGAAGCAAAGGGCATGAAACCATGCAGTCATGCAGGTGTATTATTGCAGGGAGACATGCAGGACCTGATTCTTGGGCAGGAGGCATGCGTGGGGCCGATTATGGCAATTGATATCTTCCATAAAATCAAAGAAATAAAACGGAAATTCGCCACATATAAAAGGGGAGTTTGACAACCAAAAAAGGTAAGCAATCTTCCATATCAAAAACTCCTGTGAAAAATCCAATACTAACTTTAGCATCAGAGGGTTTTTTGCAGGTACCCCCCCCTTCTCCATAATTCAATTGAAGATCCAGTCCACGAATCAATTATCAGCAAAATCATCATACAAAATTCTGTGTTTGGGGTAGGAGGAATTTTACCTTACAAACAGTGACGCCGACCAAGGTTTTCGAGAAAATATTATCGAGTTTTACCAAATAGATTTATGGCAATATTTAGACAGACTGCACGAAGGTCTGATTCTACCAGCAATTCCCAACCGCGTAGGAGACGCGAAATTGAGAGGAATGAAATTGAGGTTCAATCTGCACCTGCTATACCCACTGGAAACAGATAAGGTCAAGATCATACTCATAACAGATCACTGGATCGTGGACGAGATCGAGATAGTTTTCTTGACAGAGCTCCAGATCTGAATCGGAGAAAGGAAAAACAACGGGTGATCGATAACGAAGTTATTGACGTTGATGGGGAAAATCCAGATGTTCGTGGAAACAAAGGGTATGCGTTCGGCATCCCATCTAGGAGGAATCGCAATCGACAGGATCTGCGTGATGTCCGCACCGCGACTCCCAGTACTGAGGAAGAACAACTACTGAATCGGCTAGACGAGCTAGATAAGGAGAATGCTCTACTGAGATTAGAACGTGAAAACCAACCTCGGCCTAGGTCTGGTGTTTTGAATAATCAGAGGGTCCGATCTGTATGGCAACGCCTTGGAAGTCGGATTGAACCACAAGTCACATATTCTAACAGAGATGTGATCAATCTTGATCGACCAGACAGAATCTATTGGTCACGGGAGAATTATCAAACGACCCGGGCGAGCGGGGATCGGACAAATGCAACTCAACAGGCGCAGCGTAACTACGTCTCATTCAAAACGGCTCAGGAATGACGAAAGAAGCTCGAGACCAACACGACGAGGGTGAATTTTCTGGACGATTACTATGCTCGTTCGGAGCAAGCGGGGATGGCGGAGAGACTAATCTGCAGAAGAAAGAAAACAAGGTCGAATAATCATATTCCAGAGGACCGGGATTATGAGCAGGAATGCAGCTCCTCAGATGGCGACCTAGACGCGATAACTGAAGCTCGTCTTGCCAAGATGATCGAGAAAGTGATAATGAAAAAACAATCCCGAGAAGAAAAGATGGAAAGGTTACATCGAGCGGCAGAGCACCTTTCAGCGGAATATCGAGAGAATTCGGGCCACCAATGAATTTTTAGTTCCAAAATTGCTGGAATTCGATGAGAAAACTGATGATCCAGATCAGCACGTTTTACACTACGAGACCGCCATGTCCTTACGGGCAAAGTCAAACACGACGAGTTGATGTGTAAAATGTTTCGCAATCCCTGACGGGAGGAGCTATAACGTGGTTCAATCGAGCTTCCCGACAGTCGATCGAGACTTACCATGGTCGATCGATGATTTTGCTCTAACTATAAGTACAACAAACGTGGACCGGAAAGGATGCCATTCACTGTTCCTCTTAGGAATTCGGAAGGAGGAAAGCATCAGACAATTCACTAGGCGTTTCAAGCAAGAGTTAGCAGACGTGGATGGAGCCAACGACCAAGTTGTCATTGCGTCATACAAACAGGCTTACCAGCATGATCAAAGAGGTGTGTACGGTTCTTTGGTCAAGAGACCACCAAAAACTTTGGAAGAAATATATGATCGAGTAGAAGAGTACGCCCGACTGGAGGACGATTCTAAAGCTCGAGAAGAAGTTCACAAATCATCCAATCATCCAAACGATGGGAAGAAAGAAAAATCCAAGAACCGTTTGAACGGACAGAATAATGATCGCGGGGATGTTCGAGAGAAAAATCAAGGTGAACGCATGGAAACTGGGTATCGTAAATTTCACGATATGAAGTCGACCCTCACGAGCATAAGCCTCGAGGTGAGGTGGCATGCGAAAAAATACACAAGGATTTGAGCCCCCACGTCCTTTGGCAGCAAGAAACACAAGATAAACGTGATAGGAGCAAATCGCAAGTTCCATAAAGACCATGGTCACAAAGCGAGAATGCCGCTCTTTCAGATCGAGATTGGCCGAATGATCGACGCTGGGAAGCTATGCTGAGACGTGAAAAGGGACTTTGGAAAAGGTCCGGACAGTTTGGCACGACAAATGTGATTAACGCACGCGTGATTAACGTCAGCCACGCCAGGATCCATTCAATGATCAGGCGTGCATCGGAAGACGAAACCAAGAGGAAGCTCAGGCAGTTGAAAGAATGGTACTTGACAAATCATATCGATTTTGTCAGCGATAATGGAGTAGAAACTCGGGAACTTGGGTGCACAAAGATCGAGTTCTCTGATGCAGACATGATAGGTGTATATGCTCCCCACAATGACGATATCGTTATAACTGCTTGGATTGGCATGCTTCGTGTACTCCAGATTCTAGTTGATGCAGGAAGCTCAGTGAGCGTGCTGTTTTCAGGAGCTTACTCCTCTATGAATCTCCCACACGACTTGATCGAGGAGGATGAAATCCAATTATCGGTTTAATGGCCGAATTTACAAAGGCGATTGGAAAAGTGAAGATACCGATAATGTGATGGTGACAAGTCCGTCTTGGGCACTTTCTTTTTGCTGGATTACCGAGCACCCTACAATACGATCGTAGGACGAGATTGGCTGCATGAGATCGGTGCAGTCACATCATCTAATCATCAATGCTTGAAATTTATTACCCCAGAAGGAGTTGTGAAAGTTAGAGGCGACCAAATGGCCGCCCATAAGTGTCATGAGAGTGCAATGGATGAGTACACGAAGTCAGAAGTCAGTGGCAACCAGATCATGTGAGTCGAGCAGAAGTAGCAATTACAGAATCCTCTCCTCCGTAATCATATAGGGAGAGGACGCGAGTTGAACCTCCAACGGTTGAGAACCGATCGAGGTCCAGATTGGAGATGAGGAACACAAAACAACGTTGGTAGGGGCAGATCTGCCTGCACATGAACGCGATGGTTTGATTACATTGCTAAATGCAAACGTCGACATTTTTGCATGGAGTTTACTGAGATTCCAGGGATAGATCCGAATGTAGCCTGCCATAGGCTAAATATCGATGAGAATTTCAATCCTGTTCGACAAAAAATCAGAAATATGGCGCAAAGCAAAAAAGATGGAGTTACTGAAGAGGTCGAAAAGCTGTTGGAAGCGTGGATTTATTCGACCAAGTACAATATCCAATTCATTTGTCAAATGTCGTACCTGTTCCGAAGAAGAATGGTAAAATTCGCGTCAGTATCGATTTTACTAATTTAAATAAAGCTTGTCCGAATGATCCGTACCACTTTTGCCACGGATAAGAGATTTGGTGGATGCAACCGCGGGGGTATGGGAGACTCGTCATTCATGGACGGTTTTTGGTATAACCAAATACCTTTGTTCGAGGACGATCAAGAGCATACCGCATTCGTGATCGACAGAGGAGTTTATTGCTATCTTTAATGCCGTTCGGGCTTAAGAACGAGGGGCAACCTACCAAAGACTTGGTAGACCATATGTTCAAGGATCTGATTGGGAAGTCGATGGAAGTATACATCGATGATATGGTAGTGAAATCTCAGCAAAAAGAATCGCATTTTCTTGATCTGCAAAAGACGTTCGATATCTGAAGGCAATATCGTATGAAGCTCAATACAGCAAAATGTTCATTTGGGCTATCATCAGGGAAGTTCCTTGGATATTTGATGACACACAGAGGAATCGAGGCGAATCCGGAACAAATCAAACCATCAGAGAAATGCCATCCCCAAGAACGAAGAAGGAGGTCCAGAAGCTAGCAGGATGATTAGCAGCCTTAAACCGTTTCATTTCACGCTCGTCGGATCGATTCAAGCCATTCTTGACGTTTTGAAGAAAGCGGTGAATTTTGGTTGACTACTGATTGTGAAAGGGCTTTTGATGAGATCAAGTAGTATTTGTCAACCCTTTAGGTTTTGGTCGGTCCAAAAACCGGACAACCTATTGGAGTTTATCTGGCTGCAACGGAGCTTTGTTTGTGAGTGCAGTGTTGTTTGTTACGGATCCACATGAGAAACCTGTTTACTTCGTCAGTAAATCCTTGACGGGGGCAGAAACACGGTACAAGAAAATTGAGAAGATAGCACTTGCACTGTTCCATGCATCTCGTCGCCTCAAGCCTTATTTCCAAGGAAGGCAGATCGTAGTATACTCGGAATACCCGCTGAAGAGAATCCTGGAGCGTGCTGATGATTCCAGTCGACTAGCCATATGGTCATATTTTACGGGGCGTATGAGATCAAGTACGAAACCAGACTTGCATAGAAAGGACACGCCCCGGCTGCACCTTTAGCGTGATTTTCTTGTGGACGATATAGAAATGGTTCTTTGGCGAAGAAGATGAGCTGTTAAAACCTATAGAGCCGAGTCATTGATCAGACTGGGGGCGAGTACGCAATGGAGATTGATGCTCCTGAACTGTTATGGATTGTATTCACTGATGGGTCATCAAATGTTGGTGGTGCTGGAGTTGGATGCGTCATCCTTACTCCCTAAGGTTCGAGGATCAAGAAAGCAACCAGGCTAGGTTTCCAAGCATTAAACAATGAAGCTGAATATGAAGCTGCAATAATTGGTTTAAAAGCTGTCAAACAGTTAGATGCGAAGAACGTAAAACTGGTCACTAATTCCATGCTAGTGGTCAACCAGTTTCTGGGGACCTACATAGCCAAAGAAGAGAGAATGGCCTTGTATTTGGATCATATGAGAGAGGTGGCAAATGAGTTCGACCAATTCTCCATTAGGCGAGACCGCGGTTGGAAAACAGGCATGCAGATGCTTTGGCATATCTTTCTTCCGCAATCGAAACTGATTCCACCCGTTTCGTTGTAGTAGATTTCCAAGAGTTACCTAGCATCTCCGACAACCAATTTGTTCTGGCTCTCGAACACTCTAGTGAGGGCGAGAGGGAAGCTACATCAGCACAGGGGGATACCGAGAACATCGACAGCAATATGGATGTTGACAGTCCAGTGATAGATAATTCAGGCAGTCATGTTGAAAACATTACAGATTGGCGTCAACCATACATCCAGTACCTGACAACCGGCGAACTCCCTGAAGATGAGAAACTCGGCTGCAAAGGTGAGAAAGAATTCATGGAGATACTCAATGATCGAAGGGTCATTATCGCAAACTGTTGCTTTGGAGCCATTTTTGCGATGTGTATCACCGAGGAAGGACAAATAATCTTGGAGAGGCTCATGAGGGAATTTGTGGCAGCCATTCTAGAGGGCGCAGTCTCGCACACAGGATACTTACCCAGGGGTATTTCTGGCCGTACATGTAGAAAGACGCTAAAGAATATGCACAAATGTGTGCCATGCCAAGAACACGCTCCAATTCCGAAAAGGCCCGCCAACGAATTACATCCAGTTTTTAGTCCTTGGCCGTTCTCTATGTGGGGATTGGACATTGTCGGGCCGCTCCCCAAAGCTCCGGAGGCGCGGGATTAAATACTAGCCGCTACCGATTATTTCACCAAGTGGGTCGAAGCAAGTGGCAACCGGTACATGTCACTGGACATGATGTAAGAAGGTTCATATGGGAGAATATCGTCTGCAGGTTCGGTATCCCAGACGCGATAATATCAGACAATGGGAAGCAGTTCGATTCAGGAGTAATCAAAGACTTTTGCAAGGGCCTGAATATACGCCACAATTTCTCGTCTCCTTACTATGCTAAAAGCAACGGGCGAGCGAAGCAACCAACCGAGTTATTATGGACAACCTCAAGAAACTGGCTGGAGAAGGCGAATGGAAAATGGATGAAGAATTCCACGAGTCTTATGGTCCTATCGAACAACCCCAAAAAGATCCACCGGATTTTCTCCATTCACATTGGCGTATGGGACAGAGGCAGTCATACCCACCGAGGTACAACTCAAGACTACCAAAACTCGTGCTGTCAAGTCCGGAAAAAATGACAGCATACTGGATTTGGATAAAGAGTTGCTGGAAGAACAAAGAGAAACAGACCTTGCAGCGGTTGCCCGATACCAGCGAGCAATCAAGGTCGGGATACGATCGCAAGGTCGAGAACGATCGTTCAAACCAGGGGAATATGTCTTGAAGAAGACCCGAGCAGCCTCAATGGAACCGAACTGTGGGAAGCTCGGAGTAAACTGGGAAGGACCATACATAGTGGATAGACCAGCATCTCGTGGGTCCTACTATTTGAGGAATCTCGACGGAACTGCGGATTCGAAGCCATGGAAGCCGTGGAATTCGTTCCACTTGAAAAAGTTTTATCATTAGAAATAGATTCAAATCCTGCTGTGC